>JAQISU010000069.1:3627500-4345000 GCA_029339505.1 Unio delphinus
TATCACAGCGACTGGAAATCCTTTGGATTTTTTCATTTGATGACTTCGTCATTCGATTAGATAAATATCATTTAAATAAGAATGATCATACACTACAACAATGATAAACCAACCAGCGTCTACGTAGTAAATTCACGATTGCCAGTTTATAGAGAGTACTATGGTGATGGTCTCGGTAATACCATTGCAGGGTTATTTTCAAGAATGGCTCCAAAAGTGGCGCCACTAGCAAAACAATTATCGATGAAAGCCATTGATTTTATTCGTGATAAGGGTATTAGTGCTGTTGGAGATGTTGCCGGGAAAGCCTTTTCAGCCACAAAAGATAAACTAACAGCGCTAGTTCGGCAACTTTGTCATTGGGACCACTACCATCTACAGCGGTGATGCCTGCAAGTGTTAGTAAAATAATAATAACGCAGTAGATCAAAACCTAGTGTCATTGGTAACCAACGACCAAAGCAACATCGAAAAAATATGATAGCGGGAAGTGGCTTAAAAGAACCACGACGTGGTCGTCAACGATCACGACGATGATTTAGATCAACGAATATATAATAAAATGTTCAAACGATCATCTGATCCAGCGTTTGATATGGACGCCCCGGTGCGCAAGGATGATTCTGTACGCGATTATCAATACTATGCCTATCACGCAGTACAACTGGATATTCGATCAAGAATTGAAATTCAGGTTCATGATACAAGTAAATACTTTCTACCGTGTGAAGAGTTTATCGAAGTAGAAGGAGAAATGTTACGAACAGATGATACACCATATCCAGATAATACTCAAGTTGGGTTTGTCAATAATGGTATCATGGCGTTATTTGAGAGCGCAAAATATCTGATTGATGGAAAAGAAATCAATTGCATAGACCGCGATGTTGATGAGGCCACAACAATAATAGAACTAGTAAGATATTCCGACGATTATACAAGATCGGCAGGCCCCTCTATGATGTTTTCAAAGGATGGTAGGGATAAGACTAGAATAAACCCATTTATTTTCAGACAACCAAAGAATCGTGCTGCTAATCCTGTTAATAATGATGATGTCGAGGACATGATTATAAACCATGAGCCTGATTACAACCTAGGAGCTGCAACACGTATGTCAATGTTGAATAAGCCGCGTAGATCATTTTCATGCGCGACTCCACTGCATCATATATTTGGATTCTGCATCTATGTTCGAAAAGTTATTTATGGAGCAAAGCACACAGTAGCACTCGTGCGAAAGGGTACTGATAATGACGCAATTTTTAGAATTCCAGCAGATGCTGCACATCCAGATGCTGATCCCGGTAAAGTCGTTTTAACAAAATTATCATTGTGGATGCCATTAATGACTCCATCAATCACCTCAGAAGAACGACTGCTATCATTTATGGACCAAGGAGGAAAATCACTGATAAGTTGGCTAACAGTGACTACAGATGTCGTTCAATCAACTATTAATGGACTATTTACGTGGAACATGACATCGAAACAAGGCGTTTCAGCTCCACGTCATATATTTATTGCATTACAGGATACCACGATAATTGGTAATCAACAACGCAGCCATGTGATATTTGATCAACTTGTTATTAGTGACGTCTCACTGAGAATAAACGGCCAGCAAGAACCATCCGAAGATATACAACTTAATTACGGTGAAAACCATATTGCCCGTGTGTATCATCGTCTGTTGTCATATATGGCTCGTGATCAAAATGTCGATACTGATTTGCAAATATCACAATACTATTTTAAGACCCTTTATCCGATCTACTACTTTTCGTTGGAACATCTTGATTTAACAAGACAGTCCGTCGTCGATATACACTTTAGAGCTACTGTAAACCGCGCTGATGATATTCTCCAGCACAGAGCGGTTGCTGTCATTCTCAGCGACAAATCAATGCTTCTCGATGATGTTGGTGGAAGAATGAGAGTGATAGATGCACCAGTGGAAAATATGTAACAATTAGACAATTAGATCAATGTGTTATTAATAAAATGTCATTTAGTCATATTAGCGTTGCGTTAACCCCCGGTCAGATTAAAAGATTGCAATCAGAATGGGCTAAAAATGTTGAACCACAAAAAAGCTGAAACCAAATCAGATGACTGGCGGGGCGAATAAATTGTCACTAACAACTCGTCAGATAAAACATTTCAATTACGCGCTCAAAGATAAAAAGGACGTTCAAATCCCACTCTCTGCGGCTGTTATCAAAACAAGATAAAATCAGGTGGTATATTCCCGTTGTTAGCCTCGATTCCAGCTCTAATTGTGGCAGCGGCCCCAGCGTTGGCTAAAGCGGCAACGTTAGGGGCCGTTGGTACCCGGGCAGGAGTGGCACTAAAGAAAACTACCGGGAGCGGAACCCCGTATTCATGGTACAAAGAAAGCGGCCTGAGACTAGGACCGGTTTATTAACACCGATAGTTCCAATGTCAAATTTTGATTTACTCGATGATGCTAAAAGAAAACTGTCGATTAAAAACTTCAGAGACATCTTTATGAAAGATCAGTTGCCGGCACAACCGAACAGCGTTGAAATCGGTATCATTAATCTCGATAACAGCACCGGACCTGGTACTCACTGGGTTGCATACGCGATTGATCCGCGTCCAATTGTTTATTTCGATTCATATGGGTTAGCGCCTCCTAAAGAATTTATGAGTTATATAAACCGCTTAAACACCCCTCGTTGGTATTCTACGCTACCAACACAACAAATGAATGACCCACCAATATGCTGCAACGAAGTATTGAATGTCCTTAACGCTATTTCAATATCCGGAAAAACACCTCATCGGGTTGTGAATGTATACACAAGTTGTCGCCTTTTAGAGAGAAATTATATAGAATAATATGATTGATATTTGGGGACGACCTCTATCACCGTCGAAGAAACCCGATACTGATGGCACTGCAACCGGTGATATTAAAAAATAATTGAAGATGAAATAGCTGAGATGTTGAACTTAGCAAGTGTTGATCCCAATGAAATAGTTGTTTTTCAAGATCGTCAGGGTAAATTGAAAACTAGTAATATTTCCCTTGATGAAATTTTAGTCAAACAACGAGACGCAACAGAAAATACTACAGCGCTGTTTTCTGATCAGGGTAAACTCAAACCAGGCGTACTTATTTCAACTATTGTGGAACGAATTAACGATTTAGAACCATTAAAAACACTACGCGATGAATACAACGAATATATAACTAAATTCGATCAGTTTTCCGAATTACAAAAAAATATAAATGATAATATTGACAAGACTCTATTAGATTTCCTTGGAAATCCACCGGTGACCACACCGAAGCTCACAGAGATAAAAACATCTATGTTGGAACTAGCAGCACTTCAATCCAAATATGCAGATCACGTTGAAAAGTTTACATCGTTTCGTAAAAATATCATTGATACATTTTTGCAACCACGCTGGATAAAATTGACATGAAACTTCCTGATATTAAAAAATTCATCGATGAGATGAAAAACTCCAACGAGTGAATCAAGGATGATGCAAAAAGAATGATAAAAATACTTGAAAAAACAAAAAATTCCTCATGAGAGAACCAACAACGTAGTATACACGATTCAACATGGATCAATTGCGTGGACACCTACAAACAACAAATTAGATATCACCGCAACCGTCAAGGGTATTTATCGATTAACACTAGTGACACCGACTCAATTTAATATATCATCGTCGAGTTCATCTGGGGTCAACACTATGATATCAACGATCATCGACAAGGATATAACTGAACGATTCACAATAACAACGGATGATAATAATTTGGCTAGGGTTTCAGTATCATGATATGTGGAATTCGTAGCGGATTTAAGTAAACAATTAAACCGCTAGCGGTTTTAATTGAATTCTATTGTAATAAATAAAATGTCATCACAGCAGTATAGCTGTGATCAGGTCAGAGAATTTCAAACTAAACTCAAAACACTCATTGAGGAGTACCAAACAAAAATAAAAAATACCGACGAAGAATCACCGCAGTTGATGTTGCAGCCAGCGTAAACTGCAATATTTATGTAGTTAAATTTCTTGTTGTGTCAACCGCGTACTCGTAATTATCCTCGATGATATCTTCGTCGCTCGATGATACAGTAATATCAGATAGCGAATTTCCAGCTATCGTACGTATTTATGATTCCGCGATGTCGAAATTAGAATAGCGGAAAATACCACACCGTTTAAAAAACCAGGATGATATCAATAACATCAACCAATCCTGAATTGAGTGTGAATTTCCCTACTCCGATTCCCGTGAAGGAGATAGTGCTAGCAAAACTACGAGTATCCAATAGTTTGCCTAATATTAGGTCGGTAGAATTTGGCGGTCAACAACCGAATAATTCCCGATGGAACTCCAGACTGGAACGTTGTTTCGTTACCATCTGGGTCATACCAAATCGAACAAATCGATGCTGAATTACAGCGTAGAATAAAATCCATTACTAGAAAAGAATCGAAAATCGCAATAACGGTTCACGAGCCAACACTATCATCTGCCATCGAGATAAACTCACCCGGATATGCCGTAAATATCTGTCAGATTTCTGTAAGAACAATACTGGGGTGGCCTGAAATCCCACCTCGGACATCTTATCAAATACCCGAACCCGAAAAATCTGATTATGTCACGGATATACAATCATATCATGAAATCAACCCATCATATCGAAAATATTTACTTGATATAAAAAACGCAAAATTAACTGATAGATTCACATTTCTTGATAACAATACCATGCAATGGGAATTTGGTGTTGACAAAACTCCTGGTTCACCGATTGCAATTGTATTCACGTTAAATAACATCATTGATTATTTGAAAGAGATTTTTCGATTACATAGAACACAACTAGAACGACTACGACTGAGCTTCCAAGAGCATCTCTCTGATATAACAAAACCACGTGATGAGATCATAAAATATGTTGAGATATTAAATCAACTTGTATCTGACATGGAATATATCAACCAGCGAGCAATTCAAGTAATAATTAATGATAAGAACGGAGATAAACAAAAGTTCCTAACTGGTTACAATATAACAGAGGCCGATTTACCCGATTTCATGTTTGTTGGGTATAACGCAAATGAACTAAAAATAGTCTGTTAACGATCTTATTCAAGAAAACTTTTCTCTGATACTCGCCAAATGGAAATCTCAAACAACTATTCCGACACATAATATTGACCCAGATGGAGGTGGTAGGCATATCGCTCCTCAAAATGTGAATATATCCTCGGTGATTGCATTGAATTTAGTATGTGATGTTATCGAAGGAATCTATCAAATAAATTTCGAGCAATCAAATCAAGCTCAGCAGGGATATGTTTTATATTCATTTGCACCAACAGCTCCTCCAGGGTTTCTGATCATTGAGGATCCAACTAATCCAGTCTATATGCGATGTCATAATAATTCGTTAACGAGAATTAGGTTTAAACTCACTGACCAGTCCAATAATCTGATTGATTTACGAGGCGAGGTTTTACAAATTAGTCTGTTTGTGAAATCGTAAATTGCTAGCAATTTCAACAAGGATTGTTAACCCATAGCAGCAGAGGGGGTGAATGTCTACGACATTGGCGTCTTTTCTTGATGAATTGCTAGCAATTTTAAGGAAGCCTTAGTTTACCAAATGGACGCCTTTTTCTACGATTTTCGAGGAAGCCTTAGTTTGCCGAATTGACGCCTACAAAAGTTGGTCTGTTTGCCCCCTCTGCTGCTTATTATGGTTCAGGAGCATAATTTGGTCCATGAATTGTGTTCATATGACATATGTACTAAACTCTATCTGCATTACTACCCATAGTACAGTGTCGTAGTTACAAAATACAATATTGTTTTAACTTAACTGCAACTAATTGTATAATAATTTTAGGCAACAAATCTCATAGTCACTTGACACCAGGGCACACAATCAAATTGGACAACCATTTTAGGCCAACAGCAAAATTGTTATAGAATTTTAGGCGAACTGTAACATCTTGTAATACGTTTAGACAAAGAGTACAATACAGCATTTGTGATAGTAAACAACCACTTCAACATAGTTTACCTCTCAATGACACACATCGCACTAACACGCACACAGACACACACACACAGACAGAGTGAATATTTATGTCTTAATTCCATTAAGCAAAATTTAAATCTACTCAATAATTATTTTAAACGTTAAAAGCTACTAAATTAGACTATTGTCAATTTCTTTGAAGAGGAATTATGATGAAAATAAATTTAGAAGTACCAATTAAATGTAAAAATAAAGATAGGTTTACTCATTAAGAATTAGCAAAGCCAATTTTAAAACATATATTGCTCAATGTTTCTTCAACTATTGGGATTCATAATCAATACTGGAGAAAGGGAATTTACACCTGGTCGTTTGTAATGTCATCTATCACACTGTAATGAGACTGGAATAAATCAACAAGGTGCATTAAGATTTGTTGCATACCACATCGTGACTCTACTTGATTTATAAGTTGGTAATGTAATTGGGATTAAATTAAAGGATTGAAGGAACGTAAGTTTGAAAAGGAACGTACTGTTAAAAACCTCCAATTAAAAGCAAACGACTCATATAAGAAAATGTACATTTTAAATAGACGATAAATGCAACCTATGGTTTCTGAAATAGTATCAGTGTTACTTAACAAATACTTAGGATGCATAATTTGTATCATAATGTTTATACAAATATGCAGATAGTACGTCGCCTTGCAGTATGTAAACTAAGTTACTTATATCTAGAAAACCACAAACGAAAACAATGCGCAAATAAATCATATATCTTTTAAAGCCAGAAAATTAACATGGACATAATTTTGTACAACAATTTCATCACTAGCCACTCACTCCATTGTTTAACAGATTAGTTGTTCTCTGAATAAGGCGTGGCTTATACCGTCAGCTGGCGAATCAATCAGAAAGATATCTCAAAAGGGAATTCGTCACGCGTATGAAAAAATCATTATCTAACATCAATTGTAGTTTAATTTAAATTTCGATAAAATACTCGAATCATATTGATGCTAAAAGAACTATTCAGACCAGCTACTAAATATACTATATTTAAAGTGTAATCCAAGTTATAAGAAAATAAACATTCTATCCAGCTACCATCATCTGTATATGAGCTGATGCGGGATAAAATTCAATCGCTTTCTGCTTGATCATTGGTAATGACGGTGCGTAACAATATGAATATATTCAAATAAATTATTAATTTACATTTTATTGCTGACACAAAATATTCATTTATTTATTTATTACTATGTTCTAATCCTATATAATTTTCAAGAAGGATATTGAATACGTTTTGCAAACCTGGTCAACAAAAGGATCAAGGGAGGAAACGTTTCCGTTTGAAACAGTTAGCGGGTTTAGATGGTCCAAAACTAGAGAAGCTTTTGTGCTTGATTGTTTCTCTTCGTCCATCATCTGTCCATCTACGTTCGTCTATCGTCTGTCTGCGGCTAGTTATGACACAATTATGTTCGTGCTCTTACTAAACTACTGAGAGAATGTGCCTGAAACTTGGCACACCCATTCATCACATGGTCTAGCTGGTCACAAATAAAAACAAAATAACGGTCATTTTCTAAAACTGACATTGATACTCCGTTTGAATTGATATCGATGTGGAATTGTCACTAAAAAGACTTCATATGATGATTATCTGGATCTCCAACAAAATAATATCAGCCTATTACGGCTGGCAAACATTCCAGCTGGAAATATATTTACAATAATCTTCGTTAACGGATAGTTTTGTCAACACAAGATTTCATAAAAAAAACATTTTATGTTGACTAGTCGGTCGTAATGAAGAATAGTTTTGATTAGCATCCATTATTATTAACAGAGTGACGATGTTATAAATAACTTCTTATTAATATTCATTTTTAAGATATGGTCGTATCGTAATTGGTTTATTACTGAATCAGACACAATTTTGCGTAGCACGTACAAATTGAAAATGATGACACTAAAATCTCATAGTAACTCCTTCAGATTCATACCAACATTTATGTGTGTATTACAATCTTATTTAACATAAATGTCAATGAAATGTAACGTAATAAAATATTAACCGAACATTGTCAGTAATATTCAATAATATTCGGCAATGAAGTAATAATTTCCTGACATACAAGACATTTATATATGTCATGCACTTACACATTGACAACTTGGCACCTATAAAACGTGATATTCTTTTAATATTACATTTGAGATTGATGCTAATGAGAAGAACATTTTGCAATCGATACATTTGTATACCTGTCCTCAGAGGAATGTTGCAAGCAACCATTATTGAATTCAATTCATTATTGAACTTCTACAATTACCTAAAAACTGTATGGAACTACATCCTCTGGATTATCCAGCTCTTCAACGCAGACGGAAACAAAGAGAAGATTCATGAACAATGGGATAAACGCTTTGACAGCCTCCTGGATCACACTTTATCCATCAGTCATGCAGTCGTCAGTGGCTTGACACAATTACGCATCAACAAAGCACTGGATGAAACTCCATCTCTGGTGAAGACACAGAAAGTGTTCCGTCACCACTCCAGTGGCAAATAGCTTGGTTCAGACTGTATCCCTGATTATGTCTGCAAGGAAGGAGGCAGAACCCTGATAGAAAGGCTCCACCAACTGTCTTGTTACTGATGTGTCAGAAGGAGCCACTCCCCCAGGAATGAAAAGTCGCTAAATAATGCCTCTGTATAAGCTACAAAGGAATCACCAGGCCTACGAAAGCCTCCGGTGCATACGCTTACTTTCAGTTGCAGAAAAAGTAATTGCCAGTATCCTATTGAACCGTATGTATGTATGTATGTATGTATGTATGTATGTATGTATGTATGTATGTATGTATGTATGTATGTATGTATGTATGTATGTATGTATGTATGTATTACCCTACTTGGACACCTGATATGCCCCAATGCCAGAAACAACAATGACATTGCTGCCGTGACCGAAACCTGGTTTACAGGAGAAAGCGAACTCTGTGAAAGGGACCACGGATAAACTTTTGTTTGGAGCCGCCGAGGAAGTGTTGGTTTCAGTTTTGAAGTGCATACAACAACGACTGGCAAATTGGCTGGCCACCCAAGGAAGTACACAACAGACTCATGACAAACTGTCCATCTTTTCTGGAAGAAAGCATCTTACCATCATCAGTTGCTATGTTCCAACCACAACCAACCGATATAAAGTTCTATGAGGGTCTTTACTTTTTCGTTGCTTCCTTTCCAATGGCAGATAAGCGCGTCATTCGTGCCGATTTTAATGAAAAAGTAATTGATTCCTTTTAATGGGATGGAGTGCTAGGAAAGCATGGAGTGGGTTACTATAACAGCTATATTCTACGCTTGTTACAGAATTGATGCGAGCATGAAATGTGGATCAGCAATACAGTATTCCACCCGTAAACGGACGTCATGGATGTACCCTCGATCTAAGCACAGTCACCTGATCGACGTCTTATTTGTTAGGAAGAGGGACAGGCAGGATATGCGGGTGATCAAGTCCTTGGGAGGCGCTTACTGCTGGACATACTACCGTCTTAAAATCATCATTCACCCCAAAAGAAGACAACATGGAAAGAAGGCTCTTAAACGACTGGACATCAACAAGCTGTAATGCATCAGTACCAAACAGTATCTCGTGCATGCTACGGAAAAAGCTGAAGTTCAGACCTCTCGACCATCATAATGTGGAGACTGACTATGAGGCATTCATAGATTTGGTCCACAGAACAGCCAGGGAATCTCAGCCAAAAAGCATCAATACAGGTTTGATTAGCATTGATTAGATTCACAAGAAACATCGCCTTCTACAAACCTAACTCAACAACCCGAAGTCCATCTCCAGGAAATATGCGTACAACACCATACGCATAACTATACAGCATAAGAAGACTCTATCGACACATATTTTTAATCCAAAATTATTGTGCCTGTGTAAAACAGGTTTAGCCATAACAAATTAAAGTTGTTCTGTCTGGGGTGTTAGACAGCATTTTCTGCTTATTCAGACTATACAGCTATGTGAGAATTTACAGATAAATCGAAACTCGCATATGACATGAACTTCATTGGTGCATTTATCTTTCCCTTCTAGGTATATATGCGTGTCTCATATGCGCACGTGGCAGTGAATGAGTGGAGGTCACACCTAATGGCTTAATAAATCGGATTCACAAGTTATATACAGCCACGAATATTGATTTCGGCAAGGTTGTATTATTCTAGGTAGAATTACATGTACTATACAATTATATAAGCATAAGTAGCAACAAACCATGGCGTATCTATGTAATTCTTCTGAATAAAACTATTTCTAGGAAACAATGTATCAGGAAACACTGCCATTTGTCATCCACATTCTAATAGATAGATTGGTATAAAGATCGGTGGTTAACGCTTATATCATAACATAGTTGCTGCTTTTAAATACTGTAATTCATCATTGAAATCATCTTGGAAGTTTCATATTAGATCACATGAAATTCATCCGTTGGAGACTGATTTGAATGGCAGAATACCTGATGCGGTATTGATGTAACGTAAGCACTTTACTAAATGATTTTTACCTTGGCTTATGTTGAGTTCTTCAGGAAAATGCCAACAACTCCTCTCCAGATCACCATCTATTCTTTATATCAGTGACACGGGCTATATATAGTCAAATAATGCCGTCACTAAGGTGTGAAGTCGTGTAACCTAGGTCAGGAAAATCAGTCTTGCCTCCAGCATATACGGGATGGAACACGTCAGCTTTTTGTTCAATATTACGTGATTTCTAAGAAATGCGGAGAAACAGTAAACTCACTGGCAGTATATATATATATATATATATATATATATATATATATATATATATATATATATATATATATATATATATTCATGTATATATATATATGTGTGTGTGTGTGTCTGTGTGTGTGTGTATATCGTAAACGCAATACCTTTAACACCTGATAATTACATTATATAAACTCGCACACTTTTTATTTCTTCATCAGGTACGTTAGTTACAGTCATAGGTGTCTTTCTGTCTTAATGGTAAGTAATGATAGTGACAGTGGGGTTGGGTTCTTAAAATTGCAATCTAAATAAATCATATTAAGGTTAATATTTTGTATAATCATTTTGAAGACTTTTTGGAAACTGGTTTTCAACTTATGATAGTGAATAAAGTTTAGTAAGAATTGTAATGTTTTAACGCACGCGTTGAACGTTAAACTCGAACAAAAGAGTATTTTCAACATAATCATCTATATTGAATATCAGCCATATACTATAACTCTTTCTTTGCATTGTCTTGTAAGCATGGAGTAAATATGGAATGAAACGTCACTGTAGTAAGAATTTTGTCATAATTTCACTCTCGGCTATATTTTTATTTCGAAATTTTAATATTTTCATAATCAGTAATGGAATGGGTACAGCAGAGTTTATTTGTGTAAAATTCATCATGGAAAATAAATAAATAAATAAATATATATATATATATATATATATATATATATATATATATATATATATATATATATATAAATACATCGACGACATCTTGCTCCTAATTTCTGCAGTTTTTATTATAATATAGTAATAAATTTCAGCATAGCCATTTAGTATATTCTAATTGTGTGTTTGCATACCTATTTTGAATGAAATCGTCACGCCCTTCTTGTCCATAGTATCATTACATTTCTGCTGATGTACACATCTATGAACTCTGACTATTCCCGTGAAGTACAATTATTGAATATATCAATGGTCGTAGCCAAGACTATATGGGCGGACATATATAGTGTTACTATCTCATACACATGATTTTATCAAAACATATACACAGTCCATGGACACATTACTATTCCACCCCCTGTAATTTACGTGAATACATTTAACTGAAACTTGCACTGAATAAGTATTTATTAGGTCGCTAAGTAGCTTGTAAGTACAGAGAGTGGTATTATGTATGTGATGAGATTGTCAAAGTAATTTAATGCATTTGTCCAACACACAAGGTGTAAGAATTTATTACGACTCAAACAAATGTTTAATGTAGTAACAATCCAGACTTAAGTATGAAAACAGTTACACGATTTCATCTAAAGTAAATAACACCACCAGGAGCAGACCATATATATATATATATATATATATATATATATATATATATATATATATATATATATATATATATAACCCTATGACGAATGCTAACCCATGAACATATTCCATTCATCAGATTACTTTCAATTCAATAAATAATAATAATAATAATAATAATAATAATAATAATAATAATAATAATTACCCCATAGCGAATAACAAGCAAAGTTCACAATCCGTTCATGAGATTGCGTTTAATGCAGGCCAAAAATGGGGTCAAACTATACCAGACTACTAGTGATCTTACAGGTAAACATAGGTACTGGAAACTTTTCATCGTTCAATTTGATCATTTTATTATTTACATTCTCACTTACAATACCAATCAACACGGTCAAATGAGATTACTGTGATGAAAACTGTATCCATGATAAAAGATGTTCATGTTTATTCCGTTTTTCATTCGGAATTTCATAACTTTTAGGCTACAACCACTGTATAACAACCATACGTATCTTCTAGAAAATAATAATATATGTTATATATAATTAAGGTAAAATGACCTTATAATGTTACGTTTTAACTAGCTATATAAGTAGTAAAGGATCGTGGTATTACTAGTACATAAGTTAACTTTGCTATTTTCTTCCTTTTATACGTATAAAGTCACAAATTAAAATTATAATTATATGATGCGTTCATGCTTCACAATCAAATAAATCATTACGTTCTTTTCTCTAAAGCATTTTAATTTTTTAGAAATTAATTTCAATAATTGACGTATATGTATGCTCCTTCAGTCATGTTTCTCAACGTTGTTCTCAAATTGGATTTTGTGAAAGATAATTCTTACCAAAACCAAGCTTTAAACAAATTTCGGTTTTGGAAATATCATATATATTTTTTTAAAGATACTTACTAGCATAAATTGACTACGAATAAACTAACGATTTTCAAGAGAGCATTTGCTTATGGGATTAATTACAAGTTTCTTGTTTAAAGTGGGCGTTTCTATTGTAATACCACTGATTCTAATCACGACATGTCATTCAATGATTTCATACACTTATGTTAAACTTCAGTATAAACACTATTTTTTGCAATTAACATTCGCTTAAGTCAGAACTATGTGTTACACTGAATGTCAGATAAACGAAGCATAATCATCTCACTTTAGTTAGTTTGTATTTTACAGAACATTTAACAATTAACACAAACAATATAAGTAACAGATTTGTCCACTGAGGAAAGAATCTAAGGAGATTTCCAAGTAATCGTATTATAAATAAATTTATATTACCAACATGTGTATGATCCCATAATCAGACCTTTGACAAGTACCACTAATGCTAATGTGGCTGCGAACCAGGACTTTGTGAAAGACATATGATATATAACTAATAGTTAGGCAAAGATGAAGTTTTTGTTACTTACTAAATCATTTGCATGTGTTAAGGTTAAATTTTCCTTTGAAAGAAAGTATTTGAGCCAAGTATCTCCCGGAGAGTGTGTGCTAACGTAACTCGTTAATGTCTACCAATATGTTCTTGTTTGTTGAGTGTGTTCATGTTGATCTGCCCTATTTGATGCATATCTTGCCCACGTTTTAAAATTCCATTTAATGGTTTCCTTTCTTTCTATAGCAATATAGAATATATAGGTTTCGGTGTAATCATTTACATTAGCAAAAAGTCCCTATGGTCAAGATACAGTCTTTCACTGGTTGCCAGATACATTGTAAGTATTCCCGTCCCGCTTTAGTTACTATTTTTAATTTACAACTTATTAAAGAATGAACAACAAAAAAGCAATGCTTCAAGTCCTGCGTATGTGTGAGTGAGTGTGATTAGGATTTTTAAGGTTGCTTTAACAATAGTTCAGTGATATCGCTACAATAATGCAGTGAGGCAGTTAATAATGATGTCTAACACAAGGGCGTCATGCCGCAGACATTTACCATGAAGTCCCAACCAATCAGATAATCCTGACACGAGGAGAACGAGTCATAATACTAACCTCTTAAAAATGAGCGCCAAGCGAGGCAGCTGTTAGTACCATTTGTTGTAAGTCGTTGGTATGACTCAACCTGGGATCGAACAAACGACTCACCGCTTCCGAGGCGGACCCTCTAACCAATTGGCCATCAGAGCAGAGCGGAGCGTAGAACAATACTAATGGAGACTATTGACGAAATAGTGGTGATGGTGGAAAGACAGTCTGAAAATGAATATTATTGGTAACATGGATAAACAATAAATGATGGGTTAAATTATACATTTTAAGAGCATATAGACAACCCCATACAAAATAATGTTAGGAAAGGTAAATGGTAGTAGCCTTACATTCTGTCTTGAATGAAGCGATGCCTGTCAATAGAAATTCAACAATTACGATAGTGAGGTGAGCCAGAAACACCACCAAATATGTTGAGACATAATTGTATATCGTACCAACCGCTGACGAACATTTGATACATTGGTATGAAAGGCAACCAATAAAGAATATATTTCATAAGAATTATGTAAACTGTTCTACAATTTTAACAACCAAACACAACATTTCTACAACAAGATATACAATTAGGGCACCGTGATTTTCAAGCAGGACCCATATAATTAAAATATATCTTATGACAGGACGATTTCAAATGATTAAGCATATAAGCATCCATTTACTAATTAATATCAGATGTACATGAGAAAGTGCCCATTACTTGTTTAGTCGACTATCAAGGCAGTTTATTATCCCAAATCGTTTTTACAAATGCACACAATATTGCCATATTGAAGGATATGTCAGTGCGTGGTCAGGATATTTATCAGAGATGGCTCGTAAAATGAAAACAGTTACACAGCAATCGATACAATGCTTAGTGGGTTAAAGAAATTCCGTAAGTTTGTTAGTACAAATAAAATTGAAGGTTAACCTTGAAACTGTATAATAACATGATTTCCTATAATACGCAGTAGCGATGTTACATTTCTATGACAATTAAGTTTTCAATGATATCATACACTTGGACGTTGAAAAAAGGTTATATCGATTCGTCATGGTTCCAGTAATCATGCATGAAATGCGTAACAAACTTTTTTATCACTTGCACAAACTACCCCACACGGATTTATAACAACAAATTTGAATGCACCCCAGACAACTATATCGAGCCGGTCTTGATAAAAGAAATGGATAGCAGTAGATGGCACGATCTCAAACAAGTGTCCAAACGTATAATCGCAAAGTTGTTTTCGACTAACGGAGAGTTTACCTTCAAATTGGAGGGTACTGTAATTGACAAATTGGACGCCTCTATTATGAGGTGAGTGCGCCCTCTCTGCTTGATAATCAGCAGCAGAGAGGTTGAACAGACTAATTCGAAACGTCACCCTTTTTGATTACCAAATCGACTAATGGTTACTAACATAGAAGTCAGTTCAATGACTACACATAGATTGACCCAAACAAATGTTGTAGTCGACCCCTCTCTGCTGCTCTCTCAACGTGTTAAATTGTAAATCTGAGGATAAAGAAAATCTTGTCTATAAACCAAACAAAATGAATAATTCAGACAAATCATCAATCTGAGACTTTTTTTTAACTTTGAGTAATATTCTTTCTCGGGACTGCTATAAATTAGCCAAATACTTTATCAATATATGTAATTAACATTATATATATATATATATATATATATATATATATATATATATATATATATATATATATATATATATATATATATATATAATATGTCAAATGTCGGCAAATGTCGGAGAAGCATATACTAATAGTTTAGCTCGAGAAGGCCAGGAAGCAATAAAAAATATATTCCTTTGAGAGATTCGCTTCGAAGAAAGCTTCAACAACGCCAGGAGTCACAAGGTGAATAGTAGAAGGTACATAAAGATTAATTAAACCTATAACTGCAACAACTGAGAAAGTTGTATGGGGATATATCACTGATCCAGAAAAAAGAAACCTCTTCTTGGGACAATACAAGAAACCGCTAGGACAATGCAAGAGATTTTACAAGATCTTCCAGCTAGAATAGCTGCCGCACAACCTAAACAATATACTGAAAAAGTTAACTCTGAAATAGCTGTTGTGAAAGAAAAACTTGCATCTAAATCTAAAGCAAAAGGAGATGTTGAATTGATTAGTAAATTCAAGGAAGGTGTTATTGAAGATTTTAAGGAAAATATTAAAGAGAAGGATTTTCTCATGCTGCATATTATAGTTTTTCTCGAAAGTCTGAAATTTTAAAACCCGAGTATGTTAACATAAATGCTGAGAACTATTTTAAATAGCTATATCGTGTGTAGTACAATACAATTCAGACTAGAAGTGATGACCCAGTATATAGTGATTATATTAACGATATTAAAAGATTTTATTCAGAAGAAACCCATCAGCACATAGAACATCCCCAATATCTACTTCCTCCACCTCTGCAGCAAATCGAACAACAACAATTTTCTCCACATGAATCTGAAAAACCTAGCAAAAAAAGAAGAAAGAAAGAAATAGACAGAAGACGAAAGGAGAGATCGATATAAGAAAAGTTTCAAGAAATCACTAAATGGCTGGGTTTTATATTTTCTCCAAGTGAAAAGAAAAAAGATCTTTTGATGACTTTTCTGGTGCTACTACAGGAAGTGGTTTGGAAAATAATCCTATCACTTTCCCTGACAGCGTCATCGCCCTTTCATAAACTAGAAATTCTCATAGAAGGAAAACGCACTGGAAATACTTCGCGTGAAATTATCAACGAAATATATGATATCTGTCGACGATTATTTACCGGTTGGATGATGGACATCAATACCTAGCGGGAATTCATCGATGAAATTACAGATGATTAAATACCTTATTTTTTTGTTATAATGATTTAATTGACAAAAGCAGAGAGTACGCCTTCACATATATGGCACGGTGGGAAAATGCTCGTGCATACTTTATATCCTATTTTCTTTGTTTGAAAATGCGATTGTGGCCATGGTATTGCCTCAAGCTTAGATCGTAGCAGTTTGCAAGTGTTTAATTGGATCAACATATATCGATCAATAAAACAGCTATATTTTCTACAACAAAATATGCGAATATACGTTAACTATTTAACAATTTATTGTTCTTACCTTGGTGGTTCAGTATAGCGGGAAATAGGATACACGTCTCTACCTCAATTTCGATTCGGTCGATACAAGATGAGCTAGCCGTTGGTTCGTAGATACGTAAAATATTGTTAAGACTACGGCAGTATCTCATGTTTGTAATAGAAAAGCTGACGAGTAAAATGTTTACCTAAAAAAAATTGTTACATCCTTATAGTTGTTGGTTTCGAAAAAAAAATATGGATGAACTACGAAAATATGAATGTGCTCCTTCATAATGTAAAGCTAACCACAACATTGGTACAACGTTGTAAAAACGTGATATGATTTATTTGGTATAACTATATTAATTCATTTCCATATTATTAGGATAAATGCATATACATACCATTTGTAATTTAATACATCTTTTAGATCAGGGGAGTATCCTATTTCATTTTCATGTATAACGTTTTAGCAGCGTTGACAAAACGTTGTGTGTTAGCTAGGCAGACATTGGGTAGTGGAGCCCGTATAAAAATCAGTCAGAGGCTCAAGAAATTGTTGAATTTTCGAGGATATATTTGCAGCTGAAACTCAAAACAAGCTGATATTTCGGCACGGCACGAGTGGTGAGTGCTTCCTTTTCAGCTGGTTAAACAGTTTTATATAGATTACACACTCGTTTTCGCAATAATGAGCATATATATATATATATATATATATATATATATATATATATATATATATATATATATATATATATATATATATATATATATATGACGAATACATGTTTCGTCCTACAGCACCCGAAAAAGAGAGAGCAGCATATATCTACTAATTTCTCTATTTGCGCAAGCTGGAGATTCTTGTAAGTATGTGATTTTCAGAATTAGAGACAACAATCTCAGTTGACGACACAATCACTCAAAACGATTTATATTCGTATTAACGTTTTCTATATATTTAGGTATCACAGAAAGACATAATAAAACCCCTGTATACGTCATTTATTCTCTAAATGTTCGGCAAGTAATACTTCTTTCGAATTAGGGAAGTGTTAGGTTTAGCGTGAATAGTTATGATACATGACTTAATTGCTTCTACATTTAGGAGAAACATTATAATCGTTTTACCATGCAGATGATATTCTTCCTTTACATTATTCAAAGTCAGACGTGAATTAAGTACTGATTAAACGCTACAACTAATCAATGAGTGATGGGGTGTTTTGTTATAAGTCACATAAAACTGACATTATTCGATTTATCTAAAGCTAATATTGGGACAAAATAAACGAGAAGCAGCGATTAATGAATTTGAGATTTTAAGTAAAATGGGTCATGTTGACAATTGGGTGTCAATATTATTAAATATTACATAACAAGTACTAAGCTCATTCAGGCTAAATGTTAACTTGGATGTATGTGATCAAGATTTATTGATCTCGGAGTGAATTTAGAATTGATTGAGAAATCTCACAGCTACTATTGGGTATGAAAATATAGCAATACCCATAATTTGTATGCCTGCGACATTTGTTATAACCTATGCAATCAGAATATGCTTGTATTAAAGAGAGACCAACGCGTTTTAACTAAGCGTATACAAGGGACTTGTGAATATTCATTAAAAGACGTTGTGTTGCGCCTTATTATAAAACTGAAGGACAATTCCTGGCTAATCAAACGGGGATGAAAATGCTTTTTTGATATCCATATCCCTTTACTACATGAAGATGGATTGAAAAGTATAATTTTGAAGATATTGGTCTCAACAGTTTTAGAAATTAATGCTTAATCGCAGTCTGAATCCCACTGTCAATAAGAAAGCATGAAACAAATATTTGCATTATCTCTTGAGTTGTGTCGGGTTGTTGCCAATATTTTAAGAAAGCAAATTGGTAAGTAAATTATGTTTTACCGATAATACGTACTTAGTCACATTACTTAGAAATCTGACGAACCAACAAGCCATGATAGCATCCTCGATAATATTTTGCTCAGAGAAGGTTTTATTCTTACAGTAGGGTAGGATTTCCGAGGTCACATACTATTCCCAACGTAATATGCATCGGGAGAACATGATTTTCATATCTGTCAATAGTTGCATATACTCTTCAAAGGATCTTCACTTTAGATGTTGAATATGTTCTTCCCGTTTGTAGTTTTCTGATACATAAGTTGACTCATACTCGAAGTGTCTCGGGTTCTGTTTGTGAATTTAAGTGACCCAGTGACAATGTTATTAAATTTTATGCCTATGGTATGACATAGGTAATAATCTTTTAACCATGTCGTGAAATCTCTGATAAGGTAAAATGTTGATGAAGTAGCCATTGCTATCACTGTAGTTCCCCGTCATACTATTTGATTTATGTCTCTAACAGAAATAAGTGGAACAGTATTATCATTATCAATTATTATCAATTTTGACATCCATATAAATGTGTATTTCTCTTGTCAATTTTCACATTAACATCATCACCTGCCAAAAATAAATATAAAGAATATCAACCTTATATATGTGTGGTTATTGAATAATAAGCGCTCAGTACTTGTTGGTATTGCCATTTATTAAATTTTTGTTCAATAAAGAAGCACGACAAATAAATATTATTATTCATATGAGAAAACCTAAACATGTTTAGGCAACAACAAATTTGCTTTGATATTTTAAGAGATCAAATTTGAATCGTTATCATTAAAATCTTTATAATTGTAATAAATGCAAAGGTTTAATACCTGAGTATTGGTATACGTTTCACATAAAGCATAATTATTGCAGTGTTTAAAGCTAAATAATCTGTAGTGAGGTAAGTAAAATTGTACTTGACAGATACTATATGAATCAAATCGCTTTATGCTACCGAATGCAAGCAGAGTCTAATCTGCCTGTGGTTTGCAGCCCCCAGGAGACGGAATATGAGGTGGACAACATTATTCCCATACGTCGAACTTCCGATTTATATAACACCAATACTTGAGGGTACTTGTAAATTCTGTGTGCAATCCACACGGAAAGTCCGGTTAACACGTTAGTCCATCTACAGCAGTGTAACTAGGTTCAGTACACTCAACGGTCTTTTTTTCCATTCCAGCAAGACGGATGTCCTTCTCCGGTAGATGAGCACGGCTCAGTGCAACAATAATCCCAAGTATCAGCTGTGTCTACGAAACACCAGCGGTAACCATACCCGTGATAATCGCACTTATGGTCAGTCCTACATTTGGTGTTTCCTGCGGTGTACAAGAGCAGCAGAGAGGGTGAACAGACCACGATTTCAAGCAAAAATAATGCTTCCTACGAAACCTTATTTTAACCAAAAAAAATAAGTCTCCATTTAGCAAACGGAGACTTTACGATTTTTTAATCAATTTTGGTCGCAACGATGTGGTCATCCACCCTCTCTGCTGCTTAGTGATTTCAGTTCTGGGTTAACAAAAATAATAAATGATTTCAACCGAATATTTGATCGAGTCCGATACGATATCGTGTCCGAGGATCATGTAAATTTATTGTTACAAATCCATGCGGGGTTGACTGAGCATGACTAAAGAAATTTTTAAATTGATTGAAGTCCATATCGGAACACCATGTCTGCCAAATATTTCGTAGCGTATGTGTATCAACGCCGTTAAACACAGCAAGAATATTACAGTTATCTCTGATCACTTTTGGAATCTGAGTGTAGCGTTGAGTGACATATATCACATCAGTGTTTTTGTGACGCCCCCGGGAAAATATTCTAGCTGGGTTTTTTTGATTGTCTAACATCACATCGTCGTATACGACTAAATTGTTAATACTCCCATCAAGGTCATCCACGGATGGCGCCTCGTCAATATCAGTTATAAAATCAATGGCGTTCTCACCTTTAATTTCTGATGCATTCTCGTTAAAATCTTTTAACACTTCATAGCATCGTTGATCATCTACGCTAGGAGCAATTAAATACAACTTATCCCACTTCATCCATCTCATTATTAAATTGAGCAACAATTGAGTCTTGCCGGATCCAGATGGCCCGATTATAATTGCACGGATAGAGTTTGGTAGCGCTGCATGATGCTTAACTGGTTCTCTTATTTTAGTCGCTGAAAAATCAATTATATTCATATCTCTATACATAAATTATGGATCTATATTGTGTGAAGTGTAAAACGCGTACTAGCACAAATGATGTGACGACGGTTACAACTAAAAATAACAGATCAGCACTAACTGGTAGATGTGCAACATGTGGTATAAAAAAGTTTAGATTTATTTCTACAAAATCAAAGATTTTACAATCCGGAGATGTTTTAAAAAAAAACGAGGAGGCGATATCGCAGCCAAATTGGCAAAGCTCCCTGGAACCCCATGGGCAAAGTACCCCGGAGAAAAGCACCTTCCAGGATATAGCTACTGTGGTCCCGGAACACGATTAGATATCAGACTTGATGATCAAAATCAACCCCGATCCGGCGAGTATCCGATAAACGCTATTGATAAGGCGTGTCATGCTCATGATGTTGCATATAAAAGCAGCAATCTGCAAAACAGGCATCTCGCGGATGTGAAATTAATTCATGCGTTAAATGCTATTCCTGATAAATCTTTTAAAGAAAAGTTGGCTTCGTGGTTGGTAAAATCAGCTATGAAAGGCAAATTGATGATGGGTGCTGGTAATTAATAATATGGAATCAATTTATTATTCCCCAAGAGGATATTGGAGGGGTAAATCAGCAGTACATAAACTCGCTAGCGCTGCAAAAGTGAAAAAAACTACAGCGGCGGATTGGTTATCCAAACAGGCACTATGGCAAATTTATCTACCACCACCTAAACAAATTCAATTCTCGCATTTTGATGTGACTGCTCCTAATGAAGTTCATCAGGCTGATCTATTATTTCTGCCACATGATCGTGGTTACAAATACGCGTTAACCGTAGTTGATATTGCAAGTCGATACAAAGAAGCAGAACCGTTAAAAACAAAATCAGCCACTGAAGTTGCTTCTGCATTTGAAAGGATTTATCGACGAGGTCCTCTGCACTGGCCGAATCTATTGCAGGTTGATCCTGGCAAGGAATTTCAGGGTGCGGTTCTATCTACAATGAAAAATCATAATGTCACCATACGACGAGGGCATACTGCGCTACATCGCGATCAGGCCATTGTCGAACGATTTAATCGGACGATTGCTGAGCGGTTTTTTGGATATCAATACGCAAAAGAATTCATTCAAGAAAAGCGATCCCGTGAATGGGTCAAAAGGTTACCAGCTGTGATTACTGCACTGAATAACGAGATTACTAGAACAATCAACATGAAACCTATCAACGCGATTAAAAAGAAGTCAATACCCGTACAACCACAAAAAGATTTCCCTAGAAACGCTAGGGTTTCCCAACCAATTCTTGGTAGTAGTGTCATTGTGAGGTACTTATACGAACCAGGAGAGCTTGAAGGGGGTAGAAAAAGGGCTACTGATCCTATTTGGAGCGTCACTACGCATAAGATATCTAGTATAACACGATCAACTGGTAGACCAGCAATCTATAAACTGGATTCAACTGCTCCTCAGCGAGGATTTACTCGACAACAACTACAAGTGATTCCCGAGGATACTCAATTGCCACCGCATGGTCTTAACTAGCGCCGTTGCGTCTATTGCACTCAAGACAAGTCAACATCACATTATTTCTGACATGACCGAGATTGTTATTTTTTCTGTCTACGGTGAATTGGCGAGGATCCTTATCCGAATACTGCCAACGCATTATACAATTGCAACTCGCGCAGTGATTATTCTGTTGTTTCTTCAAAGTGATTATTAATTTAGCATCAATATCAAATTCTCGTTGTTTTTTTTTGTCCTGTTGTTTGTAACCGGAGAGTTTTTTTATTAATGATGCTAACATCAATATCACTTATTGTTGTGTCATTATCATCACCAATGATTTCATCATCGCCTGACTCTGTCAGGACAATTCTTCGAAGCTGATTTATTCTTCGTACTCTGGATACTGCGAGATAGACTAAATTCGACCATTCGATGTGATTATCCACCATCCAAACAATTGTATTCGATATAGTCAATCCCTGTGAAGAGTGTATTGTTGCTGCGTATCCTAGCGTCCATGGGGATTTATTAGCACGCAATGCATTTTCCACGACGCCGATATCAACCAGCACAATATCATTTAATACGAGAATTTGTTTTCCACTCTGTCCTGGAATATCAACTTCAATATTCTGCTTTCGTGTATCCGAAGGCCTATAACACAACGATACTGGAAGTGTTGCAAATTTTTCTTTATGCGTTTCAAATAACTTCATCTGAAGTGTGTCTCTGACTATTTTTCTACTTGCTACTATCAAATCATTTGGTCTCCACGTTTCCCAGAAATCATTCATGGGAGTTTCTGAAATTATTTCACGTGCTATTTCGCATTGGATTTTATCCGGTTGTAATCTAATCAGTGCTTTGAACTCGCGTAATTGTTCATCAAGTGATCTATGGTCGGTATTAATTTCTTCATAATAGTCTACAGAACCCTTTAGCCATTCATGTGGAGATCCACCGACAAATGGTGGTGGTTGGCCGTGATCCCCGCACATGACGACTTTTGTGTTTTTGTTTAACAACCACTCAAGAAATGTTTTTAATACATCTAATGACACTGTGCATATTTCATCCCAAATTATGATTTCAGGAATGAATTTATCACCCATACGCTCAGGAGTCCATTTGTCACCTTTCCATCGAAAAAAACTGTGATAAGTGCAAGCATTTACCCCTCGTTGTATCATCTCTCTGGCGAGTCTGTGAGTCGGTGTTAGCACAATCATGTTAGAAACGCTAGCGTTTCCACGACGAAATAATTCAATTGCACGAGTTGTCTTTCCTGACCCACCACAACCGTTAAAATAAACTGTCTTATATCTACATACTGGATCAGATACCGGTGGTGCATTAGAAAATTCTGATTGAATTTCAATACGGTTACAACAAAGATATTTATCATCCATGGCAACGTCTGCGGATTCACAATACTCATGTAGCATCTCTTTTTTAAATCGCCAACGCCCCCACGCTTCCTCCGGATCTGTGAATGCCGCTACAGCTGATTTGTACTTATTGTGTATATACATCGAATCAGTGGCTACTCTAACCGCGGTATTAGTAAATCTATTTATCATCGAAAATAGATTAATAGAAGCATAGGCTAGCATTGAACTTCTCAAATGTGTGTACTGGGAATTATATCCATCACAGTAGGTAACAACCGTACCTAATTTCTCACCATTGGATAGAAAAGCATCCTTACGGGATACAAGTTTTCCCTGTTTCATTAAATCCGCTACAATAAAATCGTATTCAGCGACATCTATGATCAACCGCGAAGAGTATTTTGCGTTGTCGTATCGTCCACCCTGGGTAAATTTACCGATTATTCTTCGTCCAAAATCTTTTGCTTGTTCTTTTTTAATTTCAAATAACTTCTTAGACCAATTCATGATTTGTTCTTCTGGAAACTGTTTTCGCAGTTCGCTAATTATACGATCTAGATCGGGTTGTGGTAGCCAAACTTCTTTCTGAGCTCGATAGCATATAATAGCTTCGGAAACAATCAACGATATCACCATGCCACAATCAATCATATATCTCAATAGCACTATTGGCATCCAGTGTTTTTCAGATAGGTGTCTACCGAGCCAAACATAACTACACGGATGTAACCCTGTAGCGAGTTCAAATGATATCACACGAGCGAATCCGGTTAAATCAAAATCAGGCAATGGTCCATTAATCGCAACACGAGTCATTTCATGCGTGGGGTGTCCAAATCGTTTGAAGTATTCAGCGCATTCCCCATACCCGAGAAAACTTCCAGGATAACACGCGGATATATCAATTGAAATCATACCGTCACGATGGTATTTTGTATTCCACAGTCCTCCATGACCAAATTCGATGCAACTCAATTTAACGTCCTCGAGAAAATCACTTCGTGTTGGACGCCATGAGTTTTTTTCTCTTGCGAAGTGAGCTACCACTGATGGAATAGTAAAACTATCCGTCAATAGTTTTTCATGGGAACTCTCCGGTGAAAAATCACTAGCGATTTTTCTCATTCTGTTATCTAATTCTTCAACGCGATATAATTCACCATTTGGTCTTACAAATTGATCAAATCCTGATTCGGAACCAGCACTACTAAGTAACCACACTGACACAGGATCATCTTTACACAACGCATGAATAGCATCAAATAATTTCTCTTCATAGAAAACATCCCCGGAAAATTCCCCGGAAAATTCCCCGGAAAATTTCCGGGGGATATATCTCACGGTTCTATCTCGTGGAAATATTGTTACTGCAGGTGTCCACGCGTATTCGTTATGATCAATAATTTGTATTGGAGCCCCTCGCGATTGATATTTCGGTTCGTATAATACTTCTCCGGTTATTGTTGTTACTGATATTGGGAATTTTAATGATGCTTCTAATTTAGCTATATCAGAAATCTTTGCACCGTGCTGTTTCACTGTCAGTTCCCATTCGGTTATTTTCCTACGTCGCAGATCAGTTAGTTTATTTCCTCGGGATGCATTTGTGAAGTGTTCCATTACCCGTGTTGCTACACAATTGAGCCTTGACGAAGTCAACGGTGAATATTTCATAGGAGCTAGTTTTGCAATATCGGGTTTATCATTTAACGGATATATCCCATAAACCATTGCTGTTACGGGATAGGATCTTTCGTAGTATGGTTTGTCAATTCCAGTTAGAATTCCTGGTTTGGAATCTTTACTTACAATGACAGTTTTTTTATCCTTGAGGATTGGTTGAAATTTATCCCTAATAATCCATTTGCCTTCGACTTCGATAATGAATTTTATTCTGAAAAAATACTTCTGATTGGAATTGCTTTGTTGGGAATTGCTTTGCTTGAAATCCTTTGGATTTCCACCTTTGGATTTCCATCTTTGAATTTCCCCTTTGGATGGAAATTGCTTTGCAATTTCACCAAGGTGTGAAATTATCTCAGCTGCTCTTTTATCGTTCATAGTAGCATCGATGATGGGTACATTGACATCTTCATCAATAATTCGAAATGTCGACCAACAGTATGCTGCACCGTCTCGGTAGAATTCATTAAAACACTCCCTGATTTTACCGAGTATAGTTCTATCACCGATTAGACGTTTTGGTGTATCAGAGACTCTATCGAGATTGAATTTAGTATTTCTCCAAGGCTTAATTTTCGATAATATTTGGAACTCCCTATCAAGATTGAATTTAGTATTTCTCCAAGGCTTAATTTTCGATAATCTTTGGAACTCCCTATCAAGATTGAATTTAGTATTTTTCCAAGGTTTGATTTTCGATAATCTTTGGAACTCCCTATCAAGATTGAATTTAGTATTTTTCCAGGGCTTAATTTTCGATAATCTCTTGAACTCCTCCATGTTATAATTAAAACAAGTATTTAAATAGAAAAATATAGTATAATGAATCACTGCAAGTGGCTAATGATTGGATCTACAACCCCGTGTAACAAATCATGCAGAAGTGAATTCTGTGGGTATCATATGCAAAGCGTGAGAAACGGTTCAAAAGGCCCTCTCCCATGCCTCCAATGTGGGGTGGGTGTTAGAGGAAAATCGCAATTATGCCTTGCTTGTGGGGGTAAACGATACAGGAAACTAAAACGCTACTATGACAAACGAATCATTGACTCCGTCATCCTTGATAAAATCAAGGACAAAGTCATAAAAACCCCTCAAGATTATATCCAGAGATTTATAATTAAAGCAGATAATAAATTAGACAAGTAGTATTATTATACAAATGAGCCAAGATTTCAGACCTCACCCAGTGCTTGCTAATTACGAAGCCTCTAGTGATGGTGTTGTCAGGCACCGCAGACTCAAAGAACCGGTTGGGTATCTGAATAATATGGGCTATTTGATGTTTTCAGCTGGGAGGAAGAAGTATCTCTGTCACAGAGCCATCTATGAAGCATTTTACGGATTAATCGAAGACGGTCTTGTGATTGATCACATAAATGGCGTGAAGACTGATAATTGTCTTGGGAATCTTCAAGCCGTCTCGCAGCGCGATAACCTTTTAAAAAGCAACGCTGGTAGGCACGCAAAACATCCCAAGGGTGTGAAATCGTTTGATTTAGAAAATAATGAAGAGAGAAGCTTTCAGTCGATAAATGCGGCTGGAAAATATTTCGATATTTGTAGTACTTCAATTCGATTTGTTGCTGAAAAAATCATTAAAACATCTCTGTCTAAAAAAAATGGTCATAAAATAAAGTTCGTATACACTGAAACTATTTAAGGGAGATAAATCCTTTATGGATAAATCCGCACTACAATTCACACTCTACCTACTAAGTTCCCTTGTATTATGACGTCAAAGGAATTTGTCGCCTGCTATATTACCTGTATACCTTGACTAGGCGCGCCCACGTGAATGTAATGGAGATATAATGCATGAGTTTTCGATAGAGAATAAAACTTTTTATTGTCACTTGTGGGCTAAAACTGCATTATTATTTTTATTTATCTACATATCTCATGTGTGGGGGGTGGGTGGACTAGCAGTAAAGCAGACAGCTAACTCGGTCTTTTCAGTACAAAAATTCCTTATAATCTAACGCATTACCTATGTTCGCTCAGCCAGAACGCGAGTGTTTCCTATTCATTGAAGTAGGTGGGCGTGGTTAAAATTCCTTGTATGTGAATGTATTTTATCTAGAGAATTATAACAGAGTATAAAAACGCTGTTTTATTAAACAACTGTATTATTTTGTTTAAAATATTTCTCATTGTTGCAGCATAAAATTGTCTATTTTAAAAATCTCTTATTGTTAAGTATATCAGATATATATATATATTAAAAAATCTCTATTCTGTATGACTGTTCGTGGTGTAATGGTATCGTGTTTGTCTTGTAAACATAGATCTATCAACTACGTGTTCGGTCCCCATAGCAGATACATTATTTGATGGCGAAACGGAAGATGTTTTTTTCTATTAATTGGGGGGATTAGGGCGGTCCCCCTCAGCCAAACCAACATGGCAACCCATGCTATCGCATTCTCGGTAGCGTGGGTTGGTGTTTTTTCTAACTCATGCAACCATGAATTCGATTTCATGGGTTGCCATGTTGGTTTGGTTTACCACGCCCACATCATATCATCATCGTTCCATTGAATTATAATCCATCCTTAATTAAGTTAATTAATGTTATGCCTAAAATTTGCCACAACACTCGAGTGGAAATATGTGGCATTGTGCCGTCCATGTTGTGACGTTATACCTCAAGCATATCTTCTGGGCGGTCTAAGATCGCGTTTGCCACCTTAGGCCTCCCGCCGGAGATGTATGTTTCGGGTCCCCTTGGGCTTACTTGGATGCGAAGGCACCCAAGGAGTTCCAAAGATGTGTTGTCATATATGTTTTTTTTTATTAATTAGAGATACAGTATACTATATTTATAAAAATAATGGATATCAATGATGTAAATGCTATAATTGCTGAAATCTCAAATTTAAATAATAAAGGGGTATTATTATCTGAAAGTCTCGACGTTGACAAGATTACCTCGGAATATGAAGATATTGAATATCTGTCTAGTAAGGGTCGTTATGTTTTACCTAGGATGTACAGGCTCGTGAAAGGAATTCAAAAATCCATCAATGGTTGTTTGTACGGTAACGACATTAATTTATTTAGAACGCTATTTAGCACCGTTGAAGCAATACGTCAAAAGCTTGGCCAAGAATATCAAAAACGAGCTGAAATTGGTTATAAAGTTCGTGATCTTAGAAAAATGTTAAACGAGGAGCGACCCGTATCTTAACCACTTGGGTGTTACTAAAAAAAAGTAATAGGCTTTCGTAAATAATTTAAATAATTTATTTATTTTTTTTTTTTAGCGTTTTTTGTAACACTTGTTACATAGGATTTTCTCCTGAAAGGATACTCATCAGTCTGGACTTGCTCATGCAGTTATGTGCATAATGGATGATCTGGTCGTAGTAGCAAGTAATCACCGCGACGCCTCCATTTTCACGTAATTGTTCTTGTTGCCGCGTCGTTAACACAAATCGTTCATCGCCATTCTCAGATATTACAATTCTGAAATCCCCAGCGATGTTATTTCTGAAACACTCGCGAATAGCGTCGTACAGTTTAACCCTGTCGAAGATGAATACGTTAGCTTGATGGTACATTATTTAATAACTAAGTTATTTAATAACTAAGCTTTTAATTATGATGGAAACCCTCCGGATTTCACATTTGAAAATTTAGTTCACAAACAATATATGGTAGGTGAATCGCTTACAACTAAATTAGCCCGAGAGCGGCTAGCAGCAATTAAAAAGTTTATACCGGTTCGAGACAGACTTCGCGAGAAACTTCAACAACGACAACAAGCGCAGACTGACTTCTCTGTGTCAAGTGAACAACTGTTTACTCCGATAACAAGTGCGACCAAAGATGTGAAAACAGCAACTGAACGAGCAATATACGGAGATATTCCTAAGGAAGGCAAGCGACGAGAAGTGCCTGTTCTTGGTGTGCTTGAAAAGATAGCAGCAGAGACCGGACAAACACGCGCAGGGATACAACAGTTATCCAGTGATATAAAAACTCAACAAGAGTATGAACAACTAGCTGATATTGATGATTCCGCACCTGAACCACAACCTGTTGATGTCGTCACCCCAAGAGGTGTTTCCTTTATAGACAAACTCACCGAAGGAGCTATAAAGGAAATCAAACGACCTCAATTGGAGAAACACCAGGATTATACGACTTTTGGTGATTTCGCCGCCAAAAGCTTTGATTCTAGAAAGGATTTTTTAAAAGACGAGTATAAAAACAGTAGAATAAGCCGAGATGAATGGGTTAATTGGTTGTATAAAACGAATAAGGGGATTACTGGTAATTTGAAAAAGGATACAATTGAGTATAGATCTTTTAAAGTAGGAGTTGATAGTTATGGTATACAAAAACAACAAGAACGAGAAAAACAAAGTCGAGGCCGACAAAGGCAATTACTTGATGATAGTCAGGGCGCAACTGGTACAACTGAGGAAACAAGCGGAAAAGGATATTCGATTAAAAATCTAAAGGATGTCTTTGACTCTACCGTGACATGCCCTGGTAACATTCTCAGTGATATATCACGGTTAGAGGTTCTCATCGGAGGGAAACGAGCCGGAAATAACTCTGTCGAGATAATTAACGAGGCCGCTGATATCTGTAGACGATTATTTGCTGGTGGTATCATGGACATTAATGTATATCGAGAACTTATTGCTGAATTAGTTGAAAATCACAACGATGAAAATCTTATGGATGTAAGCGATTGACCACTAATTGAAAAACTACTAGTTTTATAACAAGATGATTATACACTATAACCATGATAAACCCGTAAGTGTCTACGTGGTGAACTCACGATTGCCTGTTTATCGCGCGTGGTACGGAGATGGTTTCGGCAATACCATTGCGGGGTTATTTACAAGAATGGCTCCCAAGGTGGCGCCGTTAGCTAAACAATTATCAATGAAAGCCATTGATGCTATCCGTGATAAGGGAATCAATTTCGTTGGAAATCTTGCTGGAAAGGCATTTTCTGCTGCGAAAGATAAAATAGCATCATTGGTGCGAAAAAAACCACGAATGACTTCGTCATCGATGACTTCGTCAGTGGTGAAACCACCAGTGCTGCCATCAACTACAGTGATGCCTGCAAAAATCAGCAAAGTAATAAATAACGCAGTGGAAGAAAAACTAGCGCAATTGACTTCGTCACAATTGACAGCTTCACCGGTAACAGATAGCGCTATCATGAACGCGATAGCAGGAAGTGGTTTGAAACAAAAAAGAAATTCGAAGAATTTTCAACGACGATGATTATAAAGAATTAAAACACTAGCGTTAAACTCTTCGAGTTTCACAATTGAAAACGCTAGTAATGTTATAAATGTTTAAACGAACAGCTGATCCCGCGTTAGATATGGAAGCAAAGATGCGCAAAGATGATTCCGTCCGCGATTATCAATACTATTCCTATCATGCAATACAACCCGACCTACGATCGCGAATTGAACTTCAAGTTCAAGATACCAGTAAATACTTTTTACCATGTGAAGCATTTATTGAAGTAGAAGGAAAACTTGTAACAAATGTTGCAGCTGATACCCCATATGCAAATGATTCAAATATCCGAGTTGGTTTCGTCAACAACGGTATAATGGCGTTATTTGAAAGTGCAAGATATCTCATTGATGGAAAAGAAATTGAATCAATAGACCGCGAGGTTGATGTTGCAACAACAATAATCGGACTAGCAAGATACTCCGATGATTATACAAGATCGGCTGGTCCATCTATGATGTTTGCAAAGGATACCTCTGATAACGCTGACCACCTTCAATACATTAAAGTGTTAACACCGCAAGACACTTCAGTTGATAATCAACGAGAAGCAACTAATCCAGAACGTCGAGCTAGACCCGGAGCTGCGTTTGATATTCTCGGAGGTGTTAATGGTAATTTCAATTTAGGATTTGCAACACGAAAATTAGCATTGGAAGGACAAGAGAAAAAGTTTTCATGTGCGATTCCACTCCATCACATATTTGGATTCTGCAGAAATGTCAGAAAAGTCATCTAAAGAGCCAAACACACAATCGCATTAGTGCGAAAAGGCAATGACAGTGATGCAATTTGGCGTACTGGTGCCGATGAAGGTAAAGTTGTTTTGAGTAAAATAGTATTATGGATGCCAGTAATGACTCCATCAATTACCACGGAAGAGCGGCTACTTTCATTTATGGAAACCGGTGGTAAATCATTGCTAAGTTGGCTTACAACAACGACTGCTGCTAAAGAGGATAATGTTAATGGTACATTTACATGGCACCTGGCATCAAAACAAGGCGTTTCAGCTCCACGTCATATATTTATACCGCTGCAGAATCGAAATAGATTAGGTTCCCAAGAACGCAGTCATATGATATTTGATCGGTTAGGGGTAAGTGAGGTTTCACTGAGAATAAACGGACAACAAGAACCATCTGAGGATATACAGATTAATTACGGAAACAACCAAATAGCACGTGTGTATCATCGGATGCTGTCATATATGGGTCGTGATCAAAATGTTGATACTGGTTTGCAAATATCTCAGCTCGATTTTAAGAACTTGTATCCAATTTCTTACTTTTCACTGGAACATCTTGATTTAACAAGGCAATCCGTTGTTGATATACATTTTAGGGCTCGTATAGATCATGGTGGTGTTGATTATAGAGCGGTTGCTGTTATTCTCAGCGACAAATCAATGTTGTTAGAAGGGGCTGGCGGACGAATGAGACTCGTTGATGCACCAGTGGAAAATCTGTAAATGTAAATGAAACTTGAAAAGTTTCCATAGGATTTCCCCAATTAGATCAATTGAAAGCATAAATGTTTTTTTACAATAAAATGCCATATAGTGTTGTTAGTGTCAAGCTGACTGATGGTCAGGTCAAGAAATTAAAATCAAAATCCGCTAAGGAATGTGGAACAACAATAACGTTAAAACCAGCGCAGATGTCCGGAGGTACACATAAAATATCATTAACGGATCGTCAAATAAAACATTTCAATGATGCAATGAAAAATAAGCGAGGAGTTCAAATAGAATTTTCGAAAGCTGCAGTCGCGAACATGATAAAATCAGGTGGTATATTTCCATTGTTAGCCGCATTACCAGCATTGATTGCAGCGGCTGCCCCAGCGGTGGCGAAGGCGGCAGCGTTGGGAGCCGTTGGGACCGCAGCAGGGATGGCGTTGAAAAAGGCAACTGGTGGATCCGCTCGCGGATCTGGGTATAAAAAAAAAGGGAAAGGGGTTGTACCTACCAGGAACCCCGTATTCATGGTACAGCGGCAAATCCGTGAACGGATCGGGTCTAAGAAAAATACCAGGAACGGTTTATTAGTTGAAAAATCTTCGATTTCCGAACCTATGGTTGAGGAACCTATAGTTGAGGAACCTATGGTTCCTATGTCCAATTTAGATTTAATTGATGCTGCTAAAAAACTAGCGATAAAAAACTTCAGAGGGGTTTTTATGAGAGATCAATTACCGAGAAAACCAAATAACGTTGAAACCGGTATCATCAATCTTGATAACAGCAGCGGATCGGGAACTCACTGGGTTGCATTCGCGATTGATCCACGTGGGATTGTCTATTTCGATTCATATGGGTTAGCTCCGCCAAGCGAGTTCATGCGGTATATAAATTCCTCGATGGAACTCAAAGGGTTTCCGATTTTTTATTCCACGCTGCCAACACAACAATTAAATGATCCACCGATATGCGGCCGTGAAGTATTAAATGTCCTCGCGGAGATTTCATTAAAATCCTTTGGATCTCCGTGGAAACCACCTCATATTATTGTAAACGAATACACGAGTGGGAAATTACAAGGATCAATAAATTGAAAACACAAGTTACGCTAACAATAATGATCGATATTTGGGGACAACCTCTGTCAATGTTGGAACCCACCGAGGAAACATCTGCGGGTTCTATCGAGGATGTAAAAAAAATAATAGAAGATGAAATCGCTGAGACGTTAAATTTAACAAGTGTTGACCCGAACGAAATAGTTGTATTTCAAGATCGCCAGGGTAAATTGAAAAGCAGTAATATATCCGTGAATGACATTTTGATACGGCATCGCGCTGCCGCTGAAAACTCTATTGCATTGTATTCCAACGATGGACAACTTAAACCAGGCGCACTTGTGTCTACGATCACCGACGCGATTGCTACCAACGAACGTGAGCTGAATGATTTTATACGAGGTTATAATAGTTTTCGCAAAAATGTCGTACATAAATTCTTTGGAACCCCGCTTGTGGTTGGCATGACTCTCGCTGAAATTAAAAACTATCTATCGCTATTCTTCGCTAACAAGGACGCGGGAAGGATGATGAATGAAAATGAAATCAAGGCAAATTATCTCGAGATTTCTAAACTAATAGAAGATCAAAAACCCACTAACGACGTCATTGTTAGATTTTTTGGATCCCCACCTGTGGCAGACTCGACTCTCGCTGAAATCAGTGAGTTTATTATCAGGCATACTCATAATGCCTACGTCGCTAATAATTTCTTTGGTGTCCCGGTTACATCTACAATGACTCTCAAAGATATTAATATGTTTATGGTGAGACAAACAACACTTAATACCATCGTGGATAAATTTTTAGGGAGAACACCTACATCTGAAACCACATCGTTGACAGGCATGACTCTCGCGGAAATTAAAAGCGCGTTTGACGAACAAAAACGCATCAGCGAAATGGCTAAAAATTTCTTTGAGGGCTCTGAAAGTTATAATATCACGACGACATATTCTCAACTCAACGGGCATTATCTCATGCAAAAAGGTTTGGAATTTAACCACCTTTTGATTTCATTTTTTAGTCGCCGCGATAAAACGATGATAAAATATACCGAAATCAAAAAAAACCTATCTCGACGTTTACGACGATATTCTTAAACTAAAAGAAAAATCTGAAAGGGTAAAGCATGGGACCTTTGATTGGGTAAAAGAATTTAATGCTAAATTGAAAGTCAATATCGAGAAGTGGCCCCATGGTATCTACAGGATGACGTTAATCTCTGACAAGCAATTTGATATCATCGTGAAAGGTAAAACCTACTTTGGTGGCACCGCGACAGTAATTATCGCGGGGGGAGAAGAAGAATTTGAGATTGTCGCAGTTGATAACACCATTAGAAAAGAAATATCCTGGTGCTTAGAATTCGTAGCGGATTTAAGTAAATAATAAAACTGAAAATCCTATGGATTTTTACTAGTGGTTTCAATTGAAAGGAAATCCTTTAGATTCACAATTGAAAACGCTAGCGTTTTTAAAATAAAATGATTTCATCAACGCAATGTCGCTATGATCAGGTCAGAGAATTTCAAAATAGACTCAAAACCCTCACTGAGGAGTATCAAATAAAAATGAAAAAATACCGACGAAGAATCACCGCAATTGATGTTACTATGTACTCGGTGTCAAGCGTTCTCGCTGGCGCCGGAATAATACTTGCATCAGTTACAATGATTGCCCCGGTCGTAGTTCCAATTTGCATTTCTGCGGTGGCTACAATCGGGGGTATATCAACCGGGATAGCAAAAAAGATATCATCATGCAGCCAGAGTAAACTGCAGAATTACTTAATTCAATTTCATATTGCATCAACCGCATATTCGCAGTTATCCTCGATGATATCGTCGTCACTCGATGATACAATTATATCAGATAGTGAGTTCTCAGCGATGGTCAGTATTTTTGATTACGCGATATCGAAATTAGAGCGACAACATGAATATAATAACAATGACAACACCGATGGAATCAGAAAACACGAACCCAAAAAACAAAATGATCTCAATAATATCAACATTACCAGATTGTGAATTCTTAGTGATGGTCAGTATTTATGATTCCTCGATACCAAAATTAGAAATAAATCATGAGTATAATAACAATGACAACACCGCAGGAATTACTTCAACGAATAGTGGAGAACACGAACCCAGTACAAACAAGCATGATATCAATAACATCAACGAATCCAGAATTCAGTGCGAATTTCCCCTCTCCGGTCCCAGTGAAGGAGATAGCGCTAGCAAAACTACGAGTGTATCACAGTTGGCCTAATATCAGATCGGTTGCATTTAGTGGTCAGCAACCCAATAACACACTGGTGTTCTCGTATAAGAATAAACCCGATGGTACTCCAGAGTGGGAAACTGTTTCGTTACCAACTGGGTCGTACCAAATTAAGCAAATCAATGCTGAAATTCAGCGTAGAATAAAATCAATCACTGGAAAAGAATCAAAAATAGCTATTAATCTTCATCAACCGACGCTCTCGTCGTTGATCGAAATAAGCACAGAGGGATACATTGTAGATATATATAACAGCTCGTTAAGAACAGTGTTAGGATGGCCGGAAAAACCACCGGAAAAATCCGCCACCGACTTAACCACGGACATACAATCATATCATGAAATCAATCCCAGTTATCGAGATAATTTATCTGATATAAGAAAAGGAAGAATCGCCGATAGATTTATATTTACCAACAAAGAAACATTGCAATGGGATTTTATCATTAAAAGAACAACCGACTCATCTGTTACTATTTCATTTACGCTAACTGACGTCCGTGGTTATTTTAATGAGATTAAACAATTATATGACACACAACTAGAACAACTACGGAAAACAAAATCGCAAAAACACGTTGAAATAATAAATCAGCTTATATCGGACATGAAATATATCTATGAACTAATTATTCAAACAATAATTAATGACAACAGCGACAATAAACAACGATTCCTAACCGATTACAATATCACAGAGGACAATCTGCGTAATTTCAAGTTTCCCAAATACAACGCTGATGAACTAGCAAGAATTGTTAAAACCGATATCAAGGCGCTACAAAATTCAGATTCAACTGTCCTCTTCAAGTATAATAATGATCCAGATGGTGGTGGTAGGCATATTGCTCCGTTCAACGTGAATATTTCAACGGTGATTGCGCTCAATTTAGTATGTGATGCAATTGAAGGAAGCTATCAAATTAATCTAGAGCAATCAAATCAAGCTCAGCAGGGATATATTCTTTATTCATTTGCACCAACAGCTCCTCCAGGATTCCTAATTATTGAAAACCCAATTAATCCTGTCTACATGCGATGCCATAATAATTCGTTAACGAGAATTAATTTCAAACTCACCGACCAGTCAAATAATTTAATTGATCTACGCGGTGAGGTGTTAGCGATTAGTTTGTTTGTAAAATCATAAATGATTTTTGTTAACCCAGAACTGAAATCACTAAGCAGCAGAGAGGGTGGATGACCACATCGTTGCGACCGAAATTGATTAAAAAATCGTAAAGTCTCCGTTTGCTAAATGGAGACTTATTTTTTTTGGTTAAAATAAGGTTTCGTAGGAAGCATTATTTTTGCTTGAAATCGTGGTCTGTTCACCCTCTCTGCTGCTACAAGTCGTGAAACGGTTTAAATGTTTCATTGCATTTGACGTGTACAAGAATCACCATACCGAGTAGATGTAAGATGTGCTTAATGATGCTACAATGACGTACAATATAATTTTTTTAAAAAAAACAACAGTTATTAACAATTTCAAAATAATTGTATTAGAGTAATTTGAATGATATGCTCGTCATTGACGCGAATATTTATAATTGTCATTTTAAACGTTCAACTAAAAAGTCCACGCGTGTAATAGGTATTATAATATTTCATCCCACGTTAAATGGAGATTTTTTGTCCTAACGATTGGCTTGCCCATGTCAAAAGTAACTTGACCTGTACAACTGAGTATGTATGTATGTATGTATGTATGTATGTATGTATGTATGTATGTATGTATGTATGTATGTATGTATGTATGTATGTATGTATTTATGTATGTATGTATGTATGTATGTATGTATGTATGTATGTATGTATGTATGTATGTATGTATGTATGTATGTATTTATGTATGTATGTATGTATGTATGTATGTATGTATGTATGGATGGATGGATGGATGGATGGATGGATGGATGGATGGATGGATGGATGGAAGCATGCATGCTTGTACGTAGGTAAGTAGGTATTTACGTAGGTGGGTAGGTAAATGGATAAGTAGTTAGGTAGGTAAGTATTTACGTATGTAGGCGTGACAGTAATTGTTGGTGAAGTAGGCCATATGTAAAATTATATTTAAAGTAATAAGATCGAACTTGATTACCAATATTTTGACAAATAGGTAGAATATGAAACATAACTTTCAGTATATATCTGCATAGTTATGATTGTCCATGTTAATAGAGAAAATAAAAAAATGCTGAAAAAATGTATACTGCAAGTTTAGATATGTCATGGTTTCTTGATTTCATTAACAATATGAAGGTTTCTTCAAATTGGCGATGCTTGTTAAATATGTATGAATCTCTTTTTCAGTTCAACATAAAAAACCATTGCAAAACAAAGTAGTATTCATCTTCCTGTTTACTTGCACGTATACATATTATTTACTGACGTGATTACTTTTTACTTTGTGCCTTCCTGACGAATTTGCACAAATTTGTGCCTGCTGTTTGCATTATAGAAAATGATGTTCCAACTATAGTTTTTGTTTGCAGCAGTCTGTCTATAGTTATTGTTGTAAAATAACTTTAGTCAAAACATCCCGCTAGATAGTATGCCACCATAATAATACAACCGTCGTAGAACTATTATAGATTGGTATTATACTTTATTGTTGAACGTTATTAGTAAATATGTTGTCAGGATTACTAATTATCCACTCCGTTAAATGTCCGTATCAATCTATGATAATGTCCTTTGCTATTTAGGTTTTACGCACGCTACTCAAGCTGCAATGCATTCAATAGGGAAGTTGTTATTCTTGTTGTATGATTGTGTGTATGTTTATGTGTAAAAATAATCATCGTACCTATATGAAAAATATTGAAATGCCTCATGTTTCATTAAGATAATGTGCATATTTCAACTCAAATTATAATCCTCTGAATATATAATTATTCGAAGTTGAAGTACCTTATTTTATTTATCGTTTGCTTATTTCCCTTGCGAGTCTTTGTGTACGGGTTAAAACAATCATAATAACAATGCTCTGGCTAAAAATACATCCATAACACAAGTTGTTTTTCCAGAATCTACTGGTCTGTTTAGATAAACTGTGCTATGTCTAAACACGGGATCATACACATATTGTGCTGATGTTAATTTTGATTATCTGCGTGAGCCAAGAATGAACCTCGATTGACATTCGCATAACACATTGATGAATACTTTCTCGGTCAAGTACAACCTGGTTTAAAAGTTTATTTGGTTTAAGGGTTTTAAGTATTGTAGATGCCGCGTCATATCAATCAATACTTGGTGAATAATTGGCGCAATTTTGTATGCTTATTGTTTTAGCAATTAATGTTGTTCATTTATTATATTTGATTATTAAGGTGCAAATTGACAACAATTTGTGAATAAAGTTCCGTTCAGTTATATTCGTTAGTCTCGACATTGTTTTCATTTGGTAAACTTAATTGAAATTAGTAAAGCGGTCATTTTTCAGGAATATGGTTAAGTTCCCCTATTTGGGCTAATGGAATATCCCCCGTACAACTCATTTCAATACTTAATAACTGATGAGAACCTAAGTATACCAAAGTGAATGTTCTCAAATGACATTTTAGTTGTGCTGTACCTAAAACATTACGAAACAAAATTTTGAAATGAAAATATCACTTTTGTTGGTATCGCTACTATTATGTACCCGCGTAGGCTAGCCAAGGTTTTCAAGTTTACTTGAATTTGTTTTGCAAGCGACACATAGCCTTCAATTTCTACCATACATGATACTTATTGTGTTTACTAAAATCAAAGCATTATGACGTTACCATGGTTGGAGTAGCTTTTGTCGTCTTGTTGGTATCATTTTATCTTGCCAAGTATAATTGTATAGAGCGTTATGATGTAAAATTTTCATTTATTATCATTGCTTTTAAAAGACACCCGTTTGATCTCTTCGTCATCTTATCAGTCGTCTCTTTTTCTGCAAATATATTATATTTGACCTTTAAGGTGAAAATTGACAGCATCTGCTTATTTGGATTTGTTTAATAGCATATGGATACATACTATTCATTTCTAAGATTCAATTACGTTTTTGAATTTGTTTGGGACTGTAGCAGAAAATACACTTTGGTTAGATATGTTCACGTCAGGCATAAATTAGCTATAGAATAAATTAAACAAGCAAGCAATAAATTATGGCTTTGATCATATGTCCACGAACATTTGAATTATACAACAAGTCAGATGTTCTTAGTATTTGCAAAGACAATTACAAAACATTTACAGGACAAACAATAATATGACTCAAAACATATGTAGCAAACACAGTATAATTCAACCTTCAAATGATTGATCCAATACAAGGAGAAATAATTACTTACTTCATATGCATATATAACAAAAGACAGAAAACCCCTTACCGTACGCACGCGGAAAAACCCGAAATTTTGGACATTTAACACAATGATGCGCAATGACTTAGAGTAAACGGATCTAATAATACAGTTCCGAACATGAAAAAATTGCAACTCAAACGAACATAAACTGATATTGAGCAAACAATTAAACTTACAAAGTAAACATTTTAATGTAGGTTCAAACACGTGATTTTATTTAAATAATAATACAACGATTTCTAAAAGCAATCTAAACAAATTCACTCAAATAATAACAAAAGATTTATATATATATATGAACAATATATTTATTCAAATAGTTTAACATAAATAGCGATAAACAACATGTGTCCACTCACATAGGTATACATGATTGTGATATGTGTAACATTTATCTTTGCTGTGATAATTCATTACCACAATCCCAATGCTCAACCAGACGGCCAAAGAGCCTTCACGAATGGTTCTCGTCATTGGTCCCAAAGCCAATGTCTATCTCACCACGAGATTACCATTAATATCGTATGGGCTAAAGTCACCATTGACTGAAAGGCACTGGGTGTGTACCAACCTAAATCATAACCGCGGTTAAAACAACATCGACATTACGATACAAACAGAGCATACCACTATCACGCAGTCACTCCTTCAATCCTTTTAGCCCTTCACATCTTTTTACAGCTAAAAATCTAACATCCGAATTCGTGTAGTATATATGATACGATCATGCATACTTTTTAATGACGAATTTGACAAACATGCAGTCGACTATATTATAACAATTGCAATATCGATACCAGTATACCCGGTTTTCAAAATCAATGTTTTGTGAATCAGTATTAGAAGGGAATCGTAATGCACCTGAAGTAGTTTTATCTCGACTTTTAATAGCTGCACATGTATGTGAATGCAATCGAAGTACATACTGGCAAACTGGTAAACATATGATAATATTCCTAACAGCCTTGCGTTAAATGACAAGTAGCAACTATTTAAAATACGAAATAATATTAGAATATGAAACATTTCTATTTTATAACAAAAACAGACAAATTAATTTCGCGTTTCACATACGCTAAAGCAGGAGATATATCGTCGCAATATATATATATATATATATATATATATATATATATATATATATATATATATATATATATATATATATATGCGTGTGTGTGTGTGTCTTAACGGTATATATTGATTTAGCTGTGGTGGATTGGTTGTTTTCTTTGTAGGCACTTTTTAATAATACTCACTGAAGTTACTATTTTAGTTAAGTGTCATCTTGAACAATTGTTTGGTCTGTTTATGTAAAAGGCAGTTGCAATTGTATTTTTTCCACATCAGTTTGACCATATTAATTGTGGAATAAACATTTGCATCCAGCATTTCTCTATCGATAGCATGTAAACGAAAAATACTACAACCCGTACCTAATCATCATATTTGACGGTGGGAATCAAACGAAAAATGGAACCTCTCTAGTGAATATAATATTTGTATTATTTACTGTTAAACGTTATTAGTAATTTCATGTCAGGATTAGTTTCTTTAAATTCAATTAAGACATTATTGAAAGAATAGGATCCTTCGTGATTTTGCCTTTAGGCATGGCACGACAAGTGCCTTGAATTTAAAAGCGTTGTTGTTGTTCTTATTTTCTGTGTCCATGTGTGTGTGGCTGTGAATGTGTATGTGTGCGTGTGTCTTAACATTATCATGGGGAATATATACAAATATATCAATAAATGGACTTATGTCTCATTACCTACACTGTTTATTTTATTATTGAAATTATATGATATTTCAACATAGTTTTGTTTCCAACGTCTAAGTGTACGTTGTCACTGAATACGTATATGTCAGAGAAATGTAAGAGCGTTGCTGCGTTTCATAGGAAATCATACTAATATACAGTTCACGGATGAACATAAATTGAATTTGTGTTATCAGCGCTCAGCATTATTGGATTAGTTTCAGGACTGGTCGGACTGGTGTTAGGGTAATAGGACTGAGTGGAACATCATGTCACATGTATTTGGCATAAAGCCCCAGTGATTGACATCACTATACACTGCCTTAATACATACATGGTAGCCATGATAATAAAAATTGTTACTCCTAATCACACACATACATATTTAAAGGTTTAATCGTTTGATACATCTTTAACAGTAGCATTGCAATAATTATATGAATCTTATTACCAAGGACACATATTTAGTGATTAAACTATAGCTGATAATTGTTTGAAACTCTATACACCATATCATATATATTTTCTATCAAAGTTGCATAATAAATATTTAGACATGTTAACTGCAAAGCGATGTTGCATTTATTACCCATGCTTAAAGGCAATTTATTTTGGATCAAATTATGTGTGAATTATCGGACCTGCCCATAATTTGTATTGCTATGTTTATCCTGATGTATTCTTTTCATGCAAATGCTACCTTGTACTATTCTCTCTCTTTGCCAATAACTTATATTTAAATATTACATTCATTATGTTTTCTTGTTTTCAGAGAATCTGTTTTTAAACAAATATGGCATATATAATATTTGCTACAAAACATTTAACAATATGTCATGTAGTATTACAATGTAGAGTAAAACAGCGTTGTATACGGCTAACGCATTCGAAAGAATCATAATTGACGAAACGTTTATTTTGCGTTGAGACTAGCCAATCAATCGTTGATTAAGAAATGTGTTTGAGGGCTGAAAGGGCTATTTTAAAGTGCAAATCCATTGGAGATTCATATCCAACTTTTTGAGGTTTATACGTTTGCTCAAACTAAATTTTGGTGCCACTTTGCTTTAATGTGTCATCAACCGTTGATGTCAAAGAATATGCGAAACGTCCACATCACACCAAGAATAATATTCTAATTTTTTCATATCCTTGGCACTGAATAATCAGTATTGTGTTTTTTGTTTTATTTTAAATGTGGTCGCCACGGTGCATGACAAAAATATGCGTTATTAGATTTGCTCTATATAAGATTGTAGGCGAATATTAAAATGGTACAAGCATTGATGTTGCCAGCTGCTGAGTTTGAATAGTATTATGATTAAAACATTTATATTTATCAATTGTTTCTAAATCAGTAGGTGATATATTAAATGACATTAATACTAACCTTTATTAAAGTCATGAGAATGTTTCTCTGACCGGTAAAATCTGTTTTCTAAAGAAAAAGAATACGTAGTTAAAACTGTATGTATAACTGTGGATTAAATATTTAGATTGTTGATAGCAATGCTATTTGAATGATGTTGATTCTGAGCTTAGTACGTACTAGACGTTTCCACTAAGGTGTCATATTTTTCTCAGTAAATGCTGTTTGAGTCTTAGGTCTAATACATAGTTTAATTATCGTTGTAAGATGAACTACTGCAATCAAAGCTGTATTTGTACAAAAACTGCGAAAAATTACATGCAAATCTGACAGACATAAAATGTAATTTTATGTTCAAAAGGCCTTTCACTTTTTAAAACATTTTTGGATTTATGAACATGAGGAAAACTTGTTCTCACGTATACCATAATAAAGTAAAGAATATCCATTATTTTTCATAATTTGAATGATAATGATGACAATAATTTTAATGTAGAAGAAGATCATCAATGTTAACAATGCCAATATATACATACATATTCAAATAAAAGGCCAATACAAGTTCATCTCGAACGAATGTTGCAGCCATCACCTCCCGTATAACTAGATAGTTACAATGTCTGTGCGTTATACTTAATTGGTTTGCTTTGCTTAAATTAATAATTTGCTAATCTGTTTTTTAACATTGAAACTAAATTAGAATAATTTGTGTAGCCTGCAGCTGACACAATGTAACAAATAATGTGCTAACATTAGATAGCTTCTTCATCGATATCTATTGATGGCACTGTTGACTTTGATACATTTACCACGTCTACATTGGATGTAATGTGCGTGCTCGGTCAGGCAATTTCTCAGAGTGGGTAAGCAAACAGAATTATGTAAAAGGTGAGGCTACGCTTATAATATTAACATAAGTTTCAAAAGATATAAATAGAAAACATCAATAGGGTTTTTAACAATTCTTTTATTTGTTAATGAATTAAGATACTATTCGAACACATGTTTGTAATACTCATCTTGGTTGCGTACTGTAACAGCCCATACTGTTATTTATTCCTCGATTATTCTCGTCGTGTTGTGCATAAAACATCTCGAAACCATTGTGAAACAGTCCACTAAATATTTTCCAGATTGTTGAGTAACTGTGTTTTCTGTTTACTGACCCTCTCTTATAAATATCCTGACCGATCTCTGACGTCACCTTCAATCTAGCCATGCTAAATATTTAGAAACTGCTGATGTACACAGGTTTTTCACAGGGTGTCAGCTGCGAGCCAACCTAACTAATCACAATTTACTTTCAATGTTAAATAACAGCTTTTTCAAATATTAACCTAAGAATACGAAATCCATTCAGTGTAAACTACTGACCCTTTTGACCTTTACAACAGTTATTATTATTACTGACCCTTTGACCTTTACAACAGTTATTGTTTTTACTGACCCTTTGACCTTGGGTATGGCTATGTGTGTGCTCTTTTTATTGTTGACTATAAGAAATGCTGCAATCTACATGCTGTCTAAAATTAGTACCAAATGTTACAATTTGACTTTTATGATTATACGAAAGTACGGTTGGCCTACAATTGTTATATAGTTAGAAAGCGTGTTCTAGTGTCAGTTTGCTATGAGATGTGTTGTCTAAAATTAACATATAATTAGTTTCAGTTAATTCAATATTGAATATTGGTACAACCTTACTATAATATGGGCACAATCGCAGGTATAATTAAGTAAAATCTCTTTTAAATGAACACAATGCATGGCCCAAAAGTGTGTCTATTTGAACCATACTATTCCTACTCATGTTTCAAATATGATGGTGTTTATGACTATGATTTCTTAATCTAAGTCACATCAAAATGCAAAGCCGGCAATTTAAATAAATATATATGACCTGACAAGAATATGAAATAAATAATGAATAGTCCTAAACGTTCTATCATACGTCCAACAATAGAGCCTCAATGTATCACAATTGAAAGGAATATGATCATGTACCAATAAACTTGAATTATATGATATGCCAAGATTCTTCATGCATCAAATAAATTTATTCCTGACGGAATGATGACTTTACATGATATCAGAATGTTGTTAGTACAGTGGATGAGCATTTTGCAATTCTGATGAAATGTTTGATAACTATAACTGAATATAATGAATTTTGATTGCTGACCAGGATGCAGTTCATACATTTTCTTTTACGACCTCCTAATGCCTAAAAATGCCATGGCAATATGTTTACGTATATCTGTAAAGCATACAATCCAAAGGAGACGAAATACAGCTTTCTAAACATTTGTTTACAACTACCGACAATCATGAATAAAGGTTAAACAAATAATAAAGATATTAATGAAAATTGTTCACAACAATGTCCATTTGACTCTATCACTTTTAATATGTCGTATTGTTTTGCTTTATCTCTCGTTTGAAAGGAGGATATTGAATATTCATTTGAAACTATACTTTCTTCATGAAGGTTGAATTCAATATATTATTGCTTGATTTACGTTTTGTCACTTTTTCACATTTATACTGAAGGACGCTCACCTGTCCATTTATTTTCCCGTGCGTCGTTTTCGTACTTTTGCATTTAATTTGGTCAGTAATTATGTATTACTGCATTTCTATGGAAACAATAGGAATAATACTCCGCACGACCATAAAGGGTGCTGGATATTCATCGACCAAAGGAGGTTATATTTTCCGATACAAATGCAGTAAACGGTTATATGCTCATTTTTATATCTCCTAAGGCTTGACTGTATAAACAAAATACACTAGAAGAAACGAAGTAATTTAATTTATGCCATATTCCAAACTAAATACACACACTATGAATGATATGTACACAACAAGCAAATGAATCAATGCGCATTGCCACAACATTTACATCATGTATGGTTTGAATAGATTTGTGTATTTGTGTCGATTCTACTAAATCGCCTGATAATGACTTGATTTATTTGTGTCCATTCTACATGAAGGACATATGATTTTAATAGAGAAAGAGAGAGAGAGAGAAGCGTGTTGACATCCGCCAGTGTGGGTCTGTTCAGCCATTAAAATTATATGAAGCATTTCGAATGCAATAATAACAAATACGTTATGAAATGTATTGTTTTTTGTTTCATTTTGGATTTATTCAATGAATTCAATGCAGCTCTTTCATGATAATTATATCCCAATATCATGACTTTAAGAAATGGAAAACTAAATACGCAGAAGCAAGCATTAGGGTCATCCCAGTTTTATTATAATACTGCCATTTCATCGCTTTCAAAGGTAATACAATAAAGACGATATTTACTACCACAGTTCCCATATAAGTAATGAGGAGAATATTATATACCTCACGCACTGAGCTTTGATCCACATTTGACCTCTTTGAAGGTTTGATGAACAATTCGGGTTGTATTACAGGGTTAGCATGATGTCTGGATTGAATGGTTGACTGCGAATATGTTTTCACGCTTTACTATTGATGAGTGTGCGAGCAACAATATAACAAATCTTCTTGGTATATAATGTCAGCGACAGATAAACATTTGTTTACGATACAAACAATAAAGAAGATGTATTTTTTGCGACACTCACAATCAACAAAGCAGCAATGTCAACCTATGTATCATTCACTCTGACTCACCAAACCCCTAGGAAACATGTTATTATTGGAGTATAATACTCAAACGTAAAGTGCGGTGCATACAAGTGTCATGAACGAAACCAATTTATGCAAAATATATTTACTTTGACATGCTAACATCATGACAATTTAAAAAACACTGAAACTTTCCTTACTCACATAAACGTGTATAACTATATCTAACCTACATAGGAAGATAATTCATATATTGCGTATATATAGATCATATAAAGAGTACACAATAACATGCTCTATTTACACGATTTAATGAACATTTCACCAACAATATATAACTAATTGAAATATAAGTGTAACTCTTGGTGGATATACCTATTAGTACAAGAACAGAACAAACCGATTATTTTAAGTGATAAGGTATGGCTGAATCAGGTTGTTGATAATAACCGGGTTATAGTATTGATGTAATATGTTGTCTAGATTAAAGTGTTGGAAGTAAATGTGTATGCACATTTTAATATAAATGTAGGCGTAACAATATACTATTGAAAGATGAGTTTATATAATATCTTCAGCTAAATACCAGTTGCAGAAACAGTGTGAATAAGGCCAAAAATGACACACGTAATATTTCAAATAATTGGGGTAGACAATACTACCATCACGTGAGGGAAACCCCAGATGCCATGCTGTAATTCGCGCCACTTAGCGATGTCGTTTCTAAGTATCAAATCCAAAATTATATGTTGATTGATTCAAGTGTCCTAAACAATACAATTTAAAACAATATATTTACTGTGTCGTGAAGATGAAAAGTGGATGTGAATGTCATTAACTTGGTAATACATTAACGGAGTAATTTCAGTAATAGTTTTTGCTCGAAGTTACTTGCAAACGTACATCTCACATACCTCATGGCATGATAGATATGCAATAAAATGAAGAAAAAAAACAAGACAAGACAATTGTGCTAATATAAATAGGAAGTAACATAGATAGCTAATCAGCTGTTGTTACAAAAACACATGAGATAGAAAAATAACCGAATAATGAAAGGTATAGTATACTCACATGTGAAGAGGTAAAAATATTAGTAGTTTTAAAAATGGCTTATACTCGTGTGAAAAGTGAATCTCTTACATAATCAAATATTAAATGTGGGTAACACGAATAATGTTGTACTAATCTTTTTTTAACATACAGCGCTTTGAAACATGGCGTTGGTTTCATTTACATATTAATGCACAATACATAATAGTACAATTTGAGAATTTGATTATACAACACGATTAATTCTTGCATTAAATTTTATACATACTGATCGCATGGAAATTTTTTTTACTAATAAGACAAACAACAAACAAGAAACGAATATATGAATATAGATATCCGGTTTGCAGTGTTAATGAAATGAGCACTATATCATTACATATTTCAGACTATGCAAAGAAGTATAAATGTGTTGATTGAATTATATTGAAAGTCAGGTATATGCATTACACCAGCGTGAGGTCATCCATTGAATAGGGAAGAAGATGTCTCCGACGAAAAACATTTACAGCCAATGGTTCCATCGTGTGGTAAATTCTGAAACGTTCATGTCTGCAAGGTAGAACTCCGTGTGTATACCACATTAGCTATTTTAGTGTCCATTGTTGAATAAAGTGCAAATTAAACATAGTAACTTAAGTAGGACCAGTACATTTACACTGTATCTGACATCCAGCGAAAGATCCCAAGGTGATCTTATAGGGCCTGTTGATAATGTAAATGTTTACACCAAAGCCAATATAGTGCTATAGAACGAAAGGAAAAATTTGAATGGGATTTTCAAGACCTGGACAAGATTAGTAGCAGAAAGGCCAGATACACTTGAACACACTCAGAACAGCAGAATAAATTTGGTGGACATGAAATAGTTGCGAAGCACAAACGGTCGTCGAGGTATTTGGTAAAATTAAATTATTACAAAGAAATATCTACATTTAATATATTAAAATACTATCGACGACACTTCAGCTTCTTATTCTATTAGTAACGATTACTGCTAATTAGAATATTACTATTGTATTGATATATGTGTGCCCTGTTCCCAGAATGAATATTGCAAATAAACATTAAATGGAGATCAGTATGGTACTTGTATCTCACAATTATGATATTATGAAATGGAAAAACATTAACGCAGCAACAAGAATAATGATCAAGTCGGTTGTAATAAAATTACTGGCATTTGAAGGCATTAAAAGGGACTACAACAGGTCCCATGTAAATACTGAGGCAAATATTATATTCTTACCATGTTGACATTTGCCCCTGTTTTTAAAGGAGTGACTGAGTATTTTATCCAAATTTATTTTGTCATTTATTCGAGTTACTTTTACAAAATATCGAATTACTTTATCTCATTATCGCACGGAAATAACATTATATTTATATTGCCTCCTTTTTCACATGATAAGCATGTCCCAATCATTATCTAAGAAATACAATAATATAAGTCATAGGTATATGTCAAAACTGTAGGAGTTAAAAAGATACGTTCAATAAAGTTAAAGTAACCAGTCTAAAGTTTTAATCTAGGATAATTAATTCAATGTGTTGATTTAAATTCTAGTGTTATTGAGATTTATGCATTGCATAAGTGTGACATCATCTACTGAATAGCAAAGCCGCTGTCTCAGATAAAAAGGTACGACCAAAGATTCCAACGGTTAGTAAATACTTAGATGTTCAGGTTTGCAAGGTAAAACTACATCTCCATTCCATATTTGCCATTGTTGTTTTCCCTGATAAAGAAGTTGTAAACTAAAATTAATATTAAACGTTGGAAAAACAAGTAAGCTAACAATGTATCTGGTAACAAGTTAAAGATCTTGTGCTGATCTTAGATGGCTTGTTGATAATGTAAATACTTACACAAAAGACAATATATTCTATAGTGCTATAGTAGGAAAGGAAAATGTTTACCTGATATTCAATATTTATATCACAGAGGCCATATACACACAAACACATTCAATAAACCGTAACACGTTTGTTGGGATGAACTATTCACTTAAGCACACGCTCTCTGGGGGATATTATATTTAAGTTCATTCTTACAAAGGCATACCAGCACTTAATACATGAATATTCATTATTAAGTACCCAAACTATTCATATTTTCCTAACCGTTAGATATATATTGTATATCATTTCCAAACTCTTAGTTCGTCACCACAATGATGAAAGTGCCACTTGTCATATGTATTATAAATAGAGCATGCATATATTGGTAATATACATTGATTCATAATACGATTACCGAGCAATCTCCTTACATTTCTTTCGCATGGAAAAGTAACGGAAGTACCGGTATAGAAATGAAATTGCATAAGGCATACTAAAGGAAGCTAGTACCTCATGGCAACAGCAACTATACCGTGATGCTGCTAATGATTGTCGATAAGAGAAACAATTACGTAGCAAAAGTTAAAATGTTGCAACACGAATTATGACATAATATATTCTTATATATGATTTTGTTTGTATAATTTATGATGTCCCCGTATTATAAGTAGTAATAAAAACCAACACGATACAAGCAATGGTATAATGCAGTTATTTAAAGCACCAAAAGTGTAATACAGCGGAGGAATACTCGCAGAAGTTGTATTCTTTTTTCAGATATGATATGAGCAGAATTATCTTCCTCAGTTTATACTCATATGAAACTATATAAATTACAATATTACTATAATATACTACTACTACTTCTACTAGAATTTTTTAACCTATTATAATCGATTGTTAATATTATTATTATTATTATTATTATTATTATTATTATTATTATTATTATTATTATTATTATTATTTTTATTATTATTAATCTCAGCCGTCTCTGTTGTGGTAATAATATTATCGGAATTACTAATTTAGTTCATACCAAATAATATTAATATCCTTCAGAGAAACAAAATAAAATATTACCGCTCAAAACAGATTCGCAGTTCCTACTATTCCGACAGTTGAATGATCAGTACCTTATGTAAAATAGATTCACGATGTTGGTGTTAATTGTTGAATACGTTTTATAATTAGAAACTAACTAAATTGAGATGAGTATGCATAGTATTGACCTTAAAGAGTGTGTTGATTAAATAAAAAAAAGTTTATACTGAAGTTTAAAACTTTAATATGATATAAATGTAAACCATCATTGAGTGGGAATGTCACTACTAACATCATGTATTTGTCCGAAAAGGCTAGTAACATGATAGAACACTCAAAAAACAAGAAATGTGTAGATATTACGTTCGCAAATGCTCTTCTCAAAATCTTTAGCTCAGAATTGTTACCATGTGGTTGGTGGATTAAATGAACAACACAAACACAATATGTGAAAGATGATGTAAATTTATGAAATAAATTATTAATGAAAAATAATGACGTATCAACACAATAACTCATGCGTTCAACCCACAATCACATTTCACAACCATTCACAATTTAAAAAAAAAAATATTAATACAAAATAAACACAGATCCAAGGAACCTCCTGGACTACACAAATGTTTCATATAAAATGGAACCTTTACAAAAGTTATATTATCGCACTTATAAATTGCGATAACAAATACAAACATCAAATTACATTATCGCACGTATGGTTTGTGACAACAAGTACTAACATCTACATGTATTAAATCAAGTTACTAACTGTTATCGAGATTCATGTAATCCTTGGAATCCTACAGATTGAAAGTAACTATGTGTAAATATAACAATGTATTCAATTGCAAACACAATTGAAACACACAAATGCGTCTCGACCCTGTACAACCGTACGATTTACCAACTGTTGAATCGCCGCATAGCTTCTCCGAATACCTAGGGTTGGCCCAATACTTTTATCGGCCGCTTGCCCTTCACGGATCCACTACAGTTATACGTACAGACAGCATATAGCATCTACTAGAACCACCGGTCCCAAACAATTAGATACTACTCCGGACGTTTACACCTCTAGACAGATCCGACACTCGGACATTTAGACTTCTAGATTTCCTGATATTTACACATCTCGACAGACGTAGACGGACAGACAATCCGACAGACAGACAGTCAGATACCTCAATTTTATCACACAATTAAACAGCATAATCACGGCACAATCACGACACAATCTATCACATTCAGCCCTTTTGCTGGAGCAATCAATCACATTCAGCTACAATTCAGTCATATTCAGCTACAATTCAGCTACAATAAAGAAACCAAACTAATAATAGTTGTTTCTAAAACAATCTAAAACTTAGATTACGCTATTTCATTTAATGTCTAATAATGACTAGTAATTCCAAATATTCAACGGTTTAAATCTGCATTGTAATAAAGGAATCATTACATGAAATGATAAACTGAATAAAATTCACGATAAAACGAAATATAAATTTAACACTCACCCCTTTGGCTGGAGAAAGAATGACGAGCTATCTCTCCTTTGACAAGATACTTTTGACTTGTAATCTTTTTAAAAATATTCTACCTTATATGTCCTCAAATAGGTGAGCAGAATTCACGGCAAAATTCCTGTATACCCCGTGATTATAATGTTCCTGACTTCAAGTGATTTGTAGTCAGGCACATGCAAATTGCTACACGTCGCTTACCTTGAAAAACACTTATTCACCCCCGGTATCGCATGTACGACGAAACAAAAAAAAATTGTGAAATTGGTTTATAATTTTCGCCTAAATCTGTGACAATGACATTTCTAAATTGAAAAATATTGCTGAATCATCAGTTTGACAAAAATGTATCTCACAAAACCCCATTTGACAAACACGTTGACAACCAAATGACTGAAAGAACATAAATATATGTGAAACATTCTTATTAATTTCTATAATTTTCAAATGACTTGGGGGAAAAAAACATTTTTGTTTTGCTTATGTAAAGCCTGAACATATTATATTTATTCTGTTTAATTTGTGACTTTATATACATTAAATGAAGCAAATCCTAGGTATACCGATGCACTAGTCATACCACTATCGTTTACTAATTATATCAAGATGATTATAGAGCTTTTAACAGACGGGAGCAATGAGTGGCCGACTACGACTAATCTAAAGCTCTCACCGTTACTGATCATTGTCATCTCAACTCTTTTTGCGTGGGGTAGAGTCACCAGTTCCTCCAGTGTGGATATGTGAGAAAACCTGCCAGTAGTGTTTCGTGGTTTGGTGCGTTTTCTGATGTTTTTACTTGTTAATGTATTCCACCAGTTATACTGGGAACTATGGATAGCCTATATAATGCTGAAATGTGGCGTTGAACCCTACTCCAGCATCAATACATACGTAATTAATATCCCTGGTATTATACTTTCCTTCAATATAAAATTACATGTATGTACTAACATTGTTGTGAGTCACTATAGAGGAATGTGTAGTTTGTTCTTAAACCAATAAACACTCCTTCAAGAAAGATTTTTAACACAAATTGCTTCATCAGAAGTTTATTATTATTATTTTTAATATTATTATTAGTTTTGTTAGTCTCGTCATTATTATGCATTTTTATTAACCATTATTATTAGTTGTTTGTTAAAAATGTAAAATCTTCACTAAATTGCAAACTAAAAACCGTAACAAAATCCGGAGGAATGAGTACGAACTTTATCTGAACTTTATCTTAGAGTGGATGGAGGCGTTAAAAATACAATTGAAATTTTACTTAATATAACGTTTAATTCTAAGGAACAGTTGCCAATAATTGCGTCAACAAATGACGCGATTAGCTGGTATATGAGTGAGTTAGACGTCACTATAACCGTACCAGCAACGATTCCAATGGCTACTAAAGTACCTTCCTTGCTGATGGTATCAAACCTGTATCAAAGGTGCTATTCAGGGAGTATCAAATTAAAAAATAATTAGTGATTATCTCGAGTGTCTTGAACAAATAAATCTACTGTGTCATTAAAATGAAAACATGATGTTAATATCATTACATTAGTGACAACATAGCTATGAAATTGTCGTAAAGTCTATACTTCCAGTGCTATGCATAGTTCGAACTAAAACACATCATGATATAGCATATACATGCCTATCATTTAAATTCCAAGAAAGAAACAATTATTTATTTTATGGGTAGTTAACCAATAAACCTATTTTATAATACCCGTAAATATTAATAAAACAACAGAGAAAAAGCGGAATATGAAGTACAGCAAATTATCTGATATAATGGCAGACAGCCGAAAATACGTTTTGTCGCATAGTATGTGATATGAACATACCTTTTGCATTTTAGAAGATTTGATACATTGTAGATGTTTCAATCATTGATGATTGTATATTAAATATATGCATAACTTTCGATGTGGATTACAATAAGCAAACATAAATCATGACATGATTTTTTTGCATCCCTTTAAAGGGGCACACATAAAGTAAAATACATCTCGATGACTTTATGTTAACTTTGTGAGAAATTAGCAAAAACAGTAGGCAAACTGTACACATCAATAAATACCCGAACGTTATCATTTAATGCTTATAATGGTCAATTATTTCGATGGTATCATAAACTAAAGCGATTTCATCAACAAAGTATTAGACTTCAAGCAGATCGAAGGTTTATTTTATGAGCCCCTTAACTTCGACAGACTATATAACCGAACTTCTAAGCGAAGATTCTTCAATTCGTTATATAGTTCTTCTGGGTTAAACCATTAATATATTGCTATGAAAGTTGTCTTAATATATAAAAAAATGTTTCAGTCACGTTATTGTCTTTCTCTATAATTAATCATGTGCACGGCATGCGTTGCTAAAGCATTCCCTTTTGTTAATTTGTACGCACTTGAACTTTTAAAAGCACAATATTGTGTCACGTTCTGTGAGCTCCATTGCTTGATATAATGACCATCACCTTTAATACCAGTCGATGGAACATGTTGTATAGACGAAATGAAATAATATTTTAATATTGATTTCAAAAGTGTGTCACGTGTTGCCTTCGAAATAATGTGTGCAAAATTAATGTGCCATTACATTTCTTAAACATCTAATGGTCGAATGTAACCAGCAGTTGTTAATTGTGATCGGAACTTACAGGTGTGGTTTGCTGGGGCTTGTTCGTTTTATTAGGCTGTAAGGTGTTGACATAGATAACACTCATATCAAATCGCATGCAAACAATGAACCAAACGTACTCCGTAGAATGTATCGACATGTATACAATTCCAGACCAGTATTACATGACCGTTTAAATCGATGAAAACGTTGAAAACGCGGTCAATTCATATGAATTGGAATTATCGTTATTTAGATTATGTCTCAGTAAGCTTGTAGTTACATATTCCGTATCAATCATCAAGAAGCAATGGAATATGTATGTTTCAGGTCCTCGATTAATGATGTAAAAAGTTTGTAATAAGGTCACTATTTTACATGAATGAAGACAATCTTTTGAGCAAACACTACTCTCTTTCTGTACGAATCATCAAGTGTATTTAAATATTCAATGATTCTTTTATTTTGTTTGCAGTTAGAAGTCCTCTCTTCTGTACCTTATGTTGCATGGATGATATGAACTTTATGAATTTTATGTACAGGTTCGGCATGAATGAAGTGACGTATATAATTGTACCTTAGTTCATATATAAATTCTTATTGTGCAGTACAATATCGCCTACCTTTTATATTAAGTCACGAATATCATGTTTACCTATCAACAGTTGTTTCATATCTGTAACATGTTTATGTATCAATAGCACTGATCAAAAGATACATACTATACTGAGTAAATTGTTTTTTTTTATAAATGGTTATTTTCAAAAGGGTGTCAAGGCTTGCATGTCACACCCGCCATCATTCCATATCAAACCAAGCTTTGATAATGCTAACAATTATTTGGTACAAGAAGATACATATATATTAAGTTGTGTTTTATATAGAATGAACGAAAGATATAAAAAAAAAGAATTGTAAGATACCGGTTACAATTGTGAGTTTTCGCTAAGCTTTAGCCCAAAAGTATTGCTATTTATATGTTGTCTTGCAAATTTAAAAATCGGTCATGGTTACATATTTGACTTCAAAACACCATGTTCTACATACATTCATCCATTTAGAGCAAGTATTGATGGGTAACGACTAATTACTTTATACCCGTTAATGAATGTACATTGATAGTAAATTACGTATTTCCAGAACATCTTATTCTGTTTTCTGTAACGAAAAACAATATAAACGCAGCAATATATTTCGTTAAATTTTGCTCATCTTTTGACTATTCATATCTTGTTATGCTATATGCTTGAACACGAGATCAGTGATATGGAAAAAAGACATCGGACATCAATCGCATTATACCCGCCATTTATAACATATTGTTTGTAGACACTAAAAGGAAATTTTGGACAGCTAGTTTTGTTTTTATAAAAATGTTATGATCTGGGAGAAGCGTGGATAAATAACGCTGGATTGAAAATAAGGTTATAGTTTCGCTAATAAAAACACCAACTATTGTATATCACTATTTTCAGTTTAGGCAATCTAGAATAATATAGTTCTTATGTATCAGGATACAGGGGAATGTTTGATCAAATTCTTTTTAGGAGTGTCTAAATGAAAACATTGACAATGCACATTACCTATAAAGCAAAAATGACTTCTTATTACAAATTAGCCTATAAGATTAAAGAGACATTGCTCTACCAGAATTGATGCAAATATATGTATTTTTTTATGTGCTGAATAATAAGCATGACTTAGAATTTCACTGCCAAATGTTATCCGCTGAAAGGAAAATGTTATAAAAACTATTCATGTAAATGTTAGTGGGCATTTATATTTATAAAAAGTGCCTACTTTCCTCCACATTATCAGCTGCACAGGATTCCAGAGATTTCGTTAGGTATGCATTTAAGGAGAGGTATGACAACATGAAGTTTATCATTTGATAACCTTATACGTTTTAGTCTACATTGCAAGATAATACAATTCATAGGATGATGTTTTATCGGATAATATTCTACCAACATTTATGATTATTTAAGAGCACTGCGATATGACAATGATTTGTACGGCAAAAGCATTTCCAAGAAACGTTCTACTAACATTCTACCTTAGGGCCAGGATGTATTATCTGAGCAGCAGAGAGGGTTAATCCGACAACTTTTTATAGGCATCGGTTTGGCAAACTGAGGCTTCCTCGAAAAGTGAATCGGACAAGCGTCGATTTGGCAAACTAATTCTTCCTCGAAATCGTAAAAAAAGGCATGCTTGAGATGCCATGGTCGTTGTCGCCGCCCCCTCTGCTGCTAAGGGTTAACCGAATATTTTATCAAGTCCGATACGATATCTTGATTTCGGGTCGTGTAAATTTATCGTTACAAATCCATGCGGGGTTGATTGAGCGCTACTAAAGAAGTTTCTAAATTGATTATGATTCATATCACCGCCGCACTAAGTTTGCCAAATATTTCGTAGCGTATGTGTATCAACTCCGTTGAATACGGCAAGGATATTGCAGTTATCTCTGATTACCTTCGGAATTTGTGTGTATCGTTGAGTGACATATATCACATCAGTGCTTTTATGTCTACCTCTGGAAATATCCTAGCTGGATTCTTTTGATTGTCTAACATGATATCGTAGTATACGACTAAATTGTTAATACCTCCATCAATACCATCAATGCTCGGCGCTTCATCGATATCGGTTATAAACTTAATAACATCCTTGCCGGATTCTTCTACCGCGCTGATGATAAAATCTTTTAACACATTGTAACATCGCTGATCGTCTACACTTGGAGCTACTAAATACAACTTGTCCCATTTCATCCATCTCGTTATTAGATGAAGTGGCAATTGTGTCTTGCCACCTCCAGATGGTCCGATTATAATCGCGCGAATAGAATTCGGTAAAATCGCATGGTGTTTAATAGGTTCCCGTCGTCAGGTAGCTGAATAATCAATTACATTCATGTTATTATATATAAATTATGGATTTATATTGTGTGAAGTGTAGGGCGCTTACTGGCACAGATGACTTGAAGACGATTACAACTAAAAATAATCGATCAGCACTTTCTGGTAAGTGTGTACAATGCAGTACAAAGAAATTTAGATTTGTTTCCCTTGATAAATCAAATAAATTAAAAACAAAACGAGGAGGTAATATTGCAGCCAAGTTAACTAAACTCCCGGGAACACCATGGTCGAAGTATCCAGGAGAAAACACCTTTAAGGGTATAGTTATTGGGGACCCGGCACCAGACTCAATATCCGACTTGATAATCAAAACCAACCCCGACCGGGTGAATATCCGATAAACGCCATTGATAAGTCGTGTCATGCTAATGATGTCGCTTATAAAAGAAGTAATCTGCAACACAGACATCTCGCAGATGTAAAATTGATTCACGCGTTGAATTCTAACACTAATAAATCTTTTAAAGAAAAATTGGCTTCATGGTTAGTAAAATCAGCAATGAAAGGTAAATTGATGTTAGGTGCCGGTAATTAATAACAACATGGAATCTATTTACTATTCTCCAAGCGGATACTGGCGGGGTAAAGCAGCAATTGGTAAACTCGCTAGAGTCTCGAAGGTAAAATATACCACTGCGGCTAATTGGTTATCAAAACAAGCGATATGGCAAATTTATCTACCGCCATCTAAACGAGTTAACTACTCGCATTTTTATGTTACCGTTCCCAATGAAGTTCACCATGCTGATATATTATTTCTGCCGCATGATGGTGGTTACAAATACGCGCTAACCATAGTTGATGTTTCGAGTGGATACAAACAAGCAGAACCGCTAGCGACAAAATCATCAAGTGAAGTGGCTTCTGAGTTTGAAAAGATTTATCGAAGGGGTCCTCTGCGCTGGCCAAATCTATTACAAGTTGATGCTGGCAAGGAATTTCAAGGTGTGGTTCTATCAACGATGAAGAATCATAATAAAGCGTTACGACGAGGACATACTGCACTACATCGCGATCAGGCAATTGTTGAACGATTTAATCGGACGCTTGCTGAGCGGTTATTTGGATATGAATTCGCGATGGAATTTATTCAACATAAACGATCTCGTGAATGGGCCAAAAGATTACCATGCGTGATTACTGCGCTGAATAACGAGATTACTCGAACAATCAACATGAAACCTAACAATGCTGTTAAAAAGAAGTATATACCCGTACAACCGCAAAAAGATTTTTCAAAAGAACCAATACTCGGCAATGTCACTGTAAGATATTTATACGAACCAGGAGAGCTCGATGGTGGCAAAAAGGGGCTACTGATCCTATTTGGAGTGTCACCGCGCATAAAATATCCGGCATAACACGATCTACGAGTAGACCAGCAATCTATAGACTGGATTCAAATGCTCCTCGGCGAGGATTTACTCGACAACAGCTGCAAGTGATACCCGATGATACTCAATTACCGCCGCGTGGTCTTAACTAGCACCTCTTCGTCTATTGCATTCAAGACAGGTCAGCATCACATTATTTCTAGTATGACCAACACTGCTATCTTTTCTGTCTACGGTAATTGCAACTCTCGTAGTGATTATTCTTTTGTTGCTTCAGCGTAGTTATTACTTCGGCATCAATGTCAAATTCTCTGTTATTATTTTTTATCCTGTTGTTTATAACTAGATAGTTTTTTTCTGATTATGTCCTTGACGCTGTCAATATCATTGATTGTAGTGTCGTTATCGTCTCCTCACTCTGTCAGGACAACTATTCGAAGCTGATTTATTCTTCGTACTCTGGATACTGCGAGATAAACTAAATTCGACCACTCGATGTGATTATCCACTATCCAAACAATTGTATCGGATATAGTCAATCCTTGTGAAGAATGTATTGTCGCTGCGTATCCTAGCGTCCACGGGGATTTATCAGCGCGTAATGCATCTTCGACGACGCTGATATCGACCAGTACAATATCATTTAACACTAAATTCTGCTTTTCACGCTGTCCTGGAATATCAACTTCAATATTCTGTTTTCGTGTATCCGAAGGCCTATAACATAACGGTACTGGAAGTTTTGCAAATTTTTCTTTATGCATTTCGAATAACTTCATCTGAAGTGTGTCTCTGACTATTTTTCTACTTGCGATTATCAAATCGTTTGATTTCCACGCTTCCCAAAAATCATTCATGGGAGTTTCCGAAAGTATTTCACGCGCTATCTCACATTAGATTCTATCCGGTCGCAATCTGATTAGTTTTTTGAACTCGCGTAATTGTTCATCAAGTGCTCTATGATCGGTGTTAATTTCTTCATAATAGTCTACAAAATTCTTTAGCCAATCATGTGGGGATAAACCGACAAATGGTGGTGGTTGGCCATGATCGCCGCACACGACGACCTTTGTGTTCGCATGCAATAACCACTCGAGAAACTTTTGTAATACATCTAATGACACCGTGCATATCTCATCCCAAATTATGACGCCGGGGATAGATTTCTCGTCCATTCGATCAGGAGTCCATTCGTCACCTTTCCATCGAAAGAAACTATGATAAGTACAAGCATTCACCCCTCGCTGTTTCATCTCTCTGGCGAGTCTGTGTGTTGGTGTTAGTACAATCATATTTGATTTCCCACGAAATAATTTAATCGCGCGAGTCGTTTTTCCTGACCCACCACAACTGTTTAAATAAACTGTTTTATATCAACATACAGGATCAGATATCTGCGGTGCATTAGATAGTTCTGATATTTTATCACGGCTCAAATATTTTTCCTCAATCGTAACATCTGCTATATTTGAATAATCACAAGGTATTTCCCGCTTAATTCTCCATGATCCCCAACTCTCGTCGGAATTAATGAATTCAGCTGCTGCGTTGCTGTGTTTCATGTCTATGTAAAATGAATCAGTGGCGACTCTAACTGCGCTGTCAGGAAATCTATTTATCATCGAAAATAAATTGATAGAAGCATAAGCCAGCATATATGCCCTCAAATGTGTATACTGAAGACTGTGTCCATCATTGTAAGTAACAACTGTACCCAATTTGGTTCCATCGGACAAGAAAGCGTCTTTACGATCCACGTATATACCCTTAGATGTTACATCCGCGATTACAAAATCGTATTCAGCATCATATATAATCAACCGTGAAGAATATCTTGTATTGTCGTATTTTCCACCTTGAGTGAATTTACCAATTATTCTTCTACCGAGATCTTTTGCATCTTTGTTTCTGATTTCATATAACAGTTTGGACCAATTCACGATATATTCTTCGTCGAGATCGGGAAACTGTTTTCTTTGTTCGCTGATTATACTATCTATATCAGGTTGTGGTGGTAACCAGACTTCAGTCTGTGCTCGATATGATATAATTGCTTCACTGACAATCAGCGATATCAGCATGCTACAATCAATCATATACCGTAACAGCACTATTGGCATCCAATATGTTTCCGACATATGTCTACCAATCCACACATAACAACACGGATGAAGTCCTTTAGCCAATTCAAATGATACCACACCAGCGAATCCGGTTAAATCAAAATCAGGTAGTGATCCATTAATTGCAACACGTGCCATCTCATGTGTGGGATGTCCAAATCGCTTGAAGTATTCAGCACATTCTCCGTACCCGAGAAAACTTCCTGGGTAACACGCGACCATATCAACCGAAAAAATGGTTTTGGGGTCGTATTTTGAATTCCATAATCCACCGTGATTATATTCAATGCAACTTGATTTGATGTCCGTGAGAAATTTAGCTCGTGATGGTTTCCACGAGTTTCTCTTTCTCGCAAAATCAGCTGCAACCGACGGAATTGTAAAGCAATTTGTTAATAATTGTTCATCGTCGAAACTCTTCACGAAACTACTAGCTAGTTTTTTCATCTTGTCATGGAGGGCTTCGGTACGGTATAATTCTCCATTGGGTCTTACAAACTGATCGAATCCACCCTCGGGGTTTTCAACACTGTGAAGTAACCACATTGACACCGGATCGTTTTTACTCAACTGGTAAATAGCATCGAACAATTTTTTTCTCAGAGAATTCTTGAGTGGAAAATTCCTCGGGTGTATATTTTATTGTTCGTTCCCGAGGGAATATTTTTACCGCAGGTGTCCATGCGTGTTCGTTATGATCAATAATTTTGATTGGAGCTCCATTTGATTTATACTTAGGTTCGTGTAATATCTCGCCGGTTATAGTCGCTACGGTTATTTGGAATCTTAAATGATTTTTCTAATTTGGCTATATCCTGAATTGATGCTCCGTTCTTGTTAACTGTTAATTCCCATTTATTTACTTTTTGGCGTCTTAGATCAGTCAATTTGTTCCCCCGGGATGCATTTTTGAAGTGTTCTAATATTCGTTCTGCTACACAATTCATTCTTGACGAAGTCGATGACGAAGTCATCAATGACAGGTTCATGGTTTTTAGTTTTTCAATATTTGGTTTATCATTTAACGGATATATCCCATAAACAGCTGCTGTTACAGGATAAGATCTTTCGTAGTACGGTCTGTCAATTCCAGTCAGAATTACTGGTTTGGAATCTCGACTCACAGTGACAGTTCTTTTATCCTTCAAGATGGGTTCAAATTTATCCCTGATAATCCAATCTCCAGTGTCTGAACGAATAATGAATTTTATTCTAAAAAATATTTTTTTCCGCGTAAGATGTGAAATTATCTTTGCTGCGTTTTCGTCATTCATGGTAGCATCAACGCTACCATGAATTCGAAATGTTGACCAACAGTGAGATGCTCCATCACGCTTGCATTCATTAAAACAATCGCTGATTTTACTTATCATGGTTCTATCACTTATTAGACTCTTTGGTTTATCAGAGACTCTATCGAGATTGAATTTAGTATTTTTCCAAGGTGTAATTTTTGATAATCTCTCGAACTCCTTCGTGTTATAATTAAAACAAGTATTTAAATAGAGAATTTATTATATAATGAATCATTGTAAATGGCTCATGATTGGATCAGTAACCCCGTGTAACAAATCATGCAAAAAGGAGTTCTGTGGGTATCATATGTAAAGTGCCCGTGGGGGAGTTATGGCCCGCTACCCTGCTTACGATGTGTGGTAGGGGTGAGAGAATAATCACAATTATGTCTTGGTTGTGGTGGTAAAAGATACAGAGAGTTGAAGCGTTATTATGATAAGAAAATCAAAAACTCCATCAATGACTATACCCCTGACAGCGTCCTTGACAGAGTCAACGACAAAGTCATTAGAACCCCTCAAGATTACATTGAGAGATTTCCAAATGTAATAATTCAACCAAACAATGAATTAGACAAACAATAATATAGTATATAAATGAACCAAGAATTTCAACCACATCCCGTGATTCCAAACTATGAAGCTTTCCCTGATGGTACTGACAGACACTGCAGATTGAAGAAACCGGTTGGTTCTGACAATGGTATGGGATATTTGAAGTTTAGCACTGGAGGGAAAACTTATCTTAATCATAGAATCATATACGAGTGTTTCCATGGATTGATTGAAGATGGTTTTGTTATCGATCACATTGATTCTAATCCAAGGAATAATTCTTTGAATAATCTAGAAGATATTTCTCAAAGTGAGAATTTAAAACGAGGAAAGACTGGTACTTATAAATCAATTGGGAGAAGGCCCGTAAAATCTTTTAATACAGTAACTAACGAAGAGATTATATTTAAGTCTATGAATGAAGCAGGTAGATATTTCGATATTTGTGAATCCTCAATATGGTTTGTAGCAAAGGGAAGAACCCGATCAGCGGTTTCCAAAACGAATGGACAAACAATTAAATTTATTTATGTATAAAATCTGATTGACTTACAAAAAATAAATAAATCTACTACTTTTTGACTGATTTTGATCGAATTTTGACTGTTTTGGGTCGATTTTTGACTGTTTTTCAGTGGTTTCAGTCGGATAAAGTAGTCGATTTTGCATGGGACTTCTCGTAGACCTTTTCGTGAAAATCATTTCTTGCGATATCTTTTTCATTTTATCGTTAAAAATCAGTCGAAATCAGACATAAAACAACAAAAACAGACACAAATCAATCAAAAAACACCGAAATATCGCTGTGGTCTCAATCAGGTAAAGTAGTCGATTTTCCATGGGATTTCTCGTAGACTTTTTCACGTAAAATGACTTTCGTATGCCTGATTATATTTTGGCATTATTCTATATAGTGTAAACGGAGATAACTCGTTTAGGTGTGTTTACGGCCTATGAAATAGTTATTTCCCTTAGATTGTGTCACAGATTTTGATGGATTATCTTCTGATTGGCTGTTATGATTATCACGATTCTTAACGGAGATAATCAATTATCGGTTTTTATAGGAAAACGAATCAAATACGAACTGTTTAGAAACAACTGTATTCTTTTTTTTAGTGTTTTTCAATCATTCAGTCTTGCTTAAATGCCGTTGATAATCATTATTAAGCACACAAAGGATATAGCGATCACACACCTTTGTGTTAAACTTTCATCTATAACCAGCTTATATACTATATCGTCTGTGTTATTATTGGGCTTTAGCGTCGAAGCTCATTTGTGACCAATTCATACAACTCACACACTATTCCACGGTGTGTGGGTACTTTTTGTATCCATACAACCTGGGAATTTTGTTCTGGGTTGTATGAATTAGGTCCGTATGAATGTAGACCCGCCCATCATCCCATCCCATCATTTATTTCATCCCATCATTTCATCCCATCATTTCATCCCATCATTCATTGTATATACCATCCCATCATTCATTTTATATACCATCCCATTGTATATATCATCCCATTGTATATACCATCCCATCATTCATTGTAAATACCATCCCACTGTATATACCATCCCATCATTCATTGTATTGTATATATGTAGACGCCCATTCCCCTAAGAATATCTTCCTTGATTTCTAACCCGTTATGTGACGAGTTAGGTCCCTTATGAAGGGGGAATATGCTTTGTGGTGTATGATATTTACGTCGGAATAAACAGTAACGTAGATTTAGCTTTCCATCACATTTGGGTAATTATCAGCCAAAGAAACTGTCATAGGGTCTCATTTCAAAGAGAGAAAATCATTCATTGTAAATATCATAAACTCACTGCATATAGCCATCTACCATTCATTGTAAATATCATAAAAAATACTCACTGTATATATCATAAACTCACTGTATATAACCATCTACCGTTCTTTGTAAATATCATAAAAAATACTCACTGTAATACATCTACCATTCATTGTTCAACCATCTACCATTCATTGTATATACCATAAACAACTCTCAAAGAAAGAACCCTATGAAGGACATAAGGGCTTAATAAGGAACCCAATGAATGAATAACCGCTTATCACGATTACTGTTTATTTTTGAAAACATATATCAATGTATTTTTGTATTAGACATATATTATATAATTATATATAAACTATGAAGATATTGATGAAATTATAACTGAAATATTAAATCTAAAATCCCTAAAAATACCATTGTCAGATGGTTTAGATTATAATAAAATCCTCTCTGATTATGAGGATATTAATTTCGCTTCTATGCATAATAAATACGTATTACCAAAGAAATATTCTTTAATAAAAAAGATCCAGAATTCTTTCCGTAATACCCTTACACAATGTAACGATATTAATGTGTTTGTCCCGTTTTTTACCATCGTAGAAAGAGTTAGAGGAGAACTAGGCCAACAATATGAGATCAAAAAGCAGGTTAATGCAAAATTTAGAAATATGCGGGCATTAATAAATGAACACGAACAAAAACCGCTAGATAACGACCAAGTTGTTCTTGTTGTCCTCACCCCTAGTTGTATGACATGTATAACGCGTAGTAAAATTCTCGCTATAAATACACTACGGCATGTTGCAAATACAATGGAAAGGTATGTGCGCTCAATTGTATAATCAATAACAACTTGCACAAGAGTAAATTGCCATGGTGAAAAACCTTTGAGCGAGTGGTTTTTTTTGTTGTTATTTTTCAATAATGTTCGCCTATTTGAGTCTGGTTAAAACGTAAAATCATTTTATGATGACAAAATCACTACATGAAAATCTCTTCGAGACTGTTTCAATAACGGTAAACGAAGCATTCCCGCTATAAGCTTGTAACTGCAAGGTAAAATTTGTACTATACATACTCCATGGACTGTAATACAGTGGAACAGATGTTACCATGTAAAGACATGTACGCTCAATCAATACCGGCTTGATTAAACAACACGGAAGTAAATTACCACGGTAAAAACATTTAAGCGAGTGTTTTATTTCGTTGTTTTTTTTCGTTGATGCTTGTTGGGTTAAATAGTCAATTCTTTTTAAATGAATCAATTAGACTCTTTCCATTTGAAATTCTTTGCATTTTCATGTAGTGATTTTGTCATCACCACCTATGAGGAAAGTACTTAATTTCTTATAATACTAAATTTTCGTATTTTTCCTCATAGGTGGTAATGATAAAATCACTACATGAAAATCTCTTCGAGATTCAAATTGGAAGATTGTTTACGATTTCAATAACGGTAAATGAAGCATTAACCACTCGATTAGCGAGAGAGAGACTGGCAAATATCAAAAAATATATACCCGTCCGTGATTCTGTCAGGGGTAAATTACAGAATCGGCAAAGTCTTCAGACTGACCTTTCCGTGGGATCTGAACAGTTATTTCAACCGATTACTATAGCAAAAAAGGAAGCAGCAAAAGAGGTAGTATCAGCTACTGAGCGAGCTATATGGGGGGATGTTCCCAAGGAGAAACCAAGAGAAGAAAAGCCTCTTATTAGTGAACTTGAAAAAATAGCAACAGGAACTGAAAAAAAACATCAGCGTTGTTAACAAATCTACCTCGTAGTCCAAAATAACTAGTGTTTCTTTATTGGATAAATTTGCCACGGAGGCTATATCACAAATACAACAACAGAGTAATTACGATTTAAGCGGTTTTGCTATTAACACATATAATTTAAAGGGGGAGTTTTTAGTGGACGAGTATAAAGACGATCCAATATCACCCGATGACTGGGCTAATGCGTTGTATAAAATAAATGCTGGGGGTTTAGATAAAAGGATGAGGGAGTATAAAACCTTCAAAAAAAATTTGATAATTATAAAAAACAAGAACAACAACAAGAACAACAACAAGAAAGAAAGCGCCAAACACCAACACCAAGAAGAAAAAAGACAAGAATACCCTCAATGGGATGATGATGATAATTTAGATGAAATGAATACATCACTGTATGAATTATCTAGTAATCAAGGTGCAACTGGTAAAAGCGGAGATGGATATCAAAAGGCTTTTTCAGGTAGTGGTTTAGTTAGATGTCCTGGTAATATTCTCGGTGATATGGCACGATTAGAGGTTCTCATCGGAGGGAAACGAGCCGGAAATAACTCACCGGAAATAATTAATGAAGCAACTGATATCTGCATGCAGTTATTTCAAAGTGGCATCATGGATATCAAAACATATCGAGATTTCATTGACGAGTTAGTGGAAAATCCTACGGATGGTTACCACAGCGACTAATCTGATGACAAAGTCGAAAATCCTTTGGATTGGAAATCGTTTACGATTTCGACATTAGATAAATATCATTTAAATAAGAATGATCATACACTACAACCATGATAAACCAACAAGCGTTTATGTAGTAAACTCACGGTTTCAAGTTTATAGAACATACTATGATGATGGTCTCGGTAATACAATTGCAGGTTTATTTGCAAGAATGGCTCCAAAAGTAGCGCCGCTAGCAAAACAGTTATCGATGAAAGCAATTGATGTTATTCATGCTAAGGGTATTAGTGCTCTTGAAGATGCTGCCGGAAAAGCGTTTTCAGCTGCTAGGGATAAACTAACAGCGCTAGTTCGACGGCGAAGGAAACCAGGACCACTACCATCTAGAATGGAAATGTCCGCGAGTGTTAGTAAAATTATAAATAACGCAGTGGATCAGAAACTAGCGTCGCTGATGACTAACAACCAAGATAACATAACCGCAAATATGATAGCGCGAAGTGGCTTAAAAAAAACCACGACGACGTCGATGATTTAGACTTTGATTTATCAAAGTAAATATATAATTAAATGTTCAAACGGTGACCTGATCCAGCGTTTGATATGAACGCCCCAGTGCGCAAGGATGATTCTGTACGTGATTATCAATTTTATTTTTATCAAGCAATACAAGCAGATCTTTGATCAAGAATTGAACTTCAAATTCATGATATCAGTAAATACTTTTTGCCTTGTGAAGCATTTATCGAAGTGGAAGGAGAACTTGTAACAAATGTCGCAGCTCATACAGAATATGCAAATGACCCACTTATCCGAGCTGGTTTTGTCAAAAATGGGATCATGGCGTTATTTACTAGCGCTAGATATCTCATCGATGGAAAAGAAATTGAAACCATTGAGAATGATGTTGATGTTGCTACAACAATAATAGGATTAGCAAGATATTCTGACGATTTTACAAGATCGGCAGGTCCATCTATGATGTTCGCTAAGGATATTATTAATCACCCTAATCACTCCCCGTATATTAAAATACGGACACCACGAACTACTGCATCCGATTTACAACTTGATACCTATGAACACAGAGATAGACCAGCTGATGCGTTTGATGTATTGTAGGAAGCGCTAATCCCGATTACAATTTAGGATAAGCAACGCGCAAAACAATGCTACAAGGAGAACGTCGACGATTCTCATGCGTTATTCCACTGCATCATATATTTGTATTCTGCAGAAATGTCGGAAAAGTCATCTATGGAGCAAAGCATACGGTAGTACTCGTGCGAAAGGGTTCTGATAATAATGCAATTTGGCGAGGTGCTGATGTTGCTGATGGTAAAGTTAGATTATTTAAACTATCACTGTGGATGCCAGTGTTGACTATATCAATCACCACGGAGGAGAAATTACTATCATTTATGGACCAAGGAGGAAAGTCGTTGATGAGTTGGTTATCGGTGTCCACAGATACCATAGATTCTGATATTAATGGTACATTTACATGGCACGTGGCAGCGCGATAAGGTGTTTCACGTCCGCGTCATATATTTGTTGCGCTACAGGATAAAATGCGAGTTGGTTCGCAATTAAGCAGCCATATGATATTTGATAAATTAGGCGTTAAAGAAATCTCGCTGAGAATAAACGGCCAACAGGAACCATCCGAGGATATACAACTTGATTATGATAACAATTATATTGCACGCGTGCATCACAGGTTGTTGACATATATCGCACGTGATCAAAATGTTGATACTGGTCTCCAAATATCACAGTATGATTTTAAAAATGTATATCCGATCTATTACTTTTCGTTGGAACATCTTGATTTAACAAGACAGTCCGTCGTTGATATACACTTTAAAGCTCGTGTAGAACTCCCTGGTGGTGTTAATTATAGAGCGGTTGCTGTCATTCTCAGTGACAAATCAATGCTACTCGAAGGTGTTGGTGGACGAATGAAAGTAATCGATGCACCAGTGGAAAATATGCAACAATTAGATCAATCTGTTATTGTATAATGTCATATAGTCATATTAGTGTTACGTTAACTCCCGGTCAACTCAAGAAATTTCGATCAGAGTCATAACAAAAATGCGGAACCACGATCACGCTGAAATCCAATCAGATGTTAGGCGGGGCGAATAAATTATCGCTGACAACTCGTCAGGTAAAACATTTCAATGATGCGTTCAAGGATAAAAAAGGCGTTCAAATCACTCTCTCTGCGGCTGCGATCAAAAACATGATTAAAACCGGCGGTATATTTCCATTGTTAGCTGCGTTACCAGCGTTGATTGCCTCGGCTGCCCCAGCGGTGGCTAAAGCGGCAGCGTTAGGGGCCGTTGGTACCGCGGCAGGAATGGCACTAAAGAAAGCAACTGGGCGAGGATATAGAAAAAGGGAAAATGTATAAGACTGCCAGGAACCCCGTATTCATGGTACAGCGGTAAGGGTCTAAGACTAGGACCGGTTTACTAGTTGAGGAATCTTTGACTCCAATGTCCAATTTTGATTTACTCGATGCTGCTCAAAAACTATCGATTAAAAACTTCTGAGGTGTCTTTATGAAAGATCAGTTGCCGGCACAACCAAACAGCGTTGAAACCGGTATTATTAGTCTCGATAACAGCACCTGACCCGGAACCCACTGGGTTGCATACGCGATTGAACCGCGTGTGATTGTTTATTTTGATTTATATGGATTAGCAGCGCCGAAGGAATTTAACCGTTATATAAACCGCTTAAAAACCCCTCACAAAGTGAGGCGTTGGTATTCTACGCTACCACCACAACAAATGAATGACCCCCCAAATATGCGGCAGTGAAGTATTAAATGTACTCAATGCTATTTCAACATCTGGAAAACCACCACATGTTATCGTAAATGAAAACACTAGCAGTCGCTTTTTGGAGAGAGAGATTATATAGAATAACATGATTGATAGTTGGGGACGACCTCTATTACCGTCAAAGAAACCCGATGGCGTTTCAACCGGTGATATAAAAAAATAATCGAAGATGAAATAGCTGAGGTGTTGAACTTAGCATGTGTTGATCCCAATAAAATAGTTGTATTTCAAGATCGTCAGGGTAAATTGAAATCTAGTAATGTTTCCCTGGATGATATTTTAGTTAAACAAAGCAGCGTACCCGAAGGCACTATCGCGTTAAACTCAAACCGGGTGTACTTGTATCAACTATCTTGGAACGTATAAACAATATTGACAAACCGTTGTTAGATTTCCTTGGAAATCCACCGGTGACCACACCGAAGCTCACAACGATAAAAGATTCTATGTTGGAACTAGCAACACTTTAAAGCAAATATGCAGATCACGTTGAAAAATTTACATCATTTCGTAAAAATATCATTGAGAAATTTTTGCAACCAAGCTGGATAAAATTGATATAAAATTTCCTGATATTAAAAAATCCATCGATGACATGAAAAACACCATCGAGGAAATCAGGGAAGGTGCAACGAGGATGATAACAATCATTGAAAAAACAAAAATCCCTCATGCGAAAACCAACAACGTAGTATACACGATCCAACACGGACACCCACAAACAACAAATTAGATATCACTCCAACCGTCAAAGGAATTTATAGATTAACACTAGTGACACCAACTCAATTTAATATATCATCGTCGAGTTCATCTGGGGTCAACAATATTATATCAACGATCATCGACAAGGATACAACCGAACAGTTCACGATAGCATCCACTGATAAAAATTTGGTTAGAGTTTCGGTATCATGTTATGTGGAATTCGTAGCAGATTTGAGTAAACAATTAAACCGCTAGAGGTTTCAATTGAAATCGTAAACTGATTTAGAAATAAAATGTCGTCATCAACGGTACCTTCGGTATCTCAATATCGCTATGATCAGGTCAGAGAATTTCAAACTGGACTCAAAACTATCGTTGAGGAGTATCAAATAAAAATAAAAAAATACCGACGAAGAATCACTGCAATTGATGTTACCGTGTACTCGGTGAGTGGTGTAATCACCGGAGCTGGTATAATACTATCTTCGGTGACAATGATTGCTCCAATAACTGTTCCAATTTGTATATCCGCGGCGACAACAATCGCGGGAATCATCTCGATTATAACAAAAAAAATATCATCATGCAGCCAGCGTAAACTGCAAGATTACTCGGTTAAATTTCATGTTGTATCAACCGCGTACTCGCAATTGTCCTCGTTGATATCGTCGTCGCTCGATGATACATTTATATCCGATAGTGAGTTCTCAGTGATGGTAAGTATGTATGATTCCGCGACATCAAAATTAGAAATACAACATGAACATAATGACAACACCGCAAGAACTACTTCAACGAATAGTGGAGAACACAAATCCGAAAACCAGCATAATCTCAATATATCAGATAGTAAGTTCTCAGTGATGGTAAGTATTTATGATTCCGCGATATCAAAATTAGAAATACAACATGAATATAATAACGATGACAACACCGCAGAAATAAAAACCCGAAAACCAGCATGATCTCAATAACATCAACGAATCCTGAATTCAGTGTACATTTCCCTATCCCAATCGCGTTAGCAAAATTACGAGTGTATCACAGTTGGCCTAATATTAGGTCGGTAGCATTTGGCGGTCAACAACCGAATAATTCCTTGGTATTTGCGAATCAGAATAAACCCGATGGAACTCCAGACTGGAACGTCGTTTCGATACCATCTGGGTAGTACCAAATCGAACAAATCAATGCTGAATTCCAGCGTAGAATAAAATCTATTACTGGAGCAGAATCGAAAATCGCTATAACGGTTCATGAACGGACGTTATCATCCGCGATCGAGATAAACTCACTTTTTATGTCGTAGTTATCTATCAGAGTTCTATAAGAACCGTACTAGGATGGCCTGAACATCCACCTCAACAGTTATTAACATACCACCAGAACCGAAAAAAATCTGATTATAACACCGACAGGATAAAATCTGATAATCCAGTAAAAAGCTATAGAGAATACAATAAGTGGGATTTTTTCGGTATAATGGAAAAAGAGAACAACCAAAGACATCACTTTATTCAACTGAATAAAATCGTTGAAAATTTCATCGCGTTCGATAAAGATATTTCACTGTTGTTAATATCTCTTAAATCTGGTACTCTCACCCGAGATGAATTTATCAGCATCGTAGAAACATGTAACAAAATCATCGATGACATGTAAATATTTCGTCTAAAAATTATTCAAGAGATATTAGGTGACGATAATCCTAAAACGAGAACAGAGTTTGCGACAATGTATAATATACACATAGAAGATATTCCAACATCCAAACTAACCAAATATGATATATAAAAACTACAAAAATATCTCAACGATGCCATCGATGAAGGTTTCAAAAAAGTACATGACGCATGGAAAAATTAACAAAACCATAACAAACAACTATCCTGACACATAATAATGATCCAGACGGCGTGGGCAGACATATCGCTCCGTTCAACGTGAATATAACCTCAGTGATAGCATTGAATTTAGTATGTGATGTTATCGAAGGAAGCTATCAAATAAATCTCGAGCGATCAAATCAAGCTCAGGAGGGATATATTTTATATTCATTTGCACCAACAGCTCCTCCAGGATTTATAATCGTTGAAGATCTACCTAATCCAGTCTATATGCGATGTCATAATGATTCACTAACGAGAATTAATTTTAAACTCACTGACCAATATAATAATCTGATTGATTTACAAGGTGAAGTTCTACAAATTAGTCTGTCTGTAAAATCCTAAGGACTTTCATCGTAAAAACAATTGCTAACTCATAGCAGCATAGGGGGCGGCGACAACAACCATGGCATCTCAAGCATGCCTTTTTTACGATTTCGAGGAAGCCTCAGTTCGCCGAATCGACGCCTGTCCGATTCACTTTTCGAGGAAGCCTCAGTTTTCCAAACAGATGCCTATAAAATGTTGTCGGATTCGCCCCCTCTGCTGCTATCTGTCATGTTTTGTGTTTGGGAAATAAGGTTAAATGTAAAAACGTGTTTTCTTTCCTGATCTTCTTTTTTAGTCCTATATAATTTATATAATACATATTTGTATATATTATATTATATTAACTTTGTTTTGAGATTTAAAAATATTTAAAAAGCGTGATTTAATGTTGTTTGCAAGTAAAATTGGTACATTCCTAGATTTACTAGAACAAAGTCAGACAAAAAAGGCAAAGTCTGTTTAATTTTATTCTATTTAAACATATTTGTATATGTTATATTATATTAATTTTGTTTTGAGATTTAAATGTTTAAAAAGCGTGATTTAATGTTGTTTGTAAGTACAATTGATAGCTACGTACATTTAATAGAACAAAGGCAGATAGAGTATGACTAAATCATATAACATTGATAGTGGATGAAAAAAGCAATCTCCATGTGACAAAACAATATTTATTAATTTTATGTAATAATTCTCTTATTAAGAGACACGTAATAATATGAAAGTGGAACTAAATATTCTATTAACATTCATATCACAAATTTATAATGTACTTTCATCGAAATAGATCGACCAGTAATGTGTTACTGTTTGTAGCATAATCTCTTCCTCTCATCGTATAATAATAATAATAATAATAATAATAATAATAATAATAATAATAATAATAATAATAATAATAATAATATAATAATGAGGACTTTGTATAGCGCCTAATCTTTCAAAGCTCGAAGCGCTTTACACCATCAATAATGATATGATTACACTACAGAACAACAAATGACAAAAACAACGAAATTGGAAAACATACAAACATGCTGAAAACATATGATACAAAACATGATTAGGTCGCTAAGTTTGTCCCTGCAGTCGAAACAGGTGAGTCTTAAGAGCACACTTAAAAGGGACCACTGTGTCTTTGTGTCTAATTTCAATGGGCTATTCGTTCCACGTCGCCGGTCCCTGGTGTGCAAACGAATGTTTTCCATATGACTTTGTTTTCACATTGGGAACAATGAGTATACGATTATCAGAAGAAGAGCGTAAGGATCTAGCTAGTGTATACAAATAGGTGAGGCTCGATAGGTATGATGGACTTGAGTCTGTCATTGAAACATAATACAGCGAACAAATTTTGTGTTTGATTCTGTATCGAATTGATAGCTAATGTAGGATACAGAGCAGTTGTGAGGTGTGCTCTGATCGAGGTACTCTAAAGATGATCCGTGCAGCTGTGTTTTGAACTGTTTGAAGTTTCTGGAGTAAATATTGTGACGAACCAGACAGAATTGAGTTACAACATTCCAGTCTTGAAAGTGCTAATGAACACACAAGTGTTTTAGTGGCATCATATGATAGATATTTACAAATGGAACTGAGCGTCTCAATTCAAGATATGCAGCCTTGCATATGTTCGTGGCTTGTTGGTGCAATGTGAGAGTACTGTCTAGAGTAACGATTAAGTTCCTTACTGACTGTGAGAATTTAATGTCGGTGTTGCTGATATTTCATGTATGAGGTAAAGGATGTGAATAAAAAAGTCTTTGTGTTGTGATCATAATAGCCTCAGTTTTAAAATAATTCATATGCAGCTTGTTACATGTCATCCATGATTTCAAATTCGAAATGAACTGGTCTACTCCATGGATGGTAGCATCAACTTCAGTTAGGTGGCTAGACGTGTATATTTGGGTGTCATCAGCATACAATTGGTGCGACACTGTGTGATGATATATGACACTTGAGAGCGGCTGAGTATTCAGAATGAAGAGAACAGGCCCAAGAACAAATCCCTGTGGAGCACCAAAACATACGTCAACTGGGCTGGAGTGTATTTGGTCTATTGTGTCAAATGCTGCAGATAAATCCAGGTGAGTGAGGACTGTAATCTTTCCTTTATTCAAAGCGGAGAGAAGAATGGATACCGCTAACATTAGAAGGAACAAAAAATATTTATTTGTATTACCGCTTAAGACACTGTAATGGTTATGCTGAAACAAATTATGATACTAACATGTTAAATGATGTACTTAATTTAGTCTATCAACTTGGTCATGTTCGATCTTTCTCAATAAGAGAATTACGAATGTACCAAGTTTACTTTCATCCAACATTAAATCACGCTTTTATATATTATATTGACTAATACTTTGCTAACGGAATTCTACAAACAGTATTAAAACTATTACTAAGCTTGATTATAAATACCCAAACGAAAATGAATTCTCTGTTTGTCTCAAGACAGAAGTAAAACATTAGCATTTTAATTACTACTATTGCATACCACGTTAGATCTAATATTTCAGGCCGTTGTAAGTTATGACGTTCTTGTACTTTACTAATGTACAAAAGTAATATTTGTACATCTTTCACACTTTCGATAATAATAATAATAATAATAATAATAATAATAATAATAATAATAATAATAAAAATAATGATAATAATAATAATAATAAAAATAATAATAATAATATTAATAATAATAATAATAAAGAGTTTGTTTAGCGCAAAATCTTTATAAGCTCTAAGCACTTTATAACATCTAAAATGATATGGATACAACAATCAAAACACGTGGTTAATGTATACAGTGACCCAAGCCAATACAAATAAAATTTTTAAGGATAAATATAACATTTTTCATATCAAAATACTTTTTGTGGCACAGTGACCATTATATATATATATATATATATATATATATATATATATATATATATATATATATATAATATATAAGAAAGCTTCTCGTTGTTCGGTACGCATGTTGTCGGGGTCGTAATAGTGAGCCTCAGGAAATTGGGGTAGAACGGCACGTTCATTGGCTTCGGTATCAAAAAGATGCGGGAAATAACCTTTGGCCATTTCTGGCATTCCAAACGTTTTAGGCATGCAACTCTAAGGCATGACCAAGTAAATCATCGAATCTTTAAACTACACTTGTCCTACTAGCATGTAAATGATTTTGGCTCCGTTCAAAGTCGGTACCTTGTTCCGTATATTATGTGAACAGAAAATGTCAATCGTATCCCGAGAAATTGGGAGCCATTACCGTGGCATGGCGATGACAATCTCCGTAACGTTCGATGTCTTCTTGACTCCACGTCTCGTAGACGGGGTTTTAGATCCATCGGGCAAAATCGACTAAGGTGTTTGACCCTCGAAATATTTTTCACGTCCTCCAAAAATCTTGCTACAGTGAGGGCAATGATTAATGATAGGCTCTTGGATGCACTTCTCACACGCTCGGTGAGTCACGCAGAAATTAGGAATGTGAATACCAGTGTCTTGCATGCATTCGAAATCAAAAAGATAAAATTGCCTTTCTTCTGGTCATCTTCTTGTTGGGGTTGGTATTTTTGAATAAAGCATTCGTGTTCCAAATCCACGATTTGGCGACAAATGTGACTTAGTTTCTTACCTCCACCAACATGAAACTTGGTTCCACCAGCATGAAACTTGGCAATATTGGTACGTATGCCTTGTCCACAAGTAGGGCACAATCTCAGCAGTTGACAAAAACTTTTCTGCTGTGAACCTTCATCTTCAAATGTTGTTCGTAACAGGTAGGACTGACAAAAGTGCGCTGACAAACAAGGCAAAACACTCTTTCTTGTCCTTTGTCCGGACAAAGTTTTGAGGCCAAACATCCCTCACATGTTGATTCACAATGCTGGTGTTGTTTTCGATTGTTATAACCATCGTCATATTTTCACAATAGTAACCGTATCCTAGGAATCCAGTGATGCTGGTAATGGTATCAAAATGCTCATTTTGATGATAGACGTGAATGTATTTTCCGTGTTTGAAATCGTTTGCAACATGTTTGGTCGCGTGTGTTGCGAAACACAGGACACCTCGTAAATTTTCGATCCACAGCAAAATGTTAAGCATTCAATCGACAATACGTATCGCACTATCTTCTATATAAAATTGATGACTGAATGAATGAATGGATGAATGAATGAATAAATGAATGAATGAATGAATGAATGAATGAATGAATGAATGAATGAATGAATGAATGAATGTCTTATTTGTATGTTTAGACTGAGGTAAATACTCTGTATTTTGGCCATATGATGTTTATAAAAGCACAGCTGGGACTATACATTGTAAATCGTTTAATCTAATAGGGGTAACAAGATTAAAATCATGTAATTGCAAGTCGATATTATTGCATAATACAGTATCTTTTAATAATTTTATTTTGTTTTGTGTTAAGTCAAAAAGATTTCTAGGATACTTTGAAGAAGAAAAAAAAATGCACATTGGAGCAAATGACTTCAATCCATACTTCCCACTGCGTGTTCGGGGTTGTAGAATCGGCCCGAAGTGCCTCGCCACGTGTCGTAAAAGGCGACTAAGTAGAGGCAACCTGTTTGCCGTGGGTTGCGTCCCGTGTCGGGGGAGGAAAGGGTCCTGGTAGTTGCAACACACTACTTTGGCCTCTACTTCTCTTAGACGGGTGGTCGAGATGGAACCGGTCTCGACAAATCGGCTGTTCACGCCGAGCACTAGAAGGTCTTTTTTTTAACTTACTCATCTTCTCTTTCTTGTATCTCTCTTGATACCACCATTGCCCCTACATTCTTTTCCTTTAGCTTTAACTTTCCCAAGTTTTAGAAGACTTCATAGATAGCGGTGGCTCAACGGGTCAATCGTTAGGTAATTTTACCGACCCTAGAAGGAAGGTTCATGGGTCAATCCCAGGTAATTTTATCTAACGAGTATGGCATCTGTGTATCCCTGACACTTGAAAATTGTCCCCTCGTTGGGCTCCGTGGTGGGTGGAGAGCATGGGTGCTGAAATTTTAAACCCCTAATCATGGCAAATTCAACAAAAAATTCAACAATAAACGTACCAGTACTTTATAGTGAATATGTTTGCTATACTTAGATTAATAGTTTAATAAACTGGTATTTAACGTTGAAACTAAATTAGGATTAGTTTGGTTATCCTGCAGTTGACACGCTGTAAATAATAGTGTGCTAAAATTAGAGAGCAAGTTCACCAAGAAGGAATAATGGTACTATTGGTTTCGTCTCTATTAATTACATATTTAGCATAGTTACAAGGAATGTAAGGTTTGTGCATGACAACATTAACCTAATAATACCAAATCCCTTTAATACAAGCTAATGAACAAATGTTGTGCACAACAATAGAAAAAATAGTTTTCGACTTGTGAAATTATTTAAAATTATTTAAACAAGATAATGTAAAACAATATAAGAACAAGCAGATATATTTTTACTAGGAAACCATTTGTACATAACCACAACTAAATCAGCCTGTTTCTGCTTGAAAATATAATTTTCATGCGCATATTAAGTTATGGAATGACGACAGGACAGTGCAAGTAAAATATACATCGCATTTTAATTTTAATTTTAGTGACTTGATTTTTAACATATAAGAATGTGCGTTACATCTTGTTATTTCCCACCCCACCCCCAACAAAATAAAAAAATTAGGCGAACATGACAACTGACAATGATCTAATTGTTTTGATCTAAAAGCGTATGTAATGTTTAACAGCATGTGAAACGTTACTCTTTTAATTTAAAAATGATACAAGCAGAGCATTTTTTTTGCCCGGTTTCTTACATATTCCAATTATGTAAAATTGCGTCGTGGATACAGTGTTGTAGATTTCTAGCAGCAATTTATCACAGTCATTATTTTAAAAGGATAACTCTAGGAAGTCTTAGCTGTTAACATGTTACATTCAATACTGTTTCCTTTTTGTAACGTATGTTTTCCACATTCGTATGCTTCTGGCCGTAATCAATAATGATGGCATGTATGTGTAGAATTATTTGAATATCAGAAGCCGTTTGGACATTGATATGTGATTGAATCTACAAAAGTTATCATACATAAACTTGATCGACTTAGATCCCGTGTGAATTGTGCCTACATTATAACCACGCCATATTTATACACCAATATATCAATGGTTCCTGAATTACGGCAGCGAAAATGCATTCATATGAATATTTGTAAGTTGGAACAAAATTAGAAGGATCAAAAATGTCAAACCCAAATTGAAGACCTAAAAGTGCTTCTGTTTCAGCGTCTATAGGTTTTAATTTGCTGGAAGAAGATTCTGTATAACAGAAGAAAAACTTCATGAATGAAACCACATGTTTATTTAAATTACGGCTTTGTATATGTGTTGACTAGTTTCACTGTAGTTATTTTTTAATACATTAGGCTCACCACTTAATTACGGGGTCTGGTTTTGGTGCTATACAGAGAGCTACACATGAATGTTATTTATCACCTGGACAACTGGAGTAACCTTCATGTATAAAGATGACACAATAGCAAGCAACCCATCTTGATTCATTTGTGAAAAGTCAGCTAGCACCTTTTTCTTTAATGTTTTTGCCATACTAATTATTGCTATATACCAGTTGTCTTGAATTATCAACGATGTTGGTATAATAATAACCGATTTAACATCATCCCATAAATCGTAGTATCTTATCTTGCAATATAGAATAAAACATACAAGCTTATCTATCTTCATTTATGTATACTTCTCCAAACTTTCATACCTGAATAAATATATAGAATCAAATGCAGCTAACTTGTCGAGGAGATCATGTACTTTTGAATGCACACTGACCTTGATAGAACGAGTTTATATACTTCATTAATTGATGCTGATGTCATTTTTAGTCAAATATAAAGTCATGCCCATTCAGCAACACATATAAACGTACATCTCGTTGTATCTAATTTGGTAAATCATGATATATTCACTCATGTATCGGCAAAATCGATACCAGCAACATTAAATATAGAACGTGTGGTTACATTTCAGGTCAATTTTGAAATTTTATTGTACTTATATTTATTTAAATTTATCTGGAATAGTAAGTTTTGGGGAAACATATTAACTTGGCATTTTATGAAAGTCATTTTGGTCAAATCCACCGTGTTTATATTTTCAGCTATAAAGAAATGTATCATCCGTTACTTATTTACTAAGGGAAGTGAATGTGTTAGGTCAATGTGTTGTGAATATTTCAACGATATTTTGGAAAGCAATTATTTACGTAATTGCCCAAGTCCATGAACTATTCTTATTTTTTGTATGGTGTCTATGTTTATATGTCGTCTGTAATACATATTTTGACCGGGTATTGAAACCTTAAACAAAGTAATCTTGGTTAATATATCAATAATGAAGATACAGGCTTCAGTACAAATTTTTGTCCCAAGCAAAAGATTTCTAATGCCAACGCAGTCTACTTCACATGATGTCAGACATATTATACGTGTACTCATCGCACATTAGAGTTGGTCATCAATTTTAAATTACTGAACAATAAACAGGGAAATTGCAAATGCATTTACATGAATATTCTGACAATTTTTATTATTGGCGATCTCTCGGTATGACAGCAATATTCTATTAAGGTGATTTTTGTTTCTATTTGATTAATTTTACAAATATAATTATTATTATTAGGATTACTGTATTATTCTTATTATTATTATTATCATTATTATTATTATTATTATTATTATTATTATTATTATTATTCTTCTTATTATTATTATTATTATTATTATTATTATCATTACTATTATTATTATTATTATTATTATTATTATTATTATTATTATTATTATAAAGCTCTAATTTGTTCATATATTTACTAAATAATGTAACGTGATGCATTACAAAATAAATCCATACAATAATTCTGCTATTTACATGTTTATTTACCTTACAGTTATGTACATACACTGCATTGCATAAGAAAATCCCTATATTCCTGCAGAGCTACCATGTATCAATTAAAACAGAGAGAAAATCCAATTAATCATTTCACACTGAAAGCTAACAAAAAAATCTACTTTGTCAAATCTGTAAATCTTATTAAAACCACTTCCCCAATTTATAATTCAGTCTAGTTAAAACCTAATACTTGACACGAAAGCAGATAAGGGTTCTCACGCGTACAATCACTGCCCACAACCAGACAGTTCCGTTCTAATTAAGTTCCAATTGTTTCAACTACTGCTATAAGGAAAACATACCTTGTATCATTACTCTCCTCAAGTATCTAATTTAATCACAACAATATATAGCTTTACATCGCTTTAAACCTTCATAGGATATCGATTCTATATTAAGAGACGAAAGGTAATGCAATTTGTTGACCTTTGCACGGGTTACTAAACAAAGGTATTTCATTATCTGTGTCGCTCTTTGTTCATAAATAGACTGTTTCAAAAGTATTTGAGCATGAAACATTTTTAATCAACCGTTTGCAACATAGAGCAAATTCAGTGTGGTATGTGTCATCACTTGCATAGCCTGACGTACACTTACAGTGATCTATACATCATTCTGATAAATGGTAATCGCGTTACTTTGTTAATTGTTTACAATATTTGCCTTTGCGCAAGTAATCATCATCTGTTGAACTTACATAAATTTAACTTCCAATATTTGTTTGTTGATAGTAAAAGGTGAGTATACATGTATAGCAAACCTTTCACTCTAGACAACATATTATTTCTATAACACAACCTGTTTCAGCGATTAGCTTCAAGGGGTCGGGGGGTCAACAATGGATTAAAGTTACATGCGGTAAATAATAGTTTTATCAGTGTTTACTGTTAATTGTATGCCAACTACATTGAATTTAAAAATATTTATTTGCATTTTCATCATGCGAACGAGGTACAAATGTGTCTCCGGCTTAATAATGTTCTTGATAACATTAATCATAACTTTGAAAAGACTTACAAATCACCTTTGATAGCATAATTATTGTTAATGTCAACGCGTATGATTAACTATTATTTGCCATTAACTTATAACTTCCATGCTCAGTTGTATAATAATTATAATTATTATATATCGCTTGGTTAATATTATATTGTGTGTTGCTCGTTTGTTGATTCCATGAGGTCCCCCCTAGTCATATGAGGGTAAGAGGTGATGTTTCTGTTCTGTGGGTGCACATGTCGATGATCGGGCCATCTCTTGCTCAGAATGTTAGTTTACATATAATACAGGAGATGAGAGGGGAATATCCAGGAAGGTTGATAATATTTGAAACTTGCCACTTTAGCTCCACTGCTTCTGTTTTGATACATTCACACAACTTGGAGCATTTGTGTACAAATTAACGCCATGTGGCACGAAAAGCAATGCATCAGGGTTTGTATTACATGCTTTCCATGCAGCGTTCGGATTGTCTTTGAAGAATTTATTCTGAGCTACGTGGGGTTATTTTAATTGCTGTAGTTCGCAATATATATGTTCTGGCATGCGTGCAACATGTCCCGCCCATCGCAGCTGCCTCGGCGTCAAGTAGATGTGGATGATGGGAGACCTGCTTGGGTTAGAACCTCAGTGTCTGGAGACTTGTTCTGCCACTTGATGTTGAGGATTTTCCTGCGATTGGTGGTGTGAAAGTGGCTCTTCTTCTTGTGGTGGCGCTCGTGCGCCGTCCATGTTTCACACGTGTAAGCTAGTGTCCGAATCACAACTGAGCTGTAGACCTTTAGTTTGGTCTGGATGCTGATGTCTCTTCTATTCCATACGTTGGAATACAACATACCGAATGTTGCACTGACTCTGGGATATTTATTACTATGTAAATGATTTGCTCGAGGTGGTATTATTTACTTTGGCTGAAAACGTGTAGCTATTTGTATACTATCATCAGTCTTGATACTACATTAAACATTTGCTTCGGTAGTGCAAATACATTGCACCCTGTGTGGTGGACAAATGTGTTCAATTAATTTTACAATATCATCACAAATATGATAATATACTCTGCATTTGCTGCATATATATATATATATATATATATATATATATATATATATATATATATATATATATATATACAGAGAGAGAGAGACAGAAAGAGAGAGACACAGACAGACAGAGAGAGAGACAGACAGAGAGAGTGTGTGAGAGAGAAATCGAGAGACAGAAAGAGACATATAGATGTAACAAACTAGACATTCACAGGCGTCTACCTAGTTCTAAGAGGATAAGTAAAGTTCATCATTATGTTGGTGTTCCACCTGAAATAAGCTTTTTCTATAGTAATTTTCCTGACCTCGGTTACACTCAATCACAGCTTTGTGACGTCATTAGTTGACATATATATATATATATATATATATATATATATATATATATATATATATATATATATATATCATATAGCGATTGTCACATATTCAGAATCGATGGTGATTTTGAAAGGAGCTGTTTGCCTGGTTCTGAAGAGTTCAACTTAAACCAGAGTAAATATCATTTAGGTAAGTGCTTACTTTAAAACATTTCTACAGCAAATATTCTTGCTTTCAAACCATTATGCTGCAGGTGAAAATCAAGTGGTCTAATGTAAAACTAGCAAGATGTTACAAATACCTAATTCCTGTGCTTTGAAACGCCAAAATGTTCTTGATACAACCGTTAAAATAACTTTGCTTGATGAGTTCTTTGAAACGTTTTTAATGTAAATTATATATATATATATATATATATATATATATATATATATATATATATACATGCATGCATACATACATACATACATACATACATACATACATACATACATACATACATACACACACACACACACTTAAACACACACACACACACACACACACACACACACACACACACACACACATACATACATACATACATACATACATACATACATACATACATGCATACATACATACATAACATTTTAGTTAAACAGTTAATAACTGGTTAATCTTGTATTATATTGTAGGATACTGTCGAATCATGGAATACAGATTACATCTACTAGGCATGGTGATGCTTATTCACTGCCAAGGCATTTATACAGAAAAGCCGTTTCGTGACTTGTTCACCGCTGGAAACACCAAATGTAGGACCGGCATGGAGTGCGGATATCATAAAAATAAATGATGATGTTATATCGATAAATATGATAACTGGGAATATTCCGTGGTGCAACTCTGGAGACACGAGTACGTTATGTACTGAACCTAGTTACACGGCTACAAATGGACTAACATGTATTTCAGACTTTCCGTGTGGAATTCATGACTATGTCTTTGCTACTCTCAAGTATTGATGTTATATAGATGAGGAGAGGACACAATGGGTAGCATGCTGTCCACCGTATACTCATTATAATAAGGGCTGCAAAATGTAGTCCTTGATTACATGAGGTAACAGAAGCGATTTCTTCCTATAGCATATGCTATGTGCAATGTTACTTAACTCACAAACGTTGAATATAACAGGAATAACTGTAATATATTAGCACAATGTAAAACGTATTGGAATGCTAGGCATTAGAAAAACTAGATTAATTAAACCAACAAATATTTTATTGATAAGAATTTGAATTGTTAGCAATGACAAATTAAACCGAATTACATCAAAGAAGATACTGGCGGGCTTTCTCACATATTCGCACTGGAAGAAACCTATACTCGAACCCACGCAGATGAGGTGGGATGGCAGTTTCCAGTGACGGTTAGAGCTTTATAACACTTGGATACTTTGGGCCTTGGTCGGTTGTGCTATGTGAAAATTTAAATGAATTCATTTCTGTACCATGTTCGTTAAATATTTAAAATTAAAACAAAAAGCTGATATTCACTGTCTCTTTTGTATTTATAGGTATAGTATAGGTCATGGATATTGAAAGAAGGGATCTCTATGCTACGTCATATCCAACATTTATTAATTCAAACAAGGCCTCAAAGGCATGTAGATCGTTTGTCAAATATAATTAAAAAACATCACTAAAATCACGATATAATTATAAAAAAATCATGTATTATTACAACTGATTATCCATATATTTTCTTCCTGTAATACGTAAAAGTCAAAAATTCAATTATATTATTGTCATGCGTTCAGGCTTGACAACAAACTAAGCAAAATGCATTCCTTTCTCATAAAGAATTTGAATATTTTATAAATTAGTTCATATTTTACATATATGTATGTATGTATGTATGTATGTATGTATGTATGTATGTATGTATGTATGTATGTATGTATGTATGTATGCATGTATGTATGTATGTATTGTTACGGCTATTTGATTTAATTGATGTTTTATTGTTAAATCCAAATTTGTCATTTAGGGTTTAATATTTATTCATTAATTGGGAGATTTTTTCTAGAAAATTCAGTTTGACCTGGGTTCTAGTTGTAAACAGCCTGACCTTGGCTTGGTTACCTCTTTACCTGACCATGCTTTAGATTGATAAACAGGTCTTTAATATTATTGGTTAATTTCAAGGACAACTTTTTTTTTAGTAATTAGTGGCTGATTTTTCTTCTGGTTCATTCTTTCAGTACGTGACTTGGTGAAGGTAGCTTCTTTATATGACCTTCCAGAATCACATGATTCCTTTTTGTTTACGAGGGAATTACATATATATAGCTGTGTTTTAGAAGCTAACATTAGTAGAGTCTCTGGGCTTTAAAATGAACAGTTGTGTATTCATGTTTGAGTTATAATTATAATTATCTTGTTCTGGACTTTGTGTCAATTCATTGAAGAAAGAGGATTTATTATTATTAGGAGAACACATGTGCTCATAATTCATGTGGATGATAAATTAAACAAGAACTGCATCACGTGACATTGTCAACCATTTTGTATTACATCGTCAAGATTCGAACCTGGAACTATTAGAACATTTATTTATCAGGACTCTTACAATTCCATTAGTGGATTATTTTTGTGAATTCTATATTGGATTAATGTTGGATTTGATTCTCTAAAACTGTAAGTTTATTTATTTTATGAAAATAATTGTACTTAATAAATTAATTGTTCAAGTTATACAAGCTTGTTAATTTTCGCTCTTTCTGTGTTGCTGCTTATTCGAGCCTGAACACGTAACAGTATGTATAAGATTTTGTAAAAATATTATATGGCCTAACCCAGACTTGAGACAAATTTCGTATTTAAGATTTCATATTCTTCTTTACATTCTTCCTGAGATTTATAAAATATAAGATAGGTTATGTCTTTATTATCGTTATTCAGCAGAACATGTCCTTATGTAATGTTTGTTGAGTGTGTTATTTTAACTTCATTATAATCACTTATTGACCCAATCAACACACGGTGCTATTTTTAACTGTGATCTTTAATCTGAAGAATATTATCATCAGTATGTATTAACAATAATATAAATAACAATACTATTACTATTACTAGTACTTGGGGCCCCGAGCGGTTTAGTATTCTTTATGGATCACCGACATCTCACATTTGTCTACGTGGGTTCGAGTCTCGGATTCGGCCAATGTGGGTATGTGAGAAAGTTTGCCAGTAGCTTCTCGTGGGTTGGTGGCTATTTCAGGGGTTTTCCGGGTTCTTCCTACACCATTAATACTGGCCTCCATGTATAGCCTATATAGTACTGAAGATTGCGTCGAACCAAAACAAACAAACAAACTTCTAATATTACTACTACAAGAAAGTAATAATAATAATACTAATAATAATAATACTCCTACAAATACTACTAACATGCAATATTATTACTGTTACTATTACTATTATTATTATTATTATTATTATTATTATTATTATTATTAGTAGTAGTAGTAGTAGTAGTAGTAGTAGCATACAAAGAGTGTATATTATATACTTTCATCTTGCTACATCTCTGAGGAATATATTGTTCCAGCTGTCGACAGATAAAAATTTAATGCAGACTCCCAGACATTCGCGTCGGAATATTACAGTGTTGGCGGTGCTTAAAATAACTGCATTATACAAAGGTATTTTTTAACAAAATGGATTCGTTTTTTCCAAGATCGTCTTGTATTACTACTTGTAATTCCTGGACATCATATTTTATATAAACCAAAGCAAACATAAGAATATATCGGTTGTAATAAATCGTTTTTAGTGGTTTTAATGTTTACTGTAGTATGGAACACCATAAATCATTTCTATATCGGTACTTCCATACGAGCCTTGAGAAAATTATGCAACATTTTACAGCAATCGGATTATAAATATATTTATATTAACATTACTGTATTTAGGTTTTATGATAAAGAAAAAAAAATTCATGTTTGAGGAAACCGGTTTTGTGAGAAATTAAGTTTGCATATTACTAATACATATATGATGCAATATGCATACGTTTGCCAAGTGGCACGTATTGCCAATGTAGTGGAGAATTGGGATTTGGTGAAATATATCCGGGTTAAATCTAATCCTAATGCACATATGCCATGTTTTGTAGCTTATTGTATGTTCATGTCACGTGTTAAGTTAGGAACACCTTTGTAAGCATTTAACTAAGATGAATAAATTCAAGAGAGCTTGTGCTTACTTGACAATTTCCAGTCCACCAAATTAGTTCTGGTTTTGTTTTTGCTTTCGTCTTTATCTGCCCTATCTGATACATATGGTGGCCAGGTATGGAATTTTCATTCAAACGTTTTCATTCTTTCCATACCAGTATAGAGCATAGTGGCTTCAGTGTAAACATTGCATTATCAACAAGGTCTTTAATATTAGCGCAATGTCTTTTACTGGTTGTCATATATATTATTCTCGTACTTATCGCACTATAGTTACTATTTTTAGTTTAACAATTATTCAACATTACACACAGCAAACAGCAAACAAAGTATTTATATGGATTTCTACCTTGAAGTCCTAAGACGTGTAAGAATGTACTGAACCATAGCACCTAAGGCTGTAAATTATGTGATATTTTACTTGATTGACACAATGCATATATATATATATATATATATATATATATATATATATATATATATATATATATATATATATATTATACCTCAATGGGTTACAACTACATTATATTACTATATTTACAACCACGATGCCTTCCATTGAAACACATATGTACATAAGTCCTTGGTAAATTTCTTAATTATTGTACATTATATCGTTATATGTTTCTGAGAATAATTAAAAGAGCTGTTAAGATGGCTTACATGTACCGATTGCCAGTAATATCAGGAAAACACATTATCAATGGACTTGCCAGATCAATATGAATGGATGCATGTTCTGTGTGCAATTTATACACATTTGTACATATACACAATATTAAAAACTGAACAACTTTCAAGGAAAATGTATTATCTTTTCATCTCTTTTTTACATGAATGCATTGTATTATGTTTTTAAAAAAAACATATTTTTAGGTTTTGTTTACGAATATGTAACATTAAAACATTCTTGCGAGGTTTGTTTTACAGTACCTTATAACAGTTAAAATGACGAAACCTATTTGTAAACAAAATAAACATCGCAAATCTGTTTGTGATAATCCGTTCAGAATGTGTTGTTCTGTATCGTTGTCACCGGGCAATTTAACATTAAATTAAATGAAAAGGCTAATAATATCTCTGTTTTGTATTTACAGTTAAGATATATGTCAAGAATGTTTTCGCAGATAAAATTTATCCGTTAACTCTAAATGAGTACGTCAAAAAAATCGAAAGGTGTGGATAAGCATTAGTTACACTCAACTGAAAGGCAACATAGGCAGCACGGTATGGTTAGCAGAAAGATGTTGTGCTACCGGTATTACGGCTACCGTTTAATTGTTTATGAGGATAGCTATGCGGATAATACCTCAACTTTTGGTAATTTCCGCGAATCTCAAAGGACTTAATTTCCTATTTACCTTGTCACGACTTAAATTACGCTTACAAAGTTCTTTGTTTTCGTGGTTAGGCGAATTCAACAATATTCCTTTGTTCCTAAACAGTTGAATTTGTCATAAAGTAATTGTGACCATTACTCATATACAAATGCATATATAACCGTATGTTTGGCAATTCGCAAAGAAACTTTGCCAACGTAGTGGATGATTTTCAACTATTTGAGCAACATTCAACCGTTCGACACGCTGTGAAAGAAATATGTGCTGACATGTGAACGAAAGCTGTTAGAATTTTCAAGGATTTACACGGCGATTCCGGTGACCGATATTTGCATAATTATATGCCATATCGTGTACATTGAAGATCGTGGCGTAAAACATTAACACGCTACGAGACCGTGCAAAATGTAAACAACGGTAAGTATTATCTTTGGATCTCGTTATTTTTTACTTATCGTTTCAAAGTTTAATTTAATTGTTCAAGAATGATTGTAAATCGATTTGTCTTGCACAGCATTTAAAAACTCTACATCTACTCAATTTATATTCATGTAGATAGTAATTACCTCATGTCCCTACCACTATATTGTAATAAATGAAAGCCAATCAATAAACCAGCCCACTTTTACGCTAAATTCCATGGCAACCTGATATAGGATGTAAGATAGGCAGGATGCGTCACGGATAAAAGACCAGAGAGAGAGAGAGAGAGAGAGAGAGAGAGAAGAGAAGGAAGACATGCATATCAGCCTGATAACAGAGCTAAGTGAGACCTACACATAGTTGAAACAAGGCGGACATTAGTGATTAATTGTTTATTTATAACTTGCAGAACAACTAATGATATATAATTAAAAATAGTCTGTACTTAGTCAATTAGAAAAGACTCTAATATCTAACTCAGTGGAGTTTTACACAACTTAAAAATGCGAACTTGTATTACATGATTATTTATTTTACCAAACAATGTATGTTTAAACAGTTTTATTTTTTGATTGCTACTCACAACAACATCCCTATATCATTTCATAAAGGATGACCATATAAAGCTACCGTAAAAATACCGTGTCAAGGCCGCCTTATAAAACACCATAATGGTAAAATTAGTATGGTGTCAAACTAATAGAGTACCCCTTTGCATAATGACAAACATATAATTGAGATGGAACTAAATACAGAAAGTTTGTGCATGTGTCTTTTAAATGTAAAAGGTATAGTATAAACAATAAAATATATTAGGTTAGTGTACTCTTAGCACGGACAATATTATCCTTGGTTTAGAACTCACTGAAATCAAACTAAATTATAACCACAATGATAATATATTTCATTGCCCAGGGTAAAACATATCATTGCACATGGGCAGAGAGACAATTAGGCTGGGGATGGGGTTGGACTCATTAGGTAAGATATAAATTCAGAAAAATGACCTGACTTTGAGTCACATGATATTGAGACTAATTGAATGGTAATTTCTCAGCATCATTCAGAACCATTCCAAATTGCTTTCCTGTATAGGCGACTGTCCTCCAAAGAAACTTGTAATGATAACTTTTTGAAACAAATCGAAATTGTTCCCTACATGAGAAATATACATATAAGTCCTGTTCGGTCACCAAAAGCGACACGCAGGAGTGACCTTTAATGTGTTTATTATGTGCGTCCTCTATTCCCGTTTAAAGTAGATATTTAAAAAATTAAACGTGACCCATAACTGTCCCACTAGTCGAAGATGACGTATCCGTTTTTGTCGTCAGGTCTGGTCTTCGTAATAATTCGTGATCCACAAAGTTCAGTAAAAACAGGCAACAACAAACGAATTAATTTTCTTTTGTTTATTTATAAATTATCTATTTGAATCTTCACACATTATTTCAGCTTATAAGTTGTCACGTTTCATTATTTTCAGGATCTTTTAAAATCATCAAGTCACACACATTCTGCTCTATTGTGCCTTTAATTATTCAAAATTACATATTATAAAGAAAATGGTCTGGATTTGTATTTTGAAGTAAGAAAATATTTTACTCATCCTGTATTTCTGTAAAATACTGATACACATAATGCATAAGCTGAAGCCTATTTATCTCCACGTTTCCAATACTTGGAGATTGTCTCAAAAGTGTATAAACATATTTGCCATACAATTTGCCATACATTTTATCGTTTAAATTGAACATGTATAGCTTTAAATTTTAAGCCATTTTAGACAATTGTTAGGAAAAAGAGAATATGGTCAATATATATTTTTCTTTCTTTGTAATTATTACTAAGATTATTATTATTTTTATTATTTGTATTTGTAGTTGTAGTAGTAGTAGTATATGTCCTAAAAATAGAGTTTGTGGGAAAAATTAACGGATATATACCGATACACGAATGAAGTCGCATTATTTAATTTCTGTAACAAAAGTATCCTGAACCCATGAATATATTTCATGAAATTATGACTATTAAGTGAAACATATTTTATTGTTGCTATGTCTGTGTTTGTAAACTGTGTCATCATTATTGCAGAGAGACATTTGACTGCAATATCATTATACATGTAATTTATAACGTATTGTCTGTAAGCACCAATAGGAATCATCGGGTACCTAGTATAGTGTGTATGAGTAAGTGTTGATGTGGTAGATGTGTGTGTAAAGAAAGATATTTTGAAGTGAAAGGCTGTTATTTTTTCTTTTAAAAACAACAAAAGGTATCTATGACCATTTTTCACCTAAGACAATCTAGAATCAGATAAGTCTTAAGAATCGGGTTATACAACAATTTTGATCACATTTTTCTTATGAATGTTTAGATGAAAACAGTAATTAGAGAAATTACTTTTCAAGAAGATGGGCTGCATTTTACACATTGATGCATGAGTGTTAAACAGATCATGAAGAACAACTATTGATACAACGATATGTACCTCTGTATGTCATAGTGCATAGTTATGTCTTCATGTATGTCTGCCACTGTTAACAGCGGCGTTGACAGAAGTACATATACTCTTTCAAAAAGTTAGGTGTACATTCAACTTTATCAAAAGTAACTAATTTCCTGGAAAATGTAAGCTACACGGAATGATATATATTTATCTAGGCATGGAAGTGTAGAAAAGTATACCAAAATTAAGCGTATCATTTGATAACCTCATACGTTTCACTCTGCATTTCAAGTGAATACGATTTCTAAGTTTTCTAACAACATCACTAATAATTCAAGAGAGCTGCGATATCGCAGTGCTTAGTAGGGTGGAGACAATATAGAACAGGTGGGGCGGACTATCTACCTTGGGAAATGTTAATAACTAAGGATTTGTAGAATCATCACTATTTAACATAATGACTCTGATAATTAGCTGATTGAGATACGCAAAACAAGTTTCAAAAAGTTCGATTACTAAGCTTGATTATTTACGTAAGCAAGAAAAATGAATGCTCCATTGTTTCTAACCAGATGTGAAACGTTAAAATTGAAATTGCGTTTAAACATTGCAAACACATGTAAGTCAAAGATTTTTTATCATAAGTCACTTGTCATTTTCTGATTCATTTCAGGACACTTATTATATATAAAGAACAGTATTATATCTTAAATGAAGTTATTAAAGTTGACATTAAATAATCTATGTCAGTTTTAATTGCACTATTATGTGCTGTCAACAGCCCATTTATAAAACTCGACTTCATAATTATATCGCATACTATACGCATGAAAACTATATTACCTAAGAGAGACAGGGTAATTTAGATGAGCTTAGTATACGAATACGAATAGTATTTTTTTATTTGTACGATTCGATCTTCAAGGTCATTTTATGTCCTATCGTATACATCAAGATAAACACTACCAGATTGTAAAATGTTTTGTAGTGATTCCGTTTGCGCAAAGGGAATAAGTAAAAACGGTGTCAAATTATTATAGTTCTATTAATTTGTATCAGATGTGACGCGTGCCATTAAAGGTTTGTTCATGGTTAATGTACAACCTTGCGTACCAAGCTATATTACTTGCATGATGTAATCTGACTACTCGTCATTGCCGGTGAAATTGTTTTCAGACGAAACGTTATAGAGCGTTTAGTACAAATGATTGATATTTTCCTAATGAACTCAGTTCTTACTTTAGTTATTGTTCTTGGTACTGATAATTTGTTTTTCCACTGATTTACCCTGCCAGGGAAAATCATGCTAAATATAGAAAAATAATGATAACAGAGATTTGAATAATATATCGATGTAAAAAGTTTTTAAAAAAACGCTTGTTATAAATTGAACTTTGTGCAATATAGTTTTAAAGTCTTTGACACTGACTTACAATAATAAAACATACTGTAACAGACATTAACGAGTAAAACAAGCTAATAATTTCAAATTCTCTTTTTAACATTGCACGCCACCTCCTACAATTCTGACGATTTTAATAGACACAAAACAAAAAGAATGTTTTGGGCATATTAGGATACAAATAACGTCATACTTTAATTTTCGTTATGTTACGAAAACGAAAACGATACTGACTCAAGAGCCAGGACTGATACCAATAATATAAAAGAGCGAATACTAACTAGCTCGTAGAGCTAACATAATTACATATGTATTTGTTTTCCAACAGTAAAATTTAATGCAAACTCCCAGACACTCGCGTCGGAATATTACAGTGTTGGTGGTGCTTAAAATAACTACATTATACAAAGGTATTTTTAACAAAATGCAGCACAAAATTTACGATGGAAACGGATTTGTTTTTTCCAAGATCGTCTTGTATTACTAGTTGTAATTCATGGACATCATAGTTTATATAAACCAAAGCAAACATAAGAATATATAGGGTGTCATAAATCGTTTTTGGTGGTTTTAATGTTTACTGTAGTATGGAACACCATAAATCATTTCTATATCGGTACTTCCATACGAGCCTTGAGAAAAAAATGCAAGATTTTACAGCAATCGAATTATAAATACATTTATATTAGCATTATTGTATTTAGGTTTTATGATAAAGAAAATAAAAATTCATGTTTGAGGAACAAAGTTTTGTGAGAAATTAAGTTTGCATATTACCAATACATATATGATGCAATATTCATACGTTTGCCAAGTGGCACTTATTGCCAATGTAGTGGAGAATTGGGATTTGGTGAAATATATCCGGGTTAAATCTAATCCTAATGCACATATGCCATGTTTTGTTGCTTAGTATGTTCATGTCACGTGTTAAGTTAGGAACACTAAGCTGTTATGTTACACTGAAAATAAATTCGGATTAGTTTGGTTGGTTTACACCTGACACCCATTGAAAAATATTGTGCTAATATTAGAAAGCTTGTTACTCAACAAAGATTCGTTGCACAGTTCACATCGTCTAAAGTATTGATACATTTAGCACGGCTGCATTGAATATGATATCAGTGCTCGGCCAGAATATTAAGCATATACGTTAGGTAAACATAATAAAACAAAGTTGAGAATACAAATATAATTTAAAACACGGTCATCGTGTCAACGTATATGTGTATATTGTCACTGAACTCTTTTTGTTCATACACTTGCTACCTCGTTGTTGTGTATTTGAGAAAATCATAAATATTATACATTCCCCGACTAAACTTATATTTGTGTGCTTACTTTTACATAATTTATCAAGTCCACTAAATATTTACTCCACAGTTTTTTGTTTACTAATCATTTCTGATCAATATCCTGACATTGCAGTAGCATCACCTTCCATGTAACCCTGCTAAATATATCAATATCTTAGACGTAGTGACCGTTAATTGAACAAGCGTTCCAATTTTAGCACGATGCTTTTAACAGTGTCTTTTGGGAACTATGCAAATTACTCCCAATTTATTTTCAATCTAACACAACAGTTTATGAAACGATTAACCTAAGGATACCAAATCACTTCAGCATAAAGGACTGACCCTTTCGTGTTCGGGTTTCCAGGAGGATCTCTATGCAATATTGAAGGAAATGTCAGTGCTCGGTCAGGATATTTATCAGAGATGGCTTGTAAAATGAAAACACAGTTGCACAGCAATCGATAAAATGCTTAGTGTGTTTAAGAAGATCAGTAGGTCAACAATGACGACAGTGAGGTGCGCCAAAATACCACCAAATACATTGAGACATAATTGTATATAGCACCAATTTCTGACGAGCATTTTATACATTGGTCTGAATTGCAAACTTTAAAGAATATGTTGAATAAGAACTATGTATTATTGTCTATAAATAAAACAACCAAACCTAACATTGCAACAACTATATATACGATTAGGACACCGTCATGTTTAAACAGGACACATATAATTAAGACATATCTTATGCGATGACAAATTCAAGTAATTAAGTAAACAAGCACCATTTACTAATTAAAATAAGATTGTTATTTAACGGTAACAATTACCTGTTAAGTCAATTATCTAGCTTGTTCTTTATCCCTAATCGTGGTACAAGTACATATTGAAAAGAAAAATAATGACTATTACGATTATTAGAAAGATTAACATAATTGGATTGTCAATTGTTTATGAAATTACTTTCTCGGGTAATTTTAAAAGCGAGTATGTAATAACAACTATTTAAATTAATGCTAATTATATTTGGGTAACAGCGAAAACTTTGAATCGCAATATTACACTTAGCGCGATAATTAACGTGATGTATGATATACTGAAATTGTGATTCTCTGGTAACGAGACAAGGCAATGTTTGAAACAGTGTTAGGTATATGAACAACGGGAAAACTTGGTCTGATTTTTATCACACCATTCCTGCCCAACGTTACTTAATTTCATAAGTCCATTAAATATTTTCTAGATTGTTGAGTAACTTTGTTTATTGTTTACTAACCCTTTCTGAGAAATATTCAGGACCCAGCAGTATCATCACACTTCTATATAGTCCTGCTAAATATATAATATATTGTAGACGTAGACAACATTGTATGTCTAACACTTACTGAGAAAGAAGTGCTCCAGTTGTAACACGATGGTTTTAACAGTTTCTCAGCTGCGTGGTAGCCAAATTACTACCAAAGTAATTTCAAAGTTAAATAACAATTTATTTAACTATTAACCTAAGCATACCAAATCCCTTCATTATAAAGAACTGACCCTTTGGCTTGCATGTTTTCCGGGTTTGTCTGCAGTATTGAAAGAGATGTCAGTGCATGGTCAAGATGTTGATCAGAGAGGGCAGTAAAGTGAAAGCAGTTACACGACAATCGCTAAAATACTTAGTGGACTTAAAGAATTAAGTAAGTTTGTTAATACAAAGTTAAGACAAGGCTAACCGGGAACATATATAATAACACGCTTTCCTATAACATAAGGCGACGATGTTACATTTCTATGAAAAATAAGAATTCAATGATAACATACACTTTGACGTTGACAACAAGACTATATTAAATGGTCATATTTTTTTCAGTAATGTAGCTAGGAAGGCATATACACTCTAAAATATGTGATAACGGACGTGTCCTATGAACTGCATTGAGTTGTTGTGTTACCCATGCTCAAATGCAATTAATGTTTGGTCCTAATTCAATTATGTCTGGATGATCTGACCTGCGCATTATTTCCATTATTATGTTTATCCTGATGTATCCTGTTCTTGCAAATGATATTTGTAATTATTGTCTCTCTTTGCCAATGACGTATATTTAATTGTAATTCTTCTCCATCCAATAGTCCCATGTAGAGTGTACCGGCATTGTATTCGGTTCATCTATTATTTCGGACAAAGACTTTCTTGAAAAGAATCATAATTGAAAGAGATTTTATGTTTCAGTTGAGACTGGCTAATCAATAATTTATTTGAACATGAAGTTTTCGTAAGGGCATAGGCATAGTATTGTAATGATTAAATTACCTTTACTTTTGAGGTTTCTACTTTTCGTAAACTAAGCCTTTGGGGCAAATAAGCTTTCGTATATCATAAGGTTTTGATGTCTAAGAATATATTAAAGCTCCACATCACACTATCGATATTATTCTAAGTTTTTCATACCAATGGCACTTTATTAGACCAGATTTATATCAAAATTGTATAAGAATGTTTTCATTGTATTTTCAGTAGATTTTAAATTAATTTTTTTTTAGGTCAAGTCGTTGGTTTTCTAAACGTTTTAAATTGGACCACGTTCCCTGTTGTGATTAGAGCTGAAGCGAAAAGGCTTTGTATTTTGTATTCAGTATTTGGTTTGGGTAGAATTATTTATTGAAATATTTAGTAAGTGGAACTACATTGTGCTCAGTATAGTCGTGGCAATTGTGACACTGTTGTTTATTTATGTATGGAATGTCTAAATTGTATCATAAATAATATGATTTGTAAATGTAATTAGCACCAACCCAACACAGGTTAAATGGATTATTGTTAATTACACAGGTATTTTCCTTGAAATAAGTTACAATACATCTTACTGAAGTTAGGAGTTAAGACAACTAAATCTGTATTCTGTCTAAATAATTCAAGAACAAGAGTTGCTTTCTCGCATCCTCATCCTAGATAAACAGTCTTATGTCTGGGGGCTGTCTCGGAAACAGATGGTGCTATCAATAAATGTCGAGGTAATAATTATGATCGTTTTTTTCTTCGATTTCATCTGCGGATTCAGCATAATTATATAACATATCGTCTTTAATTCTCTATGATGCACAGGGTGCATCAGCGTTTGTAAATTGAGTCAATCTTTCTGAAACCCTACCTGCGATGTTAGAGAATCTATCATATATAACACATTTTTAGAAACATAAGCGAGCATAGATGATCTTAGATGTGTATATTGCGGAGATACGTCATCGATATAGCCAACGATTGTACCCAACATTGTTCCGTTAGACAAAAAAACTTGTTCGCGACTTACACATATATATTTCTGTTTTGCATCTGCGTTTATAGCATCATATTGAGCATCATCAAGAATTAATCATGCATACTGTCGCTTTTATGATCATTTGCTCCAACTTGATTAGATTTAAAGATTATTCGTCTACCGGGATCTTGATAATTTCATTGGTTTTAGATTATCAACTCTAGAGTTTTTCATTTATCTGATAAATCTCATACAAAATCGCTGTAGCAGGATACGTTCTTTCATAATACGGTTTGTCAATGCCAGTCAACATTCCTGGTTTGGGTTTTATATTCAGTATGGCAGGTTTTATCGTTATCTAGAACAGGATCATACTTGTCACGAATAATCCAATTATATTTTTCTGCATGTACAATAAGTTTTACTCTTTAAAAATGTATCCGATTATCGAGATAACTAATGATATTTACCTCTATTGTGTCGTTCATCGTAGCGACGACATCTGTGGGTATGATTTTGAATGGTAAATTCCTTCTTGGCATCCTGAATTTAATTAATTACGTTATTATTCTTACGATCAGCACCAGTTGTTATTGTTAAGTCAGGAGATATTCTATCGAGTTTTAATTTATATTCAGAAGGCTTGATGTTTGATAATTTGTAAAACTCTTACATATTATTGTTTAAACGTGTACTTCAATAAAACAAATAGTGTGTATATAATAACTCAAAGGAAGAATCAGTGTAGTGTTTGATGATAGGATCTTCAGCATCTTGTATACATGAATTCGGATGACATCATTTGGAAAGTGTACGGCTGTGTAGTTTATTACCTGAACCGTCATTACAATGTGGTTTTGAAGTTAGAGGACAACACAATTGTGTTTGGAATGTGGAGGTAAAAGATAAATAGAGATCAAACGGCATTACGAAATTAGAAATATGGGCAGTGACAAAACTATGCAAAATAAAAAGATAATTTCTTTCGTTGTCTAGATTTTCAAGTAAGAATTTAGACAAATAATGATTTAAACATATTTTATTATGATACAAATGATCCAGGAATACGTAAAAGATCCCACGATCAAAACTTATAAAGCATTTGGCGATGGCGCAATCATAAACTGTTGGTTGAAAAGGCCAGATGGGTTTTTCAATAATCGCATTTGTCTAATGTTTACTGGAAGAAACCTTATTTATCTCGCCAAATCGTTTTGAATATAAATGCTGATAACCATATGGAACGAAATCCCCACTCCCTAAAGAAATCAATTAAAATAACTATATGCACTTAAATCATCATTATTTATTGGAGATAAATCTATTGGAAAACAGAATCTTGTAAGGGTAATAATCGCGTACATATATAGAGTTATCGAATTATGTCAGGTAGGGTAAAATCTATTTAATTAATGAAAAAGTATTCAGGTTGTGTTTTACAGACACAGTATTCTGCAACAGTTAGATGTCTCGCTTCATTTTTTTCTTCTGCTATAGTAAGTAAGTAAATGAAAATAATCGAATCACAAACCTTTCTTCATGATTTCCATGTATTTTACTTTTGTGGCTTTTGAATAAATAGACTGAATAGAGAAATTAGCGAATTATATCTACATATTGACAGAACGTAGATAATTAATGTCAGGTATCTTTCTTTAGTAAGTCACCGTAGTTACCTCCCTAGTTATTGTTAATGATCTTAATGTATTTGTGTTCGTCAGTAAATATAGTCGAATCTATACATACACAGACACACACACATACACAAACACACACACACACACACACACACACACACACACACACACATATATATATATATATATATATATATATATATATATATATTAATTTTAGTATGATGTAAAAATTAAAAACAATAAGATCTTTTGCTCACTCGATTTTGTCACGACATATCTTTTAAGCGAGACAGAGATATATTATATTAAAATTTTTTGCTGGTCATTTTTAAACAATGTCACATACAAATAATAAGTGAGAATAGGAATTATTCGGAATTATGGTACCGGTACCTAAATAAAATTTTTTTTGTAGATGGACACATTGCAAGTTCTGCTTTTAACATACTTGAATGTATTCTATTGCAATTTGTATTGAATACGTTTTTAGTTTGTTACTAAGTAAGTACATAAACTGTTATTATAATCCACCAATCAATTTGCGCGGAGTTATTATGACTGAACCGATGTTTACTGTCATGACAATCCCGATTTACGTATAAAACTAGTTACACTTTTATTATTATTATTATTATTATTATTATTATTATTATTATTATTATTATTGGTTAGTAATAGGGTATTTTATATAGTTTCAGTTGCCTACAACTATTCAGGGAGAAATTTTCCCTCCTATTGAAAGAAGACTATTGATTAGAGATCCTCAGACTCATTCTTTGAAATATTAAATTGTTGGTGCTGAAAATAATTGCATTATACCATTGGATGTATCGAGGTGTTCAAAACTAGAGCTGTACAAATTTGTCACTTATAACCATTTGTAATAATTGACAGTGTAACATAATCAGTTTTGACACGAATACGATATATTTAAAATATTAAAACTAATTTATTACATCTGAAACAAAATATTGTCCAAGGCCAGCTTCCATTACTAGTTGTAATACAGGGATATTTACAAACAAACATGAAATAAATTTAAACAGGTTATACATAAATTGATACTAACATCACGTCTTCATTTTTATAAAAAAGAAAAATAAAAAAAAAATTGTTGAGGAAAACAGTTTTGTCACAAGTTAAATTTTAATACTACCAATATATGTATGCTCCATTAATCATACGTTTGACATGTGACACTTATACCAATATGGTGGCGAAATGGACACTTGCGAAATATAAACGGAACATATCTAAAATTTAGGCAATGATGAAATTTTGTGTTACTTATTAATGAATATTCAGGTTTTAAGTGTTTGTATTACTTTGTACAAATGTAAGTAAGCATAATATCCCACAGAGAGTGTGTGTTTACTTGACTAGTTAATCCAACCATTTTGTTACGGGTTGTTGAGTGTGTTCATGTTTACCTTACCTCTCTGATATATATCGTAACCGGGTTGAATGTCAAGAAAAAGAGTTAGTTTCCTACTATAGCAGTATATAATATATTGGCTTTGGTTGTCATCAATCCCTCTAAGATCAGCACAAAGTCCTTAACTGGTTACCAGATAAACAAGTAAGCGTACTTGTTTGTCCCACGTTAGGTACTATATTTAATTTGCAACTTCTTCAACAATGAGCACAAATTTAGCAAATATTGTATGAATGGTTCAACCTTTCGGTCATGACCGTGTAAGAATTTACTAATCGTTGTAACCTTTGTCTTTATCTTTATGTAGGTGACCTCGGTTTGCTACTCAGTGGATGATCTCACGCTGATGTAATACATATTCCTCGATATCAATATAATTTAAATCAACACATTTAGTTAATTATCCTGGATGAAAACTTTAAACTTTTTAATTTAACTTTTTACACACACATATGACTAGCAGATTATTATATTTCTTTGATAGTGATTGGAAAATGCTTATTATGTTAAAGGAGTCGAAATTCATTTATTAGTTCTTATTTGTCACGTTTCCATAATTAAAATGGTGTTTTTGTGCATTTAATTGATAAAGTAGTACCTAATTCTAGTCAATCAGTGTATAATTTTAAATGTAAGACTCAGCCGCGTTGTATAACTAAAACCTCCAGTTGTCCCACGATGCATTCTGCATTAAACTATAATTGATAATTTAAAAATGTTTATCCAGCTGTAAGTTCAGAAACAGCTTGGTTCAAACATATCCGTGTTAGCTACCTGTAATATGTCGTTATATTAAATAATCACTTTTAACATTACGCGAATTCTTTACATTTTTAAGACTAATAATTCATTAACGCTGCTCAAGTCGTTATATTCAACCTTCAATATGAGTGTTTTTTTTTCTCTTATTCTAGTCACGTGTGTGTGTGTGTGTAGCAACAATCAGGATAACATATTACTAGCCACGTAATCCTTCTTAAAGGACATTTTATAATATCCATATTGGTAAATTCTTGTTTTTTTGCTTGTTTTGCATATATATATATATATATATATACATATATATATATATATATATATATATATATATATATATATATATATATGCTGTAGTTAAAGAATTTTTCTGAAATTTCTCAGTTAATTTACTACCAATCTAATTATATTCACCTCGTCTTATCATTTTAAAGACACGGTAAGTATATTTTTAACTTTTTTTTATGCTGCACACTGGAATAAATCACAAACAAATTTTGGATATGTCAGCGTGCTAAGTATTTAATCTTTTATTATTTATATGGGCATGTAGTAGAAAATAGCTTATCGGTTATATTCCCTTTGAATGCATTCAGCTGTTCGTAATATTGCATCTGGGTTGATCATAATGCTTGTTGATGCGTCTTTGTTTTTCCATTTCAGAATATCATAATTGAATACAAGAGTACCATTCTCATTAGCAGCAATCGTTATTAATAAAACAAGTACAAGTGTTGTCAATATCTTTAGGTATGATATAGTGGAACGTTCTTTAACATGAACATCTTAATTCATTTATGCACAATACTAATATTTCGTATACCTCAAGTTCTTACAACTACATTACATTGTTATGTTTACAATTATGCTGCCTTCCACTTAAACACATATACAGAAACCCTTGCAATAATTCTTATTTATTGTACATTATGCCGTTATATCATTCTGACCATGATTAAAAAAATTTGTTGCCAAGTAATGTAACGATTACTAGCAAATTCATTTGTTCACACTTTCAATTGACTTAGTCTGATCTATATGGATGGATCGATATCCTGTTTATAACGTATCCTGTTTATAATTAATACTTTTTTATTATATATACAACTGACTAAAGGTCATGGGAAACATTATTATCTTTCATCTTTTTATATTACGTAAATGCAATTGCCTATATTGTTTAGAAATTCCCTAGATATAGTATTTTCATAAGATGAAAAGGCGAGTTTATGTACAATACCTAAGAAAATATTAAAAACGAATAAAAGTATAGACCATACATCGTAATTCCATACATCGTTGCATAAATAAATACTGATGTGTTTACTTTGTGCAACTAATCATTAACAAAAAGGATAAGGCTGATATTTGGCATGTTTGTATTAACAGTGAAAATGTATGTCACTACTTTTTTCTCAAATAAAAAACGCCATATTGAAGCTGATCTCTTAACTTGAATTAATTCAATAAACGTATACAAAGTATGGCTTAGCATTTGTTGAACTTGACTGAAAGTCATCATAAGCATCACTGTATAAATGGTAGAAAAGCCCCATATTATCGGTATACCGGTTGCTACTTTATTTTCTTCCAGTGATACCTATAATGTTTATTCGTCTCTATAATTTCCGTGAAGGAAAAAAATCTTTGCAAATTTTATAATAAACTTTTGTCACGATTTAGCTACCAAAGTTATTATATTTTCGTGACAGTGATAAAGCAAATTAAAGAAATATTCGTTTTGTCCAAAAACAGTTGAATTTGTCATAAATTGAATTTGAATAATACACATTTATGTATGCTCCGTTATTCATATTTTTGACAAGTGGAGGAAAACACATAATGGAGGAAAACACATTCTGTGTAGTGACACTCCAAATAGGATCAGTATCTCTTTTTGTACCACCTTCAAGTTCTCCTGGTTCATATAAATATCTCACGGTGACATAGCCGAGTATTCGCTGTTTTGAAAAATCAATTTCTGGTTTTTGTAAGCGTGTATACTTCTTTTTGATCGCGTTAAGATTCATATTAATTGTTTGAGTAATTTCATTATTTAGCGCGGTAATTACACATAGTAATCTCTTGACATACTAGTATTCACGAGATCGTGTATCCTGGATAAATTCCTTTGCGTAATGATATGCAAATAACCGCTCAGCAAGTGTCCGAATAAATCGTTCAACAATTGAATGATCTCTATGTAGTGCAGTATGTCCTCCTCTGATAGAGACATTATGATGCTTCATTATTGATAACACTACACCATGAAATTCCTTGCCAGGATCAACCTGAAGCAGATTTGGTCACTGCAGAGTACCTCGTTGATAAATTCTTTCAAACGCAGAAACTACTTCAGTTGATTACTTTGTCTTTAATGGTTCATGTACTTTATATCTATTCACAATATAAACTACGGTTAGCGCATAATTGTATGTTTGTTTATTAACATTATTATGAGGCAGAAATAATATATCAGCCTGATGAACTTCATTAGGGACGCTGACATCAATACGTGCAAAGTTAATTTGTTTAGGCGGTGGTAGATAAATCTGCCATATCGCCTGTTTGGATAATAACCATTAATTTACTTTTCATTGCCGATTTTATCAACCACGAAGCTAATGTTTCTTTGAAGGATTGATCAGTGATAGAATTTAACGCATGAATTAATTTAACATCTGCGATATGTCTGTGTTGCAGATTGCTGCTTTTATAAGCAACATCGTGAGAATGACACGCCTTATCAATATCGTTTATTGGATATACGCCGTGACGAGGTTGGTTTTGGCCATCAAGTCTGATGTCAAGTCTGGTTCCAAGGCCACCATAATTATACTCATTTTCATGGCCCTAGATCAAGATATCGTATCGGACTTGATAGAATATTTGGTTGAAACATAAACGGACTAGTTTGTCTGAAATAGTTTCGGTCTCCGTAGAATCTTTAAAAACTCGTCAGTTCACCCTTTTTGTCTGAATTAGTATGGGTTTGTAATAAATAGTTTCGGTCTCCGTAGATGTTTTAGTTTTGTTTGAAAACTTGGTGTGTTCAACCTTCGTGCTGCTACTACCAAAATGTATTGGGTTATAGAAACTGCAGCTCGTCATATAATGTTTACTCTGTTTGCAATAATATTCGTTGTCAGATTATCATTCTACCATAACTACTATATCATCAAAAGTTGTTTCCTATTACGTGTTGTTTCATTCATGTATTTCATAATGTTTAAGCTACACACATTCAAGCTACACAGATTTTTTATACAAATAATGGAGTATTGTTTCCTTCAGAGCTGTAGCTTATGTTTAGTTCACAATGTTCAATATCATTGAGATTGCTAAATAATAAAAATAATAATAATAATAATAATAATAATAATAATAATAATAATAACACTGAATGTCAATAATAAAAGTTATAGTGTGTAAGTCTATATATATATATATATATATATATATATATATATATATATATAATATAATATAATATAATATAATATAATATAATATAATATAATATAATATAATATAATATAATATAATATTATTTAAATAAAAATGACAGGCACATCCATTCCTAGCACCCGAAACCAATACGGTCAATGCTGTATAGTGAATGGATTTGATATACTGAGGTCATTAGTTGGATATGTTATTTACAATTTTAACTAAATTCCTATTAGTTTGCTTAGCTTGTAACAGATACTCTGTGAACATATCGTGATAGAATTGGAGAGTTGTTTAATCAGGTATTTTTTTTACAGTTGATTACCTCTACACTATTGATATATTAGGCACAGCTACCTTGACCGTGATGTCAGTGCTCGGTCAGGAAATTTATAAAAGAGGTCACGAAATGTTCAACTTAAAACAATATGGTAACCATATCCAACCCTAGCACCCGGACGTCAAAATGTCATTGGTGTACATCCTATGGATTTGGTAATATGAGGTCAATAGTTGAACAAGTTGTTATATAAAATTAAAACTAAATTAGGATTAGCTTCTTTGGCCTGCAGCTGACATTCTATGAATGACGTCATGATAAAATTAGGGAGTATTTCTTCAGGAATTAATGGCAAGAATAACTACCTCTACAATATTGATATATTAACAACGTCTACCTTGAAGATGATGTCAGTGGTCGGTCAAGATATTTATCAGAGAGGATCAGTAAACAAAACTCACAATTACGGAACAATCGAGAAAATATTTAGTGGTCTTCATAACTATGTAAAGTTGAGAATACGAGTAAAATTTAAGTTTATCCGTGAAATATATCAGAACATTATGAATTCAATCTGGCATATTACTCGGATATGTCTATGTGATATCAATCAGGCATATAACACGAATATTCCTGTGTGAATTCAATCAGGCATATTACTCTGATATTTATCTGTCAATTCAATAAGGTATTTAACAAAGGCCAAGGGAGTAAACCCTAGAAGAAAATCAGGAGTGGAGACCCTAAGGCAGTTGGACGATGTAGAACTCAGGCGCAAACTGGAAGACTCCAAGAGTTGACACATGAGATGGAACACTACACATGGCACATACTGGGACTCTGTGAAGTAAGATGGAAAGCCCTAGGAGAACACCAAACTGAAGATGGACATATATTATACGATAGTGGAGAGTTGGACAAGTTCATAAATAGAGTAGGTTTCCTTGTAAACAAAGCCATCAAGGGATCTGTTCTTGAATGTCGCAACATATCTAGCAGAATCATCTCCATTCGTCTGGAGGCATCCCCCTTTAACATCACAATTATCCAAGTCTGTGCTCCAACTACTGATCATGATGATGAAGAAATAGAGGAGTTCTACAACAAATTTCAAGGTATAATAAACATGGTAAGTAAAATAGACATCCTTATTATCCAAGGAGACTAGAATGCCAAAGTTGGCAAAGATGCTTTTAAAGACTGGGCTGATCATTGTGGACCTTCTTGCAATGAGCTTACCAATGACAGAGGAAGAAGGCTGCTCGAGTTCGCAAGCTACAACAACTTGGTACTAGCCAACACCCTGGGTGAATATAGAGCTGGACGTGGCATGCACCATATGGAACCCATCATAACCAGATCGACTAATTACTAGTTCAAAACCGGTACCGATCTGGAATCAACAGAAAAAAACCAAGAGCGTTTCCAGGTGCTGATGTTGGGAGTGATCACGACCTCGTCATTATGAACTTCTGAGTGAGGTTGAAGAAAATTAACAAGCCAAAGAGAATCAGGCTCAAATTCAACCTTGAACAACTGAAGGACCCTAACATCTGCAAGTCATTCCAAGCCACAATTGGAGGAAAATTTGCTCCACTCCTTGTGATGGATGTTGATGTTAAAGTGATGACAGACACTTTCAACACAATCATGACAACAGTTGCCAAGGACATCATTGGCCTCCATTGCCGAAGAAAAACCCCTGGGTTACAGAAGAGATTCTGAATCTGTATGATGCCCGAAGAGACCTAAAAAACACCAGACACACAAAAGGGGCAGTGCAATAACGAGAAATAAACCAGAATGCCAGAAAAAATTGAAGAAAGCAAAAGAAGATTAGATTGGACAACTGTGCACAGAAACAGATCACAGTCTAATAAAGAATAACAGCAAAAAGGCATTCCAAATTGTGAAAGACCTCGCCAGAAAGAAGCAACCATGAGTCAGTACCATTCGAGATGAAAATGGAAAATGCCTCATAGAAGCAAGCGACATTGCAGAAAGATGGACTGAGTATTGTAAAGAACTCCACAACCATCCATCCTCAGGAGACCCAGATGTGCTTGAAGTTTCAAACTCCACAAATAATGATGATATCCCCATTCTCAAAGAAGAGGTGGAGTCAGCAATAAGAGCACTGAAGAATGGAAAGGCAGCTGGAGTAGACTACATCCCAGCTGAACTTATCAAGAATGGTGGGGAATCAGTGATAGAACTACTAACAAAAATCTGCAACACGATCTGGCAGACAGGCGAATGGCTAACACAGTGGACCCAGTCACTAATTATAACACTCCCAAAAAAGGCAATCTCTAGTTGTGCCAAAATTACAGAACTATCAGTTTGATCAGCCATGCTAGTAAGGTGATGCTGAAGATCATCTTGAACAGACTGAACCCACAAGCAGAAGAAATAATCGCTGAAGAAGAGGCAGGGTTCCGTAGTGGAAGAAGCACAACAGAACAAATTTTCAATCTTATGGTTCTGTGTGAAAAGTACTCACAACATCAACAAGACATCTATCAAGTGTTCATAGATTTCAAAAAGGCTTTTGATAGAGTGTGGCATGAGGCATTGTGGGCCAAATTGAAGAAGTACAACACGTGCCAAAAGTTGACCAACACCATCAAGCAGCTGTACGCCAAGGCTACCAGTGCAGTAATTGCTCAAGGTTATGTGGGAGATTGGACTACGGCAAGGCTGTTTCCTGTCACCCACGCGTTTCAACATCTACTTAGAGCGCACCATGAGCAAAGCCCTGGCAAACAACTGTGGGACGGTCAGCATTGGAGGGCGTAACATCACCAACCTCCGCTTTGCAGACGACATTGATGGGCTGGCAGGCAATACAGATGAGCTTGCCACATTAGTGAAGAACCTGGATAAAACATCTTGCAGATTTGACATGGAGATAAGTGCCGAGAATACAAAGTTGATGACAAACAGTGGCAAACAAATCTAAACCAAGATTAAAGTCAGAGGACAGGAACTGGAAACAGTGGGCAAATTCAAATATATTGGTTCCATAATCACGGAAGAGGGATCGAGAGCAGAAATGTTGTCACGAGCAGCACAAACAACGGCAGCTATGTCAAAGCTAAGACCCATCTGGAGAGACAAGAAGATCTCCCTGAAAACTAAAATCTGACCATTGGGAGCACTAGTCATCTCAATCTTTCTGAATTCATGAGAGGCCTGGACCCTGACAACAGAATTACAACGACGACTTCAGGCGCTTGAAATGAGATGCTACAGAACCTTCCTTGGCATCACTTACATGGACCACATCACAAATGAAGAAGTGCGCTACACCATCAGACACAAAGTAGGCCATTATGAAGACCTCTTCAGCATTGTCAAAAAGAGAAAGCTGAAATGGTATGGCCATGTCACTAGAGCCAACAATTTATCGACAATAGTACTGCAGGGTAGTGTCCAAGGTGGTAGATCGAGAATTAGACAGAGAAAAATGTGGAGTGACAACATTACAGAATGGACAAGGAAAATTTTTGCAGAGACACAGGCATTGGCAAATGATCGAGTCAAGTGGAGGGAACTGGTCAGATGTTCAGCCGCACAGTGCCTCAACGACCACACCAGTTCAAGAGACCGATGATGATGATGATGATGATGATGATGATGATGATGATGATGATGATGATAACATATTAATAAAACAACTTTATTCAGGTAATATAAATACGTAAAAGACAGTGCAATGTACAGGGACCTATATATACTTTTATAAAATGTAATGTGTATGTGCCCAGCAAAAGTATGGATCATTTTTTCAATTCACTTGGGATTGTTACATTATTGCCTTGATAGCATCTCTTTAACCTACGCTTCAGAATGTACACAAAGACACTTTATTAAATACGCAATATTATAGCAAGAGTGTCTGTCACAAAGTTAGGCGAAAATTAAATTTATTTTCTTCTTGAATTACAAACTAATTTCACCATTTTTTTTTGTTTCGTCGTACATGCGTTACCTGGGGTGAATAAGTGGTTTTCTCCAATGTAAGCGGCGTGTAACGATTTGCATGTGCCTGATTTTGAATTACATGAAGTCCGGAACATTAGTTTCACAGGGTGCACGGTAATCTTGCCGTGATTTCTGCTCACCTATTTGAGGGTATATAAGGCAGAATGTTTCTGATCAATATTACGGGACCTAAAGTATCTAATCACAGGATAGATAGCTCGTCTTTCAATCTCCAGCCAAGGGGGTGAGTGTTAAATTTATATTTCGTTTTATTTTGAATTTTATTCAGTTTATCATTTCATATAATGATGCCTTTATTACAATGCAGATTTTAAACGTGGAATATTTGGAATTACTAGTCACTATTAGACTTTAAATGCAATAGCGAATCTAAGGTTTAGATTATTTTTTTGAGACAACTATTATTAGTCTGGTTTCTTTATTGTAGCTGATAACGCATCTGATAGCATCTCTGATAACGCATCTGATAGCATCTCTGATAACGTCTTTGAAATCGTAGCTGAAATTGTAGATGATTTGTTGCGGAACATCTTTGATAACATCTCTGATAACATCTCTGATATCGTAGCTGAAATTGTAGCTGATATTATAGCGGAGCATCTCTGTTTGTCGGATTGTCTGTCCGTCTACATCTGTGGTGACGTGTAAATATCCGGAAATCTAGAAGTCCGAGTGTCGGAGCTGTCTAGAGTTGTAAACATCCGGGGTGGCATCTAGGGTATTGAGGAATGTTAGTTCTAGTAGATGTTGTATGCTGTCTGTACGTATAACTGTGGTGGATCCGTGAAGGGCAAGTGACCGATAAAAGTATTGTGTCAACCCTAGGTTTTCGGAGAAACTGGGCGGCGATTCAACAGTTGGTGAATCGTACGGTTATACGGGGTCGAGACACATGTGTGTGTTGCAATTGAAGTACAATTGAATACATTGTTGTATTTACATAGTTACTTCAGATCACAATAGTATTTGAAGGGATTGAATGAATCTCAATAAAAGTTAGGAACTTGATTAAATACATGTATATGTTCGTGCTAGTTGTCGCAATCCATACGTGCGATAGTATAGTTTGATGCTTGTGTTTATTATCGTAATTTATACTTGCGTTAATATAACTTTTGTAAAGGTTCCTTGGATCTGTGTATAGTCCAAGAGATTCCTTTGTATCTGTGTTTTATTTTGTATTAATATTTCATTTATTCATGTATTGTGAATGGTTGTGAATGTAATTGTGGGTTGAACGCATGAGTTATTGTGTTGATACATCATTATTTTTCATTAATAATTTATTTCATAAATTTATATTTTTCTTTCACATATTTTGTTTGTGTTGTTCATTTAATCCACCATTCTCTCGGTAACAATTCTGTTACAATGGTGTCAGAAGTGGGATCGCTGGATTAAGTGTACTGTCAATCATTTTTGTGAAAGTATACATTTAATGTTTATATTTGAGCCCGACCTTCTTGACAAGATAATACTCAAGTTGGGGTTTATTTTTGTTTAGTTTATCTAGGTCCGTGTATCCAGTATAAACGTATTTAAAGCATTGGTATGCTTACCTTCATCAGGAAGATAAGGTCAGCCTGTGGTATATATATATTTATATTTATATTACAATTGTCATGTCATTCCTTAAGGACTTGGTTTCCTTAGGCAAAGAATTTGGATATGAAGGTGAAAGCTTAAGGAAATTTTTTCAAGAAGAAGAAGCCCGGGAAAGGGAAGAACGGGTAAGGGCAAGGGAATTAGAAAGTGAATCCGATGAAAGGAAACAGGAATTAGAAAGGGTAGCCGATGAAAGAAAATGGGCCTTTGAGAAGGAAAACGTAGGATTAGAGAAGGAAAAGATAGAATTAGAGAAGCAGGCCGAAAAGGACAGGATAGGATGGGAAAGGGAATCGGAGGAAAGGCGAATGGAGTTAGATAAACGAGCAAAATTAGAAATGTTAGAGTTAGAAGAAAGAGCAAAGCAACGGGATCATGAGCGTAAGGTAGAATTAGCAACATCTGGAAGACAACACCATTCTGCCACTAACAAATTAAGGGGCCCCAAATTACCTCCCTTTGACGATGAAAAAGATAACATGGATATTTATCTTCATCGGTTTGAGTGGTATGCCGAAAACCAGAAGTGGAGTCAAAATGACTGGGCATTGCATCTGATTGCTCTATTAAAAGGTAAAGCGCTGGATGTATACTCGCGACTTCCTAGAGACGATGTGTTTAAGTACGACGTCGTAAAGGAAGCACTTCTCAAAAGGTACGAGCTCGTAAAAAGTTCAGGTATAGCAAGCCCGATAAGGGAGAAACCTTTGGTCAGTTCACCGTTAGAATTGCGAACTATTTTGAGCGGTCGATTGAATGCGGCAAAGCGGGGAAAACGTTTGAAGGGTTGACTGATTTCTTGCTCAGAGATCAATTATTTAATACAGTTGGGCGAGAATTAGATCAATTTCTGAAAGAGAAAGTCTTCACAAACGTAAAAGATATGGCTAAGCAAGCCGATTTCTTTGCCGAAGCTCATGGGGGAACCCAGAACGTGGTTTTAAAAGATTTTAAGTCTGGAAACCAGTCTGCGAGACCTATGCCTAGGGAGCTTGTAAAATCAGCTGAGGTAAATAGGTCAGTTAGGAATCCAGTTATTCAGCGTGTGCAATGTTACTTGTGTAATGCATGGGGTCATGTTCAAAAAGACTGTCCTAAAAGAAAGGGACTTGTACATAAGGTAGCAGTGGCTATACAAAGTAAAGGTATATCTGATAATATCGTGCAGGTAGAACCTTGTATTCATTCGCTTGGCACGTGTCTATTTCCCGAAGCGCGTGTACCAACCGCGAGAGGGTTTGCCAACGGTCGAGAAGTCGTAGTATTACGTGACACTGGTTGCACGGGCGTAGTGATCAAACGTAGTCTCGTGCAGGATAACCAAATGCTCGGGTGGGAGTCCCCATGTATGTTACTTGATCAGACGATCGGTCGCATTCCCGTAGCAAGGATCACGGTAAAAACACCTTTCCTCGCTGGAACTGTTGATGCCCTTTGTATGAAAAACCCTATTTACGATCTGACGATCGGTAATGTTGAAGGTTCCCGTCTTCCAACCATGGCCGATTTTAAAATACCTTTGGCCCAGGCAATCGAAACGCGAGCGCAAACACGGCGAGAGAAAACCGCGTTTCATAAATTAATAGTCCCTGAATCGATCTCGGGAACTTTGCGTGATGATTTCAAACAAGAGCAAGAACGTGATGAATCCATCAGAACAATTGTTGAGAAAATCACGTCCGGCGCGATTAAACATTGCAATGGTGGGGGTAGCTCGAGATTCGTACGCAAGAACGGATTAATTCATAGGGAGTTTAGCGCTCGGGAGAGTAAGAAGTATTGGCAAGTGGTCGTAACCCAGAGATATAGATCTCAAGTACTTAGGGTGGCGCATGAGTCAAGCATGGCAGGACACCTAGGTAAGGCTAAGACCACTAGCATTGTAGTCGCTGAATTCTACTGGCCAGGTGTTAATGGTGATGTCACACGGTTCTGTAGGTCGTGCGACGTATGTCAGAAAACCGTATGTAAGGGAAGGGTCACAAGGGTGCCCTTAGGACAGATGCCATTAATAGATACACCGTTTCAAAGAGTGGCAGTAGATATTGTAGGACCAATACACCCAGTTACCGAAAGAAAGAATCTGTATTACGCAACCAGATACCCCGAAGCCGTAGCGTTACCAACTATTGAAACGAAAGGGTAGCTGAAGCATTAGTTTATATCTTCAGTAGGGTAGGGGTGCCAGAAGAAATCCTCACTGATTGTGGTGCCCAATTCACCTCTGACCTCAAGGGTGAAATAAGTAGGCTGTTATCCATCAACAGCTAAACACTACCCCATACCATCCGATGTGCAATGGACTGGTCTAGAAGTTTGATGGTACCCTGAAAAGCATGCTGCGAAAGATGTGCGCGGAACGTCCGCAAGACTTGGACCGTTATTCAAACGCTGTTCTGTTCGCGTACCGTGAAGTACCGCAGGAAAGTTTAGGGTTTTCACCCTTCGAACTGTTGAACAGTAGAACAGTTCGAGGCCCGATGCGGATACTACGGGAACTATGGACTGGTGATGTCGCGAACGAGGAAATAAAAACAACTTACCAGTACGTGTTATATCTGCGAAATAAACTTGAGAGTACATGCCAGATGGCACGTGACGAATTGTTTAAATCGGGGCGCAGATATGCCAAGTATTACAACCGCAGAGCGCGAAATAGGAAATTTCTTGTGGGAGATCAGGTTCTATTGCTTCTTCCAACGAGCTCAAATAAGTTATTAGTTCAGTGGAAAGGTCCCTATGAAGTTAAAGAGGTAAAAGGTGACATGGACTATAAAATTGACATGGACGGTAATTTAAAGACATTCCATGCTAACATGCTCAAGTTGTATATCAAGAGACAGAGCGACAATGTTGAAAAGGGGGTCTTAAATGTCGTTTGTACGGCAGTCGTAGACGATGATGAAGCAGATTCAAATATCGAGAGTTCCCTTGAATGTCCCTTGGGAGTTGCGGGGGAAGGGATAGATAAGGTCGATGAGAGTGCGGAGTTGACGAAAGACCAGCGTCAACAGATTAATGCGCTCTTGGCTAAACACTCTTAGTTATTCACAGACAGACCAGGTTGTACAAGTTTGTTGGACCTCAAAATTAAACTGAATACGTCTGACCCTATTCGAATCAAGGGATATCCGGTGCCATACAACGCACATGAAGCTGTGGACGAAGAGGTGGGTAAAATGTTGGATCTGGGGGTGATTGAACCCTCCAACTCGCCATATTCTTCTCCAGTAGTGCTAGTCAGGAAAAAGGACGGGACGAACCGATTCTGTATCGATTTTCGGCAGTTGAATAAAATCACTGTGTTCGATGCAGAACCAATGCCAGATATGGAGGGTCTATTTGCAAAGTTGTCGGGAAACCGATGGATTTCCAAATTGAATCTGTCCAAGGGATATTGGCAGGTTGCCATTGTCCCAGAGTCCCAAACTTTGACAGCATTTGCGACCCAGAAAGGATTGTATCAATTCAAAGTGATGACATTCGGGTTAGTTGGAGCTAGCGCCACCTGTTGTCGTTTGATGCGAAATTTGGTTAAAGGTTTAGCAAACGTTGATAGCTTTGTAGACGACATATTCGTGTACACGAATACTTGGAGTGAGCACGTATCCGTCCTGAGCGAGCTCTTCCATAGACTCCGCAGAGCGAACCTCACAGTGAGACCCACTAAATGCAGTATTGGTTATACAGATTTAGCTTGTTTGGGTCATAGGGTCAGTGGTATGGGTCAGTTAAAACCTCACCCCAAGCAAGTTGAAGCAATTAGAGACGCGCCAAAGCCAACCAACAAAACGCAGATAAGATCAGTTCTAGGTCTAGTAGGTTTTTATAGAAAGTTTATACCGAACTTTGCAGCCATTGCTAGCCCGCTGTCTGATTTGACCAAGAAGGGGCAACCAAATAAAGTTGAATGGGGACCGCCACAAGATAAAGCATTTTGTGCTCTGAAAGAGAAACTGGTTAGTGAACCTATATTAAAATTGCCAGATGTCAGTAAACCTTTTATTCTCAGAACAGATGCTTCTGAAACTGGGTTGGGGGCAGTTTTACTGCAAGAGCAAGACGACAGTAAGTTACCCGTAGCTTACTCGAGTAGGAAATTGCTACCCAGGGAGAAGAATTATTCCGTCATAGAAAAGGAATGTTTGGCCGTAGTATGGGGAATTGGGAAGTATCACGCATATCTATTTGGGAGAGATTTCGTTCTCGAGACTGATCACCAACCCCTACTGTATTTAAACAAGGCCAAGGTCGCCAACGCTCGGTTGATGGGTTGGGCGCTAACACTACAACCTTATCGTTTCCGTGTAGAAGCAATAAGGGGAGTTGAAAATATAGGCGCAGACTACTTGAGTAGGGCATGATGGGAAATTTGTATTTATTTGCCCAGTAATAAAATCCAGATTGTAGTATAACCAGTGTAAATGTTGTAGATATCATCAGTAGTTATTTTTCTTCTATTCTGTGTTAGTTTTAAAAATGTGTACATTTTTATTCTTAAGGGGGAGGTATTGTCACAGAATTAGGCGAAAATTGAATTTATTTTCTTCTTGAATTACAAACTAATTTCACCCTTTTTTTTTTGTTTCGTCGTACATGCGTTACCTGGGGTGAATAAGTGGTTTTCTCCAATGTAAGCGGCGTGTAACGGTTTGCATGTGCCTGATTTTGAATTACATGAAGTCCGGAACATTAGATTCACAGGGTGCACGGTAATTTTGCCGTGATTTCTGCTCACCTATTAGAGGGTATATAAGGCAGAATGTTTCTGATCAATATTACGGGACCTAAAGTATCTAATCACAGGATAGATAGCTCGTCTTTCAATCTCCAGCCAAAGGGGTGAGTGTTAAATTTATATTTCGTTTTATTATGAGTTTTATTCAGTTTATCATTTCATATAATGATGCCTGATTACAATGCAGATTTTAAACGCGGAATATTTGGAATTACTAGTCACTCTTAGACTTTAAATGCAATAGCGAATCTAAGGATTAGATTATTTTTTTAAGACAACTATTATTAGTCTGGTTTCTTTATTGTAGCTGATAACGCATCTGATAGCATCTCTGATAACGCATCTGATAGCATCTCTGATAACGTCTTTAAAATAGTAGCTGAAATTGTAGATGATTTATTGCGGAACATCTCTGATAACATCTCCGATAACATCTCTGATATCGTAGCTGAAATTGTAGCTGATATTATAGCGGAGCATCTCTGTTTGTCGGATTGTCTGTCCGTCTACATCTGTCGTGACGTTGAAAATATCCGGAAATCTAGAAGTCCGAGTGTCGGAGCTGTCTAGAGTTGTAAACATCTGGAGTGAGATCTAGGGTATTGAGGAACGTTAGTTCTAGTAGATGTTGTATGCTGTCTGTACGTATAACTGTGGTGGATCCGTGAAGGGCAAGTGACCGATAAAAGTATTGTGTCAACCCTAGGTTTTCGGAGAAACTGGGCGGCGATTCAACAGTTGGTGAATCGTACGGTTATACGGGGTCGAGACACATGTGTGTGTTGCAATTGTAGTACAATTGAATACATTGTTGTATTTACATAGTTACTTCAGATCACAATAGTATTTAAAGGGATTGCATGAATCTCAATAAAAGTTAGCAACTTGATTAAATACATGTATATGTTCGTGCTAATTGTCGCAATCCATACATGCGATAGTATAGTTTGATGCTTGTGTTTATTATCGTAATTTATACTTGCGTTAATATAGCTTTTGTAAAGGTTCCTTGGATCTGTGTATAGTCCAAGAGATTCCTTTGTATCTGTGTTTTATTTTGTATTAATATTTCATTTATTCATGTATTGTGAATGGTTGTGAATGTAATTGTGTGTTGAACGCATGAGTTATTGTGTTGATACATCATTATTTTTCATTAATAATTTATTTCATAAATTTATATTTTCTTTCACATATTGTGTTCGTGTTGTTCATTTAATCCACCATCCTCTCGGTAACAATTCTGTTACAGTGTCTGTTAATTTAACACTAGGGAAAATTGATAATTAAATGTATTGTAATATATCTTCAATAGAACGATCTGCAATAACTAGAATTTTCTAGAATACGATGAATGGAAGTTATAATTTAATAGCAAATATACAAAATATGACGATTTTGTAATGCATGTGCATTCTAATACGATTTGCATTATGAAAATATATTACAATGTATTTTATTTTCAACGTTTGACAGTTTAGTAAAATTGCAATGAACAGATGCTACATGCAGCGAATCGCTAATGTTAACAAACGTTAGCAATGATTACATATTGCAACCGATAGCAGCAATTGGAGTATAGGGTGGACAGCATGCTACTTTTTTTTTTCTCGCCTCTTCTGTATAACACCAATACCTATTCTTACTCAGAGCATAAGGATGTAATCCGCACGGGAATTCCGGAATACACGTTTGTCCATTTTCAGCCGTATAACTAGGTTCAGTACAATACAACCACTTGTTTCCGTTTCCAATATGGCACCAGGTTTCCACTTTGCCCCTAAGGGCGCACGCGTCACTGCAACAATATTCCCAACCACCATAGGCATCAACATAACACCACCGATACGAATATCCGTTAAATTCGCACACCGTGCCAACCTTACATTTGGTGTTGCCAGCAGAATACAGGTCGCGAAAAGTCTTTTCTGTGTAAATGCCGTGGCAGATCACAAGCAGAATCATGCCGATTAGATGTATGGTGTAGTCCATGATGCTACAATGACCTAGAATAGAATAAAACATTAACCAGTTAGTAACTTTCTTCAACAAACCTATAATAGAAAAATCAAATTAACCAGTTAGTAACTTTTTTAACTAACGTTATTTTGATAATTGAATGATATGCTATACGGTGAAGAGAAAATTTATAATTTTCAATGCTGACGTTCCAATGTCAGATAAGCTCGTCATTCTAAACGATTTAAGTGCTAGAAGTAATATGTCATCACGTTGCATGGGATGGAGTGATAGAAAATCTATGGTATACATTTGCTACAGAATTGCGCCAAGCAAAAACTGCTGACCACCAATAGTGGATTCCGCTCACTACCCGTAAACGGACGCAATCGATGCACCTTTGTTCTAAGCACGTGATCGACTGAGGAAGAGGGACAGGCAGGATGTGCGTATGACTAAGTACTTGTGCGGCGCTCACTGCTGGACAGACCAGTATCTCAAAATCTTCTTTCACCCCAAGAGATTCCAACATGGAAAGATGGCTGCTAAATAACCGAACATCACTATGCTGAAATGCACCAGAACCAAACAGTATCTCGTAAATGACCTGAAAGAACTTTTGAAGTTCATCCCTCTCGAGTATCCAGATGTGGTGATTGTTCGGGCGGCATTCAGAGAGCTTGTCTACAGTACAGCTTTGGGCATCCATGGACCCTCAGGCAGAAAGCATTAAGACTGATTTGATAGCACTGGGATGAGATCAACCAGTTGCTGGACGAGAAACATCGCCAACTTTAAACCTAACTCAACAACCCCAAATTTACATCTAGAAACTATGAGTAGAACATCATACGCATATCTACAGCATAGGCTCAGTAAGAAGCAAACCATATTGACGAGCATAAACGCTTTGTGATCTAATTCTACGCATACCAGCTGGCATGAAGAACTTCTACAATTACCTAAAAACTGTATGGAACTACATCCTATGGATTATCCCGCTCTTCAGCGCAGACGGAAACAAAGAGAAGATTCATCAACAATGGGATCAACGCTTTGACAGTCTCCTGGATCACACTTTATCCATCAGTCATGCAGCCGTCAGTGGTTTAACAAAATTACTCATCAACAAAGCACTGGATGAAACTCCATCCCTAGTGAAGACACAGAAAGTGTTCTGTCACCACTCCAGTGTAAATAGCTTGGTTCAGACTGTATCCCTGATTATGTCTGCAAGGAAGGAGAAAGGCTCCACCAACTGTCTTCTTACTGATGTGTCAGAAAGAGCAACTCCCCCAGGAATTTAAAGTCGCTAAATAATGCCTCTGTATAAGCTACAAAGGAATCACCAGGCCTACGAAAGCCTCCGGTGCATACGCTTACTTTCAATTGCAGAAAAAGTAATTGCCAGAATCCTATTGAATCGTATGTATGTATATATGTATGTATGTATGTATGTATGTATGTATGTATGTATGTATGTATGTATGTATGTATGTATGTATGTATGTATGTATGTATGTATGTATGTATGTATGTATGGATGGATGGATGGATGGATAGATGGATGGATGGATGTATGTATGTATGTATGTATGTATGTATGTATGTATGTATGTATGTATGTATGTATGTATGTATGTATGTATGTATGTATGTATTATCCTACTAGGACACCTGATATGCCCTAATGCCAGAAACAACATGGACATTGCTGATGTGAACGAAACCTGGTTTACAGGAGAAAGCGAACTCTGTGAAAGGGACCACGGATAAACTTTTGTTTGGAGCCGCTGAGGAAGTTATGGTTTCAGTTTTGAAGTGCAAACAACAACGACTGGCAAATTGGCTGGCCACCCAAGGAAGTACACAACAGACTCATGACCATGAAACCGTCGCTCTTTTCTGGAAGAAAGCATCTTACCATCATCAGTTACTATGTTCCAACCACAACCAACCGATACAAAGTTTTATGAGGGTCTTTACTTTTTCGTTGCTTCCTTTCCAGTGGCAGATAAGCACGTCATTCGTGCCTATTTTAATGCAAAAGTAATTGATCCCTTTGCATGAGATGGAGTACTAGGCAAGCACGGAGTGGGTTACTATAACATCTATATTCTACGTTTGTTACAGAATTGATGCGAGCATGAACTGTGGATCAGCAATACAGTATTCCACCCGTAAACGAACGTCATGGATGTACCCTCGATCTAAGCACAGTCACCTGATCGACGTCTTATTTGTTAGGAAGATGGAGAGGCAGGATGTGCGGGTGATCAAGTCCTTTGGGCGGCGCTTACTGCTGGACATACCACCGTCTTAAAATCATCATTCACCCCAAAAGAAGACAACATGGAAAGAAGGCTCTTAACGACTGGACATCAACAAGCTGTAATGCATCAGTACCAAACAGTATCTCGTGCATGCTACGGAAAAAATCTGAAGTTCAGACCTCTCGACCATCATAATGTGGAGACTGACTATGAGGCATTCAGAGAGATGGTCCACAGAACAGCCTGGGAATCTCAGCCAGAAAGCATCAATACAGGTTTGATTAGCATTGATTAGATTCACAAGAAACATCGCCTTCTTCAAACCTAACTCAACAACCCGAAGTCCATCTCCAGGAAATATGCGTACAACACCATACGCATAACTATACAGCATAAGCTCTGTAAGATGTAAAACACATAGCTGACCAACAAAGATGATGAGATTCAGTGCTACCCAGGCCAGTTGACATGAAGAACTTCGACAATTACCTGAAATAAGTGTATTGACATACATCCTCTGGATCATCTAGCTCCTCAGCGCAAATTAAGACAAAAGGAAGATTCGTCAACGATGGGATGAACACTATGACGGCGTCTTGAATCACCTTCATCCATCAATGATGAAGCCATAAGTCGTCTAACAAAAGTACACATCAATGAAGCACTGGATGACCCTAACACCTTGCCGGAGACATAGAAAAATCGTTACGTCTTCTATTTAGTGGCAAATGACTTCGCTCAGACTCTATCGACACATATTTTTAATCCAAAATTATTGTGCCTGTGTAAAACAGATTTAGCCATAACAAATTAAAGTTGTTCTGTCTCGGGTGTTAGACAGCATTTTCTGCTTATTCAGATTATACAGCTATGTGAGAATTTACAGATAAATCGAAACTCGCATATGACATGAACTTCATGGGTGCATTTATCTTGAGAAAGTACTTGTCATTAAATTTATCGTGTGTGGTCGTTCTTGGAAAGGGGGAAGTGTACCAAAAACATAATTTATAAAACAACTAGTAGTTTCTTATCTTAGATTTGTGTCCGATTGGACGTGATTTAGTAACTCACTTGAACCTTGTAATTGATATGGTCAAGTGATTTGGCTCAAGTGATAAATATTGTTTAAACCAATCACACGTGAATAAACTGAAATAAACATCCATTAGACCTGGTAACGTGAGATCTCTTTCTTTTCTATGTATATATGCGTGTTTCATAAGCGCACGTGGCATTCAAATGTAAACAAAACATTTAAATAAGTGAATGAACGGAAGTCACACCTAATGGCTTAATAAATCGGATGCACAAGTTATATACAGCCACGAATATTGATTTCGGCAAGGTTGTATTATTCTATGTAGAATTACATGTACTGTACAATTATATAAGCATAAGTAGCTACAAACAATGGCGTATCTATGTAATTCTTCTAAATAAAACTATTTCCAGGAAACAATGTATCAGGAAACACTGCCATTTGTCATCCACATTCTAATAGATAGATGGGTATACAGATCGGTGGTTAAGGATTATATCATAACATAGTTGATGCTATTTAAATACTGTAATTCATCATTGAAATCATCTTGGAAGTTTCATATTAGATCGCATGAAATTCATCCGTTGGAGACTGATTTGAATGCAAGAATGCCTGATGCGGTATTAATGTAACGTAAGCACTTAACTAAATGATATTTACCTTGGCTTATGTTGAATTCTTCAGGTAAATGCCAACCACTCCTCTCCAGATCACCATCTATACTTTATATCAGTGACACGGGCTATATATAGTCAAATAATGCCGTCACTAAGCTGTGAAGTCGTGTAACCTAGGTCAGGAAAATCAGTCTTGCCCTCAGACTATACGAGACGGAACACGTCAGCTTTTTGTTCAATATAACGTGATTTCTAAGAAATGCGGAATATATATATATATATATCGTAAACGCAATACCTTTAACACCTTATAAGTACATTATATCAACTCGCACACTTTTTATTTCTTCATCATTTACGTTAGTTACAGTCATAGGTGTCTTTCTGTCTTAATGGTAGGTAATGTTAATGACAGTGGGGTTGGGTTCTTAAAATTGCAATCTAAATAAATCGTATTAAGGTTAATATTTTGTATAATCATTTTGAAGACTTTTTGGAAACTGTTTTTCAGCTTATGATAGTGAATAAAGTTTAGTAAGAATTGTAATGTTTTAACGCACGCGTTGAACGTTAAACTCGAACTAAAGAGTATTTTCAACATAATCATCTATATTAAATGTCAGCCATATACTACAACTCTTTCTTTGCATTGTCTTGTAAGCATGGAGTAAATCTGGAATGAAACGTCACTGTAGTAAGAATCTTCTGATCATCATTTATTTGACAACATGTTTTAATAATTTCACTCTCGGCTATATTTATATTTCGAAATTTTAATATTTCCATAATCAGTAATGGATTGGGTACAGCAGAGTTTATTTGTGTAAAATTCATCATGGAAAATATATATAAATACATCGATAATATCTTGCTCCTTATTTCTGCAGTTTTTATTATAATATAGTAATAAGTTTCAGCAAAGCCATTTAGTATATTCTAATTGTGTGTTTGCATACCTATTTTGAATGAAATCGTCACGCCCTTCTTGACCATAGTATCATTACATTTCTGCAGATGCACACATCTATGAACTCTGACTATTCCCGTGAAGTACAATTATTCAATATATCAATGGTCGTAGCCAAAACTATATGGTCGGTCACATATAGTGTTACTATCTCATACACATCATTTTATCAAAAGATGTACACAGTCCATGGACACATTACTATTCCACCCCCTGTAATTTACGTGAATGCATTTAACTGAAACTTGTACTGAATAAGTATTTATTTGGCTGCTAAGTAGCTTGTAAGTATAGAGACTGGTATTATGTATGTGATGAGATTGTCTAAGTAATTTAATGCATTTGCCTAACACACAAGGTGCAAGAATTTATTACGACTCAAACAAATTTTAATGTAGTAACAATCAGGCTTTAAGTATAAAAACAGTTATACAATTTCATCTAAAGTAAATAACACCACCAGGAGCAAACCATATATATATATATATATATATATATATATATATATATATATATATATATATATATATATATATATAACCCTATGACAAATGCTAACCCATGAACATATTCCGCTCATGAGATTACTTTCAATTTAATAAATAATATTAATAATAATAATAATAATAATAATAATAATAATAATAATAATAATAATAATAATAACCCCATAGCAAATAACAAGCAAAGTTCACAATCCGTTCATGAGATTACGTTTAATGCCGGCCAAAAATGGGGTCAAACTATACCTGACTACTAGTGATCTTACAGGTAAACATAGGTATTACAAACTTCTCATCGTTCATGTTGATCATTTTATTATTTACATTCTCACTTACAATACCAATCAACCCGGTCAAATGAGGTTACTATGATGAAAACTGTGTCCATGATAAAAGATGTTCCTGTGTATTCCTTTTTTCATTTGGAATTTCATAACTTTCAGGCTACAACCACTGTATAACAACCATACGTGTCTTCTAGAAAATAATAATATATATTAAAATTACCTAAGGTAAAATGACCTTATAATGTTATGTTTTAACTAATTAATGATGATTTAAATTGAACCCCTGCTGAAGAAGTGAGATGGCAATGATGCGTTTTAAAGAGAACTTTAATCCACTCGGCCACTCATGGCCCATGTCTGTTGTGATACGTGCTTAATTAAATGAATTCAGTTCTGTACGAGGTGCAATAAATATTTAAAATTAAAAGAAAGGACTGATAGTTACTGTCATGTTTGTGTTTATGGGTAGATCACAGGTGAAGGCTTTAGCATCATCACGCTCACTATATAAGTAGTAAAGGATCGTGGTATTACTAGTACACCGGTTAACTCTGCTATTTTCTTCCTGTTATACGTATAAAGTCACAAATTAAAATTATAATTATATGATGCGTTCATGCTTCACAATTAAATAAATCATTACGTTCTTTTCTCTAAAGCATTTTAATTTTTTTATAAATTAATTTCAATAATTCACATATATGTATGCTCCTTCAGTCATGTTTCTCAACGTTGTTCTCAAATGGGATTTTGTGAAACATAATTATGACCAAAACCAAGCTTTAAACAAATTTCGGTTTTGGAAATCTCATATATTTTTTTTATAGATACTTACTAGCATAAATTGACTGCGAATAAACTAACAATTTTCAAGAGAGCATTTGCTTATGGGATCATTTAAAAGTTTCTTGTTTACTGTGGGCGTTTCTATTGTAATACCACTGATTCTAATCACGACATGTCATTCAATGATTTCATACACGTATGTTAAACTTCAGTATAAACACTATTTTTTGCAATTAACATTCGCTTAGGTCAGAACTATGTGTTACACTGAATGTCAGATAAACGGAACATAATCATCTCACTTTAGTTAGTTTTTATTTTACAGAAAATTTAACAATTAACACAAACAATATAAGTAACAGATTTGTCCACTGAGGAAAGAATCTAAGGAGATTTCCAAGTAATCGTATTATAAATAAATTTATATTACCAACATGTGTATGATCCCATAATCAGACTTTTGACAAGTTTCACTAATGCTAATGTGGCTGCGAACCAGGACTTTGTGAAAGATATATGATATATAACTAATAGTTAGGCAAAAATGAATTTTTTGTTACTTACTAATGTATTTGCATGTGTTAAGGTTAAATTTCCCTTTGAAAGAAAGTATTTGAGCCAAGTATCTCCCGAAGAGTGTGTGCTAACGTAACTCGTTAATGTCTACCAATGTGTTCTTGTTTGTTGAGTGTGTTCATTTTGATCTGCTCTATCTGATGCATATCTTGCCCAAGTTTTAAAATCCTATTTAAAGGTTTCCTTTCTTTCTATAGCAATATTGAATATATAGGCTTCGGTGTAAACATTTACATTATCAACAAGCCCTCTAAGGTCGGGATAAGGTCTTTCACTGGATGTCAGATACATTGTAAGTATTCCCGTCCCGCTTTAGCTACTATTTTTAATTTACAACTTATTAAAGAATTAACAACAAAAAAGCAATGCTTCAAGTCCTGCGTATGTGTGAGTGAATGTGATTAGGATTTCTAAGATTGCTTTAACAATAGTTCAGTGATATCGCTACAATAATGAAGTGAGGCAGTTAATAGTGATGTATAACACGTGCGCATCATGCCGCAGATATTTAGCATGATGTCCCACCCAATCACATAATCCTGACACAAGGAGAATCATAATATTAACCTCTTAAAGCTGAGCGCCAAGCGAGGCAGCTGTTAGTACCATTTGTTGTAAGTCGTTAGTATGACTCGGCCTGGGATCGAACAAACGAGTCCCCGTTTCCGAGGCGGACGCTCTAACCAACTGGCCATCAAAGTGGAGCGTACAACAATACTGATGGAGACTATTGACGAAATAGTGGTGATGGTGGAAAGACAGTCTGAAAAAGAATATTATTGGTAACATAGATAAACAATAAATGATGAGTTAAATTATACATTTTTAGAGCATATAGACAACCCCATACAAAATAATGTTTGGAATGGTAAATGGTAGTAACCTTTCAGTCTGTCTTGAATGAAGCGATGACTGCCAATATAAATTCAACAATCACAATAGTGAGGTGCGCCAAAAACACCACCAAATATTTTGAGAGATAATTGTATACCAACAGCTGACGAACCTTTGATACATTGGTCCGAAAGGCAAACAATAAAGAATATGTTTCATAAGAATTAAGTAATCTGTTCTACAATTGTAACAACCAAACCCGACACTTCAAAAACAATATATACGATTAGGGCACCGTGATTTTCAAGCAGGACCCATATAATTAAAATATATCTTATGGCATGACAAATTCAAATGATTAAGCAAATAAGCAACCATTTACTAATTAATATCAAATGAACATGCCCATTGCTTGTTTTGTCGACAATCAAGGCAGTTAACTATCCCAAATCGTTTTTACAAATGCATATATATATATATATATATATATATATATATATATATATATATATATATATATATATATATATATATATATATATATATATATATAACATTAGAAAACTTGTTAATCAACAATTTACTTCGTCTACTGCATTTATACATTTAGCACGGCTACATTGAATATGATGTCAGTGATCAGCCAGAATATTACGCATATAGGTGAAGTAAACAAAATACAATAAAGCTGAGAATACAAATATAATATAAAACATGGTCATGTGGTCAACGTATATGTGTATATTGTCACTGAACCCCTTTTGGTCATACAATTGTTACCTCGTTGTTGTGTATTTGAGCAAATCATAATATTATACAGTCCTCGATTAAACTTACATTATATATATGTGTGCTCAACTTTACTCTAATTTCTCGTCCATTTCACGTTATTTACTCCAATGTTTTATGTTTACTGACCATTTCTGATCAATATCCTGACCTTGCAGTAGCATCACCTTCCACGTAACCCTGCTAAATATATCAATATCGTAGACGTAGTCAACATTAATTGACTAATCCCTCTTGATGAACAAGCGTTCTAATATGTGTGCGATGTTTTTAACAGTGTCTGTTGGGAGCTATCCAAATTACTCCCAATTCACTTTCAATGTTGCACAAACAGTTTATTTAACGATTAACCTAAGCATACCAAATCCCTTCAGTATAAAGTACTGACCCTTTGGCTTTCGAGTTTCCAGGAGGACGTGGCTGCACTATTGAAGGAGATGTCAGTACTCGGTCAGGATATTTATCAGAGATGGCCAGTAAAATGAAAACACTTACACATCAATCGATAAAATTCTTAGTGGGTTTAAGAAATTCAGTAAGTTTGTTAATACAAATAAAATGCAAGGTTAACCTTGAAACTGTATAATAACATGATTTCCTATTATACGCAGCAGCGATGTTACATTTCTATGACAATTAAGTTTTCAGTGATATCATACACTTGGACGTTGACAAAAAGGTTATATTGATTAGTCATGGTTCCAGTAATAAAGTATGAATTGCGTATACAAAAATAAAATATGTGTTTTACTTTGTGATTGCCAGATAATTGACATGACCTATGAACTGCGTAGAGATGTTGTTTTACCAATGCTTAAAGGTGATTTATGTTGGGTCTCAATTATGTGTGAATTATCGGACCTGCTCATAAAGTTCATTCCTATGTTTATCCTTATGTATCCTGTTCTTCCAAATGCTACTTTGTATTGTTCTCTCTCTTTACCAATGACTTATATAGTTGTAAAATTATTTGAAAGTGTCGATACACACTGTGAAATATCCATAAGACATTGTGCTGCGGTGATATAGACATAATGAAGTTAACAAACTTTTTCTCACTTGCACAAACTACCCCACACGGATTTATAACAACAAATTTGAATGGACCACAGACAACTATATCGTGTCGGTCTTGATAAAAGAAATGGATAGCAGCAGAGGGCGCGACCTCAAACAAGTGTCCAAACGAATAATCGCAAAGTTGTTTTCCACTAACGAAGTGTTTACCTTCAAACTGGAGGAACAGACTAATTAGAAACATCACCCTTTTTGATTACCAAATCGACTAATGGTGACTAACATAGAAGTCAGTTCAATGACTACACCTATATTGACCCAAACAAATGTTGTCGTCGACCCCCTCTGCTGCTCTCTGCATGTGTTAAATTGTCAATTTGAGGACAAAAAAAATCTTGTCTATAAATCAAACAAAATGAATAATTCAGACAAACGATCAATCTGAGACTTCTTTTTAACTTTGAGTAATAATTAGCCAAATATATTATCGATACATGTATTTAACATTATATATATAAATATATATATGTATATATATATATATATATATATATATATATATATATATATATATATATATATATATATATATATATATATATTTAAAATAACTAGATAAACTAAAAATTCTCATAGGAGGAAAATGCACTGGAAATACTTCGCGTGAAATTATAAAGAAAATATATGATATCTGTCGACGATTATTTACCGGTGGTATCATGGACATCAATACCTATCGGGAATTTATCGACTAAATTACAGATGATTAAATCCCTTGACACATTATTTAGATCATGGTGAATGATTAAATAAAATGATCGTACATTATTCTTATCGTACACCAAGAATGGTCAGAGTAGTAAATTCACGATTACCAGTTTATGAAATAACCTACGGTAATGGACTTGGTGATGTTGTTTGGAGTTTATTTACCAGGATAGCCCCAAAAGCAAACCAACTGGAAAACAGTTATCAATGAAAGATATCTATGTTATTCGCTAAAAAGCTCGTTGCGGAATCTGTTATCTTGCCGGTAAAGCGTTTTCTGCGGTCATAGACAGAATTTTACGGTTATTGCGACGAAAAAACAACTGAAATTACCATCTGCTGAAGTTATGCCTGCAAATGAAAGTAAAATAATAAATCAGGCCGCAACCCAAAGATTAATGGATCTGGCTGATGCATCGTTACAAGAAAAAAAAGATAATATAACCGCTAGTCTGATAGCAGAAAGTAGTCTTCGTGGATAATTTTAATTTAGATCATAGTTATTACAATAAAATGTTTGAGCGTGAAATTGATACAGCGTTGGATATGGGTGGAACAGTTCGTACAAATGATCCCCTGCGCGATTATCAATATTATTATTATGATGGAGTACAACCAAATCAACGTGGAAGAATAGAATTAAAAGTACTTGATACAAGTCGGTATTTCTTACCCGCTGAGGCGTTTATCGAAGTCGAAGGTCGACGTATAAAAGTAGATGATACAAATTATGAAGCTGCTACTAAAATTGCTTTTGTCAATAATGACATTGTGGCATTATTCATTAGTGCCACCTTCATCATCGATGGAAAACTTATCGAATCATGTCTGCAACATGTTGATGTTGCTACGACGACACTTGGTTAAGCAAGATATTCTGATGACTATTCAAGATCAGCTGCTCCATCGATGATGTTTGCAAAGGATATAACCGATCATGCAGATCACACAGATTTAACTACTGGTAATGTTAGAGCCGCAGGTGGACTCGTAGACGTAAATGCGGTATTATCAAGAAATAACAATTTCAACCTTCGATTTGCAGCGCGTAAGTCAATGTTGAACGCTAATGGAGAATTTTCAACTGTGAAATTCCATTATCTCATATTTTTGGATTTTGCAGAAATGTTAGAAAGATTATATTTTGTGCTAAACACACTATAGTATTTGTCAGAAAAGACTCAGACAATAATGCAGTGGGGCGAGCTGATGGGGTTGTCGATGAAGCTAAATTAACTATAGCCAAATTATCATTGTGGATGCCGGTAATGGTTCCATCTATCACAGAATAACATAAATTACTTTCTTTCATGAATCAAAGTTGTAAATCACTGCTATCGTGGAAAACATTGACTACAGATATTACTCAAGGTAATGGTGCTGGTCAATTTACATGACATATATCAGCACAACAGGGGTTTCAGCACCACCAGATGTTTGTATCGCACTTCAGGCAAATACACGAGTAAATACTCAGAAACAAAGTACGATGATATTTGACACACTTGATGTTTTTGAGGTCAGTTTAAGAATACATGGATATCAAGAGCCTGCCGAAGATATCAAGTTAAATATTGAACATAATACTGTTTCACGTGCATATCATCGTTTAATGTCATTTATGGGGCGTGATCTAAATGTAAATACCGGTTTGCAAATATCACGAAAAGATTTAACAACATTATATTCGATTTAATACTTTTCACTGGAACATTTAGATTTATACAGACAATCTGTTGTTGATATATATTTTCGAGCTAATGTAGGTATTTTTCCTGCTGGTGCTGTAGGTCCACCTGTTGTTCCTGCTGGGTTCAGAACGATCGCTGTTATACTTAGCGACAGAGCAGCATTACTCGAGGGTGTTGGTGGACGAATGCGAGTCGTTAATGCACCAGTAGAGAACATGTAATTAAAATCAATTAAGTAAATATAAAAATGTCGTATAGTCATGTTAACGCAACTCTGACTCAAGGTCAGAGAAAAAATTGCAATCAAAACACGCAAATCAACACGCAAATCAATGTGGGGCAAGAATAATGTTAAAGAAAAAACAAATGAGTGGTGGTCCAAACAAATTATCGTTAACCGGTAATCAGCTTAAGCGTTTCAATAAAGCTCTGGTAACAAAAACTGGAGTTCAACTTGAATTTTCTCCAAGTGAAATCAAAGATATTATTAAATCAAGAGGTATATTTCCACTTCTTGCAGCAATACCAGCATAAATTGCTGCGGTCGCACTTTCTGTTGCAAAAGCGGCTGCGTTAGGTGCTGTTGGAACCGTCGCTGGAATGGCATTAAAGAAAGCAACAGGAAAAGGGTATAAAAAAGGGGCGCGGTCTCAGACTTCCGGGAACTTATCTAGGAAAGGGACTGTGACTTCTAGGAATATAATACCATCAATGTCAAATTTTAATCTGATAAATGCTGCTAAAAAATTAAAAATACAACATTTTATAGGTGTTTTTATGCGCGATTGATTACCGAAAAAAAAAACACATCACGTTGAAACCGGTATCATCAATCTCGATTCGAATTCTGGTCCAGGAACTCACTGGGTTGCATATGCGATTGATCCACGCAGAATAGTATATTTTGTTTTGTAAGGACTATCACCACCGGTTGACTTTTTAAATTATTTTAATCAAGTGCCTGTCAGAACATGGTATTCAACGTTAAAGACACAGACAATAACGTTCCAACGATATGTGGTCGTGAATCCATCGCTGTACTTAATGCGATATCAAAATCAGCTAAATCACCTCATAAAGTTGTACACAATACGCAATTAATGGGGAGGTTTTTAAAATTGTATACATATATAATGGTCGATATTCACGGAAGATCTTTGATCAGAAAAACCGAGAATGGAACCGATAAAGATTTCGACGCATCAAAAAATGGAACTAAAGATGACCTTGCTGATATTATGAGCCTAGCTGGGGTTGACCGAGATGAGGTTGTTATTTTTCCGGACAAACACGGTGTTTTGAAAACAAGTAATATTAAGTGAAATTATATTGTTCGTAGGGTTCTTGGAGCTGCTATGGATAATATTCCGGTATTTACCGACAGAGGAAAAATAAGAGATTCAGGTATATCGATAGAATATATCAGGAGTGAGATTATAAAAAATGTTCAAAAACGATTATCAACGTCAGGTGGTGTATGAACATGAGAGCTTTCCATGAACGGAAATAGAATAACTGTCTTGAGAGATCCAACATCAGATGAAGATGGGGCAACAAAAAGATACGTTGACACTGTTGATGGTAAATTGTCTACGTTAAACACCGAACATGATGCCGTTAGTGGTACATTATCCATGTTAAAAACCGAATACGAACTTCACATAAACGATCACAATACTGTAGACGGAAAATTATCTACGCTGAGAGCCGAGCATGACGTTCACGTAGGTGTGCTTACAAGTCTCCGTAGAAATTTCAGAAAGATCGATGAAATTGCAGATGAATTCTTCGGAAAACCATTAATCGTTGATACGAAACTTTCCGATATTAAAACATCAATCGATACGATCAAAAAAACACAAGAAGATATTGTAAGTAATGCTTATGATATTATTAATAATATTGACCCCCTAGAAAAAATATCAGGGTAAAATTCTGCATAGGCGGATTAACAACGTCGTATACACAATATCATCAGGATCAACAACATGGTCTCAGCAAAATAATACTATCAAACATACCGCGGAAGTTACTGGCGTGTACAGATTGTCTGCGTTTAGTAGTGCAAAATTCGAAATATTTACCACCTATCCATGGCGTCACTCAACAGACAAGTTTTCTGGAAACGAATCTCTTATATTAAACCGTGGATAGGAAGAAACATTTATCCTGGTTGCATCCGACAAGAAATTAAATGCACCAACGATCTGATGGTGTCTAGAATTTGTTGCAGAAACACCTCAATTGATTACAGAGTAAATAATATGGGCTACAGATACAATCAAGCGCGTGAGTGGCAAGATATATTAAAATCTATCGTTGAAACTTTACACGATAAAAGTTAAAAGATATCACAAATGTGTAATTGTCATTGATATAATTGCATACGCAGTCTCCGCGGTTGTTGCTGGAGCCGGTCTTTTATTATCCACGGTAACAATGACATCACCTGCGGTCATAACGCTCTGTGCTTCAGCGTCAACGGCGATCGATGAAATTTTTAATATAATCGCAAAAAAATATCGACGTGCACGAATAAAAAATTATCCGATTATTCCGTGAAGTTACACGCGGCAACGGAGTCGTATTCTAAACTGTCTCAGTTAATATCTGAAAGCTTCAACAATGCATCAATATCCGATTCTGAGTTCGCATTAATGACTAAAATATTCTTCGAAGCAATGACTGTGATAGAATCTACACCCATTAAAGTTACAGATAAATAGATAAATGTCAGCACAAGAATTATTGCAACAGATTGCCACAAACACAACACCGGTGAAAACCACTATGATATCAGTGAGCACAGCCAATCCTGAATTTAGTATTATTTTCCAACTGCAATTTCAGCAAGGAAGATTGCACTTGCACAACTGCGAGTATATCATAGTTGACCAAATATCAGATCTGAACCGTTTGGTGGATTACCTCCAAATAATTCGCTTGCACTTGCAAACAAGAATAAACCAAATTGGAACCCCAGATTTCTTTGTTGTTTATATCCCCACAGGTAGCTATCAGATTGAACAAATCAACGATGAATTCCAGCGCAGAATAAAGTCAACAACAACAACAAAAAGAATCAAAAGTAACTATTACTGTTCACGAACCAACGTTATCATCTTAATTGAAGTTAAATCTCCCGATTACGTCGTAGATATTTATCGATCATCGATAGAAACTGTTCTAGGATGGCCTGATAAAACTCCACCACATCCTGATGATGTTCTCAGATTTAACAATAATCCAGATGCTGAAGGCAGACATATTTCATCAGAGATTGTAAATATAACCTCAACGATTGCAATCAATCTTGTATGTGATGTAATTGATGGTAGTTATCAAACAGATCTGGGATATCGAATCAAGCTCAAGAAGGATACGTTCTTTATACATTTACTCCAATGATTCCTCCTGGATCCTTGTTCGTGCAGGAACTAATCAATCCGATGTATCTATGCACGCATAATCAATACTTGTCAAGAATAAATTTTAAACTCACCGACCAGAGTGGACACTTGATTGATTCACGTGGCGAGGTTTCACTGATAAATCTCAATGTAAAATCTAAAGATTTTTATCGTAAACGATTTTTTGTTCTTGATTCACGAATTAATTGGGCAAATATTACATATGTACCAGCAGGTAAAGATTTTTATACACGACAAGGAAGCTATTGGAAATGCAATCTAATTAATATTTACACAGTCTTTATTCAACATCGTTGATATAGTCATTGATGGGTTCGGTGACGAAGATTTTTTGCTGACGCAAGAACAGTTAGATTGCGGTGATAACTTATTTCTATGATCACGTGTGACCGAGATCAGATTTTAAACTACGCGCATTCCTACATTAAACTTGATGAACTTTAAAAGATATTATATAGTTCTGAATCAAAATCAGTAAAACAGAATATTTCTTTACAGATTTGATGTAATTTTATCATTTTTCTTTAATTTCTTTTAGTCAATTTTATCTTACAAAATCTGCCAAATTTCTGATTTTTGTAGGGTTTATTGTTTTTGTATATTTTCGTAGAAATATATACGATTTTAGTTAATTTATGAGCAAAACATGGCAAATTTAATGATTTATCGATAAATCATTTAGATAGTCGCTCGGAGTTTCACCCTACAAATATTACAATTTTGATTGATTTTTCTATGATATTTCGACAAAAATGGGTATAAAAAGATGAAATGTCATCAAAATTTACAAAATCTGAATAAAAAAGATATTATAACAGAATACAAAATATTATCACAGAATAAAAAAGATATTATAACAGAATAAAAAAGATATAACAGAATAAAAGAAGATATTAGAACAGAATAAAAAAAGATATAACAGAATAGAAAAAGATATTATAACAGAATAAAAAATTGATATTATAACAGAATTAAAAAAAAGATATAACAGAATAAAACAACAGAACTGTAGAGGAATTAATCCAAGTTGTCATCGGTAACAGTGTTTTCATTTATAATCTTTTTTAGTTGTCTCACGCGAGTGTTAATAATTTTGTTTGTTTCATATTCGTGAGACAGTATCGATTTAATATTTTCTACTGATATAGAAAGTGGTACAAATTTATCTACATCTGTATCTTTTACCATTGATAAGGACTGGAACATTATAGACTGCATTTTCTTTATCAGCCTATACTCCGTTGAAAGTGTATAACCACCTTCAAGATTTCGTTGTTGGATTGACTCGAAATCACAAATTATTTTTTCTGCATCGAGCTGTATATATATATTTTTTAATTTACGAATTACGTATTACAATGAGGTCTCTACAGATTATGTACACACGCACACCCGGATATCAAAACCCGGGTGAGTAAAACGATAACCCACCATGATTTGAATCATGGTGTGATGTCTGCATATAATTCTGTTAAATTTCAATTTTTGAATTTTGAATTTTGATTTTTTAATTTCGATTTTGAGGACCTCAACCACTTGGAGAGATTCCTTGTTTTAATCATTATATATATATATATATATATATATATATATATATATATATATATATATATATATATATGTAATATTTTTAATTTAAATACTTGTTTTAATTTTAATGATGGGGAATTCGAGAGATTATCCAAGATCGAGCTTTCTCAAAATAAAAAAGTTAATCTTGACAGAATATTCCCAGTGCCGATGCGAGATCTGGTTGATCTAACAGATACAATCTTTATCAATAATATACATGACACAAAAAAAGAATTTCAGAATTTCAGAAAAATGAAGCATCTTATGTGCGGTTGACGTTTAAGATTATAAGTGACACTAAAAATATAGATGCTAATATGATTGACAAACGAGCAGCGATGATCAATAACTACCTTGACGATAGAAAATATTTTAAAAATAGAAGTTATCGTACTATCAGATACAGACAATTGGATTATTCGTGGTAAACGTGATCTTGTCCTTCGTAACGAAAAAACTGCCATACTGAGTACAGGTTCTAAACTAGGGATGTTTACCGGTATTGATAAACTATATCGCGAAATACCTTATCCTGTAACAGCGATTATCTATGACATATATCCACTTGAGAAACCTAACAGTGATAATTTAAAGCCGATGAAATTCTCGAAGATAAATTGTGAGACCGAACGAATAACAGAACATTTCACCGTCTCGAATCGTGGGAAGGGGTTAACGGATAACCGATGTAATGTAATAAATTCGTGGGCAGAAATAGTCAATTTTACCGGAGCATCTATCAAAGATGTTGCTGAACTAGGAAAGAAATTGAAATTGCCTATAACAATAAAAACGATAACAGAGATCTTATACGAATCAAAATTTAAATCAAAGGGAGATTCAATCGAAATTGTTGATCATAATGCGCATGCGTGGACTAATGCAGTTACAGTATTTCCACGCACGAGGACGATTCAATTTTATAACGGATATATGTTTGACTTTATTTAGAAAATAGTAAAGACGATCCTGTAACCGTGTGGTTGTTTAATTCTGAAGATGAATCCGATGAGTTTGTAAGACCAAATGGTGATATTTATCGAACAGAATCCCTGTGCGAGAAAATAAGGAAATATACCCCTGACGAAAAATTACTAGGTGAATCTTTTACTGTTCCATCAGTTGCAGCTCATTTTGCTAGAGAGAGAAATTCCTGGAAACCAACTGGGTTTGATTTTGTTGATGATAAAATATTAAGTTATGTTAAATATGGTTACGGTGGACTGTGGAACCGTAAATACTCGCGTAAAGATGTTATCTCGGTTGATATAGTTGCATGTTATCCTGGAAGTTTTCTGGGATACGGAGAGTGTTCTGGATATTTTAAAAATTCGGTCACCCGACACACGAGATGACGCGAGTATCAATAAATGGACCATTACCTTATTTTGATATTACTGGATTCGCTTGTATTGAATCATTCGAGTTTACAGAAACTCTTCACCAAATGTGTTATGTTTGGTTCGATAGACATTTTTCAGGAAAGAAGTGGGCTCCAATTGTACTGTTACGATATATGCTTCATTATTTAATGTTGACGTCGTTGATTGTCAGTGAAGCGACTATATTATACCGAATGCAGACCGAAGTTTCGTTGCCACAACAAAAGGAATATTCTGATGAAGAAAATCCTGATAAAACCGACTTTGAAAATAACACTGCAAAAGATCTTGACAGGAAAATAATTTGTAAATTTACCTAAGGAGGATCATACGATCATAAACGATATTGTACAAGACTGATGATGTATGATGCTGAATTAAATTTTGTAATCGCTGATACAACGAAAAGAAATACATTTAGAACTCGGGATACAGCTTTCTTATCAAATGGAACTTAGGTATAATTGTGAGTTATATTGACGGTGAATCACAGCAGTATACCCATTTAAGATCTTCGATGCTCACGTACGTTTCGATTAATCTGTTATCAATGATAAATAAAATTCCAGAGTTTGCTGTCAGAGTAGCTACCGATTCATTTTATATCAGTAAAAATATTTAAGATTGCTAGACCAATTAAATATCATTAATCATGCACAATGGGGTGAATGGAGAATAAAAAAGAACATATACTCGATTATTCTGAATCAGCCGATGCTCCAATCAAAGATATTTACCGGAGAAATAATCAGATATTAAAACCATCGTCTGCACCAAAAATATATGATCGCATAGCTAGACACAAAACGCTATATCTCAATGGACTTGGAGGATCAGGAAAGACGACACGTGAGATTGAAGTATTTCAGAATTTAGATAGGATCGTTTTGACACCTACACACAGACTTCGTGCGAAATGACCCAACGAGTAACACAGTCATGTTCTTATCACAGCTTTTTCCGATGGAGCGGAGATGGATGTAATCCTGATCGAATCGGAGATAAATATATTCCGAAGATCATAGTTTGGGATGAAATATGTACGTTATCGCTGGAAAATCTAACAATATTTGTTGATTGGTTGTTGACAAAAAACACTGCTGTAATATATATGTGTGGCGATCATGGTCAACCACCACCCTTTGTTGGACCGTCTCGACACGAATGTCTAAAGAGAGACGTTGACTATTACGAAGAAATAGTTGACGATCATAGAGCACTTGGTTCAATATTGAAGGAGTTTAAAAAATTAATCAGATTACATTGAATAAAATTCAGTGTGAAGTAATGCGTAATATAATTTCAGAAAACGCTTTGAATGACTTTTAGAATACGTGGAGACTAAATGAATTGATAGTTTCAAGTAAAAAGCTAGTTTGTGACACACTTCAACAAAGATTATTTCTGCTACATAAAGAAAAAAATCGCAGAGTTGCCGGTACCATTATGTTATTACCCAGCAGATACCGCGACAACAGAATATTCTCGTTGACATACTAGGAGAGACGGAGAAAAAAATCTCGTTTTGGATGATATTGTTTTAGTTGATATCAATGTTGTTGATAGGCGTTATCGAATTGGACACAGGATACGCAATGACAATACATTCATCTCAAGGATTAACTTTTTCTGATACAGTTGTCTGGATTGTTGATGATCATATCGAGTGGTCAAATTTAGTTTATCTTGCGGTGTCTCGCGTCAGTAAAATATCTCTGCTACGTAGGATTGTCGTGAATGCGTAAGAAACCACTGGCAATGTTGACAATGATATAGTAAGAAAAAATTAAATAGCTATAAACAATGTGATAAAAAAATAACGCGACTTTGATCTTGCCGTGTAATTTATCATAACATTGAAACAACAACAGGATAACCACTGTGCAAGCTGTAATTGAATAATGCTGTAGCATCACTCGAGTAGAAATCCTAGACAATTTACCGTAGATAGAAAAGATAACAGTCTTGTCATACAGGTGATAATGAGATGTTAACTTGTCTTGAATGTAATCGGCGTAGAGGTGCTAGTTAAGTGAATGTGCTGGTAATTGTGTGTCTTCCGGAAATACCTGCAATTGCTCACCTGTAAATCCACGTTGAGAAGCAGTTGAATCTAATCTGTAGGTTGCAGGTATACCTGTGGATCATACCATGCTGGATATCTTGTGTGTATGAATACTCCAAATATAATCTGTCGCTCTCTTTTTTCCTCCTTCAAGTTCACCTTGCTCGTATAAATACCTGACGATGACATTACCTAACATTTGTATATATTTCCTTGTAATCGCAATAATAAGTTTCACGGCAATTGTTCGAGTAACCTCATTGTTTAATACAGCTATCACACTTGGTAATCTTGCAACCCAATCACGAGATTTTCTATCCTAAATGAATTCCTTTGCGTATTGATATCCAAATAATATGTCAGCAAGTGTTCGATTAAATCGTTCTACGATCGCTTGATCACGTTGAATTTCAGCATGTCTTCGTCGTATTTTAACATTATGTCGCTTAATTAATGATGATACTGCACCAAAAAATTCTTTGCCAGGATCAACTTGTATAGTTGTGGCCATCGCAAGGGTCCTCGTTGATAAATTCGGTCGAAGGCAGATGCAACTTTAGTAGCTGTTTTAGTTGATATTGGTTCTGCTTCTTTATATCTACTTGCAACATCAACAACGGTTAATGCGTATTTAAATGTTACTCTATGTATACGATCATGAGGTTAAAACAAAATATCAGCCTGATGATCTTCATTAGGAACATTAACATAAAAATGTGCGAACCCGATTCGTTTAGGCGTTTGTAGATAAATTTACCATATTGCTTGTCGTGCGAACCATGCTGCGATGGTAGAACGTGTGAAATTTGTTGCATTACCGAGTTTATCGAGTGCTGCTCTATCTTTCCAGTATCCTATTGGGCTGTAATAACTTGATTGCATTATAATTAATTACCCAGCACTTATTGCTAATTTGATTTTTCTAGCAAATTTTTACTAACCAATTGGCTAATCCTTCATTGAGATTTTTATATATATTTTATGGAATTCAATGCATGAATCAATTTTACATCTGCGATATGTCGTTGTTCTAGACCTTTACTTTTATAAACTACATCATGAACCTGACACGCATTATCGATTGCATTTACCGGATATTCACCGGATTTTGTTTGATCTTGTTCATGAAGTCTGACATCAAGTCAAGTGCCAGGACCGCAGTAATTATATCCTTGAACATGTTTTTCTCCGTGATATTTAGCCCACGGAGTTCCTGAAAATTTTGACGTTAATGTTGCAATGTCACCACGGTTTTATTTTGGTAGAAAGAAAAATTTCTTTCTGCCACATACGGAACATTTTCCACTGTATGTTATTCTTTTATTTTTTTTGTTGTAACCGTAGATAAACCAGTAGTTGGAGTTTTAACTTTACAGCGTAAATATTATAAATCCATCGTATAATATTATATCATGAACGTAATTGCTTTTTCAGCGATACGAAAACGAGGACAGGTAAAACATTATCCAGCGTTACCAAATTTGATCAGAATGATACTAATAGGCCCGTCTGGTTCCGGTAAAACAGAACTATTATTTAATTTTGATAATGAGATGGTTGAAATGGAATAAATTGTATTTAGTTGCACCATCACTAGATGATCAGAGATGCTACGAAGTACTTAAGGAATTTAATGTAAACACACGATTGCTGAGCGGTGATGATATTATTGATTTTATAACCGATATTGATGATGCACCATATATCGATGATCTTGATGGACTCGTTAATAATTTAGTTGTGTATGATGACGTAATGCTAGATAAACAATCAAATCCGACAAGAATATTTTCTCGCGGAAGACATACAAATACTGATGTTATTTATGTAACTCAGCGGTATACCCAAATTCCGAAAGTAATCAGAGATAATTGTAATATTTTAGTTGTATTTAATGGAAATGATACACACACGCTAAGAAATATTCATCAGACCTGGTGTAGTTTGGATATGGATATAAATAAATTCAGAAATTTCTTTTCACGTGCGCAAGCAACACCGTATGGGTTTATAACAATAAATCTGCATGATCCCAGGACAAGATATCGTGTAGGTATCGATCAAATATTTGGCTAATTTGTAGCATCAGATTGACAAAATAAAGATATCCTCTAACTAAATTAAATAAATAGTATTTGATATATGAAATATTGTACATGGCTGCGTCAATGTTGTGGAGAATACTGCAAGAAACATAAATATATTTTATCAAAAAAATCCACGTGCTGGGCCTCGACATTGTGTTGGATATAATTTTGGAGTTCGAGGACAATATCGGATTTGAAATAAATGTGGTGGAGATAAATACAGGACTTTGATGGCGTCTTACCGTTGTAGACCGAAGAAGGGGTTTTGATGCCTAGAACAGAAAACCTTCCAACCGAGGAAGAATATTACTCAAAGTTAAAAAAAGTCTCAGATTGATCGTTTTTCTGAATTGTTCATTTTGTTTGATTTATATACAAGATTTTTTTATCCTCAGATTGACAATTCAACACATGGAGAGAGCAGCAGATGGGGGTCGACTACAACATTTGATTGGGTCAATCTAGGTGTAATCATTGAACTGACTTCTATGTTAGTCACCATTAGTCGATTTGGTAATCAAAAAGGGTGACATTTCGAATTAGTCTGTTCACCCTCTCTGCTGCTTAAATTATTCTAAAATGAGGTAGCTTCACATACCACTCTGATACTCGAGTTTAGATTCTAACATTAGGTGCTTTGTCCCTCTCTGCTGCTTGCATTGTTCGCACACCGTCATAATATCATAAGTCACATCCATAAAGACATCGAACTTAAATAGTCTTTTCCTGCAAATTCATTGCGGGACAGCCTAAGGTTGCTCAGCGGCCGCATTTAGAGATCACTGTCCGGTTAGAGCAAATACAAAAAAAATTAAAAGAAACTGCTGATATTTTCATATTTGTATTAGCAGTTTAAAGATATGTCGCGAATTTGTCCGCATCATTGGAAACGCCAAATTGAATCTGATCAATTAACTTGAATTAATGATTTGAAAGGTATGGCTTAGCAATTATTTGACTTGTCTGAAACTCATCATAAGCATCACTGTATAAATAGTAGTAAAACGCCGTATTATCTGTATACCGGTCACCGCTTTAGTTTCTTCCGGTGATGCTTATAAGTTAATACCTCGCTATAAAGGAGCTTCGGTAACTTCAGTGAGTGAAAAGTGTATCCTATTTTCTGATTACCTTTTAAATGATGCTAACAAATTTGTTTATCTGTTTGTTATAAAGCAAATTAAACAATATTCGTTTTATACAAAACAGTTGAGTTTGTTAGAAATTAATTTTAAATATTATATATATATATATATATATATATATATATATATATATATATATATATATATATATATATATATATATATATATATATATAAATATTTATATATATATATGCTCCTTTAATCATTTATTTTCACGTCGCAAATATACCAAGGTTGTGGATAAGTGATATCTATTCGTGTTAACTGTTCGACAAATTTTGGAATTGTTAAAAAGTGAATATTTTGTTACGCTCTTGCATATATTTGTGCGCCAAGAATATGTGTATCTTTGTAAGGCTGCAAATGATCAAACTATGTTAAGGTCATTTGTTTACATTGTAAAGTAATATTCAAAAGTCAGATGTGCCTTCACGTCGCAAATATACCAAGGTTGTGGATAAGTGAAATCTATTCGTGTTAACTGTTCGACAAATTTTGGAATTGTTAAAAAGTTAATATTTTGTTACTCTCTTGCATACGTTTGTGCGCCAAGAATATGTATATCTTTGTAAGGCTGCAAATGATCAAATGATCAAACTATTTTAAGGTCATTTGTTTACATTGTAAAGTAATATTCAAAAGTCAGATGTGCTTGACAGAGGAGTTGCGATTATATATTGTGTGGAAATATATATTTTGTACATCAAAAGATATATCTATCTATCTATCTATCTATCTATCTATCTATCTATCTATCTATCTATCTATCTATCTATCTATCTATCTATCTATCTATCTATCTATCTGTCTGTCTGTCTGTCTGTCTGTCTATCTATCTATCTATCTATCTATCTATCTATCTATCTATCTATCTATCTATATCTGTCTGTCTGTCTGTCTGTCTGTCTATCTATCTATCTATCTATCTATCTATCTATCTATCTATCTATCTATCTATCTATCTATCTATCTATCTATCTATCTATCTATCTATCTATCTATCTATCTATCTATCTATCTATCTATCTATCTATCTATCTATCCGAAAAGCAATAATTAATAATTTGATGCATAGTAAATTTATATATTATGCTTTTTTTTTATACAAATAAACACTTATTAAAAATGTTAGCAGATTGGAAAATTTATATTAAAATGCCTCATTTAGCACAAAGGTAGATCAAGATTTATTTCTGCTATTGTTTCCTATATTTGTACCACATAAAGAGTAATTAAAAACACAAGTTGTCACAAAATTGAGTGCAGTGAGCACGAACTTTATCTGAACAATGTGAACGTATCTGTGTTAACATCTGAAACCTTGATGATAGAATGTCGTTTGATTTACAAAGTCTCTAATTATAACACAATGATATCCACAAGGTGTAAGCTGTAGGATTGACACCAAACTAACCCCGATGAAGTTTCAATTTTGAATAAAAGCTTGTTCAACTATTAACCCAAACATACTAAATACATTTAGTAGAATGTACTGACCCTGTCTGTTGCTATCGGGTACCAGGAGCGAATGTGGCTGAGATATTGATTTTAAATGAACTGTAACTGGCCTCTTTATGTTGGTATGTGTATATTACTACAGCAAGTTTGTCGATAACATTGAACATTCAGCAGAAGATTATTAAGCAACATCGTCAGAGGTGAGCTATTCTGAGTGAATACTGCATCACGGTCAAGTAAATAAATCATTTTGTATCTACCTAGTTAACTATACCCAATCTTTGAAACTACTATATTCATGGCTGCAGAATCTAAACTGTTTCTTAAATGAGTAAAGACCAAATAAGGAAAATCACTGGTAGCAGCAGTCAAATGTAACGTATTTATGCGTTGGCCGTGTTTATATGTAAGAATTATATCAACTCAAAATGGATTTCATCCATACTTACAACATATAGTGTTTTAAATAAAGAATGCCAGATCAAAATTATTTTTTTTTAAAAAGTGAATACTGTAGTAATTGTATATCTTCATGAAATATTTGTAATTATTCACCTATGAATCCACGATGATGAGCAGTAGCAGCAGAGGGGGCGAACAGACCAACTTTTTAGGCGTCAACGTAGCTTCGTTCTCGTTAATATTTAATTGAAAGGTCTATTTGACAAACTGAGGCTTCCTAGTAAATATATAATAGAAAGGTCTATTTGGTTCCTGGTAAGGGTCCATTTGGCAAAAAAAAGACGCCATTGTCGTTGGAAATCATCCCCTCTGCTGCTATGGGTTAACAATTCTTTTACGAGATTCAGTAAACGATTTTAACCGAATATTTGATCAAGTCCGACACGATATCGCGTCCTAGGATCTGATTAATTTATCGTCACAAATCCGTATGGGACTGAATGAGCGCGACTAAAGAAATTTCTAAAGAGATGATGATCCATATCACCGCGTTTGCCAAATATTTCTAAGAGCATGTGTATCAACTCCGTTGAATACAGCAACAATATTGCAGTAATCTCTGATCACTTTTGGTATTTGTGTGTATCGTTGCGTGACATATATCACGTCAGTTGTTTTATGTCTACCTCTGAAAAATATCCTAGCGGGATTCTTTTGATTGTCTAACATGATATCATCGTATACGACTAAATTGTTAATATCTCCATCAATATCATCAATGCTCGGTGCTTCATCAATATCGGTTATAAACTCAATAATACCATCGCCGGATTCTTCTACTGCTTTGTCGTTAAAATCTTTTAACACATTGTAACATCGTTGATCATCTAGACTTGGAGCTATCAAATACAACGTGTCTCATTTCATCCATCTCGTTATTAAATTAAGTAACAATTGTGTCTTGCCACTTCCAGATGGTCCGATTATAATCATTCTAATTGAATTCGGTAACATCGCATGGTGTTTAATAGGTTCCCGTCGTCGGGTAGCTGAATAATCAATTACATGCATGTTATTATAAATAAATTATGGATCTATATTGTGTGAAGTGTAAGAAGCGTACTGGTACAGATGACTTGACGACGATTACAATTAAAAATAACCGATCGGCACTTTCTGGCAAATGCGTACAATGCAGTAAAAAGAAATTTAGATTTGTTTCTATGAGATCTGCGGAGAATTTAAAAAAAAACGAGGAGGTGATATTGCAGCCAAGCTAACTAAACTCCCGGGAACACCATGGGCGAAGTATCCAGGAGAAAAACATCTTCCAGGGTATAGTAATTGTGGACCCGGAACCAGACTCGATATCAGACTCAATGATCAAAACCAACCCAAACAAGGTGAATATCCAATAAACGCCATGGATAAAGCGTGTCATGCTCATGATGTCACTTATAAAAGCAGCAATCTGCAACACTGACATCTCGCAGATGTAAAATTGATTCACGCGTTGAATTCTATCACTGATAAATCCTTCAAAGAAAAGATGGCTTCATGGTTAGTAAAATCGGCAATGAAAGGTAAATTGATGTTAGGTGCCGGTAATTAATAATAACATGGAATCTATTTATTATTCTCCATAGGGATACTGGAGGGGTAAAGTAGCAATTGGTAAACTCACTAACGCCGCGAAGGTAAAATATACCACTGCAGCGGATTGGTTATCTAAACAGGCGATATGGCAAATTTATCTACCGCCGCCTAAACAAATTAACTACTCGCATTTTGATGTAACCGTTCCTAATGAAGTTCATCAAGCTGATATATTATTTCTGCTACATGATGGTGGTTACAAATACGCGTTAACTGTAGTTGATGTTGCGAGTCTATACAAACAAGCAGAACCGCTAAAGACAAAATCATCAACTGAAGTGGCTTCTGCATTTGAAAAGATTTATCGAAGGGGTCCTCTGCGTTGGCCAAATCTATTACAAGTTGATCCTGGCAAGGAATTTCAGGGTGCGGTTCTATCAACAATGAAGCATCATAATGTCACTATCAGACGAGGACATACTGCACTACATCGCGATCAGGCAATTGTTGAACGATTTAATCGGACACTTGCTGAGCGGTTATTTGGATATCAATACGCTAAGGAATTTATTCAGGATAAACGATCTCGTCAATGGGTCAAGAGATTACCAGCTGTAATTACCACGCTAAATAATGAGATTACTCGAACAATTAACATGAAACCTAACAACGCCATTAAAAAGAAGTCTATACCCGTACAACCACAAAAAGATTTTTCAAAACAACCAATTATCGGTAATGTCACTGTTAGGTATTTATGTGAACCAGGAGAACTCGAAGGTGGTAAAAAAAGAGCTAATGATCCTATTTGGAATGTCACCGCGCATAAAATATCTAGCATAACACGATCTACGGGTAGGCCATCAATCTATAGATTGGATTTGACCGCTCCTAAGCGAGGATTTACTCGTGAACAACTTCAAGTGATACCCGAGGATACTCAATTACCGCCGCGTGGTCTTGACTAGCACCTCTTCGTAGATAAACTAAATTTGACCACTCGATGTGATTATCCACCATCCAAACAATTGTATCCGATATAGTTAATCCCTGTATCGTCGCTGCGTATCCTATCGTGCATGGGGATTTATTAGCGTGTAATGCATCTTCGACGACGCTGATATCAACCAACACAATATCATTTAACACTAAATTCTGCTTTTCACGCTGTCCTGGAATATCAACTTCAATATTCTGTTTTCGTGTATCCGAAGGCCTATAACACAACGGTAGTGGAAGTGTTGCAAATTTTTCTTTATGCAATTCAAAAAACTTCATCTGAAGTGTGTCTCTGACTATTTTTCTACTCGCTACTATCAAATCGTTTGGTCTCCACGCTTCCCAGAAATCTCTCAATGGTGTTTCTGAAATTATTTCACGCGCTATTTCACATTGGATTCTATCCGGTTATAATCTGATTAGTTGTTTGAACTCGCGTAATTGTTCATCAAGTGCTCTATGATCGGTGTTAATTTCTTCATAATAGTCTACAAAATTCTTTAGCCAATCATGTGGGGATAAACCGACAAATGGTGGTGGTTGGCCATGATCGCCGCACATGACGACTTTTGTGTTCGCGTGCAATAACCAATCGAGAAATTTTTGTAATACATCTAATGACACTGTGCATATCTCATCCCAAATAATGACTTTAGGAATAAATTTCTCACCCATTCGTTCATGAGTCCATTCATCGCCTTTCCATCGAAAGAAACTATGATAAGTACAGGCATTTACTCCTCGTTGTTTCATCTCTCCGGCAAGTCTGTGTGTTGGTGTTAGTACAATCATGTTTGATTTCCCACGAAATAATTCAATCGCACGAGCCGTCTTTCCTGACCCGCCACAGCCTTTTAGGTAGCTGGTTTTATATCTACATATTGGATCAGATATCTGCGGTGCATTAGATATTTCTGATATTTGATCACCTTTCAAATATTTATCTTGAATCGTAACATCTGCTGATTTGCAATAGTCACAAGGTATTTCCCGCTTAATTCTCCATGATCCCCAACTCTCGTCAGAATTAGTGAATTTGGCCACTTCATCGCTGTGTTTCGTGTCTATATAAAATTAATCAGTGGCTACTCTAACTGCGGTGTTAGGAAATCTATTTATCATCGAAAATAAATTGATAGAAGCATAAGGTAGCATAGACGCCCTCAAATGTGTATACTGAAGATTTTCTCCGTCTGCGTAAGTAACAATTGTACCAAATTTGGTTCCATCGGGCAAGAAAGCGTCTTTACGATCGACATATATACCCTTAGATGTTATATCCGCGATTATAAAATCGTACTCAACACTATCTATAATCAACCGTGAAGAATATCGTTTATTGTCGTATTTTCAACCTTGAGTAAATTTACCAATTATTCTTCTACCGAGATCCTTTGCGTCTATATTTCTGATTTCAAATAATTGTTCGGACGATTTCATGATATTTTCTTCGTCATGATCGGGAAACTGTTTTCGTTGTTCGTTGATTATACTATCTAGATTGGGTTGTGGTAACCAGACTTCAGTCTGAGCTTGAGAGGATATAATCGCTTCACTGACAATCAACGATAACAGCATTCTACAATCAATCATATACCGTAACAGCACTATTGGCATCCAGTGTTTTTCAGATATATGTCTACCAATCCAAACATAACAGCACGGATGAAGTCCTTTAGCCAATTCAAATGACACCACACGAACGAATCCGGTTAAATCAAAATCATTAATAGCAACACGGGTCATCTCGTGTGTGGGATGTCCAAATCGTTTAAAATATCTAGCGCATTCTCCATACCCGAGAAAACTCGCCTGATAACATTCGACCATATCAAACGAAATAATACTTTCACGGTCGTATTTTGTATTCCATAAATCGCCGTGGTTGTATTCTATACAACTTGATTTGATGTCTGTGAGAAACTCACCTCGCGTTGATTTCCATGTGTTTGTCTTTCTCGCAAAATGAGCTGCAACCGACGAAATTGTAAAATAGTTTGTTAGTAATTGTTCGTCGTCAAAACTCTTCGAGAAACTATAAGCTAGTTTTTTTATCGCGTCATGGAGGGCTTCAGTGCTGTATAATTCTCCATTGGATCTTACAAACTGATCGAATCCACCCTCGGGGTTTTCAGCGATGTGAAGTAACCACACTGACACGGGATCGTTTTTACTCAACTGGTGAATAAAATCAAATACTTTTTTCTCAGAGAATTCTGGAGAAAATTCCTCGGGTATATATTTTAAGGTTCTTTCCCGCGGAAATATTGTTACTGCAGATGTCCATGCGTGTTCGTTATGACCAATAATTTTAATTGTAGCTCCTCTCGATTTATATTTCGGTTCGTATAATATCTTGCCTGCTATCGTCGCTACTGATATAGGGAATTTTAGTATTCGTTATAACTCTGCCACATTTTGAATTGTTGCCCAACGCTGTTTCACTGTCAGTCCCCACTCAGTTATTTTTTTGCGTCTTAGATCAGTCAATTTGTTTCCACGCAGCGCATTTGTGAAGTGTTCTAATATTCGTTCTGCTACACAATTCATTCTTGACGAAGTCAACGAAGATAGTTTCATCGGTTCTCGTTTTTCAATACTCGGTTTATCATATAACGGATATATCCCATACACAACAGCTGTTACAGGATAAGATCTCTCGTAGTATGGTTTGTCAATTCCAGACAGAATTCCTGGTTTGGAACCTTGACTCACAGTGACAGTTCTTTTATCCTTCAAGATGGGTTCATATTTATCCCTGATAATCCAATCTCCAGTGTCTGAACGGATAATGAATTTTATTCTAAAAAATACCTTTTCCGCGTAAGATGTGAAATTATCACTGCTGCGTTTTTATCATTCATGGTAGCATCAACACTACCATCAATTCGAAATGTTGACCAACAGTGAGATGCTCCATCGCGCTTGAAATCATTAAAACAATCACGGATTTTACTTATCATGGTTCTATCACTTATTAGATTTTTTGGCTTATCAGATATTTGACGAGTTAGATTCACTCTAAGGGGAATATGTTTCGTAATATATAATCTATTGTTTGTGCTGTCCCTATACAATTGCCAAAAGACTCGAATGGAATTGTATAATCATTCATTGACATCATTCATTGTATATATCCATCCTTTATGTATGCCTAGAAACTACCCAAAACCGTAGTAATGGCATTGTGCTGTCCTTAACATGTATGCCTAGAAACTACCCAAAACCGTAGCAATGGCATTGTGCTGTCCTTAATATGTTTGTGCTGTGTAGAAAAACGGGTCAAAATTGACCCCCAATTTTTTTTGTATTAGAAATATGTATTATCATATATGAATTCTGAAAATAGGAATAGGATTATAGCTGAAATTTCAAAATTAAAATACCAAGAGATTAAATTATCTGACAATTTAAATCCTGACCAAATTATGTCTGACTTTCAAGATATAGAATACGGTATTATTACTATCAAATATATGCTGACAAAGAAATATGCGCTGATAAAAAAATCCAGAATTCTATACGGGACTATCTTGCATTCTGTACTGACGTAAGTGTGTTTGTCCCGTTATTTACTATTGTGGAAGGAATACGAAAAGAATTGGGCCGAGATTATGAATTGAAAAAAGAGGTTAACTCGAAGATTAGAAATATACGGGCGTTAATTCAAGAAAATGAAAAAAAAACCGCTGGATACAACTAACGATTTGACAGTATGACACGTTAGTAAAATTCTCGCACTGTTGCAAGGTATATATTTGATCAGACAACACGGAATTAAATTAACTGAAAAATATTTTAGTGAGTGTATTTTTTTTGCTACTTGTCTATCTGAGTCGGGTTAAAACGTAGAAATCATAAATCACTACATTGTAAATTAATTGGAAATTGCTTTACTGTTTCAATAATGGTAAACGAAGCATTAACTACAAGACTAGCGAGAGAGAAATTGTCTACAATTAAGAGATTTATACCAATCCGCGACTCTGTCAGAAGTAAATTACAAGCTAGACTGAGTCTTCAGACCGATTTTTCTGAGGGATCTGAAGAGTTATTTCGACCAATTACAACTGCAACGAAAGGGGTAATATCAGCCACTGAGCGAGCTATATACGGAGATATCCCCAAAGAAGGATGAAGAAAAGAAGCTCCTGTACTTCCGATACTTGCAAAACTGAAAAAAACATCAGCGTTGTTAACAAAAGTACCTCCTGATCCGAAAAGACGAATGTTTCTCTGTTGGATAAATTTACCGAACCGGCTAAAACACTAATACAAAATTTTAAATTATGAAAACCAAGGGATTATGAAGCTTTTGGTGATTTTGCTGCTAAAAGCTTTATATCAAGAAAAGAGTTTTTAGTGGATGAGTACAAGAATGATAAAATATCAAGTAAAGATTGGGTTGATAATTTGTATAAAATAAATAAAGGGATTGGTCGTTTGAATAAAAAAGAGTTGAGGTATAAGGAATTTCAAATGGGAATCAGTAATTATAAAAAAGAACTAATAGAAGAGCAACAACAATAAATAAAAGAACGACAAGAACGAAAACGTCAAACACCAACACGGAGACAAACACGAAGACAGAAAAAAACAAGAAAGGGAGGAGATTCAAACACTAACACGAAGACAAAAAAAAACAAGAAGAACCTCAACAACAACTACAACCCCAAGCTTCGCTTGGACCATTGTATATACCATCTGATCGCGACGAAGATGATAATGATGATTTTAATTATTTACAAAGTGCGGATTTAGAAAAACTGGATGCAGCAACTGGTTATAGTAGCGAGGAGGGATTTTCTGGGAGTGGAATTTCAGGCAGTGGTCTAGTTAGTTGTCCTGGTAATGTTCTTGGTGATATAGCACGATTAGAAGTACTCATCGGAGGAACACGAGCTGGAAATAACTCACCGGAAATAATTAATGAAGCGGCTGATATCTGCAGACGGCTATTTCAGGGTGGTATCATGGATATCAAAACATATCGAGATTTCATTGACGAATTAGTGGAAAATCCTACGGATGGTTATCACAGTGACTAAGTCATCGCATTAGATAAATATCATTTAAATAAGATGATCATACACTACAACCATAATAAACCAACCAGCGTCTATGTAGTAAACTCGCGGTTTCCAGTTTATAACGCGTATTATGGTGATGGTCTCGGTGATACAATTGCGGGGTTATTTGCAAGAATGGCTCCAAAAGTAGCGCCGCTAGCAAAACAATTATCAATGAAAGCCATTGATGTTATTCGTGATAAAGGTATTAGCACTGTTGGAGATGCTGCCGGAAAAGCGTTTTCAGCCGCGAAGGATAAATTAACAGCGCTAGTTCGACGGCGAAGGAAACCGGGACCACTACCGTCTACAACAGTGATGCCTGCGCGGGTTAGTAAAATTATAAATAACGCAGTAGATCAAAAACTAACGTCACTGATGACTCCGTCATTGGCAACTTCATTGGCCGCAAGTGACCAGGATAATATAACCGCAAATATAATAGCGGGAAGCGGCTTAAAAAAACCACGACGGGGTCGTCGACGTCGATGATTTAGACTTTGATAAATCAAAGTGAATATATAATAAAATATTCAAAACGGTCACCTGATCCAGCGTTTGATATGGACGCCCCAGTGCGCAAGGATGATTCTGTACGTGATTATCAATTTTATTCTTATCACGCAGTACAATTTGATCTTCGATCAAGAATCTAACTTTAAGTTCATGATATCAGTAAATACTTTTTACCTTGTGAAGCATTTATCGAAGTGGAAGGAGAACTTCTACTAGAAAATGATACAGCATACGCAGATGACCAATATATCTGAGTTGGTTTTGTCAATAATAGTATCATGGCGCTATTTGAAAGTGCAAGATATCTGATTGATGGAAGAAAAATTTAATCTATTGAACGTGAGGTTGATATTGCCACAACAATAATAGGATTAGCAAGATACTCCGACGATTATACAAGATCGGCAGTCCCATCTATGATGTTTTCTAAGGATATTACTGATCACGCTGAACACGTTCAGTATACTAAATTACGAACACCAGTGGCTACTAGAGTTGCTGATCAACCAGATGATACTGGTGAACACGAAGCAAGACCAGCTAAACCCTTTGATGTTATCAAAAGCGTTAATCCGAATTACAAGCTAGGATTTGCAACACGCGTATCAATATTAAAGAGACCACGTCGACAGTTTTCATGTGCAATTCCACTGCATCATATTTTCGGATTCTGTAGAAATGTCCGAAAAGTTATCTATGGAGCAAAGCATACGGTAGTAATCGTGCGAAAGGGTACTGATCATAATGCAATCTGGCGCAGTGCTCTTGTTGCTGCTGGTAAAGTCGTTTTAACAAAACTGTCATTATGGATGCCAGTGTTGACTCCATCAATCACCACAGAGTAGCGATTACTATCATTTATGGACCAAGGAGGAAAGTCGTTGCTGAGTTGGCTATCAGTGACCACAGATACTATAGATTCTAATATTGATGGTACACTTACATGGCATCTAGCATCAAAACAAGGTGTTTCAGCTAAACGTCATATATTTGTTGCGCTACAAGATAGAACGCGATTAGACAATCAACAACGCAGTCATATGATATTTGATCAGTTATGCGTTAAAGAAGACTCACTGAGAATAAACGGACAACAGGAACCATCCGAGGATATACTACTTGATTACAACACTAACCATATCGCCCGCGTGTATCATCGTCTGTTGACATATATGGAGCGCGATCAAAACGTCGATACTGGTCTACAAATATCACAATTGGATTTTAAAAATCTATATCCGATTTATTACTTTTCGTTGGAACATCTTGATTTAACAAGACAATCTGTCGTTTATATACACTTTAGAGCTCGTGTAAAGCGTCCGACTAATGTGGCGGGTGATGTTGTTCTTATCCCGAATTATAGAGCAGTTGCTGTCATTCTCAGCGACAAATCAATGCTACTCGAAGGTGTTGGCGGAAGAATGAGAGTGATAGATGCGCCAGTGGAAAATATGTAACAATTAGATCAATCTGTTATTGTATAATGAAATACAGTCATATTAGTGTTGCGTTAACCCCGGGTCAACTCAATAAATTGCAATCGGAATCAGCTAAAAAATGCGGAACCACAATAACACTGAAACCCAATCAGATGACTGGCGGGGCGAATAAATTATCGCTGACAACTCGTCAAGTAAAACACTTCAATGATGCTTTCAAAGGTAAAAAATTCGTTCAGATCACTCTCTGCGGCTGCTATCAAAAACATGATAAAATCAGGTGGTATATTCCCGTTGTTAGCTGCAATTCTGGCTTTGATTGCAGCAGCGGCCCCAGCGGTGGCTAAAGCGGCGGCGTTAGGAGCCGTTGGTACTGCGGCAGGAATGGCACTAAAGAAAGCAACTGGGAGTGGGTATAAAAAAAAGAAAGGAAAAGCTTTAAGACTGCCAGGAACCCCGTATTCATGGTACAGCGGAAAAGGTCTGAGAATCCCAGGAACAGTTTACTAGTTGAGAAATCTTTGACTGAGGAACCTATGATTCCCATGTCAAATTTTGATTTACTCGATGCTGCTAAAAAACTCGCGATTAAAAACTTCAGAGGTGTCTTTTTGAAAGATCGATTGCCGGCACAACCAAACAGCGCTGAAACCGGTATCATTAATCTCGATAACAGCAACGGACCCGGAACCCATTGGGTTGCATACGCGATTGATCCACGTGCGATTGTTTATTTCGATTCATATGGATTAGCGCCGCCGAAGGAATTCATGCGTTATATAAACCGCTTAAAAACTTTTCATGAAATGAAGACTTGGTATTCTACGCTACCAACACAACAAATGAATGATCCATCAATATGCGGCAGCGAAGTATTAAATGTCCTTGACGCTATTTCAACATCTGGAAAACCACCACATATTGTCGTAAATGAATACACTAGTAATCACTTTTTAGAGAGCGATTATATAAAATAACATGATTGATATTTGGGGGAGACCTTTTTCAACGCTGAAGAAACCAACCACAGAAATATCTGCAACCGGTGATATAAAAAAAAATAATCGAAGATGAAATAGCTGAGATGTTGAATTTAGCAAGTGTTGATCCTAATGAAATAGTTGCATTTCAAGATCGTCAGGGTAAATTGAAAACTAGTAATATTTCTCTGGATGATATTTTAGTTAAACAACGAGACGCAACCGAGAACACCGTTGCGCTTTTTTCCGATCAGGGTCAACTCAAACCCGGTATGCTCGTTTCGACGATTACAGATAAATTAAAAACTCTCAACAATGAGTTAAAATTCATACAAAGTTTTTTTTGGGTAATCCAGCGACAACATCACCGAATTTATCATTAATAAAAATCTCTATGGACAAAATAAAAACTGTCAATGAGGAATTAAAATCAATTATAGCTTTCTTCGGCGAACCAGTGGTGAAATCACCGAAGCTCACAGAGATAAAAAAATTATATGTTGGAACAACACAAAATATAGCAACACTTCAATCTAAAATTGAAGATAACGGAAAACAGTTTTCAGTTTTTCGTAAAAATATCATCGAGAAATTTATTGGAATCACGTTATATAAAATTGAAATAAAACTCCCTGATATTAAAAAATCCATCGATGAGACGAAAACCTTTATCGAGGCAATCAAAGATGATTTTCCGAGGATGATATCAATCATTAAAAAACCAAAAATTCCTCATGAGAAAACCAACAACGTAGTATACACGATCCAATACGGATCATTTGCGTGGACTCCTACAGGCAATATACTAAGTATCACTGCAACCGCCAAAGGTATTTATCGATTAAAACTAGTAACACCGACTCAATTTAATATATCATTGTTGAGTTCATCTGGGGTCAACAATACGATATCAACGATCATTGACAAGGATACAACCTAACAATTCACAATAACATCCACTGATAAAAATTTGGTTAGGTTTTCAGTAACATGGTATATGGAAGTCGTAGCTGATTTGAGTAAATAACTAAATTGAAATCGTAAACTGATTTGGAAATAAAATGTCATCAACGGTGCCTTCGGTATCTCAATATCGCTATGATCAGGCTAGAGAGTTTCAGACTAAACTCAAACTCTCACTGAAGAGTATCAAACAAAAATTAAAAAATACCAACGAACAATCACCGCAGTTGAAGTTACCGTGTACTCGGTGAGTGGTGTAATCACCGGAGCTGGTATAATACTATCCTCGGTGACAATGATTGCTCCGATAGCTGTTCCAATTTGTATATCAGCGGCAACAACAATCGCGGGAATAATTTCTATAATAAAAAAAAAATATCATCATGCAGCCAATGCAAACTGCAAGACTACATAATTAAATTTCATGTTGTATCAACCGCGTACTCGCAATTGTCCTCGATGATATCGTCGTCGCACGATGATACATTTATATCAGATAGTGAGTTCTCAGCGATGGTAAGTATTTATGATACCACGATGTCAAAATTAGAAACACAACATGAATATAATAACAATGACAACACCGCAGGAACTACTTCAGCGAATAGTGGAGAACACAGATCCAGTACAAACTAGCATGATCTCAATAACATCAACGAATCCTGAATTCAGTGTGAATTTCCCTATCCCAGTCACCGTGAAGGAGATCTCGTTAGCAAAACTACGGGTGTATCGCAGTTGGCCTAATATTAGGTCGGTAGCGTTTGGCGGTCAACAACCGAATAATTCTTTAGTGTTCGCGAATAAGAATCGCGAAGATGGAACTCCAGACTGGAACATTGTTTCAATACCATCCGGATCATACCAAATTGAACAAATCAATGCTGAATTTCAGCTTAGAATAAAATCCATTACTGGAATAGAATCGAAAATCGTTATAACGGTTCATGAACCAACACTATCATCCGCGATTGAGATAAACTCACCTAGTTATGTCGTAGATATCTATCAGAGCTTAATCAGAACAATATTGGGTTGGCCTGAAAATCCACCTCGACAAGTTAACATACCACCTGAATCAAAAAAATCTATGTCACAGACAATAAATCATATCAAGATTTTAATCCTAGAATAATCGACAGTACTTATACGAAAATTTTAAGAGAACCCTTTCATTATTATTATGAAAGTGAATGAAAATGGAACTTTGGACAGCGGGATGGTCGTTGGGTCGTATTTCATTCACGTCACATCTCGGAAACTTTTAAAGCTTTTAAACGAGAACATACGAATCATTTAGATAAATTACGGCAGAGTTTTCAAGAACAATCGTCAAAAACTTCAATTATCAAATACACGGAAATATTAAATCAAATCGTACAAGATATAGAATTATTTCACACACGACTTATTCGAGCAGTATTAAATGCCAGAGATGATTATGGTGATCATAAAGTAGAATTTGCAAAAACATATAATATGCGCGTTGAAGACATTTCGACATTTAAGTTTCCTGAGTATAATGTTCCAGAACTAAAAAAAATCATACAATGAATACTTCCCCCAAATATTCGCTGCATGGAAGAAATTGCAACCACAAACAATTCTTAAATACAATAATGATCCAGATGGTGGTGGTAGGCATACCGCTCCTCAAAACGTCAATATATCCTCGGTGATTGCATTGAATTTCGTATGTGATGTTATCGAAGGAAGCTATCAAATAAATCTCGAGCGATCGAATCAAGCTCAGCAGGGATATATTCTATATTCATTTGCACCAACAGCTCCTCCAGGATTTTTAATTATTGAGGACCCAACTAATGCAGTCTATATGCGATGTCATAATAATTCGCTAACGAGAATTAATTTCAGACTCACTGACCAGTCCAATAATCTAATTGATCTACAAGGTGAGGTTCTACAAATTAGTCTGTTTGTAAAATCCTAAGGAATTTCATCGTAGCGATTTTCATTGTAAAAGAATTGTTAACCCATAGCAGCATAGGGGGTGATTTCCAACGACAATGGCGTCTTTTTTTTTGCCAAATGGACCCTTACAAGGAACCAAATAGACCTTTCTATTATATATTTACTAGGAAGCCTCAGTTTGTCAAATAGACCTTTCTATTAAATATTAACGAGAAGGAAGCTTCGTTGACGCCTAAAATGTTGGTCTGTTTGCCCCCTCTGCTGCTGCAGTTGATTCTACTCTGTATATTGCAGGTCTACACTAAGATCTTCCCACGCTGGACATTGTAGGTGTAGTTACACTCCAAATAGGATCAGTCGCTCTGTTTTAGTACCTTCAAGTTTGCCAAGTTCTTATAATCATCTTAAAGGCACATTACCTGTACTGATTTTTAAATCATGTCGTTTTATTTGTATATGTTTTATTGTCATCGCATTAACTGGTTTCGTGGAAGTCGCACGTGCGATTTAATTATTTAATGCAGATATCACCATTGGTTATCTATCAATCAATTCGTGAGCAGCAGAGAGGGTGAACAGACCACGATTTCAAGCAAAAATAAGACTTCCAGATAACGTTTCCGAACAAAAAATGGCCTATACACTACGTTTTCGAACAAAATATAAGACTTCCAACGAAATCTCATTTAACCAAAAAAAAAGTCTTCATTTTTGCAAACGGAGATTTTACGATTATGCTCGCAACGATGTGGTCATCCACCCTCTCTGCTGCTAAAGTTTTCAGTTCTGGGTTAATAATTCTTTTACGATTTTAACCGAATATTTGATCAAATCCAATACGATATCGTGTCCCAGACCTTGTCTGGGGATCATGTAAATTTATTGTTGCGAATCCGTGCGGAGTCGATTGAGCATGACTAAAGAAATCTCGAAATTGATTGAAGTCCATATCAGAACACCATGTCTGCCAAATATTTCGTAGCGTATGAGTATCAACTCCGTTGAATACAGACAATAAATTGCAGTTATCTCTGATGACTTTTGGAACCTGAGTGTAGCGTTGAGTGACATATATCACGTCAGTGTTTTTGTGACGCCCACGGGAAAATATTCTAGCAGGATTCTTTTGTTTATCCAACATTATATCGTCGTATACGACTAAATTGTTAATATCTCCATCAATATCATCAATACTCGGTGCTTCATCGATATCGGTTTTAAAATCAATGGCGTTCTCACCCTTAATTTCTGATGCATTCTCGTTAAAATCCTTTAACACTTCATAACATCGTTGATCATCTACGCTAGGGGCAATTAAATACAACTTATCCCACTTCATCCATCTCATTATTAAATTGAGTAACAATTGCGTTTTACCGGATCCAGATGGCCCGATTATAATCATCCGGATAGAGTTTGGTAGCGCTGCATGATGCTTAATTGGTTCTCTTGTTTTAGTCGCTGAAAAATCAATTATATCCATATTTCTATACATAAATTATGGATCTATATTGTGTGAAGTGTAAAACGCGTACTGGCACAGATGATGTGACGACGATTACAACTAAAAATAACCGATCAGCGCTTTCTGATAAATGCGTGCAATGTGGTACAAAGAAATTTAGATTTGTGTCTATGAAATCTGATTTAAAAAAAAACGAGGAGGTGATATCGCAGCCAAATTAGCAAAACTCCCTGGAACCCCATGGGCAAAGTACCCCGGAGAAAAGCACCTCCCAGGATATAGCTACTGTGGACCGGGAACCAGACTTGATATCAGACTCAATAATCAAAATCAACCCAACCCCGGTGAAGAACCAATAAACGCCATTGATAAGGCCTGTCACCTTCATGATGTTGCTTATAAAAGCAGCAATCTGCAACACAGGCATCTAGCAGATGTGAAATTAATTCATGCGTTAAATGCTATTCCTGATAAATCCTTCAAAGAAAAATTGGCTTCATTTTTAATAAAATCGGCTATGAAAAGTAAATTGATGTTAGGTGCCGGTAATTAATAATATGGAATCAATTTATTATTCCCCAAGAGGATACTGGAGGGGTAAATCAGCAGTCCGTAAACTCGCTAGTGCTGCAAAAGTGAAAAAAACCACTGCGGCTAATTGGTTATCCAAACAGGCACTATGGCAAATTTATCTACCACCGCCTAAACAAATTCAATTCTCGCATTTTGATGTGACCGCTCCTAATGAAGTTCATCAGGCTGATATATTATTTCTGCCACATGATCGTGGTTACAAATACGCGCTAACCGTAGTTGATATTGCAAGTCGATACAAAGAAGCAGAACCGTTAAAAACAAAATCAGCCACTGAAGTCGCTTCTGCATTTGAAAGGATTTATCGACGAGGTCCTCTGCGTTGGCCAAATCTATTGCAGGTTGATCCTGGCAAGGAATTTCAGGGTGCAGTGTTATCTACAATGAAACATCATAATGTCACCATACGACGAGGGCATACTGCGCTACATCGCGATCAGGCCATTGTAGAACGATTTAATCGGACGATTGCTGAGCGGTTATTTGGATATCAATACGCAAAAGAATTCATTCAAGAAAAGCGATCCAGTGAATGGGTTAAAAGATTACCATCTGTGATTACTGCACTGAATAACGAGATTACTAGAACAATCAACATGAAACCTATCAACGCGATTAAAAAGAAGTCAATACCAGTACAATCACAAAAAGATTTCCCTAGAAACGCTAGCGTTTCCCAACCAATTCTTGGTAGTAGTGTCATTGTGAGGTACTTATACGAACCAGGAGAGCTTGAAGGGGGTAGAAAAAAGGCTACTGATCCTATTTGGAGCGTCACTACGCATAAGATATCTAGTATAACACGATCAACTGGTAGACCTCCAGTCTATAAACTGGATTCAACTGCCCCTCAGCGGGGTTTTACTCGACAACAACTACAAGTGATTCCCGAGGATACTCAATAACCACCGCATGGTCTTAACTAGCACCGTTGCGTCTATTGCACTCAAGACAAGTCAACATCACATTATTTCTGACATGACCGAGATTGTTATTTTTTCTGTCTACGGTGAATTGGCGAGGATCCTTATCCGAATACTGCCAACGCATTATACAATTGCAACTCGCGCAGTGATTATTCTGTTGTTTCTTCAAAGTGATTATTAGTTCAGCATCAATATCAAATTCTCGTTGTTTTTTTTTTGTCGTGTTGTTTGTAACCGGAGAGTTTTTTATTAATGATGCTAACATCAATATCACTTATTGTTGTGTCATTATCATCACCAATGATTTCATCATCGAGGACAATTCTTCGAAGTTGATTTATGTTTCGTACTCTGGATACTGCGAGATAGACTAAATTTGACCATTCGATGCGATTATCTACCATCCAAACAATTGTATCCGATATAGTCAATCCCTGTGAAGAGTGTATTGTTGCTGCGTATCCTAGCGTCCACGGGGATTTATTAGCACGCAATGCATCTTCAACGACATTGATATCAACCAGCACAATATCATTTAATACCAGAATTTGTTTTTCATTCTGTCCTGGAATATCAACTTCAATATTCTGTTTTCGTGTATCCGATGGCCGATAACAAAGGGGTACTGGAAGCGTTGCAAATTTTTCTTTATGCAATTCAAATAACTTCATCTGAAGTGTATCCCTGACTATTTTTCTACTTGCAATGATCAAATCGTTTGGTCTCCACGCTTCCCAGAAATCATTCATTGGAGTTTCTGAAATCACTTCGCGCGCTATTTCGCATTGGATTCTATCCGGTTGTAATCTAATTAGCGCTTTGAACTCGCGTAATCGTTCATCAAGTGATCTATAATCAGTGGTGATTTCTTCATAGTAGTCTACAAAACCCTTTAGCCATTCATGTGGAGATGCACCGACAAATGGTGGTGGTTGGCCTTGATCACCGCACATGACGACTTTTGTGTTTTTGGTTAACAACCACTCAAGAAATGTTTTTAATACATCTAATGACACTGTGCATATTTCATCCCAAATGATGATTTTAGGAATGAATTTATCACCCATTCGATCAGGAGTCCATTTGTCACCCTTCCATCGAAAGAAGCTGTGATAAGTGCAAGCATTTACCCCTCGTTGTATCATCTCTCTGGCGAGTCTGTGAGTCGGTGTTAGCACAATCATGTTTGTGAAATCCGTAGGATTTTTCCCACGGAATAATTCAATTGCACGAGTTGTCTTTCCTGACCCACCACAGCCGTTTAAATAAACTGTCTTGTATCTACAGATTGGATCAGATACCGGTGGTGCATTAGAAAGTTCTGATTGAATTTCAATACGGTTACAACAAATATATTTATCATCCATGGCAACGTCTGCGGATTCACAATACTCATGTAGCATCTCCTTTTTAAATCGCCAACGCCCCCAATTTTCTTCGGGATCTGTGAATGCCGCTACAGCTGATTTGTACTTATTGTGTATATACATCGAATCAGTGGCTACTCTAACCGCGGTATTAGGAAATCTATTTATCATCGAAAATAGATTAATGCAAGCATAGGCTAACATTGAACTTCTCAAATGTGTGTACTGGGAATTATATCCATCACAGTAGGTAACAACCGTACCTAATTTCTCACCATTGGATAGAAAAGCATCCTTACGGGATACAAGTTTTCCCTGTTTCATTAAATCCGCTACAATAAAATCGTATTCAGCGACATCTATGATCAACCGCGAAGAGTATTTCGCGTTATCGTATCGTCCACCCTGGGTAAATTTACCGATTATTCTTCTTCCGAGATCTTTTGCTTGTTCTTTTTTAATTTCAAATAACTTCTTAGACCAATTTATGATTTCTTCTTCACTGAAATCTGGAAACTGTTTTCGTAGTTCGTTGATTATTCTATCTAGATTGGGTTGTGGTAGCCAAACTTCTTTCTGAGCTCGATAGCCTATAATAGCCTCGGAAACAATCAACGATATTAGCATACCACAATCAATCATATATCTCAATAGCACTATTGGCATCCAGTGTTTTTCAGATAGGTGTCTACCGAGCCAAACATAACTACACGGATGTAACCCTGTAGCTAATTCAAATGATATCACACGAGCGAATCCGGTTAAATCAAAATCAGGCAATGGTCCATTAATCGCAACACGAGTCATTTCATGCGTGGGGTGTCCAAATCGTTTGAAGTACTCAACGCATTCCCCATACCCGAGAAAACTTCCGGGATAACACGCGGCTATATCAATTGAAATCATACCATCACGTGAGTATTTCGTATTCCACAGTCCTCCATGACCAAATTCGACGCAACTCAATTTAACATCCTCGAGAAAATCACTTTGTGTTGGACGCCATGAGTTTTTTTCTCTTGCGAAGTGAGCTACCACTGATGGAATAGTAAAACTATCCGTGAGTAGTTTTTCATGGGAATTCTGCGGTGAAAAATCACTAGCGATTTTTCTCATTCTGTTATCTAATTCTTCAATGCGATATAATTCACCATTTGGTTTTACAAATTGATCGAATTCTTCATCACTTCTAAGTAACCACACTGACACAGGATCATCCTTACACAACGCATGAATAGCATCGAATAATTTCTCTTCATAGAAAACATCCCCGACGAACTCCTTAGGGATATATTTCACGGTTCGTTCTCGTGGAAATATTGTTACCGCAGGTGTCCACGCGTGTTTGTTATGATCAATAATCTGTATTGGGGCTCCTCGCGATTGATATTTCGGTTCGGATAATACTTCTCCGGTTATTGTTGTTACTGATATTGGGAATTTTAATGATGCTTCTAATTTAGCTATATCAGAAATCTTTGCACCATGCTGTTTCACTGTCAGTTCCCACTCGGTTATTTTCCTACGTCGCAGATCAGTTAGTTTATTTCCTCGGGATGCATTTGTGAAGTGTTCTATTATTCGTTCTGCTACACAATTAAGCCCTGACGAATATTTCATAGGAGCTAGTTTTGCGATATCGGGTTTATCATTTAACGGATATATCCCATAAACCATTGCTGTTACGGGATAAGATCTTTCGTAGTATGGTTTGTCAATGCCGGTTAGAATCCCTGGTTTGGAATCTCTACTCACAATGACAGCTTTTTTATTCTTGAGGATTGGTTCAAATTTATCCTTAATAATCCATTTGCCATCGACTTCGATAATGAATTTGATTCGGAAAAAATATCTTTTTTCCCCAACACGTGAAATTATCACTGCTGCTTTTTCATCATTCATGGTAGCATCAACAACACCATCAATTCGAAATGTTGACCAACAATAAGATGCTCCATCACGCTTGAATTCATTAAAACAGTCTCTGATTTTACTAATCATGGCTTTATCAAGAATTGTATTCTTTGGTGTATTAGAAACTATATCGAGATTGAATTGAGCATCTTTCCAGGGGTAATCTCTCTTGGACGTTTTTTTTGGTTTATCGAGATTAAATCTAGGATTGATTTTCAATAATCTCTTAAACTCTTTCATGTTTCCGTCTATTGGACGTTTTTTGGGTTTATCGAGATTAAATCTAGGATTGATTTTGTTACGTTTTTTTGGTCTATCGAGATTAAATCTAGGATTGATTTTTAATAATCTCTTAAACTCTTTCATGTTTCCGTCTCTTGGACGTTTGTTACGTTTTTTTGGTCTATCGAGATTAAATCTAGGATTGATTTTCAATAATCTCTTAAACTCTTTCATGTTTCCGTCTTTTGGACGTTTGTTACGTTTTTTTGGTCTATCGAGATTAAATCTAGGATTGATTTTCAATAATCTCTTAAACTCTTTCATGTTTCCGTCTCTTGGACGTTTGTTACGTTTTTTTGGTCTATCGAGATTAAATCTAGGATTGATTTTCAATAATCTCTTAAACTCCTTATCAGCATTGAATTCAGCATTTTTCGAAGTCAATCTCTTGAACTCCTTCATGCTATACTAAAAACAAGTGTCTAAATGAAAGATTTATGTATAATGAATCACTGCAATGGGTCAGTCAATGAATTAGACAAATAGTATAGTATACTAATGAACCAGGAATTCAGACCACACCCAGTGAGTACAAATTATGAAGCATCCAGTGATGGTGTTGTAAGACACTGTAGACTGAAGAACCCAGTTGGGTGGGATAATGGTATGGGGTATTTGTTCTTTACTGTTGGAAGGAAGAAATATTACAATCATCGTTTCGTATTTGAATGTTTCAATGGATTGATCAAAAATGGTTTTGTTATCGATCACAAGGATTCTAATCCAAGGAACAATTCTTTATCAAATCTGCAAGCAATCACACAGAGTGAGAATTCCAAACGAGGAAGGACTGGCATTTGTTCAAAAAAAGTGAAACCAGTAAAATCTTTGAATACAACAACTAACGAAGAAAAAATATTTAAATCAATATATGAAGCCGGCAAGTATTTCAATATTTGTAGAGCCTCAGTACGATTCGTTGCAGAGGGGGTTTGTCGATCGGCTATTTCAAAAAGGACGGGACAAAAAATTCAATTTAGTTATGTCTAATGCGTCATATTTTTCATTTAGAAATATATCATTATTATAGAATAATGAATTCTGAAAACATGAATAGCATCATATCCGAGATTTCAAAATTGAAAGGTTGGGATATTGAACTATCAGATGGGTTAAATCCTGATCAAATCATGTCTGATTTTCAGGACATAGAATACGGAGTTAACAACAATAAATACATGCTACCAAAGAAGTATGCGCTCATCAAAAGAATTCAGAATTCTATTAAGGACTCTCTCGCATTTTCCAGTGACGTAAGTGTGTTCGCTCCGTTGTATACCATCGTAGAACGAATACGAAAAGAATTGGGGTACGAATACGAATTGAAAAAGGAGGTTAATTCTAAAGTTAGAAACCTACGGGCGTTAATTCAAGAAAATGAACAATTTTGATTGACCAACCATTTATCATTATTTGATTGTGACCGTCCCTCATAGAGATTTTAATTTTTTTTTAGCATTTTTTGATCAAAACTGTTGAAATCAGTGAATAAAAAATTGATGGCTGGTTCGGATTGATCACTTCCACGATGGTGTTAGGTCGGATTAAAAAATTGTTTTGCAATTGAAAAATTGTTTCTGATTTTAAATAATGGTCAATGAAGCATTAACAACCCGATTGGCTCGTGAACGACTGGATGCAATCAGGAGATTTGTACCAATTCGTGACTCTGTCCGGAATAAACTGCAACAACGACAGAGTCTTCAGACTGATTTTGCTGCGGGATCTGAAGAATTGTTTAAACCAGTAACCACAGCAACGAAACAGATAGTGTCAACAATCTCTGAAGAAGGAAAAAAACAAGAAGAGTCTTTTCTTCCTGTGTTAGAAAAAATAGCAAAAAGAACTAAACAAACAAAAAAATCATTGAAAACACTTCCTCAGGATATATCAACCGCTTCAGAACAACAAGGAGAACTTCAAGAAGATATCCCCCCACCCGAATTTCAAGAAGAAGGGGAGGATACTACTACTAGTGGACGAGTTGCATTCAATGAAAAACTTCTTCCCGGTAAATTAGATGAATTGAGAAATAAAAAATTTGATTCTATGGAAGAATTAGCCCAATTTGTCACTAGGAGTTTTCATCAGAGAAGAAAATATATTTACGGTGATTATAATCTTCCCCCTAAAAAAGATTGGTATAGGGGGTTATATCGTATATTATCAGGTTCCTCTCAAGCAAAAGGAGATGATAAAACATTTCAGGAATATATGGCAGCAATAAAAAAAGCTGAATCATCTATAGGGGAACAATCGGATACCGGATTTCTTAGACTACCAGAACAATCAAAATTTATTGATATAACACAATCTCCCCAACAGATGAAAATAACGAGAGAAGCTGATCATGAAAAAGGTGCAACCGGTATCACTGATAAAACCAAAGGATTTTCAGGCAGTGGTTTAGTTGGAAACTCTTCGAGGGAAAATCCAAGGATTTCATGTCCTGGTAGTGTTATCAATGATATATCACGATTAGAAGTTCTTGTAGGAGGTTTCCGAGCTGGAAATAACTCACCGGAAATAATTAATGAAGCAGCTGATATCTGTAGACGGTTATTTGCCGGCGGTATCATGGATATCAAAACATATCGAGATTTCATTGACGAGTTAGTGGAAAGTGGGTATCACAGTGATTAATCACCGAGACTGAATAAAAACGCTAGCGTTTCCAATTGAAAAATGGTTTCTGATTTCAAATAATGATCATACACTACAATCATGATAAACCAGCCCCCGTCTACGTAGTTAATTCACGGTTTCCAGTTTATAGAGCATACTAGGGAGATGGTTTAGGCAATACCATTGCAGGGTTATTTGCGAGAATGGCTCCAAAAGTGATGCCGTTAGCTAAACAACTAGGAATGAAAGCAATTGAAGTTATTCGTGATAAGGGTATTGGTGCTGTTGGAGATCTTGCTGGAAAAGCGTTTTCAACTGCGAAGAATAAAATAACATCATTAGTGAAATCACGAAGTGATTTACGAGAAAAATCCAAAGGATTTTCAAAGAAACCGTTACCATCTACAGCGGAAATGCCTGCAAGTGTTAGTAGAATTATAAATAACGCAGTAGACGAAAAATTAGCGTCGATGGCTTTAACCCCCTTGATAAATCAAGGGGACCAAAGCAATATTGCAAATATGATAGCAGGAAGCGGCTTTAAAAAACTACGTCGATGAAAATCGTTTATGATTTCACGATTTAGACTCTGATAAATAGAATAAAATGTTCAAAAAATCACATGATCCGGCGTTTGATATAGACGCCCCAGTTGGCAAGGATGATTCTGTACGCGATTATCAATATTACGCTTATCATGCGATAGACGCAAATAGTCGATCGCGAATTGAACTTCAAGTCCATGATACCAGTAAATATTTTTTGCCCTGTGAAGCGTTTATTGAAGTAGAAGGAGAACTTGTAACAGCTGGTGGAGCATCATATCCAGATGGTACTCAAGTCGGTTTTGTCAATAATGGTATTATGGCGTTATTTGAGAGTGCTAGATATCTCATTGATGGAAAAGAAATTGAGTCCATAGATCGCGATGTTGATATGGCTACAACAATAATCGGGTTAGCGAGATATTCTGATGATTATACAAGATCAGCAGGACCCTCTATGATGTTTGCAAAAGATGGTAAGAATACCGCTGGAGGAAATCCATTTGTTGTAAGACGACCAAAAAAAGTCAGTGCTGCTAATGATGATGCTGATGTCGAGGCTGTAGTTATAAACAACGACGTTAATTTCAATCTAGGAGCTGCAACACGAAACTCAATGTTGGGATTAGGGCGTAAACCATTTTCATGCGCGATTCCACTGCATCATATTTTTGGATTCTGTAGAAACGTCCGAAAAGTTATTTATGGGGCGAAGCATACAGTATCGCTTGTACGAAAGAGTGATGATAACGACGCAATTTGGAGAATTCCAGCAGATGCTGCAAATCCCAATGCTGATGCCGGTAAAGTCAATTTAACAAAAATATCATTGTGGATGCCAGTGTTGACTCCAGCAATCACTGCAGAAGAACGATTACTATCATTTATGGACCAAGGAGGAAAATCGTTGTTGAGTTGGTTAACCGTGAGTACAGATGTTAAACAATCAAATATCAACGGTTTATTCACTTGGAACCTAGCATCAAAACAAGGTGTTGCTGCGCCACGTCATATATTTATTGCGTTACAAGATAACGCACGAGTTGGCGATCAACGTTTCAGTCATATGATATTTGATCAATTAGGTGTGAAAGACGTCTCACTGAGAATAAACGGCCAGCAGGAACCATCTGAGGATATATAACTTAATTACACAGAAAATCATATTGCACGAGTTTATCATCGTCTGTTGTCATTTATGGCACGTGATCAAAATGTCGATACTGGTTTGCAAATATCACAATATGATTTTAAAAATCTGTATCCGATCTATTACTTCTCACTGGAACATCTCGATTTAACAAGACAGTCCGTCGTTGATATACACTTTAGAGCTAATGTGACTCGTGGTGCTATTGCTAATTATAGAGCGGTTGCTGTCATTCTCAGCGACAAATCAATGCTACTCGAAGGTGTTGGAGGAAGAATGAGAGTGGTAGATGCACCAGTAGAAAACATGTAATTGAAATTGTAAACGATTTAGAATCAATCTATTATGTATAATGTCATATAGTGTTATTAGTGTTACGTTAACTCCCGGTCAATTAAAAAAATTGCAATCGGAATCAGCTAAAAAATGTGGAACCACAATCACGTTGAAACCTAATCAAATGACTGGTGGTGCAAATAAATTATCGCTGACAACTCGTCAGGTGAAACATTTCAATGATGCACTTGCAGCCAAAAAAGGTGTTCAGATTACTCTTTCTGCGGCTGCTATCAAAAATATGATTAAAACAGGCGGTATATTTCCGTTGTTAGCTGCGATTCCAGCATTGATTGCAGCAGCAGCCCCAGCGGTGGCTAAAGCGGCAGCGTTAGGAGCCGTTGGTACTGCAGCAGGAATGGCACTAAAGAAGGCAACTGGGAAAGGATATAAAAAAAAGGGACGATCCGTTCACGGATTGGGTCTAAGACTACCAGGAACCCCGTATTCGTGGTACAGCGGGAGATCCGTTCACGGATCAGGCCTGAGACTACCAGGAACGATTTATTAATTCAGAAATCTTCGATTTCCGAACCTATGGTTCCCATGTCCAATTTTGATTTAATGGATGCGGCTAAAAAACTCGCGATTAAAAACTTCAGAGGTGTCTTTATGAAAGATCAATTACCACATCAACCAAACAGCGTTGAAACCGGAATCATTAATTTAGATAACAGCACCGGACCTGGAACTCACTGGGTTGCATACGCTATTGATCCACGTGGGATTGTCTATTTTGATTCATATGGATTAGCCCCGCCAAAAGAGTTTATGCGGTATATAAAAACCCTTCCAATGAAGACTTGGTATTCTACGCTACCAACACAAACGATGATTGACCCACCAATATGTGGCAGCGAAGTATTAAATGTCCTTGACGCTATTTCTAACTCCTTGAGTAACCCAAGCGGAAAACCACCACATGTTGTCGTGAATGAATACACTAGTAGTCGCTGGCAACGACGAAGTCGTCAAAAACGATTTTAGAGAGAGAAAGAGTTTTACAATAACATGATTGATATTTGGGGGAGATCTTTGAAACCCAAACCCGATGGCACTGCAACCCCTGATTCTATCAAGGATATAACAAAAAAAATTAAAGATGAAATAGCTGAGACGTTGAATTTAGAAAGTGTTGAACCCAATGAAATAGTTGTATTTCAGGACAAACAGGGTAAATTGAAATCTAGTAATATTTCTCTGGATGATATTTTAGTTAAACAACAAAACGCAATCGAGAACACCGTTGCGTTATTTTCGGATCAGGGTAAATTGAAAACCAGTAATATTTCTCTGGATGATATTTTAGTTAAACAACAAAACGCAATCGAGGATACTATCGCGTTATTTTCCGATCAGGGTAAACTCAAACCGGGTGTACTCGTTTCGACGATTACAGATCGATTAAAAACTCTCAACGATGAGTTAAACAATTCTCTGGCTGTACTAAAAATACTTGAATCTAAAATTGAAGATAACGGAAAACAGTTTATATCATTTCGTAGAAATATCATTGATAAATTTATTGGAACCCAGTTGGATAAAATTGAAATAAAACTCCCTGATATTAAAAAATCCATCGATGAGACGAAAAACTTCATCGAAGCCGTCAAAGGTGATTTTTCGAGGATGATAACAATCATTGAAAAAACAAAAATTCCTCATGAGAAAACCAATAACGTAGTATATACAATCCAACACGGATCATTTGAGTGGACACCTACAAACAACAAATTAGATATCACTGCAACCGTTAAAGGTATTTATCGATTAACGCTGGTAGCACCAATTCAATTTAATATATCATCGTCGAGTTCATCCGGGGTCAATAATGTGATATCAACGATCATCGACAAGAATAAAACTGAAAAGTTCACTATAACAGCTACTGATAAAGATTTGGCTAGAACTTCGGTATCATGGTATGTAGAATTCGTAGCGGATTTAAGTAAATAACTAAATCGTTCGGATTTCACAATTGAAAACGCTAGTGTTTTTAAAATAAACAACAATGACTTTGTCATCGACGCAATGTCGCTATGATCAGGTCAGAGAATTTCAAAATAGACTCAAAACCCTCACTGAGGAGTATCAAATAAAAATAAAAAAATACCGACGAAGAATCACCACAATTGATGTTATTATATACTCGGTGTCAAGCGTTCTCACTGGTGCCGGAATAATACTTGCATCGGTTACAATGATTGCCCCGGTCGTAGTTCCAATTTGCATTTCTGCGGTGGCTACAATCGGGGGTATATTAACCGGGATAGCAAAAAAGATATCATCATGCAGCCAGAGTAAACTGCAGAATTACTTACTTCAATTTCATATTGCATCAACCGCATATTCGCAATTATCATTGATGATATCGTCGTCACTCGATAATACGATTATATCAGATAGTGAATTCTCAGCGATGGTCAGTATTTTTGATTCCGCGATATCGAAATTAGAGCGACAACATGAGTATAATAACAATGACAACACCGATGGAATCAGAAGACACGAACCCAAAAAACAAAATGATCTCAATAATATCAACATTACCAGATTGTGAATTCTCAGTGATGGTCAGTATTTATGATTCCTCGATACCAAAATTAGAAATAAATCATGAGTATAATAACAATGACGACACCGCAGGAATTACTTCAACGAGTAGTGGAGAACACGAACCCAGTACAAACAAGCATGATATCAATAACATCAACGAATCCAGAATTCAGTGTGAATTTCCCCTCTCCGGTCCCAGTGAAGGAGATAGCGCTTGCAAAACTACGAGTGTATCACAGTTGGCCTAATATCAGATCAAAATCATTTGGTGGTCAACAACCCAATAATTCTTTAGTGTTTGCGAATAAGAATAAACCCGACGGAACCCCAGACTGGAACGTCGTTTCGATACCAACAGGGTCATACCAAATTGAACAAATCAATAATGAATTCGCGCGTAGAATAAAATCGATTACTGGAGTAGAGTCAAAAATCGCTATAACAGTTCATGAACCGACGCTATCATCCGCAATTGAGATAAACACAGAAGGATACGTCGTAGATATCTATCAAAGCTCAATAAGAACCATACTAGGATGGCCTGAATTACCACCCCAGAGTAAAACTCTGGGGAAAACCGAACCAAAAAAAACTGATTATGTCACAGACAGGACAAAACCTGATAATCCAATAAAGAGTTACAAAGAGTGGGTACCTACAGAATTTTTTAGTATCCTTGAAGATAGTAACGGGAAATTTCTTATGGCTAACATTTTTAAACTCGATGACAATTTCAAAGCAATGAATAATGATTTTCCACTGTTGTTAATATCTCTTAAATCCGGCTATCTCACCCGAGATGAATTTATCAGCGTTGTAGAACTATGTAACAAAATCATCAATGACATGGAAACATTTAATTCACAAATTATTCAAGAGGTATTAGATGACAGTAATCCTGAAACAAGAAGAGTTTTTGCAGAAGAATATAATATCCCCGTCAAAGATATTCCAACAGTCAAACTACAAGGATATAACGTACCTGAACTACAAAAATCTCTCAGTGATGCCATCGATGTCGGTTTCAAAATAATTCATGATACGTGGAAAAAAACAGCATCACCGGAAATAAAAATCCTCAAACACAATAATGACCCAGATGGTGGCGGCAGGCATATCGCTCCGTTCAACGTGAATATTTCATCGGTGATTGCACTTAATTTAGTGTGTGATGTTATCGAAGGAAGCTATCAAATTAATCTCGAACGATCAAATCAAGCTCAGCAAGGATATATTCTTTATTCATTTGCACCAACAGCTCCTACAGGATTCCTAATTATTGAAAACCCAATTAATCCTGTCTACATGCGATGCCATAATAATTCATTAACCAGAATTAATTTCAAACTCACCGACCAGTCAAATAATCTGATTGATTTACAAGAAGAGGTGTTAGCGATTAGTCTGTTTGTGAGATCCTAAAGAATTGATCAAATCATTTATTATTTTTCGTTAACCTGTAGCAGCAGAGAGGGTGGATGACCACATCGTTGCGAGCAAAATCGTAAAATCTCCGTTTGCAAAAATGAAGACTTTTTTTCGGTTAAATGAGATTTCGTTGGAAGTCTTATATTTTGTTCGAAAACGTAGTGTATAGGCCATTTTTTGTTCGGAAACGTTATCTGGAAGCCTTATTTTTGCTTGAAATCGTGGTCTGTTCACCCTCTCTGCTGCTTCGTGAGATCTTATATCTATCTGAATTATTTCCTTCTCATAATGAAATCCAAGTAACCGCTTAGCAAGTGTTCGATAATATCGTTGAACAATTGACTGATTACGATGAATTATGATATGTTCTCGTCTAAGTTAGACTTTATGCTTTCATTTCATTAAAGATGATACTGCACCAAGACGTTAATTGCCAGAATAAACGTGTAGTAATCGGTGGCCATCGGAGACCACCACGTTGATAAATTCTTTCAAAAGCAGATCCAAACTCAGTTGCTGTTTTAGTTGATAATACTTTCGTCTTCTTTAAATCTATCTGCAACATCAATAATAGATGATGTATATATGTATGGATATTAACGTGTACGTATTTTCATAGTATCTCATGTGGTAAAAACAAAATATCTTCTTGACGAACTTGGATGGGAGTCCTAACATCAAAATTTGCCTTTAGGTAATGGTAGATAAATTTGTTTAAGTGGTAGATAAATTTGTCATCTTGTATGTCGTGCTAACCACGCTGTAGCAGGTGAACGTGTAACATTTGTTGCATCAGCAAGTTTACTAATCGTCGCTCTAATTTTCCTAAAACATATTGGGCTATATCAAATCGATTCCATTATAGTAATAACAATTGGTTAATTAATTACCAGCCTCAGGCACAAATGTACCTTAATAGCAGATTTTAACAAATATTAGCTAATGAATCTTTGAGAATTTTATATTAAAAAATGAATGCAGCGAAAGAGTAAATTTCACATCTGCAATATGTCGTTGTTGTAAATCTTTAAATTTATAAGCTACACTACGAATGTCACATGCTTGGCCAATATCATTTACATGACACTGCGGGGTTTGGTTGATCTTTGCTCCTCAAGTCTAATATGATATCTAGTTCTAGGATCAAAATAAATATATCCAAGAATATATTTTTCTTGTGAGCATTTATACCGTGTAGTTTCTGGAAGTTTTATTAACTAAGATACTAACATGCAATCTTACTTCCTATTTTTGTTTGAAAGAGAGACAAATGTGTATTTTTGGTACCGCATTTTACTCAAGTGCATGTCTACGATTTGTCATGGTTGTTGTTACGCCATAAGTAGAGGTGAGGGCTCTGTATGGAACACAATATAAATAGATATCATGTATGGTATATATACAAAACGGATGTCATTGATTTCTCAGCAAGAGGAAAACAATAACCAGTAAAACATTCAGATCTACCGAAGTCTATCAGAATGAAGTGGAAAGTCGCAATTATTAATAAATCTAATAATGAGTCGGGTTAAAGCGATAAGTTATATTTTGTTGCACTATCCGTAGATGATCAACGATGCTGCGCCGTGCTTTACAATTGTAATGAAAAGGCACAATTGTTGCATTTAAGATGGTGATGATATTAAAAATTTCAGCACTGATATTAAGGAAGCACCAAGTGTTGATGAACTTGGTGGTTTGTTTAGTTTTAGCTGTGTATGATGATGTGATGCTTGAAAAACAAATCGCATTCAGCAAGAATATTTTTACGAGAAAGGCATAAAAACTCAGATGTGATATATGTTACTCATCGATATACATTAATACGTAATGTGATCAGAGATTACTGTAATATTCTAGCTGTGCTTAATGGTGTCGATTCGCAAACTCTGCGAAATATTCATCAAACCTGATGTAGTGGTGACATGGGTATAATTTAATTCAAAAACGTCTTTCCACGTACGCGAGCTATCCCACAACCACCTCGAACGGATGACTTTAATACTGTATCACTAGGCGTATGAACGTCTACAATGAACTCGCCGGCTGGGGTCAAAGGTCTCTTCAGATAAACTGCCAAATGTTCGGGACCAGGACGCACCATATCTGCCAGAGGATTCAGGATGTGCCGACCATATATAGTTCGAAAAAGCAAAGAAAGTGGATCTGTTCGGTCATGGTTGGCCATCTGACTAGGAGAAGGAAGATCTGATCTAAAACCTACCACGTATGGCAGCAATCACAGACAATGGACATCACAGGCTCCAGCCCGTGAAAGCCGATAAAGTACAGTTCATCGGACCACTGCCACTGTTGAACAAATAGACGGGGAAACATGGATGAAACACAATGGCGAAGTGAAAACCGGGAAAGATCGGCAACACACAAAAAATCGAAACATTCCCTTGCAGTCCATGTGGACGGACGTGCGCTCGCATATTTGGCTTATCAGTCACTATCGCGCGTTCAACAGACGTAGACATTCCCCGTCCTGAATCATCGCAACCGACGTCATGCTAACAACAGTAATGCCAGTATCGGTATAAGTATGAAGATATATACATGTATGATAGGTGTATCACAATGTTTCAATGATGATTTGTGTTACAACATCAAATATGTTTAATGAAGGAAATTGTTCACTGGAAATCGACAGCAAATGTCTTAACAGATTGATGTTGCATAAACTGTTTTACAATAACACATAGATGATGCACCCTAATGGTGATGGTGACGACGAGGATGAGAATGGCTAATAATAATGGGGTTATTTTCATCATCGTTATGTTATCAGTTACATTTATTTATATTTAGAACAACATGGGATGGAATGTCCAGTTTAAAAAGTAAGGTTAAGTATCCCGATTTAACTCCTGCAGTTATTATGAGGTCTGATGTCACGCTCGTTCATTAAACTCTTCAACTTTGGTTCTGTTGTACCATACAGGTTAATAAAATCAAAGGCAAAGCTTTTAGAAGTGTACATTTTGTTTCATATATTTTCAGTTTAATGGACAGGTTGTACCATATAAATATCAGTGCATATGGCTATGGCGACAAAAATCATCATAGAACATATTATTAGAAAACTGTATTTAATAATATTAAATGTGTGTTAGAGGGTGGGGCTGCCATTTCTACTCTCAATTATGTTTGCAATTAGCAATGTGTGTGTGTGTGTGTGTGTTCATTTTAGAATTTAATCATAACTGACTCACTGTGTTTACCTTACTGATGACAACAATGAAAATGATTTTATTTTTACAGATGCCAATTATCTCTAATTATAGATTCAATGTTCGTTTCATTTACATATTTGAATGTATTTGTTAAATATTAACACAGCTCATTTAACATAGTGGAGATGTTATGGATAAATATTAAAAATGAGGTCTGAACAGATTATTACAAAATATTAAGTGTCCATTTGACGATAATGTAGTATGTAACAAACAACAATTTAAAGATAAATAAATAATAAGATTAATATATATATATATATATATATAAATATATATATATATATATTATGTAACATTAATCTAGATCAATACAATTATACACGTATTCAAACAATTAACAGTTTAATCTGACATAACAGATAATGTCTTTCATGTATGAATGATCTTATTTTTCTGCATCACAAGTCTGCGAGACCTTTATCCTCTAACACAATCTCGAACTGTTCTGTGATTATCCAGGTTACACAGTTTAGAACTAGAATGACGCATTATCAATCAGTGTATCGTTTGTAGGACAACGATATCGGGTTCTTTTGAAGAATAAATTGCAATGGTCACAGAATAGCACGCTCGTAGTATGGTTTGTCAGTACCAGTCCTATCTCTAAAAATAAAAAAATCTACATCACAACAACACTTGTTGGGTTGCGAGTAATGAACAGATTAATAATAATAATAATAATAATAATAATAATAATAATAATAATAATAATACATATATTTCTTGTTTATATAAAACAAAGCCTTACTATCTATTCTTTTTTCTTGGAATTGTAACCTGAAGTCACACATAATATTTTCAATGCCATCTTAGCAATAGGTGGTCAGTATCATTTACCCTAAGTTTCGTATAATGCTTAAGCTGTTTTTCTTTCTTGAATTCATAACGTTTCTGTAATTCCCGAGTTTGTTCACCTCTAATAAGTTCTTGTCACTATATTTTTTTATATTTATTGTTAATTTATTAAGTATCAAAGAATTAATCACTAGCCAGTACGGATTAATGCCGAGACTCCAAGTGAATTACTGATAGCAAGTAAGAGACCTGTTCTGATTTTACAGATAGAAGACCATGTATTAGGAACGTTGGCTTCCACGTTTTACCGTTCACACTTCCTTTACTGTCTCAGAAATATTTATCTTGTCCGGAAACTATGTTAATCATAATTGAGATACCAACGCAAATCTCTGCAACCACAACTGGTTTTTCATACCTCCAGTCTCAACAGTTTTGATGCGTCTGAACGTTTTAACAATTTATTCAGTGATTACTGAAACTCAAGACTGAACTACTAAAGTTGATTACATTTTAATGCAGTACATCAGATTCAGTTTAAAACAAGTATCGTAGGTGCCATCATTCTGTTAAATGATAGTCAACAGTTGTTTCCAATTATAATAAAAGATAATCTGATTATAATAAGCAGTGGAAAGATTTTCTAAATTTGAATCAGTTATTATTTTTATTAAAAAATACAGCTGAATTTTCTAACCTGTAAACACGATGTTAAGTGTCAGCGCTTTGTGTGTGTGTGTGTGTGTGTGTGTGTGTTTTATGAAATACTTGGTACGTATCGTGTACTTATTATCTGTAACGACAAAAGCAAAATAATATATGAATCACGAAAAGTGAGAAATTATGTTTGCTTCGTTGGTATGAGAATTCCACCCTTTTTTTTCTGATCGTAACCAACACTGTTTGATATCATTATCTTCCAATGCCATTCTTTGTTGATAGTTCTAAATATTTTCTAAACATTCCGTTGTATTCTGACTTCGATGACACACTGTTTTAGATTTTTCAGTTCTTACCTGGATCCATTTTCCATTTGAACGAAATCTTTTAGACAGAGATATTTTACTACTTCTGAACAGTGGTCAGAATTGTTGTGTATGTCTTACATTGTCCGTTCTCCTGTCCATACTTACTGGATTTCAAATATCATGATTCCATTATTTGACTTCTCATTGCTCTGATTTTGCTCGCATTTTTCTAAATGACATTAATTTTTACACGTATTTTCTTATTTTAAAATATGTTCTCTGAGTATGAGCTTACAAGCCATCACTCAATATATTGTGGGCAGATTATTCTTGCGTCTTCCACCTTGACTTTCAAGAATGTTTACAGTAACTTCTGCTTATCAATCGTTGTATCACTAACTTCAATTTATAATGGAATTAGTCAGGTGAGTTTTTGGTTTCGCGTACATATTTCGTATACATTTCAGAATAACAAGTGTCTGATATGTTTTTTTTTTAATTAGTAAGCATAATAATTAGTAAGATACATAAATGGGCCATTACGGAACCGGCATTTTAAGCACATCTCCATTTAGGCCATTGATCTTTTTCATCGAGGTCTATTTTGACATTGAAACCTTCACGGTGTAGTGTAGTCTGTAGAGTATAGCTACTACTTAAAATGTAAATATTATTTAATATGAATTAAACAGTTCAGCAAACTGGTTCAGCCTTTCTTACCTCAACCACCTCACGTATTATCTACCAGATTGCAGTCAGTACAAAACATCCATTTACATGAAAACGTCAACATTTAATATGCCGCAGAATTAGTCAGTAGATAAATAACACTTTTGTCGCCAGTATACACTTACGAAATGATAGTTATACACTTCCACCAAGTTCTCGATATATTACTGTGCACACATTTAGATAATTTTGATTCAAATGGTAAATTGTGTGAGATAATAGTCAGAAGTTATTTGCAAATTAATATATTCTGCAAAGCAAGTTAAAAACATACTTTGCCGATTACAACAGTTAATTAAGTCCATTTTTATCCATCATCCATATTTTAAACATAATATCAAACCATATCAAATAATCTTCCAACGGTATTTCTAATCCGTTCATCTTTGACAGATCAGTAACCTAATTAGACTGTTTTTGACATGTGGTGTGAACATTCCGCACTTGCATCGTTCTTTAATTTCGTTTTTAACAACATGAAGTAGAAGGCTCTAGTAGTGTCAACAAACGTTTTTTGTGAGCTTTGATGTGTGGGTATATTTAAATTAAAAAGAGTATTTCATGTGTTTATGCTCTCCATATCATGTAGTTATACTCATAAAATAGCATAATAAAATGTGTCTCTACCTCATATGCCCCGAGATAACTCCAAGACGCAGTTTAACATATGATTATAATACATAACAAATATCTAGAAAATTCATTTTAGTCGCAATTTAAATAAAAAGAATTTGTATACAGTTAAATAATTTGTATGAATGTGCCCAATCTGGTTTTGATGGCTCTACAAATACAAAACGGTGGTTGTTTTACCACATTTTGAAACAAAAAAAATTTATTGGCATTAAGTCAACGTCAAAGAAAAACAAGAATCATTACTTAGCTATTCTGAATCTGCAGATGTTAAAATCAAGATATTTACCTAATAAAATCAGGCAGAAATAATCAAGTAATGTTATCATCAGCACCATAGTAGCTACTCATAAAGCAATTTACCTTAAATTGGTGCAGAAGTTCTGGTAAGACAACTCGTGTGATTTAATTATTTCGGAGTTTTGACAGGATATTTTTAACCCCTAAATTCCCGGATCTTTTACAAACCAAATATTGTATTAAATGATATTGTTTTAGTTCAATTCATTCTTGTTAAGGATCCGTTAATAGTAAAAACAAGATGGACGCTACGATACGCAATAGTAATAATTATTTCGGATACAGGTGTTTTGATCGTTGATGAAACATATGAGTGTTGAAATTTAGTTTACCTCGCAGTTTCTAGAATTAAAAAAAAATATCTCAGTTGCGGAGGGTTGTCATAGAAAGACAAATATAATCAAACTCCAGAAACGTATGATGATGCTTACATTAAAACAACAACGGAATAAACATTGTACGAGCTATAACACAGTAATGTTTTGGCAGTATTCAAATAATCATCCAAGACATTTTACTGCAGGTGGAATTAATAGTAAGTTTGGTCATACACGCGAAAATGTGATGTTGAACTGTCTTGAATGTAATCACAGTTGAGGTGATAGTTTACAAAGTGAAGACGGTGGTAATTTGTATCATCAGGAATTACTTGTAATTGTACACGTACAAATCCACGTTGTGGAGCAGTTGAATCTAATCTATTGATTGCAGGTCTACCCGTAGATCTTACTCCGCTTTAAATTGTATGTGTCGTTACGCTCCAAACAGGATTAGTTGCTCTTTGTTACCACATTCAAGTTCACCGGATTAATATAAATATCTTACAGTCACATTACGTAATACTTGATGTTTTGAATAATCATGTCGTTGTAATGGTATATTTTTTTTATGTAATTGCATTAATATGTTTCATGGCAGTTGTTCGAGTAATTTCGTTTTTTTAATGCATTTATCACGTTCGTTAATAATGCAACCTATTCGCTGGATCTCGTATCTTTCTGAATTATTATTGATATCCGAACAATCTCTCAGCAAGTCTTCGATTAAATCGTTCAGCGATTGCCTGATCACGATGTATTACGGTATGTCTTCGTCTAATTTTGGCATTATGCTTTGCCATCAGAGATGTTACTACACCAAGAAATTCCTTACCAGGGTGAACCTGTAATAGTTGTGACCATCGCCGACCACTTTGTGGTCCGGATCATCGTTGATAAATTCGTTCAAGAGCAGACAAAACTTCAGTTTCAGGTTTAGTTCATTGTGGCTCTGCTTTTGTATATCTACTTGCAACGCCAACAACAGTGAACAAGTATTTGTTTGTTAATTTGCGCCTACCAAGTTTGATAGTATCGTGTGGAAAAACAGAATATCAGCCTGATAAACGTCATTAAGAATGCTGACATCAAAATGTGCGTTTGAATTTGTTTAGGGCGTGGTAAATAAATGTACCATATTGCCTGTCGCGCTAACCACGCTGAAACAGCAGAACATTCGACACCTGCTGCACCAGTAAGTTAACCAATTGCTGCTCTATCGTTCCAATAACCTTTAGGCTATAAGAAATCGATTCCATTATTTTTAAAAAACTACCAGCCTCTAATGCTAGTTTACTTTTCATCGCAGATTTTAATAGGAAGGTATCAAGTTTTTGTCCCAACCGCATTTATTGTATATTCACTAGATTTTGGTTGATCTTAGTTATCAAGTCGAATATCAAGTTAGGTTCCAGGACGACAATACTTATATCCTGGAAGATGTTTTTCACTATGATATTGTGCCCATGGAGTTCCTTGAATCTTTGACTTTAAAATCGCAATATCACCAGCATCTTTATATCTACTTTTAGATAAAAACGATACTTTTTTTTACCACATGTTACAAATCTTCCACCATATGCTATTTGTCTGTTTGTTGTAACCTTGGTTAAATCAGTAGTTGGATATTTAATTCCACAATGTAAACAATATGAATTCATATAATTACAATATGGATGCAATTGATATTGATTTTTCAGCGACAAAGAAACAAGAACCAGTTAAACATCATGTAGTGCTACCGAATTCAATCAAATTGACAGTCATTGATCTATTTGGAAGTGGAAAGACGCAAATGTTACTTAATATGATAATGAGATGGTTGAAATGAGATAAATTATATTTGGTTAGACCGTCTGTAGATGATCAGCGATGCTACAATGTTCTTAAAGATTTTAAAGACAATGAAAAATTGTTAGACGTAGAAGTTATTGATTTTGTCACCGATAATGATGGGGCGCCATGTGTTGATGAACTTGATGGATTTATTATTAATTTAGTTGTATATGAGGTGATGCTACACAAGCAATCAAATCCAGCAAGAATAATCTCTAGACGGAGGCATAAAAATACAGATCTTATTTATAAGATAAGAATTCTTTACATCAGACTTCAAAGTCCATACCTCTAAATTAAAATATAGATACAAAGTATATAAAAATGCATTGTAAACATAAAAGTATACCAACAATACAGGAACATCTACAACTATTAACTGCGCTGCGTCTTTCATTATTAATAATAAAATTAAATGACACATTTAAAGAGTAATTTGTTCCAAATACTAATAATATGAGAACTGACTTGAATGTCATAGTTCCAAAGAGATTTCAATATACAATTCGTACTATTAGATATTCTTGTCATCAATGCGAATACATACTTTCTCATTATTTCATCAAAACTGAATACATTATAATTAACAAACATGTTGGAGGCACCGTTCCACTTTGGAAGACCTAGTAAAAAACGAAGACTGTTATAATGACCAATATCTAATTTTCGTTTCATACATTCACTAAATTGTGTCCCCAGAGAAGCGCAATACATGATGCAGCAATAAGATTTGAATAATATAATTTAGATATTCAATGAACAATTCCTGAATATACGTAGAAGTATGTTTGCTCGGGTACACATAGACCGGTAATGTCTCATCATATATTCATTATCCGACCGTTTGGATTTACAAATGCCGAAAGTGATCAAAGGTAATTGTAATATTGTATCTGTATTAAATGGAGCTGATACACATACTTTAAGAAATGTTCATCAGACCAGGTGGAGCGGAAATATGAATATATTTTTTTTTAAAACTTAAACATTTTAAAAGCTCAAGCTACACCACACGGATTTATAACAATACATTTACATAGCCCTAGATCAAGATATCGTGTAGGTATTGGTAAAACGTTTGGTAAATAAATTGATCTAATTATAGCAGCAGAGAGGATGTGACCTCAATCAGACGTCAAGGATGTAAACAAAAGTCGCACGTTCAAACTTTGGGGTAAAAACATGAGAAAAAAGTAACAAAATCAGCTAATGCAATTAGAGAAACACTCGATAGGTTATTGGATTAGGTTTGGCGTTACATTCTTTGTATTATTGTTTTTCGTAGGAAGCATGTTTTTCAAAAGTGACGTTTCAGCAGAAGGGCAGTTAACACTTTCTGCTGCTCGAGGTAAAAAGGCTGAATACCGGTAATTAAAAAGATAAGTACTAATAATAGTCTAGAGTAAACAACGAGGATACAATTATGGACCGCAAGGAACTTTGATCTAACGTTGACCACTTGATAGCTTAGAAGCTAATAAAAGTCAAGAGTAAACAATGAGGATACAATCATGGACCGCAGGGAACTTTGATTTAACGTTGATCACTTGATCCCTTAGAAGCTAATACAAGTCAAGAGTGAACTATGAGGATCCGATTATGGACCGCAAGGAACTTTGATCTAACGTTGACCACTTGATCCCTTAGAACTAATAAAAGTCAAGAGTAAACAATGAGGATACAATTATGGACCGCAGGGAACTTTGATCTAACGTTGACCACTTGATCCCTTAGAAGCTAATACAAGTCAAGAGTGAACAATGAGGATAAAATTATGGACCGCAGGGAACTTTGATCTAACGTTGACCACTTGATCCCTTAGAAGTTAATATAAGTCAAGAGTAAAAAATGAGGATACAATTATGGACCGAAGGGAACTTTGATCTAGCGTTGACCTCTTGTTCCCTTAGAAGCTAATACGAGTCAAGAGTGAACAATCAGGATACAATTATCCCTTATAAGCTAATATCTGAAACGGGTTATATTACTGAGATAAAAGAGTGAAAGGTTTACTGTAAATGTATAAACAACTTTTACTATTGATGGGGGCGTAAACAAAATAACATTGGAAGGTGAATTTAAATAATGTCAACAGCGGATGAATAGTTGCTCATATATTGCCAACGATTTACAAACTCCCGCGATTAACATTTATAAAATTGATATAGACATGACTACAGTCATAAAAGTCAAACCCACTATGCCAGCAACAGTACATATTACGCAGGCATTGCGCCTTTTACCAAACGAATGACTAACCGTGTATCATGCTCAAATAAAATTATATTTTCTTTGCAATTCAAAAAACCTGATCATCACATTTGGAACATAATAATTCAGACATTTTCGCACCATTCATCACTCACACAGAGATGCATAACTATACCAATCATATCTAATCACATAACATATAGATAATGAAAGTAAATTAACGATACTTCACTATCATGCAAATGATTTAATATCCTGTTTCAATAGATTATACAACTAGTTAGTCTATCATACTAAGATTTCGTATGAAATAAACATTATCAGAATAAAAGATAGAAACCACAATATTGGAAAGGTCTATATAATGAATAAATAGTTATCAGACGTTGCAGATGTTCTAGTTTCCTGATTAAAGACTGGAAGAAATTGTGATGTCAATTATTTATCATTTTGAGATGTTTACGTGAACTTAGATTTAGTTTCCAATATTGATTTGCTGAATATCCTGTTAGAAATTATGATGCGTGATTTCATATATCTTTTATAAAACAACAGTTGTATTTCAGTTACAGATATCTATTTTAACTGTTCCTCCAACGTGAAGAAAATCTACAAGAAACCTTTGTATATCGATCATGATTATGAGCGTACTCCTCATTCCAGCTTTGTGACTATTCCTATATTTTACTTTATTAAAATTATATATTCCACGTGGTTCCTCACTGGTAGCTTTTATATCATTACAATTTATAATTATAACGATACATTTGTATCATTGAAAGAATAACAGCATGTTATATGGATTATTTACTGAGTATATTGTGTTTACCTTTAATGTGATGATATCGCATTAAGAATTTAAAAAAATAATTTTCTGAATTTTTTTTCCCATTTCCTTGAATCATTAACTCATCCAAACTCCGTTGCGATCGTGCCACCTGTGTTAACGGTAATGGTAATTCAACTGGCAAAATGTTTAGAAACACAATCGGTTAGCTTTCCTTAGGTCTCACGGTGCATGTTCAGCAAATATCCATTAATCTTGGTAAGGCCATCTATAAAAATAGGTAATATATCCATTTTATGTATTGTTCCCTTCCAATTAATTTGTTTTTAATTGTACTCTTCTTAATATAATGATAAAATAACGTTATCAGTTAATAAAGTCATAAATGTGTGCTTAATATTTTCTAGGGGTGGATTTAGATTCAAAGGATTGATTCGGTTTTTCGAATCGCTTCATGATGTCATTCTTCAACATGTCATTCTTCGAAATCCTGCAGTTAAGTTGTCAAATATTTGCGATTAAATACCTTTTTAATGGCTGGTCAAGATTAAATATATTTAGATGAATCTCATTTATGCACATTTCTGTCCTCTTATATTTGAGTTCACACGAAAGCGTTATACTGACAATGAAACATGCAATATTTTTTTTTCGCGGGCACTATCTGACAAACGATGCACGTCGAATATAAAATAGAAGTTTTACAAGGTTACAATTTGTGTTCAAACTTGGACGACCCACAACGTATTATAGATAAAATGATATTCCATTTGCAAGGCGGCTCAGGCGATGCAGGAAATAATGACCGTTATATACGTAAACAAAATTACCATCGCAATCAACACAACAGGATTTATACCTTACAAGCTGATTAAGGTAACAGTGGAAAAACACGGAATGTCGCATTAGGCTTAACGTATTCAGTAGTACTAGCATAAATTATGGTGATGGTGTCAATAATAACAAGGGATAGTACTGTTGTAAAAGAGTGACGACAGATGAAATCTAAAATCATTAGAGCCAGCAATATATTTTAGATCGTACTAGAAACATGTAACTCATTATAGAGCAATACATGGGCCTCAGTAGCTCAAATGTTAGGGTGCAAAACTCGTAATCGAAATGTTTCGGATTCAGTACCCGTCTAGAGTATTCTTGGCAGTGTAATTAAGTAAACCCGTGAAAATTGTAAAATTATTTTTAAGTCCAAGATACGATATAGATAATTATGTTTTGTCGTTAAGTTACAGGTAAAGAAAATCATTATGATGTCAACATAACTATCACTGTTACGTCCCTCGTCATAATATATGATTTATTTCCCTAACATGTTTAAGTAAAACATTATTATTATTATTAGTATTCTACCTATTATTATCTATCTACGTCACACATACATGTGTATTACTCTTGTCCTCTTCCACATTATCGACATCACCCTCCCGAAATAAAAATAATCAAGTTGGTCCTCATATATTTGCGTTTATTGAATATAATAAGCACTCATGGCTTGGTGATAGTGCCATGTATAATATTTATGTCCAAATAACAACGCGACAAAAGTAGTATAAGTCATCTGCGAATTACGGAAATATGTTAAGAAAACAATCATGTTAAAAGTGAATTTATATGATTTTTCATCGAATCAATTTGTATGGTTATCATTAAAGTCTTTGTAATTTTAATAAATGACGATTGTTTAATACTTCTGCATTGTGTTACATTTTTCATTATAATCATATATTACAGTGATTTCTGGTGTATTTAAATGGCTTATGTTAACAAACGCTAACAAGGCCTACATTTTGCAGCCCACTGCAGCTGTTGGAGTAAAGGGTGGACAGCATTCGCCATACTTTGTTCTCTTCTCATCTAAATAACACCAATATTTCATAAGAGACCATGCATACGGATGAAGTCCGCACGGAAATTCCGGAATACACGTTTGTCCATATTCCGCCGTAAAACTAGGTTCAGTACAGTCATCATAGGAAGTTCCAGACCTGCACCACGAGTGCAGCTCTCCATTGAGGGCGCACTCGCCACTGCAGCAATATTCCCATTTATTCGTATTATCTACATAACACCACCGGTACGATGTACCTTGATGATATCCGCACTCCGTGCCAGTACTGAATTTGGTGTTTCCAGCGGTGTACAAGTCGCGAAACGGTTTTTCTGTATTAATGCCCTGACATAAAACAAGCAGCACCATGCCGAGTAGATGTAAAGTGTAGTCCATGATGCTACAATGATCTGGAATGGAATACAACATTAACCAGTTAGTAACTTGTAACTTGTTCAAACTAACCCAGAAAAGAATAGACAAATTAACCAGTTAGTATCTTTTTAACTCGTGTTATTTGATATTGGAATGATATGATCATCGGTAAAGTGAATATATTTTAAGTTTTAAAATTCATTTCAAAAGTCCAAGCGTTTAACGGGTAAAATAAAAAAATGAACTTATCCTTGGCAACTAAAACTTAAAATGACCTCAAAGCACACCTGAATCATGCATGCATATGTATGTATGTATGTATGTATGTATGTATGTATGTATGTATGTATGTATGTATGTATGTATGTATGTATGTATGTATGTATGTATGTATGTGTGTGTATGTTTGTGTGTGCGTGCGTGCGCGTGTGCGTGCATGTAGTTATAGTTGTTGTAGGGTTTAACGCCATTTTATAGCACACGATAGGCTATACATGTCTCTAAGTATAATTGGTGGAGGATGAACCCGGGACAACACCCGGAAAAAACCACCGACTCACGAGAAGCTACTGGCAAGCTTTCTCTTATAACTAAATTAGCCGAATCTTAGACTCGAACCTACGCAGAGGTGAGATGGCAGTGATCCGTAACGGACAGCTATTTAGACCAGTCGGTCACACGGGGCCCCTATGTATGTATGTATGTATTTATGTGTGTGTGTGTGTGTGCGTGTGTGTGTGTGTGTGTGTGTGTGTGTCAAGTGGGATCCAAAGGTAGGCGACATACGCCTAAACAAGTACAACTGCTTTGCAAGGGGGAGTTATTACCCTTCCAGGACACCCGATACACCCCATTGTCAGATACAACCTGGACATTGCTGCCTTGAGCGAAACATGGTTTACATAAGAAAGCAAACTATATGAAAGGGGCTCCGGGTACACTTTCGATTTGAGCGACCGAGGAAGTGTTGGTTACAGCTTTGAAGTGAAGACAACACTGACTGGCAAACTGGCTGGGCTCCCAAGGAAGTAATCAACGGGCTCATCACCATGAAAATGTCCTTCTTATCTAGACGAAAACAACTTACCATCATCAGTCGCTATGTCCCAAACACGACCAACCGATGTAAAGTTCTATGAGGGTCTTTATTCCGTCACTGCTGCCTTTCCAATGGCAGATAAGCTCGTCATTTTTGGCGATTTTAATGCAAGAGTAATCTTTGATCCCGTTGAATGGAATGGAGTGCAAGAAAAAATTGGAGTGGGTCTCTATAACAGCTATGGTCTACGTTTGCTACAGACTTGCGCCTAGCATGAACTGCTGATCACCAATACAGTATTCCGCTCATTACCCGTAAACGGATGTCATGGATGCACCCTCGCTCTGAGCACTGGCCTTCCTACCTATATCCAGATATTATGGGTGCACCCTCACTCAAAGCAATGGAACTTGATCGACTGCATCAATGTCAGGAAGCAGGGAGGCAGGATTTGCTCGTGGCCTAGACATTGTGCGGCGCTTACAACTGGACAAACCACCGTCTCAAAATACGCATTTACCCAAAAAAGACTTCCACAAGGAAAGAAGGCTCTTACACGACTGGACACAACCATGCTGAAATGCACCAGTACCATGCATTATCTCGTGCATGCCCTGGAATAACTATTAAAGTCCAACCCTCTCGACTATCAGAATGTGGAGACTTACTAGGCGGCATTCAGAGAGCTGGTCTACAGTACAGCTTCGAAAATCCATGGAATCTCATCCAGAAAGCATCAAGACTGGTTTCATTAACACTGCGACAAGTTCAAGCAGTTGCACGACCAGAACCATCGCTTTCTTTAAACTTAACAAACCCAAGTCCACTTCTTGAAAATATGCGTACAACACCATACGCATAACGATACAGTATAAGTTACGTAAGATGGAAAACAGCAGCAGACAGGGTGAACCCTACAACGTTTTCAAGCAAAATTAAGGCTTCCTTGGCTGAGTACCCTTAGATGGGAAGGGTATATACCAGTCGTAAAGACGTATTTACGTGTTATGGAGAGTGATTGGGACATAAAAAATCGAGAGAAAAAATTTTAAAAAAAAATAGTCTCCATTTGCCAAATGGGAACTCAGCAGAGAGGGTGAACCCTACGACTTTGTAGAGGCGCCAATTCGGCAAACTGAGACTTCCTCGTAAAAAAAGCGTCGATTCGGTAAATAGAAGCTTCCTCAAAGACGCCAACGTCGCTGTCAATCACCCTCTCTGCTGCTATGGGTTAATAATTTTTTTACGATGAAAATCACTACGATTTCAAGCGAATATTTGATCGAGTCCGATACGATATCGTGTCTGAGGGTCATGCAAATTTATTGTTACAAATCCGTACGGGGTTGACTGAGCGTTACTAAAGAAATTTTTAAATTGATTATGATCCATATCACCGCAGCACCAAGTTTGCCAAATATTTCTAAGAGTATGAGTATCAACTCCGTTAAATACACACAATAAATTGCAGTTATCTCTGATCACTTTTGGAATCTGTGTGTAGCGTTGAGTGACATATAGCACGTCAGTGTTTTTGTGCCTGCCTCGGGAAAATATTCTAGCCGGATTATTTTGTTTATCCAGCATCACATCGTCGTATACAACTAAATTATTAAGACTTCCATCGAGATCTTCTACTGATGGTGCCTCGTCAATATCGGTTATAAAATCAACGACGTTCTCGCCTGCAATCTCTGAAGCGTTTTCATTAAAATCTTTTAGCACTTCATAGCATCGTTGATCATCTACGCTAGGAGCAATTAAATATAACTTATCCCACTTCATCCATCTCATTATTAAATTGAGCAACAATTGCGTCTTGCCGGATCCAGATGGCCCGATTATAATCATCCGGATAGAGTTTGGTAGCGCTGCATGATGCTTAACCGGTTCTCTTGCTTTAGTCGCTGAAAAATCAATTATATCCATATCTCTATACATAAATTATGGATCTATATTGTATGAAGTGTAAAACGCGTACTGGCACAGATGACGTGACGACGATTACAAATAAAAATAACCGATTAGCGCTTTTTGGTAAATGCGTACAATGTGGTATAAAAAAATTTAGATATGTGTCTATGAAATCCGGAGATGATTTAAAAAAAAACGAGGAGGTGATATCGCAGCCAAATTGGCAAAGCTTCCTGGAACCCCATGGGTAAAGTATCCCGGAGAAAAGCACCTTCCAGGATATAGCTACTGTGGCCCTGGAACACGATTAGATATCAGACTCAATAATCATAACCAACCCAAACCCGGTGAAGAACCGATAAACGCCATTGATAAGGCGTGTCACGCTCATGATGTCGCATATAAGAGCAGTGATTTGCAACACAGGCATCTCGCAGATGTGAAATTAATTCATGCGTGAAATGCTATTCCTGATAAATCTTTCAAAGAAAAATTGGCTTCATGGTTGGTAAAATCAGCTATGAAAAGCAAATTGATGTTAGGTGCCGGTAATTAATAACAACATGGAATCTATTTATTATTCTCCGAGGGGATACTGGAAGGGTAACGCAGGCCTATAACACAACTGTACTGGAAGTACGGCAAATTTTTCTTTATGCAATTCAAATAACTTCATTTGAAGTGTGTCTCTGACAATTGTTCTACTTGCAATTATCAAATCGTTTGGTCTCCACGTTTCCCAAAAATCATTCATGGGAGTTTCTGAAATCACTTCACGCGCTATTTCACACTGGATTCTATCCGGTTGTAATCTAATGAGCGCTTTGAATTCTCGTAATCGTTCATCAAGTGATATATAATCAGTGTTAATTTCTTCATAATACTCTACAAAACCCTTTAGCCACTCATGTGAGGATGCACCGACAAATGGTGGAGGTTGGCCGTGATCCCCGCACATAACGACTTTTGTGTTTTTGTTTAACAACCACTCAAGAAATGTTTGTAATACATCTAATGATACTGTGCATATTTCATCCCAGATTATGATTTCAGGAATGACTTTATCACCCATACGCTCAGGAGTCCATTTGTCACCCTTCCATCGAAAGAAACTATGATAAGTACAGGCATTTACCTCTCGTTGTTTCATCTCTCTGGCGAGTCTGTGAGTTGGTGTTAACACAATCATGTTTGACCGACGAAATAATTCAATTGCACGAGTTGTCTTTCCTGATCCATCACAACCGTTTAAATAAACTGTCTTGTATCTACATATCGGATCAGAGACAGATGGTGCATTAGAAAATTCTGATTGAATTTCAATACGGTTACAACAAAGATATTTATCATCCATGGCAACGTCTGCGGATTCACAATACTCATGTAGTGTTTCCTTTTTAAATCGCCAACGTCCCCAATTTTCCTCGGGATCTGTGAATGCCGCTACAGCTGATTTATATTTATTGTGTATATACATCGAATCAGTGGCTACTCTAACTGCGGTATTAGGAAATCTATTTATCATCGAAAATAGATTAATAGAAGCATAGGCTAGCATAGAACTTCTCAAATGTGTGTACTGGGAATTAGATCCATCACAGTAGGTAACAACCGTACCTAATTTTTCACCATTGGATAGAAAAGCATCCTTACGGGATACAAGTTTTCCTTGTTTCGTTAAATCCGTTACAATAAAATCGTATTCAGTGACGTCTATGACCAACCTCGAAGAGTATTTTGCATTGTCGCATCCTCCACCCTGGGTAAATTTACCGATTTTATTCTTCGTCCAAAATCTTTTGCTTCTTCTTTTTTAATTTCAAATACCTTCTTAGACAGATTCATGATTTCTTCCTCGCTGAGATCAAGAAATTGTTTTCGTATTTCATTAATTACTTGATCTAGATGGGGTTGTGGTAGCCAAACTTCTTTCTGAGCTCGATAGAATATAATCGCTTCACCGACAATTAACGATTGTAACATCTCACAATCGATCATATATCGTAGTAACACTATTGGCATCCATGCCTTTTTAGACATGTGCCTACCAAGCCAAACATAACTATCTCAAGTATTCTTATCGAGATTAAATCTAGGACTAATTTTTAATAATCTCTTAAACTCCTTCATGTTGCCGTCTACTAGACGTTTTTTGGGTTCACGTTTACTAGACGTTTTTTTGGTTTATCGAGATTAAATCTAGGACTAATTTTCAATAATCTCTTAAACTCCTTCATGTTGCCGTCCACTAGACGTTTTATTTGTTTATCGTTTACTAGACGTTTTTTTGGCTTATCGAGATTAAATCTAGGACTAATTTTCAATAATCTCTTAAACTCCTTCATGTTGCCGTCCACTAGACGTTTCTTTGGTTTATCGAGATTAAATCTAGGACTAATTTTCAATAATCTCTTAAACTCCTTCATGTTGCCGTCCACTAGACGTTTTTTTGGTTTATCGAGATTAAATCTAGGACTAATTTTCAATAATCTCTTAAACTCCTTATCAGGATTGAATTGAGCATTTTTCCAAGGCTAAATTTTCGATAATCTCTCGAACTTCTTCATATTATTATTAAAACAAGCATTTAAATGAAAGATTATGTATAATGAATCACTGCAAATGGCTTATGATTGGATCGACGACACCGTGTAACAAATCATGTAGAAATGATTTTTGTGGGTATCATATGCAAAGCTTTCGTCGTGGAAGCCTTGGTCCGTTAGCCTGCATACGATGTGGGGTTGGGGTCAGGGAGAAATCGCAGTTGTGTCTGAGTTGTGGTGGTAAACGATACAGGGAATTGAAGCGTTATTATGACAAAAGAATCAAAAATGGAAAATCATATGAATTTTCAAAAAAAAATTCTGACCCCGACTCTGTCAGCGACAAAGTCATAAGAATTCCCCAAGACTACATTGAAAGATTCTCCAAAGATGTTATTATTAGACCAAACAGTGAATTAGACAAATAGTAGTAGTATATAAATGAATCAAGAATTAAAACCACACCCTGTGATTACAAACTATGAAGCATCCAGTGATATGATGGTATCATAAGAAACCGTAGACTGAAGAAACCGGTCGGTTTTGTGACTAATCAAGGATATTTGATGTTTGGTGCTGGAAAGAAAAAATATCTCAATCATCGTTTCGTGTATGAATGTTTCTGTGGATTGATCGAGGATGATTTTGGTATTGATCACAAGGATTCTAATCCAAAGAATAATTCCTTATCAAATCTGCAAGCTATCACACAAAGTGAGAATACCAAACGAGGTTGGACTGGGAAATACTCGAAAAAAGCGAGACTCGTAAGATCTTTTAATACGGCAACTAACGAGGAGATAGTATTTTCATCTATGAATAGTGCCGGAAGGCATTTCGATATTTGTAGAGCCTCGGTACGAAAAGTTGCAGAAGGGATTTATCGATCTGCCATTTCAAAACAGACCGGACAAAAAATTAATTTCATTTATGTCTGATGCGTCATATTTTTCATTTAGAAATATGTAATCATCATAGAATATGAATTCTGAAAAAATGAATAGCATTATTGATGAAATCTTAAAATTGAAAAGTCAGGATATCAAACTATCAGATGGTTTAAATCCTGATCAAATCATATCAGATTTTCAGGATATAGAATACGGAGTTAACACTAACAAATATATGCTACCCAAGAAATATGCGCTAATCAAAAAAATTCAGAATTCTATTCGAGACTCTCTTTCATTTTCCAGTGACATAAGTGTGTTTGTTCCGTTGTATACTATCGTTGAACGAATACGAAAAAAATTAGGTAACGAATACGAATTGAAAAGGGATGTCAATTCTAAAGTTAGAAACATAAGAGCGTTAATTCAAGAAAATGAACGACTTTGACCGTGACCGACCCTCAGAGAGATTTTGTCCGTGACCGACCTCAGAGAGATTTTGTCATTTTTTATTGTGACCGACCCCAGAGAGATTTTCATTTTTTTAGCATTTTTTGATTGAAAACAACAAAATCAGTGAATAAAAAATATTTCACACACACTGAATAAAAAATCATCTGACATGTCAAAGTGTTTTCGTCTGTTAGGTCAGGTTCGGAAAATTGTTTTGCAATTGAAAAATTGTTTACGGTTTCAAATAATGGTCAATGAAGCATTAACCACCCGATTGGCACGTGAACGACTAGATGCAATCAAGAAATTTATACCAATTCGCGACTCTGTAAGAAATAAACTGCAACAACGACAGAGTTTACAAACGGATTTTGCTGTGGGATCTGAAGAATTGTTTAAACCAGTAACCACAGCAACGAAAGGGGTAGAGCGTGCTATATTGGGAGATGTTCCCGAGACGGGGAAATTTGTTATCGGTGAACTTGAAAAAATAGCAGCGAAAACTGAACAAACAAAACAGGCTGTACAAAAAATGGAATCAAAAAGAACAGTAGATGATTTACGCGTGAGGTTTAACGAGGCGAGGTTAGCAGAAATCGACAAGACTGATCCAACAGAAATTCCTGCGCTTGTTGTTACGACTTATGAAAACAAAAAAAATATGTTGAAACCAGAACATCATAAGTTTGTTAAGAATTTAACTCATTGGGCTGATATATTCTACAAAATCAAAACTAAAAAAAGTCAAATTAAGACAGATAGTGCATCATACATTGAATATATCAATGCGGTGGATATAGTGTATAAACAATACGAAGAGTTTAAACAACAACAAAAACCGCGAAAATTGCGAGGAAAGCGACAGCAACCTGCAAAGAAAATATCTTTTTCACCTAAAATACTACCACCTGATCGAGATGATGATGTTTCTTATTATTTACAAGAAACCAATTTAGAAGAACTGGATGAAGCAACTGGTTATAGCGGAAGTGGATTGCAAAACGCTAGCGTTGGAAACTCTTCGGGTTTCTGTCCTGGTAGTGTTCTCAGTGATATATCACGATTAGAAGTTCTTGTAGGAGGATTCCGAGCTGGAAATAACTCACCGGAAATAATTAATGAATCAGCTCATATCTGTAGACGATTATTTCAAGGTGGTATCATGGATATCAGCACATATCGAGATTTCATTGGCGAGTTAGTGGAGGATTATCACAGTGACTGAATTCACAATTGACAAATTGTTTTACAATTGAAAAATTGTTTCTGATTTCAAATAATGATCATGCACTACAACCATGATAAACCAGCCAGTGTCCATGTAGTTAATTCACGGTTTCCAGTTTATAGAGCGTACTATGGTGATGGTTTAGGTGATACCATTGCTGGGTTATTTGCAAGAATGGCTCCAAAAGTGATGCCGTTAGCTAAACAATTATCAATGAAAGCAATTGATGTTATTCGTGATAAGGGTATTAGTGCTGTTGGAGATTTTGCCGGGAAAGCGTTTTCAGCCGCGAAGAATAAATTAACATCATTAGTGAAATCACGGAGAAAGAAACCGTTACCGTCTACAGCGGAAATGCCTGCGAGTGTTAGTAAAATTATAAATAACGCAGTAGATGAAAAAATAGCATCGTTGATAACCCCCGACGCAAATATGATAGCAGGAAGCGGCTTTAAAAATCTACGTCGATGAAAATCGTTTACGATTTCATAATTTAGACTCTGATAAATAGAATAAATGTTCAAAAAGTCACCTGATTCAGCGTTTGATATAGCACCCCACTTGGCAAGGATGATTCTGTACGCGATTATCAATATTATGTCTATCATGCAATAGACTCAAAGAGTCGATCGCGAATTGAACTTCAAGTCCATGATACCAGTAAGTACTTTCTACCCGCTGAAGCGTTTATTGAAGTACAAGGTGAACTTGTAACTGCTGCTGATACTACTACTGTACGAGTACCGTATCCAGCTGGTACTCAAGTCGGTTTTGTCAATAATGGTATTATGGCATTATTTGAGAGTGCAAGATACCTCATTGATGGAAAAGAAATCGAGTCGATAGATCGCGATGTTGATGTGGCTACAACAATAATCGGGTTAGCGAGATATTCTGATGATTATACAAGATCGGCGGGACCTTCTATGATGTTTGCAAAGGATGTTAAAAATACCGCTGGAGGAATTCAATTTGTTGTAAGACGACTAAAGAATAATGCTGGCACTGCTAATATTGATGCCGAGGATATGATTATAAGCAACGATCCTAACTTCAATCTAGGAGCCGCAACACGTATTTCAATGTTGCAAGGAGAGCGTAAATCATTTTCATGCGCGATTCCACTGCATCACATATTTGGATTCTGTAGAAACGTCCGAAAAGTTATCTACGGGGCGAAGCATACAGTAGCGCTTGTACGAAAGGGTGATGATAATGACGCAATTTGGAGGATTTCAGCAGACAATGCAAATCCCAATCCTGATGCCGGTTAAGTTATTTTAACAAAAATATCATTGTGGATGCCAATGTTGATTCCATCAATCACCGCTGAAGGACGATTACTATCATTTATGGACCAAGGAGGAAAATCATTACTAAGTTGGTTATCAGTGAGTACGGATGTTAAACAATCAAGTCTCAACGGGTTATTCACGTGGAATCTAGCATCAAAACAAGGTGTTTCAGCTCCACGTCATATATTTGTAGCGTTACAGGATAACACACGAGTTGACGATCAATGTTTCAGTCATATGATATTTGATCCATTAGGTGTTAAAGACGTCTCACTGAGAATAAACGGCCAGCAGGAACCATCTGAGGATGTACAACTTGATTACGATCAAAATCATATTCCTCGCGTGTATCATAGATTGCTGTCGTTTATGGCACGCGATCAAAATGTTGATACTGGTCTACAAATATCACAATTGGATTTTAAGAATCTATATCCGATCTATTACTATCGCTGGAACATCTTGATTTAATAAGACAGTCAGTGGTTGATATACACTTTAGAGCTAATGTAACCCGTGGTGCTATTGCTAATTATAGAGCGGTTGCTGTCATTCTCAGCGACAAATCAATGCTACTTGAAAGTGTTGGAGGAAGAATGAGAGTGGTAGATGCGCCAGTAGAAAATATGTAATCGAAACTTTATAGCAATTAGATCAATCTGTGTTTGTATAATGTCGTATAGTAATATCAATGTGTCTTTGACACCTGGTCAATTAAAAAAATTGCAATCCAAATCAGCTAAGCAATGTGGAACCACAATTACGCTGAAACCTAATCAAATGACTGGCGGGGCGAATAAATTATCGCTGACAACTCGTCAAGTAAAACATTTCAATGATGCACTTGTAGCAAAAAAAGGTGTCCAGATTACTCTCTCTGCGGCTGCTATCAAAAACATGGAAAAAACTACCGGTATATTCCCGTTGTTAGCTGCGATTCCAGCATTGATTGCGGCAGCAGCCCCAGCGGTGGCTAAAGCGGCAGCGTTAGGGGCTGTTGGTACCGCGGCAGGAATGGCATTAAAGAAAGCAACTGGGCAGGGTTATAAAAAAAGTGGAAAAGGTCTAAGACTACCAGGAACCCCGTATTCGTGGTACAGCTGAAAAGGTCTAAGACTAGGACCGGTTTACTAGTGCCTATGTCCAATTTTGATTTACTCGATGCTGCTAAAAAACTCGCGATTAAAAACTTCAGAGGTGTCTTTATGAAAGATCAATTACCAGCACAACCCAACAGTGTTGAAACAGGCATCATTAATCTCGATAACAGCACCGGACCTGGAACTCACTGGGTTGCATACGCTATTGATCAACGTGGGATTGTCTATTTTGATTCATATGGATTAGCACCACCAAAAGAGTTTATGCGTTATATAAAACTTTTCCAATGAAGACTTGGTATTCTACGCTACCAACACAAACGATGATTGATCCACCAATATGCGGCAGCGAAGTATTAAATGTTCTTGATTCTATTTCTAACTATTTGGGTAACCCAAGGGGAAAACCACCGCATGTTGTCGTAAATGAATACACCAGCAATCGCTTTTTAGAGAGAGAAAGATTTTTACAATAATATGATTGATATTTGGGGAAGACCTCTGAAACCTAAACCCGATGACACTGCAACGGGTGATATAAAAAAAAAATTAAAGATGAAATAGCTGAGATGTTAAATTTAGCAAGTCTTGACCCGAACGAAATAGTTGTATTTCAAGATAGTCAGGGTAAATTGAAAACTGGTGATGTGTCGTTGGATGATATTTTGGTTAAACAACAAAACGCAATCGAAAATACTATCGCGTTATTTTCCGATCAGGGTAAATTGAAAACTAGTGATGTGTCGTTGAATGATATTTTGGTTAAACAACAAAACGCAATCGAAGATACTATCGCGTTATTTTCCGATCAGGGTAAACTCAAACCGGGTGTACTCTTCTCGACTATTACAGATAGATTCACTAAATACGATAAGGAATTTGACGATCATTTGAAAAATTAAAATACTTTTCGTAGAAATGTCGTTCATAAGTTCTTTGAGTCTCCAATGGTAGTTACACCATCTATCGCTGAAATTAAAACATTTATTGATGAGAGGAAAAACTTCATAGAAGACATCAAAACTGATTTTCCGAGGATGATAACAATCATTGAAAAGGCAAAAATTCCTCATGAGAAAACCAATAACGTAGTATACACGATCCAACACGGATCATTTGCGTGGACACCTACAAACAATAAATTAGATATCACTGCAACCGTCAAGGGTATTTATCGATTAGCACTAGTGACAACGACTAAATTTAATATTTCATCGTCGAGTTCATCCGGGGTCAACAATACGATTTCAACTATCATCGACAAGGATACAACTGAAAAGTTCACGATAACATCTACTGATACAAATTTGGTTAGGGTTTCAATAACGTGGTATGTAGAATTCGTAGCGGATTTAAGTAAATAATAAAACCACTAGTGGTTTCAATTGAAAGGAAAATCCTTCGAATTTCACAATTGAAAACGCCTGCGTTTTTAAAATAAAAATGATTTCATCAACGCAATGTCGCTATTATCAAGTCAGAGAATTTCAAACTAGACTCAAAACCCTCGCCGAGGAGTATCAAATACAAATAAAAAAATACCGACGAAAAATCATCGCAATTGATATTACTATGTACTCGGTGTCAAGCGTTCTCGCTGGTGCCGGAATAATACTAGCATCTGTTACAATGATTGCCCCGGTCGTAGTTCCAATTTGCATTTCTGCGGCGGCTACAATCGCGGGTATATCGACCGGGATTACAAAAAAAATATCATCATGCAGCCAGAGTAAACTGCAAGATTACTTAATTCAATTTAATGTTGTATCAACCGCATACTCGCAATTATCCTCGATGATATCGTCGTCACTCGATAATACAAATATATCAGATAGTGAGTTCTCAGCGATGGTCGGTATTTTTGATTCCGCGATATCAAAATTAGAGCGACAACAACAGTATAACACCGATGGAATTAGAAAACACGAACCTGAAAACCAGAATGATATCAATAACATCAACGATATCAGATACTGAGTTCTCAGTGATGGTCAGTATTTTTGATTCCGCGATATCAAAATTAGAAATACAACAACAGTATAGCAACGATGACAACACCGATGGAATTACTTCAAAAACATAGTGGAGAACACGAACCCAGTACAAACAAGCATGATATCAATAACATCGATGAAACCCGAGTTTAGTGTGAATTTCCCTAGCCCAGTCCCCGTGAAGGAGATAGCGCTAGCAAAACTACGAGTGTATCACAGTTGGTTTCATATCAGATCAAAATCATTTGGTGGGCAGCAACCCAATAACTCATTGGTGTTCTCGTATAAGAATAAACCAGACGAGACTCCAGACTGGAACGTCGTTTCAATACCAACAGGGTCATATCAAATTGAACAAATCAATGATGAATTCGCGCGTAGAATAAAATCGATTACTGGAAAAGAATCAAAAATTGCTATAACGGTTCATGAGCCGACGCTATCATCCGCCATTGAAATAAGCACAGAAGGATACATCGTAGATATCTATCAGAGTTCTATTAGAACCATGCTAGGATGGCCTGAAAACCTACCTCAGGAAACCGTTAATTTACCACCTGAACCACAAAAAACTGATTATATCACCGACAGGATAAAACCCGATAATCCAATAAAAAGTTATATAGATTACAAATTCACTATAGAATTTTTTGATCTCGCATACCAACCAACTGGGAAAGAGAAGGAAGGGGATAGAATAGAGGGATATCATGTTGTTAGCGACAGTAGAATTAGTGAAAATTTCATAGCAATGACTAATGATATTTCGTTGTTGTTAATATCTCTTAAATCCGGCTCTCTCACCCGAGATGAATTTATCAGCGTCGTAGAAACATGCAATAAAATTATCGACGATATGGAAACATTTAATTTGAAAATTATTCAGGATATATTAGATGACGATAATCCCCTATCGAGAACAAGATTTGCAGATAAATTTAATATCCCCGTTAAGGATATTCCAACATTTAAAATACCAGGATATAGCGTACCAGAACTAAAAAAATTTCTCAGTGATGCTATCGATGTCGGTTTTAAAATAATTCATGATTCATGGAAGAAAACAGTATCGAAAATAAAATTCCTCAAACATAATAATGACCCAGACGGTGGCGGCAGACATATCGCTCCGTTCAACGTGAATATTTCATCGGTGATTGCAATCAATTTAGTATGCGATGTTATCGAAGGAAGCTATCAAATTAATCTCGAACGATCAAATCAAGCTCAGCAAGGATATATTCTTTATTCGTTTGCACCAACAGCTCCTCCAGGATGGTTAATTATTGAGTCTCCGGTTAATCCAGTCTATATGCGATGCCATAATAATTCGCTAACGAGAATTAATTTCAAACTCACAGACCAGTCAAATAATTTGATTGATCTACAAGATGAGGTGTTAGCGATTAGTCTGTTTGTGAAATCGTAGTGATTTTTATCGTAAAAAAATTATTAACCCATAGCAGCAGAGAGGGTGATTGACAACGACGTTGGCGTCTTTGAGGAAGCTTCTATTTACCGAATCGACGCTTTTTTTTTACGAGGAAGTCTCAGTTTGCCGAATTGGCGCCTCTACAAAGTTGTAGGGTTCACCCTCTCTGCTGAGTTCCCATTTGGCAAATGGAGACTTATTTTTTTTTTTTTTTTTAATTTTTACTCTTGATTTTTTATGTCCCAATCACTCTCCATAACACGTAAATACGTCTTTACGACTGGTATATACCCTTCCCATCTAAGGGTACTCAGCCGAGGAAGCCTTAATTTTGCTTGAAAACGTTGTAGGGTTCACCCTCTCTGCTGCTAAAACAGATAGCTGACCAACAAAAATAATGAGATTCAGTGCAACCCAGACCAGCTGACATGGAGAACGTCTACAATTACCTTAAATAAGTGAATGGACGTACATCCGCTGTAACATCCCGCTCTTAGCGCAGATGGAGACAAAAAGAGGATTCGTCAACGATGGGATGAACACTATGACAGCGTCCTGAATCAGCTTGATCAATCAGTGATGAAGCCATAGTCGATTAACACAAGTACTCATCAACGAACCACTGGATGACCCTAACACCTTGCTGGAGATACAGAAAAATCGTTACGTCTGCTCTATAGTGGCAAATAACTTGGTTCAGACTGTATCGACACATATCATATTTGTAATCCAAAATTATCGTGCATGTGTAAAACAAATCTAGCCATAGCAAATAAAAGTTGTTCTTGCGTGGGTGTTAGACATCTTTTAGAGCTTTTTGAGATTATACTGTTATGTGTGAACTTACAGATAAATCGAACCTTGCATATGACATAAACTTCATGGATGGATTTATCATAAGGAAGGACTTGTCATTAAATTAACCGTGTGTGATTGTTCTTGTAAACGGGGAAGGGTACCAAAAACATCAGTTATAAAACAAACTAGCACTTTCTTATCCTAGATTTGTGTTCCATTGGACGTGATTAAGTAACTTACTTGAAACTTGTAATTGATATGGTCAAATGATTTGACTCAAGAGATAATTATTTTCTAAACCAATCCCACGTGCATGAACTGAAAGAAACGTCCATTAGACCTGGTAACGTGAGATCTCTTAATCTTCTATGTATATATGCGTGTTTCATACGCGCACGTGGCAGTCAAATGTAAACAAAACATTTAAATACGTGAATGAGCGGAGGTCACACCTAATGGCTTAATAAATCGGATGCACAAGGTATATACAGCCACGAATATTGATTTCGGCAAGGTTGTATTATTCCAGGTAGAATTACATGTACCGTACAATTATATAAGCATAAGTAGCAGCAAACAATGGTGTATCTATGTAATTACTCTGAATAAAACTATTTCAAGGAAACAGTGTATCAGGAAACACTGCCATTTGTCATCCACATTCTAATAGATAGATGGGTATAAAGATCGGTGGTTAATGCTTATATCATAACATATTTGGTGCTTTGAAATACTGTAATTCATCACTGAAAACATCTTATAAGTTTGACATTAGATCACATGAAATTCATCTCCTTGCAAGTGGTTTGAGTGGTAGAATACCTGTTGCAGTACTGATGTAACTTAAGCACTTACCTAAATGATCCTTACCTTGGCTTTGGCTCAACTTTTCAGGATAGTGTCACCAGCTCCTTTCTAGATCATCATCTATTCTTTATATCAGTGACACTGGCTATATATAGTAAACTAATGACGTCACTAAGGTGTGAAATCGTGTAACATAGGTAAGGAAAATCAGTCTTGCCCCCAGCCTATAATAATAATAATAATAATAATAATAATAATAATAATAATAATAATAATAATAATAATAATAATAATAATAATGAGGACTTTGTATAGCGCCTAATCTTTAAAAGCTCTAAGCGCTTTACACCATTAATAAAATGATATGACTACACTACAGAATAACTAATGACAAAAATATGAAATTAGAAAACATAAAATCATGCTGAAAATATATAAGATACAAAACATGATTATATATATATATATATTGATTTATTTAACATCACATTGGTAATACTTTAACTGTGGAATTTGAGGACTATTCAGTACTTGCGTAAGTAAAACAAACGCCACACCATAATATCTATGCAATAAAATAAAATACACAAATATTTACTAATATTCACTTGATGTAATTTCATTTTATAAAAAATGATTGAACAGCTAGTGATTCTATGTGCTTGACTGTTGTTACAAATTACAACTACACATAAGCAAAAAAGAAAGAAAACGACAAATATTAAAAGGGTTAATAATATGAATGTCATGACCTATCTTAAAAAAAAAATATCAGTTGTACAAATGTAAAGTATGTGTGTAATATGGAAAGTGAATTTATTACAAAACAAAATTATACAGATCGGTAACACGAATAATTTTCTAGCAAATTATTTCTGACAATACAGCAATAAGACATATGTATTAGAGGAATGCAGAATGCGTTGAATTATATCACTGATAAATCCTTCAAAGAAAATTTGGTTTTATGGTTGATAAAATCGGCGAGTTAAAGTAAATTGATGTTGGATCCTGGTAATGAATAACATCATGGAATCTATTTATTCTTGTCCAACAGGACACTCGAGGGGTACATCAGCAATCGGTAAACTCGCTAGCGTCGCAAAGGTGAAAAATACTACATTAGCGGATTGGTTATCCAAACAAGCGATATGGCAAATTTATCTACCACCGCCTAAACAAATTAACTTCTCGCATTTTGATGTCAGCGTCCCTAATCAGGTTCATCAAGTTGATATATTATTTCTGCCGCATGATGGTTTTTACAAGTATGCGCTAACTGTAGTTGATGTTGCGATTCGGTACAAACAAGCAGAACCGCTAAACACGAAGTCATCAACTGAAGTGGCTTCTGCGTTTGAAAGGATTTATCGAAGAGGTCCTCTGCACTGGCCAAATCTTTTCCAAGTTGATTATGGCAAGGAATTTCAGGGTGCAGTGTTATCAACAATGAAGCATCATAATGTCACCATTAGATGAGGACATACTGCAATACATCGCGATCAGGCAATTGGTGAACGATTTAATTGGACACTTGCTGAACGGTTATTTGAAAATCAATACGTGAAGGAGTTTTTCAGGATAAACGATCTCATGAATGGGTCAATAAATGGCTGAATAATGAGATTACTAGGACAATTAATATGAAACCTATCAACGCGATTAAAAAAAGGTTTATATCTGTAAAACCGCAAAATGATTTTTTAAAACAACCTATACTCGGCAATGTCACTGTTTGGTATTTATATGAACCAGTAGAGATTGAAGATGGCAACAAAAAAGGTACTGATCCTATTGGGAGTGTCACTGCACATACAATATCTAGCATAACACGATCCAAGGATAGACCACCAGTCTATAGATTGGATACCCGAGGATACTCAATTACCGCCGCGTGGTCTTAACTAGCACCTCTTCGTCTGTTGCGCTCAAGACAAGTCAGCATCACATTATCTCTGGTATGACCAATACTGCTATTTTTTCTGTCTACGTTAAGTTAACAGGAGTATTTATCCGACCAACACCAACGCATTATACAATTACAACTCGCGCAGTGATTATTCTGTTGTTGTTTCAGTATGATTATAAACTCGGCATCAATATCAAAGTTTCTGTTATTTTTTTGTCTTGTTGTTTATAACCAGATATTTTTTTTCTGATTATATAATCGCTGACAATATCACTTATTGTACTGTCATTTTAATCTAAAACAACTCTTCGAAGTTGATTTATTCTTCGTACTCTGGACACCGCAAGATAAACTAAATTCGACTACTCGATGTGATTATCTATGATCCAAACAATTGTATCGATTATAGTCAACCCATGCTAAGAATGTATCGTCGCTGCGTATCCTAACTTCCATGTGGATTTATCAGCACGCAATGCAAATTCGACAACACTGATATCAACCAACATAATATCATTTAACACTAGAATCTGTTTTTCACTTTGCCCAGGAATATCAACTTCGATATCACTGGTCAACAGTGAAATCATTACTGACTTGTAAAGGCCCTAATCTGTAGTATTTTGGTGTGCCGAACACGAATATAACCGTGAATTTTTTTTATTGGCTCTCGTTTTGAAGATATTCATATACCTCATTTTCTATGTTTCACTGTGTAAATTTCTCCAGTAGGAATAATGATGTAACATTGCATAATACCATCATGCTCACATCATCCACAGTTGATTGCATCATTTTCTGATGCAATGCAATACTAATGCCATGCGGCTGCTGAAGTAAGTTGACGTCAGCTGTGTACTATACATGTGTAGGCCTATTATACTAATGCCAGGCGGCTGCTGAAGCTTACGTAAGCAGTGTACTATATAAAGCCCAATCAGATAGGTTCAGCATTTAAAATATTTTAGACGTTGTGCGAGACAGTTCAAGCTACTGTTACATAAAACTTATTATTTTATCCATTTACGTACAATAAAGAACCGTAATGCCTCGAAAGTGTGTTAATACCGCGGACAATTTTTGCTATATTTGTGGGGAAGTGACATTTGACAACTAGAAGAAAAGTATCAATTCTCAAGTGAAGAAGGCATATCATCTTTACTTCGGATGCAAGGTTGGTGACCAAGACAAGCCTTGGGCTCCGCATATATGCTGTGCTACATGTACAACACAGCATTCACAGTGGTTGAATTGCAAAAGGTCATCAATGCCGTTTGCAGTCCCAATGGTGTGGAGAGAGCCAAGCAACCACCTAAATGACTGTTACTTCTGCTTGGTTCCTCCTCTTTCCGGCGGAATAACGAAGCGAAAGAAGTCGAGAATAGTCTACCCAAACATTCCGTCTGCATTGAGACCAGTTCCACATGGTGAGGGACTTCCTATTCCAGAACCTGCAGCAGAATATTCTCTTGATTCATCTGACGATAACAAAGGTGAATTTGACCTGTTCTTCTCCTGGTCCATCAGCATGCAGTGATCCAGATTTTCACTGTGGTGCATCATCAACCCCACACAGAATAACACAAGAGGAACTAAATGACCTGATTCGTGATTTGGACTTATCAAAGAACAAGGCAGAATTGCTAGGATCAAGACTCCAACAATGGAATCTTCTAGAAGAAGATGTCACAATTACTTCATATCGAAAGCGCCACCAGCAATTGGAGCCTTTCTTCAGAAAGGAAAGTAATCTGATATTCTGTTCCGATATTGAGGGCCTCATGAATGCTTTAAAAATCACTCATGACCCACAAGAATGGAGACTATTTGTGGACTCTTCGAAACTGAGTCTCAAGGCTGTGCTTTTGCACAATGGAAACATTCTTCCATCTATTCCAGTAGCGTATGCTGTCCACATGAAAGAGACATACGATAACTTAAGGCAGCTACTGAATTCCATTGAGTATAACAAGTACAGCTGGCACCTCTGTGGTGATTTGAAGGTAGTGCCCTTTAATGGGACTGCAGCAATGATATACAAAATACATGTGTTTCTTATGCGAGTGGGATAGCCGAGCAAGGGAAATGCACTACATGAGGAAGGAATGGACTCACAGGCAGAATGTAGCCATTGGAGAGAAGAATATCCAACACCCAGCTCTGGTTGAGGCTCAGAAAATCTTACTACCACCCCTTCACGTCAAACTAGGTTTGATGAAGAACTTCGTGAAAGCCATTGACCGGACTTTGCCAGCATTCTGATACCTGCATGAAAAATTCCCTCGACTCAGCGAAGCAAAGATTAAAGAAGGAGTTTTTGTGGGTCCTCAGATTTGAGAGCTTTTCAAAGATGACCGGTTCAACAACTTGCTAGAAGGTGACGCGAAACAAGCATGGAATGCTTTTCGCCTAGTTTCTACAAACTTCCTCGGAAATGTTAGGGCAGAAAACTATAAGAAACTAGTAGAAGACATGTTGATGAAGTATACAAAACTTGGCTGCAATATGTCTCTAAAGATTCACTTCCTTCATTCCCATTTGGATTTCTTTCCTAGCAACTGTGGTATTGTTAGTGATGAACACGGCGAACGTTTTCATCAAGATATCGCAACAATGGAACAAAGATACCAAGGAAAATGGTCCACTACAATGCTGGCTGACTACTGCTGGACACTTCTCAGAGATGCTCCCGAACAGCTGTACAAGAGACAGGCGAAGAAACCTAAGATGTAGTCAATGACTTGATTTTTTATATGTAGGCTATTACAGTTGACCTTTTACTATTGGAATGCATTTCGTTATCTAAACATTAATTTCTTGCAGATTACAAAAAAACTAGAGCCAATTTTGCAATTTGACTGTCATATTCGTGTTCATCACATAAAAATTGATAGGAATTGACTAATTTTATTTCAGTAACATGACTTTTTGTAAAAATTTGTTGTCCAGTGTATTTTGTCTTCGTGTATCCTTGGGTCTATAACACAGCGGCACTGGAAGTGTTGCAAATTTTTCTTTATGCTTGTTAAATAACTTCATTTGAAGTGTATCTCTGACTATCTTTCTACTTGCTAATATCAAATCGTTTGGTCTCCACGCTTCCCAAAAATCATTTCGATATTATTTAACGCGCTATTTCACATTGGATTCTATCCGGTTGTAATTTGATTAGTTTCTTAAACTCGCGTAATTGTTCATCAAGTGCTTTATGATCAGTACTTATTTCTTCACAATAGTCTACAAAACACTTCAGCCAGTTATGTGGAGACGAACCGACAAACGGTGGTGGTTGACCATGATCGCCATATATTATCACTTTTGTATTCGCTTGCAATAACGAATCAATAAACCTTTGTAATACATCTAACGACACCGTGCATATCTCATTCCAAATAATGATTTTAGGAATATATTTTTCGACCATTCCATCAGGAGTCCATTCGTCACCTTTCCATCGAAAGAAACTATGATATGTGCAAGCATTAATTCCTCGTCGTTTCATCCCTCTTGCAAGTTTATGTGTTGGTGTTAGCACAATCATGTTTGATTTCCCTCGAAAAAATTTAATCGCACAAGTCGTCTTCCCTGACCTACCACAGCCGTTTAAATAACTGGTTTTATATCTACATATTGGATCGGAACACGACGGTGCATTAGATAGTTCTGATATTTTTTTTCTTCAAGTAATTGTTTTCAATCGTAACATCTGCTGATTTGGAGTAATCACGTACTATTTCTTTTATAATTCTCCATGATCCTCAACTCTCGTCTGAATTAGTGAATTCAGCTACTGCTTTGCTGTGTTTTACGTCTATATCGAATGAATCAGTGACGACACTAACTGCGGAGTCAGGAAATCTATTTATCATCGAAAGTAAATTAATAGAAGCATAAGCCAGCATAGACGCCCTTAAGTAAGTATATTGAGGATTTTCTGCGTCATTATAAGTAACAATTGTACCTAATTTGGTTTCATCGGACAGGAAAGCGTCTTTACGATTTACACACATATATATATGTTATATCTGCGATTATAAAATCGTATTCAGCACCATCTATAATCAACCGCGAAGACTGTCGTTTATGGTCGTATTTTCCACCTTGTGTGAACTTACCTATTATTCTTCTACCGAGATCTTTTGCGTGTTTATTTCTAACTTCAAAGTTTTCTGTGGACCATTTCACGATATATTCTTCGTCGAGATCGGGATATTATTTTTTGTTTTCGCTGATTATACTATCTAGACTATCTGGTTCAGTTATCCAGACTTCAGTCTGGGCTCGATATGATATAATTGCTTCCCTGACAATCAGCGATATCAGCATTTTAGAATCAATCATATACCGTAATAGCACTATTGGCATCCAGTGCTTTTCAGAGATGTGTCTACCAAACCAAACATAACAGCTTGGATGATGTCCTTTAGCCAATTCAAATGATACCACACGAACGAATCCGGTGAAATCAAAATTAGGCAGTGGTCCATTAATCGCAACACGGGTCATCTCATGTGTGGGATGTTCAAACCTTTTGAAGAACTCAGATCACTCTACGTACACAAGAAACCTCTCTGCATAACAAGCAATCATATGAACCTAAAGAATGCTTTCAGGGTCGTATTTTGTATGCCATAATCCACCATGGCCATAATCAACAGAACTATCTTGGATATCCGAGATAATTTCTGTTCTTGTTGGTTTCCATAGATTTCTCTTTCTCGTGAAATGAGCTGCAACTGACGGTATTGTAAAACAATTTGTTAATAATTGTTCGTCGTGTTCCGTTAAAAAACCACTAGCTAGTTTTTTCATCTCGTTGTGGAGGGCTTCAGTACGATTCGCCATTGGGTTTTACAAATTGATCGAATTTACCATCTTCGTCTTCAAAGCTCTGAAATAACCACACTGACACAGGATCGTTTTTACTCGACTCGTAAATAAAATCAAATAAATTTCCCCCAGAGTGTTCTCCGGAGAACTCCACGGGTAGATATTTTTTGGTTCTATCTATCTATGGTCAATAATTTTGATTGGAGATCCTCTCGATTTATATTTCGAGTCGTATAATATCTCGCCTGTTACTGTCTCTACGGATATTGGGAATTTTAGTATCCGTTCTAACGCGGCCACTCTCTTTCACTTTAATCCCCATTCATTTATATTTTGCGTCCTAGATACATCAGTTTGTTTCCACGCAACACATTTGTGAAGTGTTCCGTTATTCGTTCTGCTACACAATTCAACGACGACTATTTCATTGCCTTTAGTTTTTCAAAACTCGGTTTATCATTTATCGGATAGATTCCATGAACAACTGCTGTTACAGGATATGATCTCTCGTAATACGGTTCAAAAACTAGGGGAATTAAAATTTAAAACAAACGTTTTATGAAAAAATTCTAGCCAAATTTCAATTGATCCCAATCACGGACGAGCTCCCAATTTATATGTTACGTGCTTACACTCGAATAAACAGTAACATAGAAAGTGTGAAAAAAACAAGCTTGTAAACACTTAATAAACAATTTATTGAGCACAAATATTTTCCAGAAAAGATAAATAAATTTACGGTTTTAAGAATCAATTCCAAAATTAATCCAAAAATAATTCAAAATATAATCCACTAGTGAAATTGCAAAAGTCCTGGTAATAAAATGTCCTAATAATTCACAGTTTGAATCTTAGTGAAGTATCCAAGATGAAAGACGATGACACGTGATGATGTCAGTTCTGGCCTTATGAAATTCAATGAGCACAGTTGTTTTCCAGATAAATAAGAAAATAAATCCTCTTGATCCTTTCCTAGATAAGTTCCCGGAAGTCTTCTTTAATGCCATTCCAGCGGCGGTTCCAACAGCACCTAACGCAACCGCTTTTTCAATTGTAGGTGCGGCAACAGCAATTAATGGTGGTATTGCAGCAAGAAGTAGAAATATACCTCTTTATTTAATCATATCTTTTATGGCACTTGGAGAAAATTCAAGTTGAACTCCAGTTTTTTGTACCAGAGCTTTTTTGAACGTTTAAGCTTATTACCGGTTAACGATAATTTGTTTGGACCACCCCTCATTTGTATTTTCTTTAACGTTATTCTTGCCCCACATTCATTTGCGTGTTTTGATTGTAATTTTTTTATCTGACCTTGAGTCGAAGTTGCGTTAACATGACTATACGACATTTTTATATTTACTTTATTGATTTTAATTACATGTTCTCTACAAGTGCATCAACGACTCGCATTCGTCCACCAAAACCCTCGAGTAATACTGCTCTGTCGCTAAGTATAAAAGCGATCGTTCTAAAACCAGCAGGAACAACAGGTGGACCTACAGCACCAGCAGGAAAAATACCTACATTAGCTCGAAAATATATATCAACAACAGATTGTCTGTATAAATCTAAATGTTCCAGTGAAAAATAATAAATTGGATATAATGTTGTTAAATCTTTTTGTGATATTTGCAAACCGGCATCTGCACCTAGATCACGCCCCATAAATGACATTAAACGATGATATGCACGTGAAACAGTTTTATGTTCAAATTTAACCTGATATCTTCCGCAGCTTCTTGATGTTCATTTATTCCAAATCTGACCTCGGCAACATTAAGTGTGTCAAATATCATCGTACTTTGTTTCTGATTATTTACTCGTGCATTTGCCTGAAGTGCGATACAAATATCTCGTAGTGCTGAAACCACCTGTTGTGCTTACATATGCCATGTAAATTGACCAGCACCATTACCTTGAGTATTACATGTAGTCATTGTTTTCCACGATAACAGTGATTTACCACCTTGATTCATGAAAGAAAGTAATTTATTTTCTTCTGTGATAGATGGAGCCATTACTGGAATCCACAATGATACTTTTGCTATCGTTACTTTAGCTTCATCAACAACCCCATCGACTCGGCAGACTGCATTATTGTCTGAGTCTTTTCTGACAAGTACTATAGTGTGTTTAGCACCAAATATAACCTTTCTAACAGCTCTGCAAACACCAAAAATGTGAGATAATGGAATTACACATGCAAATTCTCCATTAGCGTTCAACATTGACTTACGTGCTGCAAATCGAAGGTTGAAATTGTTATTTTTTGATAATACCGCATTTACGTCTGCGAGTCTACCTACGGCTCTTACATTACCAGCAGTTAAATCTGTTTGATCTGCATGATTGGTTATATCCTTTGCAAACATCAACGATGGACCAGCTGATCTTGAATAGTCATCAGAGTATCTTGATAGACCAAGTATCGTCGTAGCAACATCAACATGTTGCAGACATGATTCGATATGTTTTCCATCGATGATGTTTGTGGCAATACTGAATAATGCCATAATGCCATTATTGACAAAAGCAATTTTAAGAGCAGCTTCATAATTTGTATCGTCTACTTTTATAAGACAACCTTCGACTTCGACAAATGCCCCAGCGGGTAAGAAATAGCGACTTGTATCTTATACTTGTAATTCTATTCTTCCACGTTGATTTGGTTGTACTGCATCGTCTATATAATACTGATAATCGCGCAGGGAATCATTTTTACGAACTGATACACCCATATCCAACGCTGTATCAATTTCACGCTTAAACATTTTATTGTAATTACTATGATCTAAATTAAAATGATCTACGAAGACCACTTCCTACTATCAGACTAGCGGTTATGTTATCTTCTTTTTCTTTTAACAATGAATCAGCCAGATCTATTAATCTTTGGGTTGCGCCTTTGGGTTGCACCTGATTTATTATTTTACATTCATTTGTAGGCATATCTTCAGTAGATGGCAATTTCAGTTATTATTCGTCGTAATAACCGTAAAATTCTGTCTCTGACCGCGGAAAACATTTTACCGGCAAGATAATCGACTGCGCTAGGAGCTTTGTCAAGAATAACATGGACAGCTTTCATTGATAACTGTTTTGCAATTGGCATTGCTTTTGGGGCTATCCTGGTAAATAAACCCTAAACAACATCACCAAGTCCATCTCCGTAGGTTATTTCATAAACTGGTAATCGTGAATTTACTACTCTGAACATTCTAGGTCTACGATAAGTATTATGTACGATCATTTTATGTAATCATTCACCATGATCTAAATAATGTGTCAAGGGATTTAATCATCTGTAATTTCATCAATGAATTCTCGCTAGGTATTGATGTCCATGATACCACCGGTAAATAATCGTCGACAGATATCATATATTTCGTTGATAATTTCACGCGAAGTATTTCCAGTGCGTTTTCCTCCTATGAGAATTTCTAGTTTATCCAAGGGCGATGACGCTGTCAGGGCAAGTGATAGGATTATTTACCAAACCACTTCCTGTAGTAGCACCAGAAAAGTCATCAAAAGGATCTTTTTTCTTTTTACTTGGAGAAAATATACAACCCAGCCATTTAGTCTTTTCTTGAAACTTTTCTTTCATCGAACTCTCCTTTCCTGCTTCTGTCTGTTTCTTTATTTCTTTTTTTTTTTATAGGTTTTTCAGATTCATGTGGAGTAAATTGTTGTTGTTCGATTTGCTGCAGAGGTGGAGGAAGTTGATACTGGCGATGTTGTTCTCTGTGCTGTTGGGTTTCTTCTGAATAAAATCTTTTAATATCGTTAATATAATCACTATATACTGTGTAATCACTTATAGTCTGAATTTTATTGTACTACACACGATATAGCTATTTAAAATAGTTGTCAGGTACTCGGGTTTTAAAATTTCAGACTTTCGAGAAAAACTATCATATGCATCATATAAAAATCCTTCTCTTTAATATTTTCCTTAAGATCTTCAGTAACAACTTCCTTAAATTTACTAATCAATTCAACATCTCCTTTTGCTTTAGATTTAGATGCAAGTTTTTCTTTCACATCAGCTATTTCAGTGTAATTTTTTTCAGTATATTGTTTAGGTTGTGTTGCAGCTATTCTAGCTGGAAGATCTTGTAAAATCTCTTGCATTGTCCTAGCGGTTTCTTGCATTGTCCCAAGAAGAGGTTTCTTTTTTTTCTGGATCAGTGATATCCCCCCATACAACTTTCTCAGTTGTTGCAGTTATAGGTTTAATTAATCTTTATGTACCTTCTACATAGCCTTCTCGAGTTAGACTATTAGTATATGCTTCTCCGTTATTTGACATATTATATATATATATATATATATATATATATATATATATATATATATATATATATATATATATATATATATATATATATATATATATATATATATAAATAAAGTTAATTTGTTAATTACATGTATCGATAAAATTTTTGGCTAATTTAGAGCAGTCCCGAGAAAAAATATTACTCAAAGTTAAAAAAGTCTCAGATTGATCATTTGTCTGAATTATTCATATTATTTGATTCATATACAAGATTTTCTTTATCCTCAGATTTACAATTTAACACGTGGAGAGAGCAGCAGAGAGGGGTCGACTACAACATTTCTTTGGGTCAATCTAGGTGTAGTCATTGAACTGACTTCTATGTTAGTCACCATTAGTCGATTTGGTAATCAAAAAGGGTGACGTTTCGAATTACCCTGTTCAACTTCTCTGCTGCTGATTATCAAGCAGAGAGGGCGAACTCACCTCATAATAGAGGCGTCCAATTTGTCAAATACAGTACCCTCCAGTTTGAAGGTAAACGCTTCGTTAGTCGAAAACAACTTTGCGGCTATACGTTTGGACACTTGTTTAAGATCGCGCCCTCTACTGCTATCCATTTCTTTTATCAAGACCGACTCGCTATAGTTGTCTGGGGTCCATTCAGATTTGTTGTTATAAATCTGTGTGGGGTAGTTTGTGCAAGTGAGAAAAAGTTTGTTAACTTTATTATGTCTATATCGCCGCTGCACAATGTCTGATGGATATTTCACAGCGTGTATCGACATCTTTAAATAATTTTACGACTATATCAGTCATTGGTAAAGAGAGAAAACAATACAAAGTAGCATTTGGAAGAATAGGATAGATAAGCATAAACATAGGAATGAACTTTATGAGCAGGTCCGATAATTCACACATTATTTTGAGACCTAACATAAATCACCTTTAAGCATTGGTAAAACAACATCTCTACCCAGTTCATAGATCATGTCAATTATTTGGCAATCACAAAAGTAAAATACATATTTTATTTTTGTATACGCATTTACATCATTACTGGAACCATGACAACTCGATATAACCTTTTTCAACGTCCAAGTGTATGATATCATTGAAAACTTAATTGTCATAGAAATGTAACAACGCTGCTGGAAATCATGTTATTATACAGTTTCAAGGTAAACCTTCAAATTTATATGCACTAACAAACTCACGGAATTTCTTTAACCCACTAAGCATTGTATCGATTGCTGTGTAACTGTTTTCATTTTACTGGCCATCTCTGATAAATATCCTGACCAAGCACTGACATCTCCTTCAATACTGCAATATTGTGTGCATTTGTAAAAACTATTTGGGATAACTAACTGCCTTGATATTCGACTAAACAAGTAATGGGCACTTTCTCATGTACATCTGATATTAAGTAGTAAATGGTTGCTTATATGCTTAATCATTTGAATTCGTCCTGTCATAAGATAGATTTTAATTATATGGGTCCTGCTGGAAAATCACGGTGCCCTAATCGTATATCTTGTTGTTGAAATGTTGTGTTTGGCTGTTAAAATTGTAGAACAGTTTACTTAATTCTTATGAAACATATTCTTTAATGTTTGCTTCTCAGACCAATGTATCAAATGTTCGTCAGCTGTTGGTATACAATTATGTCTCAACATATTTGGTGGTGCTTTTGACGCACCTCACTATCGTGATTGTTGAATTTCTATTGACAGCCATCGCTTCATTCAAGACAGACTGTAAGGCTACTACAATTTACCTTTCCAAAAATTATTTTGTGTGGGGTTGTCTATATGCTCTTAAAGTGTATAATTTAACTCATCATTTATTGTTTATCTATGTTACCAATAATATTCATTTTCAGACTGTCTTTCTACCATCACCACTATTTCGTCAATAGTCTCCATCAGTATAGTTGTACGCTCCGCTCTGATGGCCAAGTGGTTAAAGCGTCCGCCTCGGAAGCGCGGGGTCATTTGTTCAATCCCAGGTCGAGTCATACCAACCACTTACAACAAATGGCGCTAACAGCTGCCTCGCTTGGCGCTCAGCTTTAAGAAGTAAGTATGATGACTGGTTCTCCTGGTGTCAGGATTATGTGATTGGTTGGGACATCATGGTAAATGTCTGCCGCATGATGCCCCCGTGTTAGACATCACAATTAACTGCCTCACTGCATTATTGTAGCGATATCACTGAACTATTGTTAAAGCAACCTTAGCAATCCTAATCACACTCACTCACACATACGCAGGACTTGAAGCATTGCTTTTTTGTTGTTCATTTTTTAATAAGTTGTAAATTAAAAACAGTAACTAAAGCGGGACGGGAATACTTACAATGGATCTGGCAACCAGTGAAAGACTGTATCCTGACCATAGATGGCTTGTCGATAATGTAAATGATTACACCGAAACCTATATATTCTATATTGCTATAGAAAGAAAGGAAACCATTAAATGGGATTTTAAACCTTGGGCAAGATTTGCATCAAATAGGGCAGATCAACATGAACACAGTCAACAAACAAGAACATATTGGTAGACATTAACGAGTTACGTTAGCACACACTCTCCGGGAGATACTTGGCTCAAATACTTTCTTTCAAAGGAAAATTTAACCTTAACACATGCAAATGCATTAGTAAGCAACAAAAACTTCATCTTTGCCTAACTGTTAGTTATATATCGTATATCTTTCACAAAGTCCTGGTTCGCAGCCACATTAGCATTAGTGAAACTTGTCAAAAGTCTGATTATGGGATCATACACATGTTGGTAATATAAATTTATTTATAATACGATTACTTGGAAATCTCCTTAGATTCTTTCCTCAGTGGACAAATCTGTTACTTATATTGTTTGTGTTAATTGTTAAATGTTCTGTAAAATACAAACTAACTAAAGTGAGATGATTATGCTCCGTTTATCTGACATTCTGTGTAACACATAGTTCTGACCTAAGCGAAAGTTAATTGCAAAAAATAGTGTTTATACTGAAGTTTAACATACGTGTATGAAATCATGGAGTGACATGTCGTGATTAGAATCAGGGGTATTACGATAGAAACGCCCACAGTAAACAAGAAACTTGTAAATGAACCCATAAGCAAATGCTCTCTTGAAAATCGTTAGTTTATTCGTAGTCAATTTATGCTAGTAAGTATCTATAAAAAAGATATATGATATTTCCAAAACCGAAATTTGTTTAAAGCTTGGTTTTGGTCATAATTATCTTTCACAAAATCCCATTTGAAAACAACGTTGAGAAACATGACTGAAGGAGCATACATATATGTGAATTATTGACATTAATTTCTAAAAAAATTAAAATGCTTTAGAGAAAATAACGTAATGATTTATTTGATTGTGAAGCATGAACGCATCATATAATTATAATTTTAATTTGTGACTTTATACGTATAAAAGGAAGAAAATAGCAGAGTTAACCGGTGTACTAGTAATACCACGATCCTTTACTACTTATATAATAAGTTAAAACGTAACATTATAAGGTCATTTTACCCTAGGTATATATAACATATATTATTATTTTCTAGAAGACACATATGGTTGTTATACAGTGGTTGTAGCCTAAAAGTTATGAAATTCCGAATGAAAAACAGAATACACAGGAACATCTTTTGTCATGGATACAGTTTTCATCATAGTAGCTTCATTTGACCGGGTTGATTGGTATTGTAAGTGAGAATGTAAATAATAAAATGATCAACATGAACGATGAGAAGTTTGTAGTACCTATGTTTATCTGTAGATCACTAGTAGTCTGGTATAGTTTGACCCCATTTTTGGCCTGCATTAAACGTAATCTCATGAACGGATTGTGAACTTTGCTTGTTATTCTCTATGGGGTTATTATTATTATTATTATTATTATTATTATTATTATTATTATTATTATATTGAAAGTAATCTCATGAACGGAATATGTTCATGGGTTAGCATTCGTCATAGGGTTATATATATACATATACATATATATATGGTTTGCTCCTGGTGGTGTTGTTTACTTTAGATGAAATCGTGTAACTGTTTTTATACTTAAAGCCTGATTGTAACTACATTAAAAATTGTTTGAGTCGTAATTAATTCTTGCACCTTGTGTGTTAGACAAATGCATTAAATTACTGTGACAATCTCATCGCATACATAATACTTGTCTCTGTACTTACAAGCTACTTAGCAGCCAAATAAATACTTATTCAGTACAAGTTTCAGTTAAATGCATTCAAGTAAATTACAGGGGGTGAAATAGTAATGTGTCCATGGACTGTGTACATCTTTTGATAAAATGGTGTGTATGAGATAACAACACTATATGTGACCGACTATATAGTTTTGGCTACGAAATTGATATATTGAATAATTGTACTTCACGGGAATAGTCAGAGTTCATAGATGTGTGCATCTGCAGAAATGTAATGATACTATGGTCAAGAAAGGCGTGACGATTTCATTAAAAATAGGTATGCAAACACACAATTAGAATATACTAAATGGCTATGCTAAAATTTGTTGCTATATTATAATAAAAACCGCAACAATTAGGAGCAAGATGTTATCGATGTATTTATATATATTTTCCGTCCGCTCCGGAAGTGGGAGGTCGTCGGTTCGATCCCCGGCCGAGTCATACCAAAGACTTACAAAAATGGTACTAACAGCTGCCTCGATTGACGCTCAGCATAAAGAGGTTAGCGTTAGGGCTGGTCGGCCTGGTGTCAGGATAATGTGACTATGTGAGACATCATGCCACATGTCTGCGGCATGATGCCTCAGTGCTAGACATCACTATAGCCTGCCTCACTGCAGACATCGTAGTGATATGACTGAAAAATTGTTAAAGCTACGTTAAAATCCTAATCAAACAAACAAACAAAAAATATATATTTTCCATGATGAATTTTGTACAAATAAATTCTGCTGTACCCAATCCATTACTGATTATGGAAATATTAAAATTTCGAAATAAAAATATAGCCGAGAGTGAAATTATTAAAAAATGTTGTCAACTAAATGATGATCAGAAGATTCTTGCTACAGTGACGTTTCATTCCAGATTTAATCCATGCTTACAAGACAATGCAAAGAAAGAGTTATATGGATGACATTCGATATAGATGATTATGTTGAAAACACTCTTTTGTTCGAGTTTAACGTTCAACGCGTGCGTTAAAACATTACAATTCTTACTAAACTTTTTTCACTATCATAAGTTGAAAAATTGTTTCCAAAAACTCTTCAAATATGATTATACAAAATATTAACATTAATAGGATATATTCAGATTGCAATTTTAAGAACCCAACCCCACTGTCATTAATATAACCTACCATTAAGACAGAAAGACACCTATGAATGTAACTAACGTACCTGATGCAGAAATCAAATGTGTGCGAGTTTATATAATGTAATTATCAGGTGTTAAAGGTATTGCGTTTACGATATATATGTGCGCGCGCACGCACACACACACACACTCATATATATATATATATATATATATATATATATATATATATATATATATATATATATATATATATATATATATAGCCAGTGAGTTTACAGTTTGTCCGCATTTCTTAGAAATCATGTAATATTGAAAAAAAAGCTGACGTGCTCCATCTCTTATGGGCTGGGGGCAAGACTGATTTTCATGACCTAGGTTACACGACTTCACAGCTTAGTGACGGCATTTTTTGACTATATATAGCCCGTGTCACTGATATAAAGAATAGATGGTGATCTGGAGAGGAGTTGTTGGCATTTCTTGAAGAATTCAACATCAGCCAAGATAAAAATAATTTAGTTAAGTGCTTACGTTACATCAATACCGCATCAGGCATTCTTGCATTTTAGCCAGTCTCCAACGGATGAATTTCATGTTATCTAATGTGAAACTTCCAAGATGATTTCAACGATGAATTACAGTATTTCAAAGCACCAACTATGTTATGATATAAGCGTTAATCACCGATCTTTATACCCATCTATCTATTAGAATGTGGATGACAAATGGCAGTGTTTCCTGATACATTGTTTCCTGGAAATAGTTTTATTCAGAAGAATTACATAGATACGCCATTATTTGTTGCTACTTAGGCTTATATAATTGTATAGTACATGTAATTCTACCTGGAATAATACAACCTTGCCGAAATCAATATTCGTGGCTGTATATAACTTGTCCATCCGATGTATTAAGCCATTAGGTGTGACCTCCGCTCATTCACTTATTTAAATGTCTTGTTTACATTTGACTGCCACGTGCGCTTATGAAACACGCATATATACATAGAAGAGAAAGAGATCTCACGTTACCAGGTCTAATGGATGTTTATTTCAGTTTATTCACGTGTGTTGGTTTAAACAATATTTATCACTTGAGTCAAATCACCATGACCATATCAATTACAAGGTTCAAGTGAGTTACTAAATCACGTCCTATCGGTCACAAATCTAAGATAAAAAACTACTAGTTGTTTTATTTGTGATATTTTTGGTACCCTTCCCCCTTTCCAAGAACGACCACAAACCATAAATTTAATGACAAAGTCCTTTTTTCAAGACAAAAGCATCCATGAAGTTCATGTCATATGCGAGGTTCGATTTATCTGTAAATTCTCACATAGCTGTATAATCTGATTAAGCAGATAATGCTGTCTAACACTCAAGACAGAACAACTTTAATTTGTTATAGCTGAATCTGTTTTACACGCGCACAATAATTTTGGATTAAAAATATGTGTCGATAGAGTCTGAGCGAAGTCATTTGCCACTAAACAGAAGACGTAACGATTTTTCTATGTCTCCAGCAAGGTTTTAGGGTCATCCAGTGCTTCGTTGATGATTACTTTTGTTAGACGACTTATAGCTTCATCATTGATGGATGAAGGTGATTCAAGACGCCGTCATAGTGTTCATCCCATCGTTGACGAATCTTCCTTTTGTCATAATTTGCGCTGAGGAGCTAGATGATCAAGAGGATGTAGGTCAATACACTTATTTCAGGTAATTGTCGAAGTTCTTCATGTCATCTGGCCTGGGTAGCACTGAATCTCATCATCTTTGTTGGTCAGCTACGTGTTTTACATCTTACAGAGCTTATGCTGTATAGTTATGCGTATGACGTTGTACGAATATTTCCTGGAGATGGACTTGGGCTTGTTGAGTTAGGTTTGAAGAATGCGATGTTTCTTGTGAATCTAATCAATGCTAATCAAACCTGTATTGATGCTTTCTGACTGAGATTCCCTGGCTGTTCTGTGGACCAGCTCTCTGAATGCCTCATAGTCAGTCTCCACATTATGATGGTCGAGAAGTCTGAACTTTAGATTCTTTTCAGTAGCATGCACGAGATTCTGTTTGGTACTGATGCATTACAGCTTGTTGATGTCCAGTCGTTTAAGAGCCTTCTTTCCATGTTGTCTTCTTTTTGGGTGAATGATGATTTTTACGAATGACGCGCTTATCTGCCATTGGAAAGGAAGCAACGAAAAAGTAAAGACCCTCATAAAACTTTATATCGATTGGTTGTGGTTGGAACATAGCAACTGATGATGGTAAGATGCTTTCTTCCAGAAAAGAGGGACAGTTTCATGGTCATAAGTCTGTCGTGTACTTCCTTGGGTGGCCAGCCAATTTGCCAGTCGTTGTTGTCAGCACTTCAAAACTGAAACCAACACTTCCTCGGCGGCTCCAAACAGAAGTTTATCCGTGGTCCCTTTCACAAAGTTCGCTTTCTCCTGTAAACCAGGTTTCGGTCACGGCAGCAATGTCCATGTTGTTTCTGGCATTGGGGAATATCAGGTGTCCTAGTAGGGTAATACCTCGGGCTTGTTCACCAGTTGTATACATAGTTACATACCTACCTACCTACACACATTCATACATACATACATACATACATACATACATACATACATACATACATACATACATACATACATACATACATACATACATACATACATACACACACATACACACACACACACACATACATACATACATACATACATACATACATACATACATACATACATACATACATACATACATACATACATACATACATACATACATACATACATACATACATACGGTTCAATAGGATACTGGCAATTACTTTTTCTGCAATTGAAAGTAAGCGTATGCACCGGAGGCTTTCATATGCCTGGTGATTCCTTTCTAGCTTATACAAAGGCATTATTTAGCGACTTTGAACTCCTTGGGGAGTGGCTCCATCTGACACATCAGTAACAAGACAGTTGGTGGAGCCTTTCTATCAGGGTTCTGCCTACTTTCTTGCAGACATAATCAGGGATACAGTCTGAACCAAGCTATTTGCAACTGGAGTGGTGACGGAACAATTTCTGTGTCTTCACCAGGGATGGAGTTTCATCCAGTGCTTTGTTGATGAGTAATTGTGTTAAACCACTGACGACTGCATGATTGATGGAAGAGTGGTGATCCAGGAGGCTGTCAAAGCGTTGATCCTATTGTTGACGAATCTTCTCTTTTTTCCGTCTGCGCTGAAGAGCTGGATAATCTAGAGGATGTAGTTCCATACAGATTTTAGGTAATTCTAGAAGTTCTTCATGTCAGCTGGTATGCGTAGAATTAGATCTCATCAGCGTTGATGCTCGTTAATATGGTTTGCTTCTTACGGAGCCTATGCTGTAGTTATGCGTATGATGTTCTACTCATAGTTTCTAGATGTGAATTTGGGGTTGTTGAGTTAGGTTTAAAGTTGGCGATGTTTCTCGTCCAGCAACTGCTTGATCTCATCCCAGTGCTATCAAATCAGTCTTAATGCTTTCTGCCTGAGGGTCCATGGATGCCCAAAACTGTACTGTAGACAAGCTCTCTGAATGCCGCCCGGACAATCACCACATCTGGATACTCGAGAGGGATGAACTTCAAAAGTTCTTTCAGGTCATTTACGAGATACTGTTTGGTTCTGGTTCATTTCGGCATAGTGATGTTCGGTTGTTATAACAGCCATCTTTCCATGTTGGAATCTCTTGGGGTGAATGAAGATTTTGAGATACTGGTCTGTCCAGCAGTGAACGCCGCACAAGTACTTGGTCATACGCACATCCTGCCTGTCCCTCTTCCTCAGTCGATCAGGTGCTTAGAACAAAGGTGCATCGATTGCGTCCGTTTACGGGTAGTGAGCGGAATCCACTATTAGTGATCAGCAGTTCTTGCTCGGCGCAATTCTGTAGCAAATGTATACCATAGCTTTCCTATCACTCCATCCCAGGCAACGTGATGAAATTACTTCTTGCATTTAAATCGTTTAGAATGACGAGCTTATTTGACATTGGAACGTCAGCATTGAAAATTATAAATATTCTCTTCACCGTATAGCATATCATTCAATTATCAAAATAACGTTAGTTTAAAAAGTTACTAACTGGTTAATTTGTTTTTTTATTATAGGTTTGTTGAAAAAGTTAATAACTGTTTAATGTTTTATTCTATTCTAGGTCATTGTAGCATCATGGACTACAGCATTCATCTAATCGGCATGATTCTGCTTGTGATCTGCCACGGCATTTACACAGAAAAGCCTTTTCGCGACCTGTATACTGCTGGCAACACCAAATGTAAGGCTGGCACGGAGTGCGGCTTTAATACATATTCGTATCGGTGGTGTTATGTAGATGACGTTGGTAATTGGGAATATTGTTGCAGTGACGAGTGTGCCCTTAGGGGCAAACTGCAATCCTGGTGCAACAATGGAAGCAAGTGGTTGCATTGTACTGAACCTAGTTATACGGCTGAAAATGGACAAACGTGTATTCCGGAATTTCCGTGCGGAATGCATCTTTATGTTTTGGCTAGGTACAGGTATTGGTGTTATACACAAGAGGCGAGAAAAACACAGGTAGCATGCTGTCCACCCTATACTCCAGATGCTGCTTACGGTTGCAATATGTAAGCATTGTTAACGTTTGTTAACATTTGCGATTCGCTGCATGTAGCATCTGTTCATTGCAATGTTAGTAAACTGTCAAACGTTGAGTATAAAATACATTGTAATATATTTGCATAATGTAAATCGTATTAAAATGCACATGCATTACAAAATCGTCATATTTTTATATTTGCTTTTAAAATACAACTTCCATTCATCGTATTCTAGAAAAATCTAGTTATTGCAGATCGTTCTATTGGAGATATATTACTATACATTTAATTATCAATTTTCCATTGTGTTAAATTAACAGACACTCTTGCTATAATATTGCGTATTTAATAAAGTGTCTTTGTGTACATTCTGAAGCGTAGTTTAAAGAGATGCTATCAAGGCAATAATGTAACAATCCCAAGTGAATTGAAAAAATGGTCCATACTTTTGCTGGGCACATACACATTACATTATATAAAAGTATATAGAGGTCCCTGTACATTGCATTGCCTTTCACGTATTTATATTACCTGAATAAAGTTGATATAGGAATTTTGTATCATCATCATCATCATCATCATCATCATCATCATCATCATCAGTCTTTTGACCTAGTGTGGTCGTTGAGGCACTGTGCTGCTGAACATCTGACCAGTTCCCTCCACTTGACTCGATCATTTGCCAATGCCTGTGTCTCTGCAAAACTTTTCCTGGTCCATTATGTGATGTTGTAACTCCACCTTTTTCTCTGTCTACCTCTCCTTCTACCACCTTGGACACTACCCTGCAGTACTGTTGTCGATAAACTGTTGGCTCTAATTACATGGCCATACCATTTCAGCTTTCTTTTTTTTGACAATTGTGAGGAGGTCTTCATAATTGCCTACTTTGTGCCTGATGGTGTTGCGCACTTCTTCATATGTGATGTGGTCCATGTAAGAGATGCCAAGGATGGTTCTGTAGCATCTCATTTCAAGAGCCTGAAGTCGTCGTTGTAATTATGTTGTCAGGGTCCAAGAATCACATGAATTCAGAAAGATTGAGATGACTAGTGCTCTCAATGGTCTGATTTTAGTTTTCAGACAGATGTTCTTGTCTCTCTAGATGGGTCTTAGCTTTGACATAGCTGCCGTTGTTTGTGTTGCACAATTTCTGCTCTCGATCCCTCTTCCGTGATTATGGAACCAAGATATTTGAATTTGCCCACTGTTTCCAGTTCCTGTCCTCTGACTTTAATCTTTTTTTAGATTTGTTTGCCACTGTTTGTCATCAGCTTTGTATTCTCGGCACTTATCTCCATGTCAAATCTGCAAGATGTTTTATCCAGGTTCTTCACTAAGGTGGCAAGCTTATCTTCACTGCCTGCCAGGCCATTAATGTCGTCTGCAAAGCGGAAGTTGGTGATGTTACACCCTCTAATGCTGACCGTCCCACGGTTGTTTTCCAGGGCTTCGCTCATGATGCGCTCTAAGTAGATGTTGAAACGCGTGGGTGACAGGAAACAGCCTCGCCGTACTCCAATTGTAGTCTTGAACCAATCTCCCACATAACCTTGAGCAATTAAGGCACTGGTAGCCTTGGAGTACAGCTGCTTGATGGTATTGGTCAACTTTTGGCACATGTTGTACTTCTTCAATTTGGCTCACAATGCCTCATGCCACACTCTATCAAAAGCCTTTTAGAAATCTATGAACACATGATAGATGTCTTGTTGATGTTGTGAGTACTTTTCACACAGAACCCTAAGATTGAAAATTTGTTCTGTTGTGCTTCTTCCACTACGGAACCCTGCCTGTTCTTCAGCGAATATTTCTTCTGCTTGTGGGTTCAATCTGTTCAAGATGATATTCAGCATCACCTTACTAGCATGGTTGATCAAACTGATAGTTCTGTAATTTTGGCACAACTAGAGATTGCCTTTTTTGGGAGTGTTGTAATTAGTGATTGGGTCCACTGTGTTGGCAATTCGCCTGTCTGCCAGATCGTGTTGCAGATTTTTGTTAGTAGTTCTATCACTGATTCCCCACCATTCTTGATAAGTTTAGCTGGGATGTAGTCTACTCCAGCTGCCTTTCCATTCTTCAGTGCTCTTATTGATGACTCCACCTCTTCTTTGAGAATGTGGAAATCATCATTAGTTGTGGAATTTGAAACTTCAAGCACCTCTGGGTCTCCTGAGGATGGATTGTTGTGGAGTTCTTTACAATACTCAGTCCATCTTTCTGCAATGTCACTTGCTTCTATGAGGCATTTTCCATTTTCATCTTGAATGGTACTGACTCTTGGTTGCTTCTTTCTGGCGAGGTCTTTCACAATTTGGAATGCCTTTTTGCTGTTATACTTTATCAGACTGCTATCTGTTTCTGTGCACTGTTTTCCAATCTAATATTCTTTTGCTTTTTTCAATTGTTTTCTGCCATTCGTGATTATTTCTCGTTATTCCACTGCCCCTTTTGTGTGTCTGGTTTTTTAGGTCTCTTCGGGCAGCATACAGATTTAGAATCTCTTCTGTAACCCAGGGGTTTTTTCTTTTGGCGATGGAGGCCAATGATGTCCTTGGCAACTGTTGTCATGACTGTGTTGAAAGTGTCTGTCATCACTTTAACATCAACATCCATCACAAGGAGTGGAGCAAATTTTCCTCCAATTGTGGCTTGGAATGACTTACAGATGTTAGGGTCCTTCAGTTGTTGAAGGTTGAATTTGAACCTGTTTGATTCTCTTTGGCTTGTTAATTTTCTTCAACCTCACTCGGAAGTTCACAATGACGAGGTCGTGATCACTCCCAACATCAGCACCTGGAAACGTTCTTGGTTTTTCTCTGTTGATGCCAGATCGGTAGCGGTTTTGAACTAGTAATTAGTCGATCTGGTTATGACGGGTTCTATTTGGTGCATACAACGTCCAGCTTTATGTTGACCCAGGGTGTTGGCTAGTACCAAGTTGTTGTAGCTTGCGACCTCGAGCAGCCTTCTCCCTCTTTCATTGGTAAGCTCATTGCAAGAAGGTCCACAATGATCATCCCAGTCTTTTAGAGCATCGTTGATAACGTTGGCATTACAGTCTTCTTGGATAATAAGGATGTCTTTTTTACTTACCATGTTTATTATACCTTGAAATTTGTTGTAGAACTCCTCTATTTCTTCATCATCATGATCTGTAGTTGAAGGATAGACTTGGATAATTGTGATGTTAAAGGGGGATGCTTTCAGACGAATGGAGATGATTCTGCTAGATATGGGGCGACATTCAAGAACATATCCCTTGATGGCTTTGTTTACAAGGAAACCTACTCCATTTATGAACTTGTCCAACTCTCCACTATCGTATAATATATGCCCATCTTCAGTTTAGTGTTCTCCTAGGGCTTTCCATCTTACTTCACAGAGTCCCAGTATGTGCTATGTGTAGTGTTCCATCTCACGTGTCAACTCTTGGAGTCTTCCAGTTTGCGCCAGAGTTCTAATATTCCAGGTGGCGATGACAACGTTGTCTCTCGCTTTGATTTTATGCAAAGTACCAGTAGCACACTTGTCACCTCCGTCCTGGTGTAAAACAGCAGGCACGCTCCTTGTTGACCCGGGTGACGACCGATCCGGTATGATAACTTCAGATTTGTCCAGCATTATCAGTATGTCTTGAGCAAATGTCGTCTGGTGGAGCCCATCCCTCTCCAGACCAAGGAGTTGCCAGAAGGGGATGTATTACATCGTCCAACTGCCTTAGGGTCTCCACTTCTGATTTTATTTTAGGGTTTACTCCCTTGGCCTTTGTTAAATACCTGATTGAATTCACACCTAAATATCCGAATAATATGCCTGATTGAATTCACACATGAATATTCGCGTTATATGCCTGATTGAATTCACATAGACATATCCGAGTTATATGCCAGATTGAATTCATAATGTTCTGATATATTTGAAGGATAAACTTAAATTTTAGTTGTATTCTCAACTTTACATAGTTATGAAGACCACTAAATATTTTCTCGATTGTTCCGTAACTGTGATTTTTGTTTACTGACCCTCTCTGATAAATATCTTGACCGACCACTGATATCATCATCAAGGTAGACGTGCTTAATATATCAATATTGTAGAGGTCGTCAGTCTTGCCATTAATTCCTGAAGAAATACTCTCTAATTTTATCATGACGTCATTCATAGAATGTCAGCTGCAGACCAAAGAAGCTAATCCTAATTTAGTTTTAATTTTATATAACAACTTGTTCAACTATTGACCTCATATTACCAAATCCATAGGATATACACCATTGACATTTTGACGTCCGGGTGCTAGGGTTGGATATGGCTACCATATTGTTTTAAGTTGAACATTTTGTGACCTTTTTTATAAATTTTCTGACCGAGCACTGACATCACGGTCATGGTAGCTGTGCCTAATATATCAATAGTGTAGAGGTAATCAACTGTAAAATAAATACCTGATTAAACAACTATTCAATTCTATCCCGATATGTTCACAGAGTATCAGTTACAAGCTAAGCAAACTAATAGGAATTTAGTTAAAATTGTAAATAACATATCCAACTAATGACCTCAGTATACCAAATCCATTCACTATACAGCATTGACCGTATTGGTTTCGGGAATGGATGTGCCTGTCATTTTTATTTAAATAAGGTTATATTATATTATATTATATTATATTATATTATATTATATTATATTATATTATATTATATTATATTATATTATATTATATTATATTATATTATATTATATATATATATATATATATATATATATATATATATATATATATATATATATATATATATATATATATATATATATATATATATATATATATATATATATATATATATATATATATATATATATATATATATATATATAGACTTACACACTCTATAACTTTTATTAATGACATTCATTGTTATTATTATTATTGTTATTATTATTTAGCAATTTCAATGATATTGAACATTGTGAACTAAACATAAGCTACAACTCTGAAGGAAACAATACCCCATTATTTGTATAAAAATGTGTGTAGCTTGAATGTGTGTAGCTTAAACATTAGGAAATTCCTGAATGAAACAACACGTAATAGGAAACAACTATGGATGATATAGTAGTTATGGTAGAATGATAATCTGACAACGAATATTATTGCTAACATAGTAAACATTATATGACGAGCTGCAGTTTCGATAACCCAATACATTTTGGTAGTAGCAGCACGAAAGGTGAACACACCAAGTTTTCAAACAAAACTAAAACATCTACGGAGACCGAAACTATTTATTACAAACCAATACTAATTCAAACAAAAAAAGGTGAACTGGCGAGTTTTTAAAGATTATACGGAGACCGAAACTATTAGTCTGTTTAGGTTTCAACCGAATATTTTATCAAGTTCGATACGATATCTTGATCTAGGGCCATGAAAATGAGTATAGTTATGGTGGCCTTGGAACCAGACTTGACATCAGACTTGATGGCAAAAACCAACCTCGTCCCGGCGTATATCCAATAAACGATATTGATAAGGGGTGTCATGCTCACGATGCTGCTTATAAAAGCAGCAATCTGCAACACAGACATATCGTAGATGTGAAATAAATTCATGCGTTAAATTCTATCACTGATCATTCCTTCAAAGAAACATTAGCTTCGTGGTTAATAAAATCGGCGATGAAAATTAAATTAATGGTTATTATCCAAACAGGCGATATGGCAGATTTATCTACCACCGCCTAAACAAATTAACTTTGCACGTATTGATGTCAGCGTCCCTAATGAAGTTCATCAGGCTGATATATTATTTCTGCCGCATAATAATGTTAATAAACAAACATACAATTATGCGCTAACCGTAGTTTATATTGCAAATAGATACAAAGAACCTGAACCATTAAAAACAAAGTCATCAACTAAAGTAGTTTCTGCGTTTGAAAGAATTTATCAATGAGGTACTCTGCAGTGACCAAATCTGCTTCAGGTTGATCCTGGCAAAGAATTTCAGGGTGTAGTGTTATCAACAATGAAGCATTATAATGTCTCTATCAGACGAGGACATACTGCACTACATAGAGATCAGGCAATTGTTGAACGATTTATTCGGACATTTGCTGAGAGGTTATTTGCATATCAATACGAGAAGAAATTTATCCAGGATACACGATCTCGTGAATATGTCAAGAGATTACTAGGTGTAATTACCGCGCTAAATAATGAAATTACTCAAACAATTAATATGAAACTTAACGCGATCAAAAAGAAGTATATACGCTTACAAAAACCAGAAATTGATTTTTCAAAACAGCGAATACTCGGCAATGTCACCGTGAGATATTTATATGAACCAGGAGAACTTGAAGGTGGTACAAAAAGAGCTACTGATCCTATTTGGAGTGTCACTACACATAAAACATAACAAGATCCACGGGTAGGCCAGAAATCTTTAGATTAGATTCAACTGCTCCTCAGCGACAATTTACACGTGAACAATTACAAGTGATACCCGATAGTATTCAATTACCGCCGCGTGATATTAATTAGCACCTCTGCATCTGTTACACTCAAGGGAAGGTAACACCACATTACCTATGACCAAGACTGTTTTTTTTTCAGTCTGCGGTAAATTGGCGAGGATCTTTATCCGATCAACACCAACGCATTATACAATTACAACTCGCGCAGTGATTATTCTGTTGTTGTTTCAGCGTAATTATAAATTCAGGATCAATATCAAATTCTCTGTTATTTTTTCTATCTTGTTGTTTATAACCAGCTAGTTTATTCTGATTATGTCATCGCTGACAATATTAGCATCTAAAACAACTCTTCGAAGTTTATTTATTCTTCGTACTCTGGATACTGCCAAGTAAACTAAATTTGACCACTCGATGCGATCATCTACCATCCAAACAATTGTATCGGATATTGTCAATCTCTGCGATGAATGTATCGTCATTGCGTATCCTAGCGTCCATGGGGATTTAACAGCGCGCAATGCATCTTCAACAACACTGATATCAACCGACACAATATCATTTAACTCGAGAATCTGCTTCTCAGTTTGTCCAGGAATATCAATATTAATATTCTGTATTCGTGTATCCGTAGGCCTATAACACATGGCACTGAAAGTGTTGCGAAATTTTCCTAGTGCTTTTTGAATAACTTCATCTGAAGTGTATCTCTGATTATCTTTCTACTTGCCACTATCAAATCGTTTGGTATCTACGTTTCCCAAATATCATTTAATGAGGTTTCTGAAATTATTTCACGCGCTATTTCACAGTGGATTTTATCCAGTTGTAATCTGATTAATTTCTAAAATTCACTTAATTTTGGATCAAGAGATCTGTGATCAGTATTAATTTCTTCATAATAATCAACAAAATTTGTCAACGAACCATGTGGAGACAAACCAACAAATTATGGTGGTTGACCATGATTCCCATACATTATCACAGCTGTATTCTTTAACAAATTTGTTTCCACGCAACGCATTTGTAAAATGTCCTATTATTCGTTCGGGTACACAATTAAAAGACGACTGTTTCATGGTTTTTAATTACTTAATACTTCTTTTGTAATTTAACGGATAGATCCCCATATCAACCGCGGTCACGGGATAAGATTTCTCATAATACGGTTTGCCAATCCCAGTTAGTGTTCCTGGTTTGGAATCCTGACTCACAGTGACAGTTTGTTTACTTTTTAAGATGGGTTCAAATTTGTCGCGTATAATACAATTTCCTGTTTCTGCACGGATAATATATTTCAATCTAAAAAAAATTAATTTTTATTGTGAAGATGCGAGATTATCACTGCTGCTCTTTGGTCGTTCATGGCAGCATCAACACTACCATCGATTCGAAATGTTAACCAACAGTTAGATGCACCATCGCGTTAAAATTCGTTAAATCCCTCATGGATTTTAGCTATCATGCTTTTATCACTTATTATACATTTATTTGCTACATATATGGATACTCTATCGAGATTGAATTTAGCATTTTTCCAGGGTTTTATTTTAAATAATCTCTCGAACTCCTCCATATTATAAATAAAAAGTATTTAAATAAAAAAAATTATATAATGAAACACTGTAAGTGGCATATGATAGGATCATTAACCGTTTGAAACAAATCATGCAGAAATGATATCTGTGGATATCATTCACAAAGTGTGCGACGTGGAAGCTTAGGTCCGCTTCCCCTCATACGATGTGTGGTGGATGTGCGAGGAAAATCACAACTGTGTCTCAATTGCGGTGGTAAGCGGTACTGGAAACTTAAGCGCTATTTTGAAAAGATAGTTAAAAACTCCATCAAAAACTGTGACCCTGACTCTGTCAAAGACAAAATCATAAGAACACCTCAGGACTATGTTACTAGATTTTCAAGAATTTATAATTAAGCCAAATAAGTAATTAGACAAATAATATATATGTATATAAATGAGCCTAGAATTTCAACCACATCCCGTCATCAATTATTAAGCTTTTCGTTATGGTGTAGTCAGACACCTCAGATTGAAAAAAACAGTAGGGTTTGTCATAAATCATGGAGAGAAAAATTATCTCTGCCATCGGATAGCATATGAGTGTTACAACTGATTGATGAAACATTGTCTTGTATTTGACCACCTTGATTCTAGCCTAGGAATAATTCTTTAGCTAATCTTCAGACTAGTACTCAGAGTGAGAATAACAAAATAGGCTGTACTGGAGATTATCAAAAACATGCGAGAATTGTCAAATTGCTCAATATAGAAACTAACGAAGAAATAATATTTCAATAAATGAATGCATCCGGCAAGTATTTTGATATTTGCGGGCCTTCGATACGAAAAGTAGCAGAACGAATATTTAAATCAGCTTTTTCAAAACGTTTTAAAAACAAAAATCAATTTACATACATCTAAATCCCATTTTTGTTTCTTGTAACACGAAAGGGAAATAACTCGTGTAGGAATATGTGTGTATAATCCTGTAAAAGTGATAACTCTTTTGCTGTTGTTACGGATCTCATGGGAATAATCGCGTATTCGTTCTGTCAAAAACGAGTCAAAAAAATAAAAAATTAGGAGTTCACATGGGATCTTTCATGTATATCTCTAGGCATGATAATATGTGAAGGCATTTTAACGCGAATGGAGATTGTACTGTCATATATCATATATACTGTAAATATATATATATAACAGGTCAAAAATGACCCCCATGTTTTGTATTTGATACATTTTATGACATATTTTAAATATTTGATATATTTTACATATTAGATATATAAATATATTAAATGCATATATATCATATAAAGAATTTCGAAAATAAAAATGATATAATAAATGAAATTTCAGATTTAAAAATCATAAAATACAATTATCAAATAAATTAGATTGTAATCATATTTTCTCTAATTTCAAGATCTCGATGATAACGCTCAAAATAATAAATATGTTTTACCTTCTTAATATGCACTAACAAAAAGGGTAAAGCAGGCCATTCATGAATCATTAGCTTATAATAGCAATATAAATAAATTCGTTTCGTTATTTACCGCAGTCGAAAAAGTTAGATCTGAACTCGGAAAACAATATGAAATTAAGCGTACGATAAATTCCAAGGTTTAAAATGATAATGGAAATCATTAAACAGAATAATATGCTGCCTTGAAACACTACGCGTTTTGAAAATATAAATAGTTTTGAAAATATAAATATTTCTGAAACAGGTTTCAAAACACTACGTGTTTTCAGCCAGGAAGTTTGAAAACGGACATAAATTAAATTTAGTTTCAATACAGGTATGGGATTACTCACATGGAACGATTTGTTTGGGTTTGAAATTCAATAACATTAATAGGCTAAACAGGTATAATTAGTGTTTGCTTTTTCGCACTGCGTAACACGCAAGTCAAATTGCGTTGCTGTCATATTGGAGGTGGGTTTAACTGTTTAGAATTAAATCATATATAAACATATTTATAATGTAGGGGAATTATTAACAACCAGACTCGCTTGCAAGCGATTAGATGCGATTGACTTAGATGCCCCAGTTCTCATAAATGATTCTGTACGCGATTATCAATTTTATTCCCTATAACGCAATATAACCAAATATTCGATCAAAAATCGAACTTCAGGTTTAAGATACAAGCAAATACTTTCTACCCGCTGAAGCAGTTATCGAAGTAGAAGGAGAAATTGTAACAAATGATACACTTGATACGCCATATGACGCAAATGTTTGAGTTAGTTTTGTCAATAATGTTATTATGGCATTATTTAGTAGAGCTAGATAAATGATTGATCGAAAATAGATTTTTACCCGTAAGGGATTCTGTCAGACATAAATTACAAGCGCGTCTGGAATTTCAAACTGTTTTGCAATAGGCGCTGAACAATTATTCAAACCGGTAACTACAATCACTGAGAAAGTTGTGACAGCTACTGAGAAGGCTGGATTTGTTACTAAAAAAGCTGTGATACCAGAACTTGAAAAAATAGCAAAAAGATCCAAACAAACAAAAAAATATTTAAAAAGTCTGACAAGTCATATAACCACCTCACTACCAGCGCCTGTTGACGAGTGAATACTTAAGGATATTCGTAATGAAATAGCTGATGTGAAGAAAAAAAAACTTGCGCCTAAACTCAAACCAGTAAAGGAAAATATTCAACTAATAACACAATTTAAAAAAGATGTTATTGAACAGCTCAGAGAAATTGAGGAATATAAATTACCCGCTGCAACATTAGCAAGTTTGGTACATAAAGATAACATTTTAGAACCAAAATATGCTGTCGTAAACAATGACTCTTTTATTAAATGGTTATACATTATATATTACAAAAAAAAAACAAGCCAGAAATGATGATCTCATGTTTGATAATTTTGTAAAAAAAATACAAAAACTTGATGAGGAAGAAAGCTTACAACCCCAACGGGAACCACCACCTTATTGACCACCTGAGCAATTCAAAGATGATGATGCTTTAACAAGTTTGAGATTTGGACCTGATGATACGCAAGACGCAACTGGTACTACCGGTAAGGAATTTTCTCAAAGTGTAACTCCATCTGGAATCCATGGAAGTGGTATTATTTGTTGTCCTAATAATGTTCTCGGAGACATAACAAGATTGGAGGTTCTTATCGGGGGAAAACGAGCCGGAAATAACTCACCGGAAATAATTAATGATGCCTCTTATATCTGCAGATGACTATTTGAAGGTGGTATTATGGATATTGGTGTATATTGAGACTTTATTGATGAACTAGTTGATGAATATTACAGCGATTAGATAAATAACATTTAAATAAAATGATCATAAACTACAACCACTATAATCCAACCATAGCCTATGTAGTAAATTCACGATTACCCGTTTATAAGGTGTATTATCTAGATGGTCTCGGTAATGTTATTCAAGGGTTATTTGCAAGGATGGCTCCAAAAATAGCACCAATCGCAAAACAATTATCAATGAAAGCTATTGATGTTATTCGTGATAAGGGTATTAGCGCTGTAGGTGATGCCGGTAAAGCATTTTCGGCGGCCAAAGAAAGCCTACTAACACTAATTCGAAGACGAAAGAAATCAGCACCGGGAAAATTACCATCCACGGAGATTATGCCTGCACGTATTAGCAAAATAACACTGGACAACAAATTTTTACAAAAGTCATGTTACTGAAATAGCAGCAGAGAGGGTGAACAGACCAGCTTTTTTAGACGTCAACGATGCTTCCTTCTAGTTAATATTTACTAGGAAGTCCTAATTTGTCAAATAAACCCTTCTAGTTAATATTTACTAGGAAGTCTTAATTTGTCAAATAAACCCTTCTAGTTAATATTTACTAGGAAGTCCTAATTTGTCAAATAGACCCTTCTAATAAATATTAAGAGAAGGGTCCATTTGGTAAAAAAAAAAGACGCCATTTAGTTGACGTTCACCTCCTCGGCTGCTAATGCGCTAACTAAATATTTGATCAAGTCCTTAAGATTTCACAAACAAACTAATTTGTAAAACCTCACCTCGTAAATCAATCAGATTATTAGATTGGTCAGTGAGTTTGAAATTAATTCTCGTTAACAAATTATTATGACATCGCATATAGACTAGATTAGTTGGGTCTTCAATAATTAGAAATCCTGGAGGAGCCGTTGGTGCAAATGAGTATAAAATATATCCTTGCTGAGCTTGATTTGATTGTTCGAGATTTATTTGATAATTTCCTTCGATAACATCACATACTAAATTGAGCGCAATCACCGTTGAAATATTCACATTGTTCGGAGCAATATGTCTACCGCCGCCTTCTGGATCATTATTATATTTCAGAATATTTGCTGTAGGATTCTTCAATTTTTTCCAATTATCGTGGATTCTTTTGAACCCAATATTAATAGCATCGTCAAGTTGTTTCTTTAGTTTATCCGGATTATATCCAGGGATTTTAAAATCTTTAATCTCCGTTTTATTAATATTGTATAGATCCGCAAACTTATCATGTAAGATCTCTTCATTTAATACTTCTTGAATAATTTTCGAGTGAAATATTTTCATATCGTCGATGATTTTATTACCCGTTTCTACGACGTTGATAAATTCATCCTTGGTGAGAGAGCCGGATTTAATAGATATTAGCAGTAGTGAAAAATCATTATTCATTGCTGTGAAATTTCCGTTAATGAGAGGAACATAAATTGATTCAAAAATTTCTTTATTAAAGAATTTATTAGGAGCATAATCCTGATAACTCTTGACTTCATTGACGGGTTTTATTTTGTTGGTGATATAATCGGATTTCTTAGGTTCGGGTGGAAAATCCTTCGAATTTTCTCGCGAGTTATCCGGTGGTAATTCAGGCCATCCTAACACTGATCTTATAGAACTCTGATAAATATCTACAACGTATCCTTCTGTATTTATCTCGATAGCAGATGATAGTGTTGGTTCATGAACTGTTATAGCGATTTTTGATTCTTTTCCAGTGAGAGATTTTATTCTTCGTTGAAATTCAGCGTTGATCTGTTCGATTTGATATGACCCAGTTGGTATAGAAACAACCTGCCAATCTGGTGTTCCGTCTTCACGATTCTTGTTTGCAAATACCAAGGAATTATTCGGTTGTTGACCACCAAATGCTACCGATCTAATATTAGGCCAGCTATGATACACTCGTAGTTTTGCTAGTGCGATCTCGCTCACGGGAACAGGAATTGGAAAATTAACACTAAATTCGGGACGTGTTGAGGTTATTGATATCGTGCTTGTTTTCACTGGTGTTGTATTTGTTACTATTTGTTGAAGTAGTTCTTGCGACAACATTATTATTATTATTCTGCTCTAATTTCAGCATTGTTGATTTATACAATTGAGCCATAGTTGAAAATTCGCTATCTGATATTGTTGTGTCATCCAACGACGATGATATCAACGAGGATAATTGCGAGTAACCGGCAGATGCAATATGATATTTAATTAAATAATCATGTAGTTTACTCTGGCTACACGATGATAGTTTTTTTGTGATCCCAGTTAATATACCAGCAATTGTAGCCACTGCGGAAATAGCGATTGGAACTACGACCGGAGCAATCATTGTAACCGAAGATAGTATTATTCCAGCAGCAGTGATTACTCCTGACACCGAGTACACGGTGATATCAACTGTGGTTATTCTTCGTTTGTATTTTTTGATTTTTATTTGATATTCTTCACAGAGAGAACTGAGTTTAGTTTGAAACTCTTTGACTTGATCATAGCGATACTGATTCGATGATGGAGTCATTTTATTTTAAAAGTGTTAGCATTTTCAATTACTAAATTCTGAAAGAATTTTTAAATCAATTTAATTGTTTACTTAAATCCACTACGAATTCTACGTACCACGTTACTGAAACCTTGGCTAGATTTCCATCTGTATTTGTTATCGTGAATTGTTCAGTTGTATCCTTGTCGATGATCGTTGATATCGTATTATTGACTCCAGATGAACTACTTGATGATATTTCAAACTGAGTCGGTGATACTATTATTAATCGATAAATACCCTTGACTGCTGCGGTTACGGTTAAAATATTGTTTGTGGGAGTCCACATAAATGATCCGTATTGAATCGTGTATACTACGTTGTTGACGATAGATTTATTATGAGGAATTTTTACTTTTTCAACAACGCTTATCATTCTCATTGCATCATCCCTTATTGCGTTGTTGAATGTTTTAAGTTCATCGATGGATTTTTTAATATCGGGAAGTGTTATTTCAATTTTATCAAATGGGCTCCCAATAAACTTGTCCATGAGGTTTTTACGAAACGTCATAAATAGTTTCGTGTGTTTTTCATATTCAGATTGAAGAGTTGCTAGTTCTAACATAGAATCTTTTATTACGGTGAGTTTTGGTGTGGTTACTGGTGGATTTCCAAAAAATTCTAGCAGGGGTTTGTCAATTTTGTCAACTATATTTCTTTGTAATGTAGTAAACTGATCAAATACAATTATATGATCATCATACTTATCATTAAGCGATTTTAATGAATTCACCGTGTTATCGTATGTTGTTAATTTATCCGTAATTGTTGAAACAAGTACACCTGGTTTGAGTTTACCCTCATCAGAAAATAACGCGATAGTATCCTCTGCTGCGTCTCGTTGTTTAACCAAAATATCATTAAGAGAGATATTACTACTTTTCAATTTACCCTGACGATCTTGAAATACAACTATTTCACCAGGATCAACATTTGCTAGGTTTAATATTTCAGCTATTTCATCTTCGATTAATTTTTTAACATCCTTGTTATCAACGGTTTCAACTCCACTATCAGGTTTTTTCAGCGATGATAAAGATCGTCCCCAAATATCAATCATTATTATAGAAATATTTTCATCGTTTAAATCCGATGGATTTTCAATCTAAAGATTTTTAATCTAAAATTCTTTCAGAATTTTTTAAAGAGATTTGCCGCTAGTATACTCATTTACTACTATATGAGGTGGTTTCGAAAATCTTTTGGATATAGCATCAAGTACGTTTAATACTTCATTACCACATATTGGTGGATCAAGCATTGTTTGTGTTGGTAACGTAGAATACCAAGTCTTCATTGGAAAATCTTTTATATAACGCATAAATTCTTTCGGCGGCGCTAATCCATATGAGTCAAAATAAATAATCCCACGTGGATCAATCGCGTATGCAACCCAGTGAGTTCCAGGTCCGGAGCTGTTATCTAAATTAATAATACCGGTTTCAACATCATTTGGTTGTGCCGGTAACTGATCTCTCATAAAAACCCCTCTGAAATTTTTTATTTTTAATTTTTTAGCGGCATCAATTAAATCAAAATTGGACATAGGAACTATATCGTTCCTGGAATTCGAAGACCCTTTCCGCTGTACCATGAACTCGGGGTTCCTGGTAGTCTTAGACCCTTTCCTTTTTTTTTATACCCTTTTCCAGTTGCCTTTTTCAATGCCATTCCTGCTGCGGTACCAATAGCTCCTAATGCTGCTGCCTTCGCTACCGCTGGGGCTGCTGCGGCAATCAACCCTGGAATCAACCCTAACAGCGGGAATATACCACCAGTCTTTTCCATATTGGCGATAGCAGCTTTAGAAAAAGTAATTTGAGTTCCTTTTTTTTCTTTAAACGCTTTATTAAAATGATTAGTTTGAGTTTTCGTCAGCGATAGTTTATTTACCCCGCCATTCATTTGATTAGGTTTCAGCGTTATTGTGGTTCCGCATTGTTTAGCTGATTTAGATTGTAATTTTTTTATTTGACCAGGTGTCAACGTAACATTGATATTACTATACGACATTATACAAAATAGATTGATTCTAAATCGCAAGCGATTCAATGGCGAAATTGCACAGCAATTTCCAATCCAAAGGATTTTCAATTAAAGATTTTCCACTGGTGCATCTACCAGTCTCATTCGTCCACCAACACCCTCGAGTATCATTGATTTATCACTAAGAATAACAGCAACCGCTCTGTAATTATCAATACCAGCAGGACGGGTTACACGAGCTCGGAAGTGTATATCAACTACGGACTGTTCCATCAAGTCAAGATGTTCCAACGAAAAGTAATAAATCGGATACAGACCTTTAAAATCCAATTGTGATATTTGTAGACCAGTATCTACATTTTGATCACGTCCCATAAATGATAGCAATCGATGATAAACTCGTGCAATATGATTGGTTTCATAGTTAAGTTGTATATCCTCTGATGGTTCTTGCTGTCCGTTTATTTTTAACGAGACTTCACTACACCCAATTTGATCAAATATCATATGAGAACGTGTTTGATCATTTAATCGCGCTTTATTCTGTAGAGCAATAAAAATATGCCGTGGAGCTGAAACACCCTGTCGTGCTGCCAAATGCCATGTAAGTGTACCATCAATATTAGAATCCATGGTATCTGTGGACGTTGTCAACCAGCTTAATAATCTCTTTCCCCCTTGATCCATAAATGATAGCAACCGCGGTTCTACTGACAATGATGGAGTCAACACTGGCATCCATAGTGATAGTTTTGATAAAATTACTTTACCCGCAGCACCACCAATACGCCAGATTGCATTATTATCATCACCCTTTCTCACTAGTGCTACAGTATGCTTTACTCCATAAATAACTTTTCTGACGTTTCTACAAAATCCAAATATATGATGGAGCGGAATCGCACATGAAAAATATCGACGATCTCCTTCCAACATTGACATACGTGTTGCAGCTCCTAGATTGAAATTCTCATCATTATTTATAATCATATCCTCGATACCACCAGCAGCACCAGCACCAGGACCAGCAAAAGCAGCAGCAGCAGCACCAACACCACGATCCATTGGTTGTCTTATAAGAAATGGATTTTTACCCGCTGTATTTTTAACATCCTTTGCAAACATCATAGATGGACCGGCCGATCTTGTATAATCGTCAGAGTATCTTGCTAGCCCTAGTATTGTTGTTGCTACATCAACTTCACGTTCAATAGATTCGATTTCTTTTCCATCAATGAGATATCTAGCACTTTCAAATAATGCCATGATACCATTATTGACAAAACCAACTTGGATATTATCTGCATATGGTGTATTAGCTACAACATCTGTTACAAGTTCACCTTCGACTTCAATAAAGGCTTCAGCGGGTAAAAAGTATTTACTGGTATCATGAACTTGAAGTTCAATTCTTCCTCGAAGATTAGGTTGTACTGCGTGATAAGCAAAAAATTGATAATCACGTACAGAAGTATCTTTAAGCACTGGGGCTTCCATGTCAAATGCAACATCAGGGTTTTGTTTGAACATTTTTATTATATATCCGATGGTCTAAATCAAAAATTCTGAAAGAATTTTGAAATTATTTTAAAATAGTTTCATATGAAAACCCCAGGAATTCATTTAGAGAAAATCGATTTTTATGAAATTATGTCGACGGATTAGCCAAAAAACAATACAAAATCAATAAAAAAAACATCGAAAATTCGATGAAACAACATATTTTTAACCTCACAGGATAAAAAATCTGATCAAAATCGATTTTCTCTAAATGAATTCCTGGGGTTTTCATCCTCGATTTTCATGAAATTTTGTCGATGAATTGCATAAAAACACTAGAAAAATGAGTAAAAACACTAGAAAAAAAAGTAAAAAAAGTAAAAAATCTAACAAAATTAGCAAATTATAAATATTTTATAATATAAAAATAATTTTTATAAACTAATTATTTAGTTGGGTGTATTTTAATAATGATGATGAAAATATCTGATAATGAAGATAACGTAAGTAGAATCACAAGTGATTCTGATACAAGTGATTCTGACACAAATATTTCTAATGCTAGCATTTCTACAATAACCATAACAACTGAGCATCCTATTCAAATAAATAGAATCACAAGTGATTCTGACACAAATATTTCTAATGCTAGCATTTCTACAATAACTATCATAATTGGAAATCCTGTTCAAATAAATATTTCTAACGTTTCTGTCGAATCTTCTTAAAACCACTTCCCGGAAGCCCACTTCCGGCTATCATATTTGCTGTTATATTATCCTGGGCGTTAGTCATTAACGACTGTAGTTTTTTATCCACGGCGTTATTTATTATTTTACTAACCTGTGTAGGCATTACTGCAGTAGATGGCAGTGAAGTCATTCTAGAAATGCTAGCATTTCCAGGTTTTGATTGGAAATTCGAAGAATTTCGTCGTCGAACTAGCGCTGTTAGTTTATCCCGAGCGGCTGAAAATGCCTTACTAGCAAGATCACCAACAGTGTTAATACCCTTATCTCGGATAACATCAATTGCTTTCATTGCTGCCTGTTTTGCAAATGGAGCCACTTTTGGAGCCATTCTTGAAAATAATCCCATTATAGTATTACCGAGACCATCTCCATAGTATACTCGGTATTTTGGTAATCGTGAGTTTACCACGTAGACGTTAGTTGGTTTATCATGGTTGTAGTGTATGATCATTCTTCTATATACAAAAACACTAGTGTTTTTCCAAATGCTTTAGCATTTCCAATTATCTAATCACAGGAAATTTTCGATTTTCCACCTACGGATTTCCAGTGACATTAGTCACTATGATAACCGTAGAAATTCGAAGAATTTTCGGCTAACTCCTCAATGAAATCTCTATATGTTGCAATATCCATGATACCACCTTGAAATAATCTCCTACAGATATCAGCTGCTTCATTGATTATTTCCAGTGAGTTATTCCCGGCTCGTTTTCCTCCTACAAGTACTTCTAATCGGGATATATCACCGAGAATATTACCAGGACATGTTACACTAGCGTGAAAATCTATAGGATTTTTACCAACTAAACCACTACCCTTTTTTTTAGTTGTACCAGTTGCACCCTTCAGAGTTTTCAACTCTGGAGTTTTACTCTGGGATTCAGCCTCTGCCATTATTTGTATTTCATCAGGGATTGGGTCTGCTGTGTATACTGGTGGTGCTACTGTGATCCCCTTTACCATAGTTAGAAATTGGTCATAATCAGATTTTATTTCTTTTGTGATTTTGTTTTTCCTCTTGTTTGCTAAAAACACCTTATTTGCCCAAACTTCTGAACCCTTTACAAAATCCTTAGCCGTGTCGTCTCTTAAATACTTAACTCTCTTCGCTTTTTTAACGTTGTCTTTGGTAAATTTAGCTAATCCAGCAAGTGTTGGGATATTTCTGATTGTATTTAACGCATCAACTGTAAATATATTTTCAGGAGGATAGTCCCTTTTTGAAACAGCTCCCTCTTCTTCTTCTTCTTCTTCTTCTTGTTGTTGTTCTTGAAATTCTTCAGGTGGAAATGCTTGCATTTCTAGTGAGGAAATATCAACATCACCTAATCGTTCAATTTCTTCCTGAAGTACTCGTTGTTGTTCTTCTTGTCGTCTTGCAGTAGTTATTATATCACCAGGAAGTGTTTTTAATGATTTTTTTGTTTGTTTAGTTCGTTTTGATATTTTCTCTAACACAGGGAGAAAGGACTCTTTTTGCGCGCTTTCTTGTTTAGAAATTGCTGTTTTCACACCCTCAGTTGCACTAACAATAGGTTTGAAGAGTTGTTCTGTATCCTCTGTGAAGTCAGTCTGAAATAATTGCCGTTGTTGAAGTTTTTCGCGGATTCTATCACGAAGGGGTAATATTTTCTTAAGAGCTTCAAGTCTTTCTCTAGCTAATCTCGTTGTTAATGATTCTCCTACCATTATTGAAAGAGTATTACTATTGTCAAATTAAAAAATCCAAAGCATTTTAGAAATGCAAATCATTTTAGAAATGCAAATCATTTCGAAAGAAATCACTAACCTAAAAATGCAAATCATTTTAATACTTCCTTGTTGTTACACACATAATTTTACTTCCTCATACCGTATCGGTTATACAAATAAAGGAGGCTCTCTACGCGTGGGCTCATCACCTTCAGAGTTTTCCATTAATGTTTTTAATTGTCTCACTTTACAATTAATAAGTCTCTTTTGTTCATATTCTAATCCTAATTGCTTTCGAACACGTTCAACGATGCTACATAATGGTACGAAGACATTAACATCTTCAGTATTTACTAAACTTTCACGTATAAACTTTTGGATATTCTTAATTAAAAAATATTTTTTAGATAGGACATATTTTCCGGTCTGTTCTGCAAATTGTATATCCTCGAAATTGGTCATAATTTGATCACAATCCAAACCTGAACATAATTTTACATTTTCATCCTTCAACTTGTTGATTTCAATAATAATCAATTTGAGATTTTCAATATTCATATATATATAAAAATATATTTGTTTAAATGCAAAGTATTTCAAATACAAAGTATTTTCAAAATGAATTCTGGATACACTAAGGTGTTGATCATCTTAGTATACCCAGAAGCTTAATCCGATTATAGGTGATTATGATTATATATAATGAATGACGACGGCACATTCACCGTTTTGAACCCCCTTGGTGTTTTATACATCAAGCAGCGCTCAACGGTTACAACCGACAAACATATAACAATAGATTATAGGTGAACAATGAATGAATTGATTTCAATGACAATGACGACGGCACAATAACCCCTGATCTAGTGTGGTAGGCGATTATACACATAGGACGGTACAACAATAGATTATAGGTGACACAATGAATGAATTGATTTCAATGACAATGGATGACGCGGGCTATTCTACATTCAAGTGTAAACAAAACCGCAAAATCGAAACTTTGGTTTTGAATGTCAATAATAACGTTCATACCACGTGTGACGGTGTGGTTTTGTTTACACTTGAATTTCGGCTAAATGCCCAATTATAATAAGAACGAATTTGTATATATACACTCATTACGACGAGGTGATATAAAAGAGGTGTAGTGATTGTAATTGTTTGTTTGTTTATTAGCGATCACTGACAATGTTGAAAACACGCATAATACTTGAAACAGACATTAAAAAAAATGTTTAAATACGACGTGTCTATAAAACAGTTCTGTTAATACTTGAAAAAAGACAAAATTGATTGTGTTTTGTTCGGATTTATTTAATTATAACAGCCAATCAAAAATCGAAGATTTTCCAACGCTAGTATTTCCGTGTTTAAGATCCGTAACTCTGTCATTGGTGGAAATCCTATGGATTTCACACGCGTTATACCTAACGGAGTTATCTCCCTACATAAGAAAACTGAATTTTGTTTTTAAAACGCTTTGAAAAAGCGGTCTTATAAATTCCCTCTGCTACTTTTTGTACCGAGGAGGTGTGAATATCGAAATACTTACCAGCTTCTGACATTGATTGAAATACCATCTCCCCCTTGTCAGTATTAAACGATCTTACTGGTCTCTTCCCAATTGATTTACAAGTACCAGTATTTCCAAATGCAGTATTCTCACTTTGTGTAACAGCTCGTAAATTATTCAAAGAATTATGTGTCCTAATACCATCAATATGATCAATAACAAGGCCATCCTTGATTAATCCATTATACACTTCATAAACGAAACGGTGATTGAGATACATTTTCCCTCCAGCTTTAAATATCAAATAACCCATACCATTATCCCGCCCAACAGATTTCTTATTTTTACTGTGTCTAACAACACCATCACTAGAAGCTTCGTAATTTTTAATAACAGGATGTCTTTGAAATTCTTGGCTCATTTATATATAATATATCTATTTGTCTAATTCGTTAATTGGCTGAATTATAACATTGGAAAATCTTTTTATATAATCAGCCGTAGTTTTTATGATTTTGCCATTGACGTCGTCAGGATTTTTGATTCTTCGCTTGTCATAATAACGTTTTAACTCTCTATAACGCTTACCCCCGCAATTAATACATAACTGCGACTTGCCTCTTACACCTACCCCACAATGCAAGCATGGTAGAGGTCCCTCCGAACCGTTTCTTACACTCTGCATATGATACCCACAGAATTCATTTCTGCATGATTTGTTACACGGAGTCTTTGATCCAATCATAAGCCATTTGCAATGATTCATTATATAAAATTTTCTTATTTAAATACTTGTTTTAATTATAATATGAAAGAGTTCAAGAGATTATCGAAAATTAAGCCTTGGAAAAATGTTAGATTTAATCTCGATAGAATCTCTGATATACCTAAAAGTCTAGTAGATGATAAACCACTATTGAGTAAAATCAGCGACTGTTTTAATGAGTTTAAGCGTGATGGAGCATCTCATACGTGGTCGACATTTCGAATTATTGATGAAGATGTCAATATACCCATAATTGATGCTACTATGAATGATATAAGAGCAGCTGTGATACTTTCACACCTTGGCAAGAAATCTCTACGGAGGTATTTTTTAAGAATAAAATTCATTATCGAAGAGGAAGGTGAATGGATTATCAGAGATAAATTTGACCCAATCCTTAAGGATAAAAAATTTGTAATTGTGAGTAGAGATTCCAAACCAGGAATTCTAACTGGAATTGACAAACCATACTATGAGAAATCTTACCCTGTAACAGCAGTTGTGTATGGGTTATATCCAATAAATAATAATCCTAATATTGCAAAACTAGCACCTATGTTTTCATCATCAGTGGCTTTGCCACTTAATTGTGTAGCAACACGGTTAATAGAACACTTCACAAATGCATCCCGGGGAAACAAATTAACTGATCTACGAAGAAACAAAATAACCGAATGGGAATTGACAGTGAAACAGCGCGGGGCAACGATTTCCGATATAGCTAAATTAGAAGCATTATTAAAATTTCCAATATCGGTAGCGACAATAACCGGAGAAGTATTATACGAACCGAAATATCAATCGCGAGGAGCTCCAATTGAAATTATTGATCATAACAAACACGCGTGGACACCCGCGGTAAATATATTTCCACGAGAAAGAACTGTTCGATATATCCCTAAAGAATTTTCTAGGGATGGTTTCTATGAAGAGAAATTATTTGATGCTATTCACACATTAACCAAAGACGACCCTGTGTCAATGTGGTTACTCAGGAGTAATGAGGATCCGGAAATAGGATTTGATCAGTTTGTAAAACCAAATGGTGAATTATATCGAACTGAAGAATTAGATACTAAAATGAGAAAAATCGCTAATGAATTTTCACCTGAAAATTCTAAAGAATTTTCTAATGAAAAACTACTTACGGATAGCTTCACAATTCCATCAGTGGTAGCTCACTTTGCAAGAGAAAAAAACTCATGGCGTCCAACACAAAGTGATTTTCTGGAGGATGTGAAGTTGAGTTGCGTCGAATTTGGTCATGGAGGATTGTGGAATACGAAATACTCACGTGATGGTATGATTTCAATTGATATATCCGCGTGTTATCCTGGAAGTTTTCTCGGATATGGAGAATGCTCTGAATATTTTAAACGATTTGGGCATCCCACACATGAAATGACTCGTGTTGCGATTAATGGTCCATTACCCGGAACTGCTAGCAGTTCTAATTTTGATTTAACCGGGTTCGCTCGTGTGATATCATTCGAATTAGCTACAGGGTTACATCCGTGTAGTTATCTTTGGCTTGGTAGACATATGTATGAAAAAGCGTGGATGCCAATTGTGCTATTGCGATATATGATCGATTGTGGTATGTTAACATCATTAATTGTCAGTGAAGCGATTATTTGTTATAACGCGCAGAAAGATGTTTGGTTACCAAAACCCGATCTAGAAAAAATAATTAACGAACAACGAAAACAATTTCTAGATGGAAATTCGAAGAATTTCAGCGAGGAACAAATCATAGATTGGTCTAAGAGGTTATTCGAAGGTAGGAATAGAGAGGCTAAAGAACTCGGACGAAGAATAATCGGTAAATTCACTCAAGGTGGAAGATTTGACAATGCAAAATATTCTTCGAGATTGATCTTAGACAATGAAGAATACGATTTTATCATAACCGATTTAATAAAAAAAGGAAAATTTGTAACCCGTAGGGATGCTTTTCGATCCAATGGTGAGAAATTAGGTACGGTTATTACCTACTGTGATGGATATAGTTGTCAGTACACACATTTGAGAAGTTCTATGCTAGCCTATTCTTGTATTAATCTATTCTCGATGATAAATAGATTTCCTAATACCGCGGTTAGAGTAGCTACTGATTCGATGTATATCCATGAGAAATACAAATCAGATGTAGCTAAATTCACAGATCCTAAGGAAGCGTGGGGAAATTGGAGGTTTAAAAAAGAAACACTACATGAGTATTGTAAATCCGCAGACGTTGCTATGGATGATAAATACTTGAAAAGTAACCATAATATCTCAGAGATTCAATCAGAATTTTCTACTGCACCGCCCGTATCAGATCCGATTTGTAGATACAAGACAGTTTATTTAAACGGCTGTGGTGGATCAGGAAAGACAACTCGTGCAATCGAATTATTTCGTCGTAAAAATCCTACGGATTTCACAAACATGATTGTGTTAACACCAACTCACAGACTCGCCAGAGAGATGATAGCGCGGGGGGTAAAAGCCTGTACTTATCACAGCTTCTTTCGATGGAAAGGCGATACATGGACTCCTGATCGAATGGGCGATAAATTTATTCCTGAAATAATAATCTGGGATGAAATATGCACGGTATCATTGACAGTATTACAGATATTTCTTGAATGGTTGTTATTGAAAAATACAAAAGTCGTCATGTGCGGGGATCACGGCCAACCGCAGCCATTTGTTGGTGGATCTCCACATGAATGGTTAAAAGGATTTGTAGATTATTATGAAGAGATTAATACCGACCATAGATCACTTGATGAACAATTACGAGAATTCAAAGCGCTAATTAGATTACAACCGGATAAAATCCAATGTGAAATAGCGCGTGAAATAATCTCTGAAACTCCCATGAATGATTTTTGGGAAATGTGGAAGCCAAATGATTTAATAATCGCGAGTAGAAAAATAGTCAGAGACGCACTTCAGATGAAGTTGTTTGCGCTACATAAAGAAAAATTTGCAACGCTTCCAGTACCACTCTGTTATAGACCTAAGGATACACGAAAGCAGAATATCGACGTTGACATTCCTGGACAACAACAAAAGCAGAATTTAGTATTAAATGATATTGTGTTGGTTGATATCAGCGTCGTTAAAGATGCATTAGGTGCTGATAAATCCCCATGGACGTTAGGTTATGCAGCAACAATACACTCTTCACAGGGATTGACTATATCCGATACAACTCTTTGGATAGTAGATAATCATATTGAGTGGTCAAATTTAGTTTATCTCGCAGTATCCAGAGTACGGCGAATAAACCAACTTCGAAGAATTGTGGTTAATGATAATGACAATACAATAAGTAATATACACACCGATGATAATATAATCAGAAAAAAACTCTCTGGTTATAAACAACAGGATAAAAAAAATAAAAGAGAATTTGACATTGATGCTGAATTAATTAAGACACTAAAGCAACAACAGAACAATCACTGCGCGAGTTGCAATTGTATAATGCGTTGGCAGTATTCGGATAAAGATCCTCGCCAATTCACCGTAGATAGAAAAGATAACAATCTCGGTCATGTCAGAAACAATGTGATGTTGACCTGTCTTGAGTGTAATAGACGCCGGGGTGACAGCACCCTGGGTGCTAATTAAGACCACGCGGTGGCAATTGAGTATCCTCGGGAATCACTTGTAATTGTTCGCGTGTAAATCCTCGCTGAGGAGCAGTTGAATCCAGTTTATAGACTGGAGGTCTACCAGTTGATCGTGTTATGCCGGATATTTTATGCGTAGTGACGCTCCAAATAGGATCAGTAGCTCTTTTTTTACCACCCTCAAGCTCTCCTGGTTCGTATAAGTACCTTACAATGACATTACTACCAAGAATTGGTTCTTTGAAATCTTTTTGTGAAATTCCTTGGATTTCCATTTTGATAGACGCCTTCTTAATAGCGTTGACAGGTTTCATATTAATTATTCTAGTAATCTCATTATTGATTGCGGTAATCACAGCTGGTAATCTCTTGACCCATTCACGGGATCGTTTATCCTGTATGAATTCTTTTGCGTATTGATATCCGAATAACCGCTCAGCAAGGGTTTTATTAAACCGTTCAACAATTGCCTGATCGCGATGTAGCGCAGTGTGTCCTCGTCTGATGGCGACATTATGATGTTTCATCGTAGATGTAACAACACCTTGAAATTCCTTGCCAGGATCAACTTGTAACAGATTTGGCCAGCGCAGAGGACCTCGTCGATAAATCCTCTCAAATGCAGAAGCTACTTCAGTAGATGATTTTGTCCTTAACGGTTCTGCTTCTTTGTATCGACTTGCAATATCAACTAACGTTAACGCGTATTTGTAACCGTTGTCATGCGGCAGAAATAGTATATCAGCTTGATGAACTTCATTAGGTGTTGTAACATCAAAATGCGAATAGTTAATTTGTTTAGGCGCTGGTAGATAAATTTGCCATATTGCCTGTTTAGATAACCAGTTTGCCGCTGTAGTTTTTTTCACCTTTGATGCACTAGCTAGTTTATTGATTGCTGCGTAACCTCTCCAGTATCCTCTCGGAGAATAATAAATAGATTCCATATTAAAATGCTAGCATTTTCAATTACCAGCACCTAACATCAATTTACCCTTCATAGCAGATTTTACCAACCACGAAGCCAATTTTTCTTTGAAGGATTTATCAGGAATAGCATTTAACGCATGAATTAATTTTACATCTGCGAGATGTCTGTGTTGAAGATTGCTGCTTTTATAAGCGACATCATGAGCATGACACGCCTTATCAATAGCGTTTATTGGATATTCGCCGGGTCGGGGCTGATTTTGATCATCAAGTCTGATATCTAATCGTGTTCCCGGTCCACAGTAGCTATATCCTGGAAGGTGCTTTTCTCCTGGATACTTTGCCCACGGTGTTCCTGGGAGTTTTGTCAATTTGGCTGCAATATCACCTCCTCGTTTTTTTTTAAAGGTTTCGTGGAAGTAAATCTAAATTTTTTCGTACTACATTGTACGCATTTACCAGAAAGCGCTGATCGATTATTTTTCGTTGTAATCGTCGTCAAGTCATTTGTGCCAGTACGCGTCCTACACTTCACACAATATAGATCCATAATTTATATATAACAGTTATGAATGTAATTGATTATTCAGCTACTCGACGACGGGAACCTATTAGACACCATGCAATGTTACCAAATTCTATTCGCGCGATTATCATCGGACCATCTGGAAGTGGTAAAACACAATTGCTACTTAATTTGATAACGAGATGGATGAAGTGGGATAAATTGTACATGATTGCTCCGAGTGTAGACGATCAACGATGTTATGAAGTATTAAAGGATTTTAATGATGCCGCGCAAGAAATTAACGGCGATGGTGTTATTGAGTTTATAACCGATATCGAAGAGGCACCTAGTATTGATGATATTGATGGAAGTATTAACAATTTAGTCGTATATGATGATATCATGTTAGATAATCAAAAGAATCCTGCTAGAATATTTTCCAGAGGCAGACATAAAAACACCGATGTGATATATATCACTCAACGTTACACTCAAATACCAAAAGTGATCAGAGATAACTGCAATATGCTGTGTGTATTTAACGGAGTTGATACTCATACTCTTAGAAATATTTGGCAAACTTGGTGCGGTGGTGATATGGATCATAATCGATTTAGAAATTTCTTTAGCCACGCTCAGACAATCCCACACGGATTTGTGACGATAAATTTATCAGACCCTCGGACAAGATATCGTGTCGGACTTGATCAAATATTTAGTTAGCGCATTAGCAGCCGAGGAGGTGAACGTCAACTAAATGGCGTCTTTTTTTTTTACCAAATGGACCCTTCTCTTAATATTTATTAGAAGGGTCTATTTGACAAATTAGGACTTCCTAGTAAATATTAACTAGAAGGGTTTATTTGACAAATTAAGACTTCCTAGTAAATATTAACTAGAAGGGTTTATTTGACAAATTAGGACTTCCTAGTAAATATTAACTAGAAGGAAGCATCGTTGACGTCTAAAAAAGCTGGTCTGTTCACCCTCTCTGCTGCTGAAATAAAATTAGTCAATTCCTATCAATTTTTATGTGATGAACACGAATATGACAGTCAAATTGCAAAATTGGCTCTAGTTTTTTTGTAATCTGCAAGAAATTAATGTTTAGATAACGAAATGCATTCCAATAGTAAAAGGTCAACTGTAATAGCCTACATATAAAAAATCAAGTCATTGACTACATCTTAGGTTTCTTCGCCTGTCTCTTGTACAGCTGTTCGGGAGCATCTCTGAGAAGTGTCCAGCAGTAGTCAGCCAGCATTGTAGTGGACCATTTTCCTTGGTATCTTTGTTCCATTGTTGCGATATCTTGATGAAAACGTTCGCCGTGTTCATCACTAACAATACCACAGTTGCTAGGAAAGAAATCCAAATGGGAATGAAGGAAGTGAATCTTTAGAGACATATTGCAGCCAAGTTTTTTATACTTCATCAACATGTCTTCTACTAGTTTCTTATAGTTTTCTGCCCTAACATTTCCGAGGAAGTTTGTAGAAACTAGGCGAAAAGCATTCCATGCTTGTTTCGCGTCACCTTCTAGCAAGTTGTTGAACCGGTCATCTTTGAAAAGCTCTCAAATCTGAGGACCCACAAAAACTCCTTCTTTAATCTTTGCTTCGCTGAGTCGAGGGAATTTTTCATGCAGGTATCAGAATGCTGGCAAAGTCCGGTCAATGGCTTTCACGAAGTTCTTCATCAAACCTAGTTTGACGTGAAGGGGTGGTAGTAAGATTTTCTGAGCCTCAACCAGAGCTGGGTGTTGGATATTCTTCTCTCCAATGGCTACATTCTGCCTGTGAGTCCATTCCTTCCTCATGTAGTGCATTTCCCTTGCTCGGCTATCCCACTCGCATAAGAAACACATGTATTTTGTATATCATTGCTGCAGTCCCATTAAAGGGCACTACCTTCAAATCACCACAGAGGTGCCAGCTGTACTTGTTATACTCAATGGAATTCAGTAGCTGCCTTAAGTTATCGTATGTCTCTTTCATGTGGACAGCATACGCTACTGGAATAGATGGAAGAATGTTTCCATTGTGCAAAAGCACAGCCTTGAGACTCAGTTTCGAAGAGTCCACAAATAGTCTCCATTCTTGTGGGTCATGAGTGATTTTTAAAGCATTCATGAGGCCCTCAATATCGGAACAGAATATCAGATTACTTTCCTTTCTGAAGAAAGGCTCCAATTGCTGGTGGCGCTTTCGATATGAAGTAATTGTGACATCTTCTTCTAGAAGATTCCATTGTTGGAGTCTTGATCCTAGCAATTCTGCCTTGTTCTTTGATAAGTCCAAATCACGAATCAGGTCATTTAGTTCCTCTTGTGTTATTCTGTGTGGGGTTGATGATGCACCACAGTGAAAATCTGGATCACTGCATGCTGATGGACCAGGAGAAGAACAGGTCAAATTCACCTTTGTTATCGTCAGATGAATCAAGAGAATATTCTGCTGCAGGTTCTGGAATAGGAAGTCCCTCACCATGTGGAACTGGTCTCAATGCAGACGGAATGTTTGGGTAGACTATTCTCGACTTCTTTCGCTTCGTTATTCCGCCGGAAAGAGGAGGAACCAAGCAGAAGTAACAGTCATTTAGGTGGTTGCTTGGCTCTCTCCACACCATTGGGACTGCAAACGGCATTGATGACCTTTTGCAATTCAACCACTGTGAATGCTGTGTTGTACATGTAGCACAGCATATATGCGGAGCCCAAGGCTTGTCTTGGTCACCAACCTTGCATCCGAAGTAAAGATGATATGCCTTCTTCACTTGAGAATTGATACTTTTCTTCTAGTTGGCAAATGTCACTTCCCCACAAATATAGCAAAAATTGTCCGCGGTATTAACACACTTTCGAGGCATTACGGTTCTTTATTGTACGTAAATGGATAAAATAATAAGTTTTATGTAACAGTAGCTTGAACTGTCTCGCACAACGTCTAAAATATTTTAAATGCTGAACCTATCTGATTGGGCTTTATATAGTACACTGCTTACGTCAGCTTCAGCAGCCGCCTGGCATTAGTATAATAGGCCTACACATGTATAGTACACAGCTGACGTCAACTTACTTCAGCAGCCGCATGGCATTAGTATTGCATTGCATCAGAAAATGATGCAATCAACTGTGGATGATGTGAGCATGATGGTATTATGCAATGTTACATCATTATTCCTACTGGAGAAATTTACACAGTGAAACATAGAAAATGAGGTATATGAATATCTTCAAAACGAGAGCCAATAAAAAAATTTCACGGTTATATTCGTGTTCGGCACACCAAAATACTACAGATTAGGGCCTTTACAAGTCAGTAATGATTTCACTGTTGACCAGTGATAATAAACAACGTGGTTAATAAACAAATAGCATCACGAATAAATGAGGGATATTATACTCAAGGGAATTTTACTGAAAATATGATAGCGGGAAGTGGAATGACAAAGTCACCAAGATTGCGATTTAGATCAAGAACTATATAATAAAATGTTCAAATCTACAGCGGATCCGGCATTTGACTTAAATGCCCCAGTTCTCAAAAATGATTCTGTACGCGATTATCAATTTTATTCCTATAACACAATACAGCCAAATAGTCGATCAAGAATCGAACTTCAGGTCCAAGATACAAGCAAATACTCTCTACCCGCTGAAGTAGTTATCGAAGTAGAAGGAGAAATTTGGTTTTGTCAATAATGGTATTACGGCATTATTTAGTAGCGCTAGATATATGATTGATAGAAGTGAAATTGAATCTATAGAACATGATGTTGATGTTGCCACAACAATAGTCGGATTAGGAAGATATTCTGATGATTATACAAGATCATCAGGTACATCTCTGATGTTCGCTAAGGATATTACTGATCACGTTGAACATGTTCAGTATGTTAAAGTAAGAACACCAAGAGCTACTGCACATGTTCTAGTGCCGGCCGAATATACGAGGCCAGCAGATAATATTGATATTGTCAGTGCCGCCAATTACAACTTAGGATTTGCAACACACGTATCAATGCTACAAGGACCGCGTAGATTATTTTCATACACGATTACACTATCTTATATTTTCGGATTTTGCAGAAATGTTAGAAAGGCTATGTTTGGAGCAAAACATACAGGAGTCTTTGTGCGAAAAAGTGATGATAATGATGCAATCTGGAGAGAAGCAGGCCCTGCTAGAGCTCCAGTCGCTGCTGGTAAAGTAAACATAACAAACCTTTCACTGTGGATGCCAGTAATGACTCCATCAATCACCGCAGAGTAAAAAGTACTTTAATGTATGGATACACGTGGTAAATCATTACTATCATTTCTAACGACAACAACGGATATTATGGAGTGTTCTGTTAAGACGCGATTAAATTCACAAACACGCAGGCATATGCTATTTAATCAACTAGGTGTTTCTGAAGTCTCGTTGAGGATAAACGGCAAACAAGAACCATCTGAGGATATTTTACTTGACTACGGACAAAACCTAATAGCACGCGCGTATCATCGTTTGCTGACATTTATGGGACGTGATAATAATGTAGATACTGGTCTGCAAATATCACAGTTGGATTTTAGAAATCGATATCCGATTTATTACTTTTCGTTGGAACATCTTGATTTAACCAGACAGTCCATCGTTGACATACATTTCCGAGCTTATGTAACCGCTCCTCATCCTCCTGACATTCGAGGTCCACCCGTCATACGCAGTGGTTACAGAGCAATTGCTGTCATTCTCAGTGACAAATCAATGCTACTCGAAGGTGTTGGTGGACGAATGAGGGTAGTTGATGCACCAGTGAAAAATATCTAAATGTTTTTCAAAAAGATGTAGACAATTAGAACAATCTCTTATTAAATAAAATGTCATATAGTCATATTAATGTTACTCTGATTCCTCGTCAAATTAAAACAATTGTTATCGGATACAGCTAAAAAATGTGAAACTACGATATCGTTAAACACAATCAAATTTGGTGGTAAATTTTTATTGTAATTCGAAATTGTCATTGACAGCTCGTCAAATTAAACATTTCAGTGATGCTTTAAAGAAAGAAAAGGTGTTCAGGTCACTCTCTGCGTCAGCGTTCAAAGACATGATAAAATCAGGTGGTATATTTCCACTTCTCGCTGCGATACCAGCGCTAATTTCAGCCGAGGCCCCCGCGGTTGCGTTAGCTGCCGCTATCGGAGCTGTTGGCACCGCTGCAGAGATGGCACTAAAGAAAGCGACTGGAAAAGGATACAAAAAGGGAAAGGGTCTAAGACTACCAAGAACTTCATATTCATGGTACAGCGGAAACGGCCTGAGAATACCTGGGACATTTAACTAACTCCAACACCGATGGTTCCATTGTCAGATTTTGTTTTACTTGATGCTGCTAACCAATTAGCGATAACAAGCTTTAGAGGTGTTTTATGCGAGATCAGTTACCACAACAACCAAACAACACTGAAACCGGTATCATTAATCTCGATAGCTTCACCGGACCTGGAACTCACTGGGTTGCTGGCGCGATTGATCCGCGTGGAATTGTTTACTTCGATTCATATAGGTTAACGCCACCAAAATAATACATGCGTTATATACATCAATTAAAAATTCCTCGCTGCTACTCCACGCTACCAATACAGAAAATTAGCGACCCACCAATATGCGGCCTAGAAATATTAAATGTACTCAACGCGTTGTCATCAACTAAACAACCCTATAAAACCGTACACGATTATAATCACTTTTTAGAGAAATCTTAAAATATAATGATTGATATTTGGGGAAGATCTCTCTCAAGTCTGAAAAAAACAACCGCTGCAATTTCTGCAACCAAGGATGTAAAATATATAATCGAAGATCAAATATCCGCAATATTAAACCTCGCAAATGTGGATCCAAATGAAATAGTCGTATTACAAGACCGACAAGGGAAATTGAAAACGAGTAATGCTTCCTTGAATGATATTCTAGTTAGAATTAATGGAGCGACCGAAAATTCCCTAGCGGTGTTTGATTCCACTGGTAAGACTAAAAAAGGAAATCTTTCACCAACTGTGATAGATAGTATTAACAATCGGGTAAAAACATTCAGGGACACAATGACAGGAGTTCTTTACATCAACGCAAAAAAACCCACACTTGGCAATCCAACACTGAATACTGATGATGCGACAAAACAATATGTAGATGATAAATTAACAGCGATATATGGTGAGCATAAAACCACAGATGATAAACTTAGAACGCTGCACGATGAGCATAAGACCACATATGATAAACTGACAACGGTGCGAACTGAATATGATGTTCATGTAGGCATGTTTGGAAATCTTCGTAAGAATTTTAGAACAATTGATGAGACCGCAGATAATTTCTTTGATACTCCGATGACTGTCCCAATAAAACTTTCTGATATTAAAACAACTATTGTTTCAATTAAACAAACACATGACGATATCGTTAGTGATTTTCGTCCTATCGCAACCCGGATTTATAAAATTAAAATACCACGTAAACAAAATATTAATACATTGTACTCGACACATCAAGGCTTTTTCGACTGGACACCTCAAAATATTATCATTAATGTTACTGCTGAAGTCAGAGGTATCTTTGAATTGACCCTGCTTTCAGGAGTACAGTTTAATGTGTCATCGGGTACATCTACGTGAATTAATACTGCAAGTGCAATAATAGATAAGGGCGATATGGGTGCATTTACAATAACCTCTGTCAGTGGTAATTTAGCTCGGGCATCAGTGACATACTACGTATAATTTGTAATTGATTTAAGTAAATAGTATAATGAATGTTCAACATTATCGATATGATCAACTTCGTGAGTTTCAAACTAAATTAAAAACTCTTATTGACGAGTATACATTAAAAGTAAAAAAAATACCGCTGGCAAATTACCAGCGTTGACGTTATTGTGTATTCGGTTTCAAGAGTTATTGTTGGGACTGGTATATTGTTATCAGCGATAACAGCACTGGTACCTGTAGTTGTCACAATTTTGGTGTCATTAGCGACAACAATTGCTGAAATTAGTACCATCATCACGAAAATAATACCCACATGCAGTCAGAATAAACTACACGAGTATATAATTAAGTTACATATTGCATCAACCGCGTATTCCCAATTGTCGTCGCTGATATCATCTAGTATCGATGATACAATAATATCAGATAACTAATTCTCCGCGATGATGAACATCTACTATAGCGCAACATCAAAATTAGAAAAACAACACAATAATAATAATGCCAATGTCGACATCGACAACGGAATTACTTCAGTACATAGCGACAAAAACAACGCCGAAAAAGACAACAATGATCTCAATAGCCTCAACCAATCCTGAATTCAGTGTGAATTTTCCCACTGCGATTCCTGTTAAGGAGATAGAGCTGGCAAAATTACGAGTATACCACAGTTGGCCGAATATCAGATTAAAATCATTTGGTGGTCAGCAACCGAATATTTCCTTGGTGTTTGCGAGTAAAAATAAACCAGACGGGACTCCAGACTGGAATATAGTTTCCTTACCATCTGTGTCTTACCAAATTGAACAGATCAATAATGGGTGACAGCGTGAAATAAAATCCATTACGGGAAAAGAATCAAAAATTGCCATAACAGTTCATGAACCAACTCTATCATCTGCGATTGAGATAAACTCACCCGGGTATGCTGTATATATCTATCAGAGTTCGATAAGAACCGTGCTCGGATGGGCTGAAATCCAACCTCAACCGTCTTATAAAAATCTACCCGAACCTAAAAAAATATCCTTGTGTCACAGACAATAAATCATATCATGATACCCTCCTTGTGAGTCATGATCGACATTTTTGTACAAATCAAACTATTTACAATAATGGGAGTCGTAACGGTAACGGTTTCCATCGTAAGACTTTTACCAAGACTGTAACTTTTTTAGTTTAGTCTCATATAGTTTTGGTCTCCGTAGGATCTTTAAAAACTCGTCTGTTCACCTTCTTTGTCTGATATAGCTTCGGTTTGTCCGAAATGGTTTCGGTCTCTGTAGAAGCTTTAGTTTTGTTTGTAAACATGGTCTGTTCACCCTTCTTGCTGCTGTAGGATATAGAAACCCCGTACAAAAATAATTCCCAGAACGGTAAATGGTAGTAATCTTGCATTCTGTCTTACATGAAGCGATGCCTGTAAATATAAATTAAACAATCAAGATAGTGACGTCCGCATACAAAACCACCTAATATGTTGAGACATAATTGTATATAGTACCAACAGCTGAGGACCATTTGAAACATTAGTCTGAAAGGCAATCAATAAGAAATATGTTAAATAAGAAATAAGTTTATTTTTCTACAATCATAACAACCAAACCCATCATTTTAGCAAAAACACCCACACACCCACACACATCCATATATATATATATATATATATATATATATATATATATATATATATATATATATATATATATATATATGTGTGTGTGTGTGTGTGTGTGTGTGTGTGATTAGGACAACGTGCTTTTTAAACATGATACATAAAAGTAAAATATAAATTATGACATGATACAAACAAATAATAAAGCAAATAAACAAACATTTGCTGACAAAATTCACATATGCAGGTGATGATTATTATGTGCTACGTCTATTATCTAGCTAGTTAATTATCCCTAATCGTGGTACAATTACTTGTTAATGAAAAAAGTCTAAATAATTAGAAACAATAACTTGATGGTATTGTCAGTTATTAATAAAATTACGTTTTTGGGTACTGTTGAAAGCATGTCTGTAGTAGTAACAATTAAAACTAATACTAATTAGAATTGGATAACAAGGATAATTTAGTACTGCAATATTTATACACAAACCGCGATAAATAATATTTTACATGAGATTCCTAGATGGTGATGCTCAGGTCATGAGGCATGGCAATGTTAGAAACAATTTTAGATTTATCAATAAGGGGAAAACGTGATCTGACATATATCATAATAAATTCTATATTAGCAATTATTTTAAATAATATAAATTGTTAATGTCCACCATACTACAAACACGGCGTAAGACCACCTCCCTCACATCACTGCCTTTCATTTTTCAAAAACATAGCTATTCACGTTGTTCATTGCTGATATTATATTATTATTTACGCTCTTGATCAAATGTTTAGCATTCAGTTGTCAAATGTCTAATTTTGTTTCTCTTTGGAATAGGGAACAATTTCAGAAAATTCCAGATTGAACGTGACTTTTAAAATTATTAAGAGAAGATTTATAACAAAACACTGAACTTGAGGTAATTTAAAAATTATTAAATATAAACACGTTTCTTCTTCTTTGAAAACGAATTATCCGAATATAGTAAGGTGACTGGTTTTATTCTGATGCACATATGATATCGATATTGTGGATAGATTTTGGTTTTAGTGTTCTTTTAGAATGATATTTATTACACATAGTAAGGTATATAGCCTAACTTTCCTCTGCCAAGGAAAGCAAAGGTAGTCAGCAATGGCTGCACTGGGTGGAAATCAAGTATATAACCCTTGGATCAATTATCTTAATTATCACTGTGTGACAACTCCCTGATCATTGGATGCATTGGCAATTGTAAAGCATCGTACGACAAGATATATTTGTTTGGTGGAAACAGATAAACCTTCTCTGTGCACAAATATGTTTCATTTCAACACGATATGGTGACATACTTAGATAAATTAAAAAAAAAATAAAAGAGCAGATAACATGACAGCTTCTTAAAACTCCGCCAGTGTACTAGCTACATAAAACCAATACAAATATAATTAATAATTTTACAATTTTGGTATATTGACTTAAAGGATTTGATTACGACAGATATTATTATTAATTTTGTTATGTTAACAATTAATAATCCAGACACTGTGATAGAAACAAAAATAAACATTCAGCGCCAAGCGTTCTAGCTCATCATTAATTTGCCGTCTCATCAGAAACATACTTTATCGTTTTAAACGATGTCTGTCTTAAATGGAGAATAAATTATGTTTTTAAAATTTGGTTTTCAAGATAGTTGCAAAGACTGGTTTAACAGTTGACTAAATGCAATGTGCTGCTTCCAATATATTAATAAATGTTTTAGACAGATCTAAGATAAATGTATATTACTTCAACAGAGTATCAGTTATTGGTCCTGGAAAAGATGACTGTGATTTAGCTTTTCAAGAACATAGCAACGAAAATGAAAAATTGAATGAGACTTTAAAACTTGCAAGACAGGTGTGTCAGACTGATCATTATCAAACTACTGTGAAAGTTCTCTAAATCATATCATCAGTGAGCCGTAATCAGCACAATGCTTAACTGACATATTGTTTCACAAAGTTTAAAACCTCTGTAAACTATTAACATTTCGAAACAAATACTAATTCTGGTCCTAAGGGGTTGTCATATTTCAACTTCGTAAATTGTAACAGTTCAATTCTATCAAGTTAGCATTGATGTTAAAATTCAGCTAATAGATAGTCATATATCGAAAGAGAGGTAATTTATACATACATGTATACATTATTGTATAGAACTGTAAAGTGAAAAGGCATAATGAGGCAGTACAAAACAAAAGCCCCAAATAACTAAAGTTGAGACTCTGAGACTGAATAATTTACCGGTAGCTAGTCAAAAATTAAATTATCCACTGCAGCAAATGTATTAACATCATCGTTTTTACAACCATATGCATCTACCTATTTTTTGAGGTTTATTAACATCATTACTTACAAACACCATCCACAGCAAAAGCAGCAATTACCATATTCACCATTATTTTATATCACTGACACTAAATTTCAAATATTATTTTGATATGAAATGTTACATAAAGTTCACCGTTTTGCAGCGTATTACAACAATTGAAAACATTTTTCTGATTAAGTATTGATTTATTTATTGTAAATAGCTAACATATTAGAGTTGCATTCAGTTAATTTTTAGACACAAATGGCTAGTGATGTGCAAAGAGAGATAATTGAAATATTATTCAATGCTAAGGAGTACCGAACGTGAATAATTATTATGGTATGATGCGACATTTGACTTATTCATTGTCATCAACACATGACTATTCATTTGATGTACCAACTACATAGTTAATAAATTTGGACATACAATTCAGTAGACTTTCCTACGTCAAAGGATTTGTATTTTTAAAGTAACAGTAATCCACAAGGTATAATAATGTACAAAATCTTAATTTGTTTACAAAATGTTTTTACTGTCCCGATGAGAATGTAGAAAACCGTTGTCAATTATGATTTTCCTTGTAGGCAGTCTCTCCAAAATGTATTGGGCTCGTGGATAACCATATAGATATAGTGTAGATTTGGCTACTGGTTGGTCTAGATAAGATATACTGCAAAAATCCATAAAGGAAACTTGAGACTGGACATTTTATATTTCAGTTTGCTGATGGTTTAGAAACAACATTAAAAATGAACGATATCTCGAACATCTATGAAATTTATTTTATCACAAAGTTTAAATGGGAAAAAAAACCCGACCTGCATAATTGTATTGTAAATAGTTGGATATTTAGCAGTTTGTGTATTTAATCTATCTTAACTATTTTTCTTTTTGCATCTTATGCATTTGCACTTCAATTTCATACAAAAGTAATGCCCTGCTTTCCGAGATCACCTGCCGCGAATTTGTTAGCTCCCTTCCATATACGCAGGATGTGACGTCATTTGAGACGATTAAAATATACGAGTCGTATTCAGGTTGTGCAGCGAAATGTCAAGTTTAAACAAGACGGTTCAATACGCAGCTTTAAATTGTGTGAATCAAATAAACATTTCAATGTCTCTAAATATGCTTTGCGAATTAATCTTTAAGGAAGAATACGAAACGATAACTCCGATCATTTAGAATACTTTATTCTTCTTCGATACAAACGCTGGGCAGTTCCCGTACTGCACAGAGAACCCATATGAAATGGTACCATAAACAATTTACGAAAATCTTTTAACGGACTAATAATTAAATAAACTCGATCTTGGAGCAGTACGATTTAAATTTTACAGATTGTATGGACTCCCACTCGAGCACAGTCGAACTCAAATTGAAATTAATAGACAATGCGAAGAACGACACGTAAAACAATACAAGCTATAAAACAATCAGTTTCTTTTTTATTCCCCTTAACAAATATAGTACACCGTACTTCGTTCAAAATGTTAAAAAAATCAAATAAATGAATATAAAAATAATTTGTGATTTTAGGATCTTCTTTGTACTCAAATCATGTACACTCAGGTAGTAGACGTATTAAGTGTTCTTTGATGAAATTTATTTGGTTCTATGTATAACTGCACTCCAACGGCCATACAGTATAATAATCCCAAGAAACATGTTCATATTTTCCCCATTCAAATGCAGTAATATATAACTATTGACCAAACAATTATATAAATACGAAAAGAACGACAGGAAAATAGATGGACATACGATTGTCCTACATTATCAAAAGGATATAGTGAGAAACCGTAAGAAAGTCATAAAATATTTATTTTCCTTCATGAAGAAAGTTTATTTCAAAATTAATATTCAGTCTCCTCCTTTCGATTGAGACACTGGACTAACACTATTTTGGGATAACTTAAAGTCATCAAAACCAGTTTGCATTATAGCATTGTGATACATGTACTATTTTGGTACTATTGAAGGTTATTGGAACATAACTATATAGTCGCAGCCCCCGAGTGGCCTTTTGGCAAAATGTGCTTTCAGTTCCGGATCACTGCCATTTCGCCTCTGGCTGCGTGGTTTTGAAACTCAGACTCGGCTATTGTGGATTTGTGAGAATGGTTGCCAGTAGAGTTTCTTGAGTCACTGGTTCGTGATCCACGATTAATACTGGTCGCCATTTATAGCTATCGTATACTGAAAATGGCGTTAAATCCAATAACTAAAACAACAATAACATTAACATTATATTTAGGAACTCATTCGGAACTCTGTATATACTTTTGGACATGTGATAGAACTTTTGGGATTATGTATTATTCATTTCATCATAATGTACGTTCAAATATATTCAATTCAATTCAATTCAATAACATTACTTAAATTCCAATATTTGCTTCTTGCTGTTATTTAGTTTAAGAACACAGAGTCATACACATTATCTGTTTTAAAACATGGGTAAACATATTAAGCAGTAGAGGGGGTGAACAGACCAACTTTTGTAAGCGTCGATTCGGCAAACAAAGGCTTCCTCGAAAATCGTAGAAAAAGGCATCCATTTGGTAAACTAAGGCTTCCTTAAAATTGCAAGCAGTTCATCAAAAAAAAAAAAGGACGCCATGGTCGTTGGCACTTACCCCCTCTGCTGCTATGGGTTAACCGAATATTCGATTAAGTCCAATACGATATCTTGATCTGGGATCATGCAAATTTATCGTTACATATCCATGCGGGATTGACTGAGCGTGACTAAAGAAATTTCGAAAGAGATTATAATCCGTGTCACCGTCGCAACAGGTCTGATGAATATTTCGTAGCGTAAATGTGTCAACTCCATTGAATACAGCAAGAATATTGCAGTTATCTCTGATCACTTTTGGTATTTGAGTGTATCGTTGAGTGACATATATCACATCAGTGTTTTTATGCCTGTGTCTGGAAAATATCCAAGCGGGACTTTTTTGATTGTCTAACATGACATCATTATAGACGACGAACTTGTAAATATCTCCATCAATATCATCAATGCTCGGTTCTTCCTTGATATCGGTTATAAACTCAATAACATCTTCATTGGTTTTCAATTTTTGCTCTCTCGTTGTAAATCCTTTAATACCTCGTAATATCTCTGATCGTCTACACTAGGAGCAATCAAATACAACTTATCTCATTTCATCCATCTCGTTATTCAATTAAGTAGCAGTTGTGTCTTGCCTCTTCCATATGGTCCGATTATAATCATGCGAATAGAATTTGTCAGCGCTGCATGATACTTAACTGGTTCTCTTGTTTTTGTCGCCGAAAAATCAATTACATTCATCTTATTATAAATATATTATGGATCTATATTGTGTGAAATGAAAGAAGCGTACTGGCACAGATGACTTGACGACGATTGCAAAAAAAAATAACCGATCAGCACTTTCTGGTAAGTGTGTACAATGCAGTACAAAAAAATTTAAATTTGTTTCTAAGGATTTAAAAAAACGAGGAGGTGATACTGCAGCCAAGTTAATAAAGCTCCCAGGAACAGCATGGGCAAAATATCCAGGAGAAAAACACCTTCCCGGGTATAGTTATGGTGGACCCGGGAAAAGACTGGATATCCGACTTGATGATCAAAATTAACCTCGACGTGGTGAAGAACCAATAAACGCCATTGATAAGGCGTGTCATGCTCATGATGTTGCCTGTAAAAGCAGTAATCTGCAACACAGACATCTCGCAGATGTAAAATCGATTCATGCGTTGAATTCTATCACTGATAAATCCTTCAAAGAAAAATTGGCTTCATTTTTGCTAAAATCGGCAATGAAAGGTAAATTGATGATAGGTGAGGGTAATTAATAACAACATGGAATCTATTTATTATTCTCCAAGAGGATACTGGAGGGTAAACCAGCAATTGGTAAACTCGCTAGCCTCGCAAAGGTGAAAAAACCACTGCAGCGGATCGGCTATCCAAACAGGCGATATGGCAAATTGATCTACCACCGCCTAAACAAATTAACTACTCGCATTTTGATGTGACCGTTCCTAATGAAATTCATCAAGCTGATATATTATTTCTGCCGCATGATGGTTTCTACAAGTACGCCTTAACCGTAGTTGATGTTGCGATTCAATACAAACAAGCAGAGCAGCTAAAAACAAAATCATCAACTGAAGTGGCTTCTGCGTTTGAAAGGATTTATCAAAGGGGTCCTCTGTGCTGGCCAAATCTATTACAAGTTGATCCTGACAAGGAATTTCAGGGTGCGGTTCTATCAATGATGAAGGATCATAATACTGCGTTACAACGAGGACATACTGCTCTACATCGCGATTGTTGAACGATTTAATAGGACAATTGCTGAGCGGTTATTTGGATATCAATACACGAAAGAATTCATCCAGGATAAACGATCTTGTGAATGGATCAAGAGATTACCAGGCGTAATTATCGCGCTGAATAATGAGATTACTCGAACAATCAACATGAAACCTAACAACGCGATTTTAAAAAAAGTATATACCTGAAAAACCGCAAAAAGATTTTTCAAAACAACCAATACTCGGTAATGTCACTGTAATATATTTATATGAACCAGGAGAGCTCGAAGGTGGCACAAAAAGAGCTACTGATCCTATTTGGAGTGTCACCGCGCATAAAATATCTAGTATAACACGATCTACGGGTAGACCAGCATTTTATAGATTGGATTCAACTGCTCCTCAGCGTGGGTTTACTCGTGAACAACTACAAGTGATACCATAGGATAATCAATTACCGACGAGTGGTCTTAACTAGCACCTCTTCGTCTGTTGTATTCAAGACAAGTCAGCATCACATTATCTCTTGTATGACCAACGCTGCTATTTTTTCTGTCTACAGTAAATTGGCGAGGATCTTTATCCGAACAACACCAACTCATTATACAATTGCAACTCGGGCAGTGATTATTCTGTTGTTGTTTCAACGTGGTTATTAATTCGGCGTCAATGTGAAATTGCCTATTATTTTTTTTTATCCTATTGTTGATAACCACATGGCTTTTTTCTGATTATATCATCGCTGACAATATCACTTATTGTGGTGTCATTAGCATCTAAAACAACTCCTTAAAGTTGATTCATTCTTCGTACTCTGGACACTGCGACATAAACTAAATTCGACCACTCGATGTGATTATCTACCATCCAAACAATTGTATCGGATTTAGTCAATCACTGTGAGGAGTGTATTGCTGCTACGTAACCTAGCGTCCACGGGGATTTATCAGCGCGCAATGCATCTTCGAAGACATTGATATTAACCAACACAATATCATTTAATACTAGAATCTGTTTTTCACTTTGCCCAGGAATACCAGCTTAGATATTCTGTTTTCGTGTACCCTTGGGTCTATAACACAGCGACGTTGGAAGTGTTGCAAATGTTTCTTGATGCAATTCAAATAACGTCATCTGAAGTGTGTCTCTGACTATTTTTTTTTACATGCTACTATCACATCGTTTGGTCTCCACGCCTCCCAAAAGTCATTTAGTGGGCTTTCCGAAATTATTTCACGAGGTTGTAACCTGATTAGTTTCTTAAACTCGCGTAATTGTTCATTAAGTGCTCTGTGGTCGGTATTAATCTCTTCATAGTAGTCTAAAAAATTCTTTAGCCAATCATGTGGAGGCAAAAAGACAAAAGGACGTGGTTGGCTATGATCGCAGTACATTATCACTTTTGTATTCACTAGCAATAACCAATTCAGAAATCTTTGTAATACATCTAACGACACCGTGCATATCTCCTCCCACATAATAACTTCAGGAAAGTCTTTTTCGCCCATTCAATCAGGAGTCCATTTGTCACCTTTCCATCGAAAGAAAATGTGCTACGTGCTTGCATTAACTCCTCGTTGTTTCATCTCTCTGGCAAGTCTGTGGGTCGGTGTAGACACAATTATGTTTGATTTCCTTCGAAATAATTTGATCGCTTGAGTTGTCTTTCCTGACTCTAAACAGTTTTATATCTGCATATTAGAGCAGATATCTGCGGTGCATTAGATAGTTCTGATATCTGATTATTTTTCAAATATTTATCTTCAATCGTAACATCTGCTGATTTGGGATAATCACATAGTATTTCCTGCTTAATTCTCCATGATCCCCAACTCTCGTCAGAATTAATGAATTCGGCCACTGCTTCGCTGTGTTTCGCGTTTATATAAAATGAACCAGTGGCTACCTTTACCGCAAATTCAGGAAATCTATTTATCATTGAAAATAGATTCATAGATGCATAAGCCAGCATAGATGCCCTCAAATGTGTATACTGAAGACTGTATCCATCGTTGTAAGTAACAATTGTACCCAATTCGGTTCCAACGGACAAAAAAGCATCTTTACGATTTACATGTATACCCTTAGATGTTACATCCGCGATTATAAAATCGTATTCAACGCTATCTATAATCAACCGTGAAGAATATCTGTTATTGTCGTATTTTCCACCCTGTGTAAATTTACTGATTATTCATCTACCGAGTTCTTTTGCGTCTTTTTTTCTAATTTCAAATATCTGTTTGGACCATTCCATTATATATTCTTCGTCGAGATCAGGGAATAATTTTCTGATTTCGCTGATTATACTATCTAGACAGTCTGCGCTCGATATGATATAATCGCTTCACTGATAATCAACGATATCAGCATGGTAAAATCAATCATATATCGTAATAGCACTATTGGCATCCAGTGTTTTTCAGAGATGTGTCTACCAATCTAAACATAACAGCACGGATGATGTCCTGTAGCCAATTCCAATGATACCACACGAGAGAATCCGGTTAAATCAAAATCGAGTTGTTGTCCATTAATAGCTACACGGGTCATCTCGTGTGTGGGATGTCCAAATCGTTTAAAGTACTCAGCGCATTCTCCGTACCCGAGAAAACTCCCGGGAAAACACGGAACCATATCAACCGAAATAATAGTTTCAGGGTCATATTTTGTATTCCATAATCCTCCATGGCCATACTCAAAGCAGCTTCATTTGATATCTGATGGAAATTCAGCTCTTGTTGGTTCCACATATTTCTCTTTCTAGCAAAATGAGCTGCAACCGACGGAATTGTAAAACAATATGTTAGTAACGGTTCGTCATGTTCTGTTGAAAAACTATTCGCTAGTTTGTTTTCAACGCGCCATGGAGGGCTTCAGTGCGGTATAATTCTCCATTGGGTCTTACAAATTGATCGAATTTGACCTCTTCGTACTCAAAACTATGAAGTAACCACACTGACACAGGATCATTTTTACTCAACTGGTGAATAAAATCAAATAATTTCTCCTTTGGGGAGAATTCCGGGGAGAACTCTGCGGGTATATATTTTATTGTTCGTTCTCGCGGAAATATTGTTACCGCAGGTGTCCATGCGTGATCGTTATGATCAATAAGTTTGACTGGGGCTCCTCTCGATTTATATTTCGGTTCGTATAATACTTCTCCTGTTATTGTCGTTACCGATATTGGGACTTTTAGTATTCGTTCAAACTCTGCCACATTTTGAATTGGTGCTCCGCACTCCTTGACTGTTAGCCCCCATTCATTTATTTTGTTGCAACCCCGTGTAACAAATCATGCAGAAAAGAATTCTGTGGGTATCATTTACAAAGCGTACGGAGGGGGAGTCTTGGCCCGGTCCCTTGCATACAATGTGGGGTAGGGGTGCAAGGAAAATCACAGTTGTGTCTGTGTTGTGGTGGTAAGAGGTACAGAGAGTTGAAGCGTTATTATGATAATAAGAGAATCAAAGATTCCATTAAGAATTCCATCAATGAATCTGACTGTATCCCCGACAGCGTTCATGATAAAGTCAGCGACAAAATTATAAGAACTCCTCAAGATTATATTGGGAGATTCTCAAGTAATGTATCATTAGACCATATAATAAATTAGACAAATAGTATTATGTGTATAAATGAACAAAGAAATTTCAACCACATCCCGTGTTTGTCAACTACGAGGCATCCCCTGATGGTATTGTCAGACACCACAGACTGAAGAAACCAGTTGGTGCTGACAATGGTATGGGGTATTTGGTGTTTTGATCCGTCGAGAAAATGCATCTTAATCACAGAATAATATATGAATGTCACAATGGATTAATCAAGGATGGTTTTGTTATCGATCACATTGATTCCAATCAAAAGAACAATTCTTTATCAAATCTACAAGCTGTTACACAGAGTGAGAATTTAAAACAAGGAAGAACTGGCAAATATTCAAAAAATACGAGACCTGTAAGATCATTTAATACTGAAAATAACGAGGAAATAGTATTCCAATCAATGTATGAAGCCGATAGATATTTCGATATTTGTATACCCTGAGTACAAAGAGTAGCAGAACGGGTACAAAATTTGGCTTTTTCCAGAAAAAAAAATGGACGAAAAATTCAGTTTTCATATATCTAATCATGTTTTGCATTATGTGTATATAACACCAAGGGAGATAACTCGTGCGGGTATGTCAACTTAGCAAAGGGAGGCAATCTCAATAGGTTTTTTTAAACACTGTTTTCTGATTTATGATTGGTTGATTTTAATTGTAATGTTTCTCAGCAGAGATAATCAATTATTTTGTTTTTGTCAGAAAACGAATCAAATACGCAGTGTTTACAAACAATTATATTTTTTTTTCAGTGTTTTTTCAGGTATTTGGTCTTGCTTCAATGTTGTCAATAATCATTATCAAGTACATGAAAGGTATATCTATCACACTTCTTCCTATTTGACTTCCGCAAGTTAACGAAAATTAACTATATAAGCAAAATTTCTCTCTTTATAATTGGGCTTTCAAGCGAAGCTCAAGTTACAAAAGTTTTTTTATTCATACCAGGTTGATTTTGTATGTTTGTTTTCGTGCTTGAGTGTAGGGTGCCCGTCATTCATACCATTATCATCCATTCATTCATTGTTATATGTTGTAGAGTTCTGTACTGTCCTTTATCATCCATTCATTCATTAATTGTATATATATATTTATATATATATATATATATATATATATATATATATATATATATATATATATATCATCATATCATTCATTGTTATATGTCCTGTGCTGTCCTATCATCCATTGCATATACCCATTCATCATGTATATAAACCCACGCCATTGACGTCATTGTGTGTATATAAATATATCCATCCATTGTACAACTGCCATAAAACTCGAATGGAGTTGTGATTGTATATATATATATGTGTGTGTGTGTGTGTGCGTGTGTGTGTGTGTGTGTGTGTGTGTGTGTGTGTAAAATAAAAAATATCCTCTTGTAGGTCTAACCCGTTATTTGACAAATTAGACCCACTCTCAAGGGAGTATGCTTCGTGATAGTATTGTCGTATATATGTAACCTCTGGGCGCCTCGGATGTTGATGGCACCTGAGGCGCCCAAAGGGGATATCATCATATATAATTGCATAATATCTCTGGACGTGCCAAGATGATAAACACTTTGGCATGGGCAGAGTTCATTTTTAAAAAATAAATTAGAAGTATTTTTTGTATTAGAAATATATATAATTTTATAATATGAACTCTGAAAATATCAATGAGATCATAACTGAAATATCAAATTTGAAATCTCGTAAAATACAATTTTCACATGGTTTAAATTGTGATCAAATTATTTCAGATTATCAGGATATTGAATACGGTGCAATGAACAACAAATACGTGTTGCCAAAAAAATACGTGCTAATAAAACGAATCCAAAATTCTATTTGTGACTCTCTTGTATTCTGTAACGACGTCAGTGTGTTTGTCCCGTTATTTACCATCGTGGAAAGGATAAGAAAGGGACTGGGGCGGGAATATAAGGTCAAACGGGAGGTCAATTCAAAAATCAAAAATATAAGAGCGCTACTTGGACAAAATGAAAATCCCCTTACGGGCACCTCAGTTGTATAGTGAAAGAAACGATTTGACATGTATGTATATAACAGGTAAAATTCTTACTACAGACATGTACTCAATGGACCGTTATTGTATTACAATACCATGGACAGGTATGCGCGCTCAACTGTGAAGGTGGTTTTAGTCAACAAACAATAGCGGTTGAAATCCTATATCAATGAACACGTACTATAAGGAATTTATAGTAAATATTTTTTTTTAATACTGAAATATTTCAGTAAAATATTTTTTTTATTTGTTAATTACTTAAATACTTTTTTGTGGGGTCATTTTTTGACTGATGTTGGTCATTTTTTGAATGATTTTAGTCGTTTTTTGACTGATTTTAGGCAGTCTTAGTCAGGTCAAATGGTCGATTCCCTCTAAATGAATAAATTTGAGGTTTTTTTAATAAAAGTCATTTTTGCTGTTTTTTAACTTAAAAATTCACAAATATGACCAATATTAACCCAAAAATGACCAAAATGACTCTTGGTATCAGTCGGGTCGAATGGTCAATTCTCTCCAAATGAATCAATTAGAGGTTTTTTTATTATAATATCTTCGTCATTACATTTAGATTAAAATCTCTGGAAAATCTTCGATTTCAGATTCAAGTTGAAAAATTGTTTACGATTTCAATAATGGTAAATGATGCATCAACAACTAGATTGGCTCGTGAGAGACTGGTCACGATTAAAAAGTATATACACGTACGCGACTCTGTCAGAAATAAACTACAAGCTAGACAGTCTTCAGACCGATTTTGCTGTAGGAAATGAAGAATTGTTTAAACCGATAACCACGTTAACGAAGGGGGTAATATCAGGCACTGAGCGAGAAATATACGGAGATGTCCCTGAAGAAGAGACAAAAAAGACGCCACTTCTTCCTGTACTCGAAAAAATAGCAGAACGATCTAAACAAATATAAAAAATCTTTAAAAAAAACTTCCTGGTGATATAATAACTGCTGCAAGACAACAAGAACAACAAGAACGACAGCTTCAAGAACAAGAAGAACGACAACTTCAAGAAAAAACTGAACGACTAGGTGATATTGATGTTAGCGCAACACCCGAACCACTTGAACAACAAGGCTCTGTTGCAAGAGAAGACTATTCACCTGAAAATATATTTGCCACTGATGCGATAAATAGAATTAGAGGGATCAAAACAGACTCTGAATTAGTTAATTTTACTAAAGATAGTTTTTTTTTAAAAATATAAGAAATACTTATTTAAAAGACGACAGGTCTAGAGATTTTATAAAAGACAAAGATGTCTGGGCGAATAAAGTATTTTTAGCAAAACGCGGTAAAACTGAAGTAAGAAAAGAAATAAGTTCTGATTTTGCTAACTTTGTGGCTATGGTAAAAGGTGTCACACAACCACCACCAATATATACAGTAGACTGTAGCGGTGAAATAAAAATAATGACAGAAGCTGATTCTGAGAAAGGTGAAACTGGTATAACTAACACATCAACCGGAAGGGGATTTTCTAAGATTGGTCCAAGTGGGGTATCAGGTAGTGGTCTAGCTAGTTGTCCTGGTAATATTCTCAGCGATATAGCACGATTAGAGGTTCTCATAGGAGGGAAACGAGCTGGAAATAACGCACCGGAAATAATTAATGAAGCAGCTGATATCTGCATGCGGTTATTTCAAGGCGGCATCATGGATATCAAAACAAATCGAGATTTCATTGACGAGTTAGCCGAGCATCATGGTTATCACAGCGACTGGAAATCCTTTGGATTTTTCATTTGATGACTTCGTCATTCGATTAGATAAATATCATTTAAATAGGAATGATCATACACTACAACCATGATAAACCAACCAGCGTCTACGTAGTAAATTAACGATTGCCAGTTTATAGAGAGTACAATGGTGATGGTCTCGGTAACACCATTGCAGGGTTATTTTCAAGAATGGCTCCAAAAGTGGCGCCACTAGCAAAACAATTATCGATGAAAGCCATTGATGTTATTCGTGATAAGGGTATTAATGGTGTTGGAGATGTTCCCGGGAAAGCCTTTTCAGCCCTGAAAGATAAACTAACAGCGCTAGTTCGACGGCGAAGGAAACCACCAGCAGCTTCGTCAGTGGGACCACTACCATCTACAGCGACGATGCCTGCAAGTGTTAGTAAAATAATGATAACGCAGTAGATCAAAAACTAGCGTCATTGGTAATTAACCAACGACCAAAGCAACATCGAAAAAATATGATAGCGGGAAGTGGCTTAAAAAAAACACGACGTGGTCGTCAACGATCACGACGATGATTTAGATCAACGAATATATAATAAAATGTTCAAACGATCATCTGATCCAGCGTTTGATATGGACGCCCCAGTGCGCAAGGATATTCTGTGCGCAGGTATCAATACTATGCCTATCACGCAGTAGAACCGGATATTCGATCAAGAATTGAACTTCAGGTTCATGATACCAGTAAATACTTTCTACCGTGTGAAGAGTTTATCGAAGTAGAAGGAGAAATGTTACGAACAGATGATACACCATATCCAGATAATACTCAAGTTGGGTTTGTCAATAATGGTATCATGGCGTTATTTGAGAGCGCAAAATATCTGATTGATGGAAAGGAAATCGAGTCGATAGACCGCGATGTTGATGTGGCCACAACAATAATAGGACTAGCAAAATATTCCGACGAATATCTACGTTGAAAACCATATTGCCCGAGTTTATCATTGTCTGTTGTCATATATGGCGCGTGATCAAAATGTCGATACTGGTTTGCAAATATCATAATACTATTTTAAGACCCTTTAGCCGATCTACTAATTTTCGTTGGAACATCTTGATTTAACAAGACAATCGGTCGTCGATATACACTTTAGAGCTACTGTAAACCGCGTTATTATGGGCGCTGATGATATTCTCCAATACAAAGCGGTTGCTATCATTCTCAGCGACAAATCAATGCTTCTTGATGGTGTTGGGGCAGAATGAGAGTGATAGATGCACATATGTAACAATTAGATCAATGTGTTATTAATAAGATGTCATATTAGCGTTGCGTTAACCCCCGGTCAGATTAAAAAATTGCAATCAGAATCGGCTAAAAAATGTGGAATCACAAGAAAGCTGAAACCCAATCAGATGACTGGTGGGGCGAATAAATTGTCACTGACAACTGGTAAGATAAAACATTTCAATGACGCGCTCAAAGATAAAAAAGGCGTTCAAATCGCACTCTCTGCCTGCTGTTAGCCGCGATTCCAGTGCTAATTGCGGCAGCGGCCTCAGCGGTGGCTAAAGCGGCAGCGTTAGTGGCCGTTGGTACCGCGGCAGAAATGGCACTAAAGAAAAACTACCGGGAGCGGGTATAAAAAAAGGGAAAGAGTCTAAGACTACCAGGAACCCCGTATTCATGGCACAAAGAAAGCGGCCTGAGACTAGGACCGGTTTATTAACACCGATAGTTCCAATGTCAAATTTTGATTTACTCGATGCTGCTAAAAAAGACTGTCGATTAAAAACTTCAGAGACGTCTTTATGAAAGATCAGTTGCCGGCACAACCAAACAGCGTTGAAATCGGTATCATTAATCTCGATAACAGCACCGGACCTGGTACTCACTGGGTTGCATACGCGATTGATCCGCGTGCAATTGTTTATTTCGATTCATATGGGTTAGCGCCGACTAAAGAATTTATGAGTTATATAAACCACTTAAACACCCCTCGTTGGTATTCTACGCTACCAACACAACAAATGAATGACCCACCAATCTGCGGCAACGAAGTAATGAATGTCCTTGACGCTATTTCAACATCCGGAAAACCACCTCATCGGGTTGTGAATGTATACACAAGTAGTGGCCATTTATAGAGAAATTATAAAGAATAATATGATTGATATTTTGGGACAACCTCTATCACCATCGAAGAAACCCGATGCCGATGGCACTGCAACCGGTGATATAAAAAAATAATCGAAGATGAAATAGCTGAGATGTTGAACTTAGCAAGTGTTGATCCCAATGAAATATTTGTTTTTCAAGATCGTCAGGGTAAATTGAAAACTAGTATATTTCCCTTGATGATATTTTAGTCAAACAACGAGACGTAACAGAAGATAATATAGCGCTGTTTCCTTATCAGGGTAAACTCAAACCGGGCGTACTTATTTCAACTATTGTGGAACGAATTAACGATTTAGAACCATTAAAAACACTACGCGATGAATACAACGAACATGTAACTAAATTCGATCAGTTTTCCGAATTAAAAAAAATTTAAATGATAATATTCACAAGACTCTATTAGATTTCCTTGGAAATCCAGCGGTGACCACACCGAAGCTCACAGAGATAAAAACTTCTATGTTGGAACTAGCATCACTTCAATCCAAATATGCAGATCAAGTTGCAAAGTTTACATCGTTTCGTAAAATATCATTGATACATTTTTTGCAACCACGCTGGATAAAATTGACATGAAACTTCCTGATATTAAAAATCCATCGATGGCATGAAAAACTCCAACGAGGGAATCAAGGATGATGCAAAAAGGATGATAAAAATACTTGAAAAAACAAAAATTCCAATGAGAGAACCAACAACGTAGTATACACGATTCAACATGGATCATTTGCGTGGACACCTGCAAACGACAAATTAGATATCACTGCAACCGTCAAGGGTATTTATCTATTAACACTAGTGACACCGACTCAATTTAATATATCATCGTCGAGTTCATCTGGGTCAATAATATGATATCAACGATCATCGACAAGGATATAACTGAACGATTCACAATAACAACGGATGATAATAATTTGGCTAGGGTTTCAGTATCATGGTATGTGGAATTCGAAGCGGATTTAAGTAAAGAATTAAACCGCTAGCGGTTTCAATTGAATTCTATTGTAATAAATAAAAATGTCATGACAGCAGTATCGCTATGATCAGGTCAGAGAATTCCAAACTAAACTCAAAACACTCATTGAGGAGTACCAAACAAAAATAAAAAATACCGCAGTTGATGTTACTGTGTACTCGGTGAGTGGTGTAATCACCAGCGTTGGTATAATACTCTCCTCGTTAACAATAATTGCATCGATAGCTGTTCCAATTCGTTTATCAGCGGTAACAACAATTGCTGGAATAATTTCAATAATAACAGAAAAAATATCATCATTCTGCCAGCGTAAACTGCAAGATTATGTAGTTAAATTTCATGTTGTGTCAACCGCGTACTCGCAATTATCCTCGATGATATCTTCCTCGCTCGATGATACACTAATATCAGATAGCGAGTTTCCAGCTATGGTACGTATTTATGATTCCGCGATGTGGAAATTAGAGCAGAATAATACTATTATTAACAATGGCGACACCGCAAGAACTACTTCAACGAATAGTTAAAAATACCGAACCGACTCAACGAATAGCGGTAAATACCACACCGGTGAAAACCAGCATGATATCAATAACATCAACCAATCCTGAATTGAGTGTGAATTTCCCTACTCCGATTCCCATGAAGAAGATAGCGATAGCAAAACTACGAGTATCCAATAGTTTGCCTAATATTAGGTCGGTAGCATTTGGCGCTCAACAACCGAATAATTCCCGATGGAACTCCAGACTAGAACGTTGTTTCGTTACCATCTGGGTCCTACCAAATCGAACAAATCGATGCTGAATTACAGCGTAGAATAAAATCCATTACTAGAAAAGAATCGAAAATCGCTATAACGGTTCACGAGCCAACACTATCATCTGCCATCGAGATAAACTCACCCGGATATGCCGTAAATATCTGTAAGAGTTCTCTAAGAACAATACTTGGGTGGCCTGAAATCCCACCTCGGACATCTTATCAAATACCCGAACCCAAAAAATCTGATTATGTCACGGATATACAATCATATCATGAAATTAACCCATCATATCGAAAATATTTACTTGATATAAAACACGCAAAATTAACTGATAGATTCACATTTCTTGATAACAATAACATGCAATTGGAATTTGGTGTTGACAAAACTCCTGGTTGACCGATTGCAATTGAATTTACGTTAAATAACATGATGGATTATTTGAAAGAGATTATTCGATTACATAGAACACAACTAGAACGACTACGACGGAGCTTCCAAGAGCATCTCTCTGATGTAACAAGACCACGTGATGGGATCATAAAATATGTTGCGATATTAAATCAACTTGTATCTGACATGGAATATATCAACCAGCGAGCAATTCAAGTAATAATTAATGATAATAACGGAGATAAACAAAAATTCCTAACTGGTTACAATATAACAGAGGCCGATTTATCCGATTTCAAGTTTTTTGGGTATAACGCAAATGAACTAAAAAAAATATGTTAACGATCTTATTTAACAAAACGTTTCTCTGATACTCGCCAAATGGAAATCACAAACAACTATCTGACACATAATAATGACCCAGATGTAGGCGGCAGGCATATTGCTCCTCAAAATGTGAATATATCCTCGGTGATTGCATTGAATTTAGTATGTGATGTTATCAAAGGAATCTATCAAATAAATATCGAGCGATCAAATCAAGCTCAGCAGGGATATGTTTTATACTCATTTGCACCAACAGCTCCTCCATGGTTTCTGATCATTGAGGATCCAACTAATCCAGTCTATATGCGATGTCATAATAATTCGTTAACGAGAATTAATTTTAAACTAACTGACCAGTCCAATAATTTGATTGATTTACGAGGTGAGGTTTTACAAATTAGTCTGTTTGTGAAGTCGTAAATTGCTAGCAATTTCAACAAGGATTGTTAACCCATAGCAGCAGAGGGGGTGAATGCCAACGACATTGGCGTCTTTTTTTGATGAATTGCTAGCAATTTTAAGGAAGCCTTAGTTTACCAAATGGACGCTTTTTTCTACGATTTTCGAGGAAGCCTTATATTACCGAATCGACGCCCACAAAAAATGGTTTGTTCGCCCCCTCTGCTGCTTATTATGGTTCAGGAGCATAATTTGGTCCATGAATTGTGTTCATATAACATGTGTACTGCATTACTGTATTAATAGTACAGTGTCGTAGTTACAAAATACAGTATTGTTTTAACTTAACTGCAACTAATTTTATAATAATTTTAGGCAACAAATCGCATAGTCACTTGACACCAGGGCACACAATCAAATTGTACAACCATTTTAGGCCAACAGAAAAATTGTTATAGAATTTTAGGCGAACTGTAAAATCTTTAAATACGTTTAGACAAAGAGTACAATACAGCATTTGTGATAGTAAACAACCACGTCAACATAATTTCTCTCTCAATGACGCACATCTCACTAACACGCACACAGAGACACACACACACAGACAGAGTGAATATCTATGTCAAAGATAATTAATGTTCATTGAGTACTCTGCATTTCTAGAAAAAAATCACATGGACTGAACAATTTGAAGAAATGATCTTCATTAACTCCATTAAGCAAAACTTAAATCTACTCATAAATTATTTTAAACGTTAAAAACTACTAAATGAGACTATTGTCAATTTCTTTGAAGAGGAATTATGATCAAAACAAATTTAGAAGTACCAATTAAATGTAAAAAAAATAAAAATAGGTTTACTCATTAAGAATTAGCAAAGTCAATTTTAAAACATATTTTGCTCAATGTTTCTTCAACTAGTGGGATTCATAATCAATACTGGAGAAAGGGAATTTACACCCGGTCGTTTGTAATGTCATCTATCACACTGTAATGAGATTGGAATAAATCAACAAGGTGCATTAAGATTTGTTGCATACCACATCGTGACTCTACTTGATTTATAAGTTGGTAATGTAATTGGGATTAAATTAAAGGATTAAAGAAACGTAAGTTTGAAAAGGAACGTACTGTTAAAAACCTCCAATTAAAAGCAAACGACTCATATAAGAAAATGTCCATTTTAAAAAGAAGATAAATGCAACATATGGTTTCTGAAATAGTATCATTGTTGCTTAACAAATGTTTAGGATGCATAATTTGTATCATAATGTTTACACAAATATGCAGATAGTAAGTCGCCTTGCAGTATGTAAAACTAAGTTACTTATATCTAGAAAACCACAAACGAAAACAATGCGCAAATAAATCATATATCTTTAAAAGCCAGAAAATTAACATGGACATAATTTTGTACAACAATTTCATCACTAGCCACTCACTCTACTGTTTAACAGATTAGTTGGTCTCTGAATAAGGCGTGGCTTATACCGTCAGCTGGCGAATCAATCAGAAAGATATCCCAAAAGGGAATTCGTCACGCGTATGAAAAATAATTATCTAACATCAATTGTAGCTTAATTTAAATTTCGATAAAATACTCAAATCACGTTGATGCTAAAAAGAACTATTCTATATTGACTTGTCAGACCAGCTACTAAATATACAATATTTAAAGTGTAATCCAAGTTATAAGAAAAAAAACATTCTATCCAGCTACCATCATCTGTATATGAGCTGATGCGGGATAAAATTCAATCGCTTTCTGCTTGATCATTGGTAATGAAGGTGCGTAACAATATGAATATATTCAAATAAATTATTAATTAACATTTTATTGCTGACACAAAATATTCATTTATTTATTTATTACTATGTTCTCAACCTCTATAATTTTCAAGAAGGATATTGAATACGTTTTGCAAACCTGGTCAGCAAAAGGATCAAGGGAAGAAACGTTCCGTTTGAAACAGTTAACGGGTTGGGTTTAGATGGTCCTAAACTAGAGAAGCTTTTGTGTTTAATTGTTTCTCTTCGTCCATCATCTGTCCATCTAAGTTCGTCTATCGTCTGTCTGCGGCTAGTTATGACAAAATTATGTTCGTGCTCTTACTAAACTACTGAGAGAATGTGCCTGAAACTTGACACACCCATTCATTACATGGTCTAGCTGGTCACAAATAAAAACAAAATAACAAAATAACGGTCATTTTCTAAAACTGACATTGCTACTCCGTTTGAATTGATATCAATGTGGAATTGTCACTAAAAAGACTTTATATGATGATTATCTGGATCTCCAACAAAATAATATCAATCTATTACGGCTGGCAAACATTCCATCTGGAAATATATTTACAATAATCATCGTTCACGGATAGTTTTGTCAACACAAGATTTCATAAAAAATCATTTTATGTTGACTAGTCGGTCGTAATGAAGAATAGTGTTGATTAGAATCCATTATTATTAACAGAGTGACGATGTTGTAAATAACTTCTTATCAATATTCATTTTTAAGATATGGTCATATCGTAATTAGTTTATAACTGAATCAGACACAATTTTGCGTAGCACGTACAAATTGAAAATGATGACACTGTCATCTCTCATGATTTCATAAAATCTCATAGTAACTCCTTCAGATTCATGCCAACATTTATTTGTGTATTACAATCTTATTTAACATAAATGTCAATGAAATGTAACGTAATAAAATATTAACCTAACATTGTCAGTAATATTCAATAATATTTGGGAATGAAGTAATAATTTCCTGACATACAAGACATTTATAGATGTCATGCGCTTACACATTGACAACTTGGCACCTATAAAACGTGATATTCTTTTAATATTAAATTTGAGATTGCTGCTAATGAGAAAAACATTTTGCAATCTAAATATTTATATACCTCTCCTCCGACGAATGTTGCAAGCAGCTATTATTGAATTCAGTGTGGTTGGCAGAGCGTGCTTGCAGCCTAAATATTATGAAATTGCGGAATGAAAAAAGAATACGCAGTAATAAACAATTAGTTGAGATCAAGTAGTCGCAATTGTACTGATATATGACCAGGATTATGAGCGGTATAAATTCGATTATAATTATTCTTAAAGGGCAAAAGTAAATAATGAGACGATCATTCAGTGAAGTGAATCTTGATCCAAGATTGACCTCACTTAAAAGTTACATCCCAGAATGGAGTTTATTATCAAAATAATATGTTTCGTTCTATTTATGCTTTGAAGACAAATGCATATTTACCTTTCAATCGATGGACGCGAGAAGAAATACACTTGGAAGATAAATTGTTTAATATCGGCAACTGATGTACAATTCCAAAGAATATTGTCAATAACACGATTATCACTGACAAGAATGATGAGGAAAAAAAATCATTATAAAAGCAAGAACACGAATGCAGCTACATAACATATCATTATGGTTAAGAAAACACACTCAACAAAGAAGAGAATATAATTGGAATTGAGAAATTAATTATTCAGAATCTTGCGATGAAATACAAGCACCTAACACAAGAACATACTTCTGTGAATTTACAATCGCATATGTATTCGAATACTTGTCAAATATTTAAAAAGGTGAATTTGCCTCTTAAACGTTTACACAATCACAATTGGCCACAATTGTCGAAATCGTGCCGCATGACAAACATCTGATTTATGGAATATACATATATTTATACTATGCAATCTTAATATGATTGGTACAATGTTATACGGCAATTATATTACGCAACATCAATTGAATATGATATGCCCACGGTTAGAAGGTTTGATTTACATTTCCATTTGTCAATATCAGGAATAACATTAATCTAATGTGGGACAATATGAAGTTTATAATAAAACGTTGACGTTTTAATAATAATAATAATAATAATAATAATAATAATAATAATAATAATAATAATAATACGTTTATAATATTTTTGATGACAAAAAGCTTCTTCGAATGAATATATATATATATATATATATATATATATATATATATATATATATATATATATATATATATATATATATATATATATATATATATCGGTTCAAAAAAGACAGCCAAACTAAAACGACAGTCGAATGGGTGTGCTTTATGGTAAATAACTTTGCTATGCGTGTTATCTATATTAAATAAATTGCAAATTAAAGTTGTAACTAAAGTGATATGATTACGCCTACACTGTATATAACCCACTGTAGGAGATATTGAAGAGGTAGTTGCTTAAATTTGAAAATGATCAAATTTAGATCTTTTATATTGATAAATAGGTATAAAAGACATTGGATGGGAAGCAATACAAGGGGCACATATTTATGAAATAAAGTCAGAAAACATAAAACGAACCTACTGAACAAACGAGAAGATGTTTAGTGACTTACAAATATACGCAAACAAATACTCTCCCGAATATATTTAGCTTCTTTGTAGTCTTACAAATATATATGTTTACATGCCACATTAACATCGGTTGCTAATCCGAATTGTGTCTTGAATTTTGATTCTCACCCAAATAGCTTTCATAACATCCCATTTCGCTACCATGCTGATTTGCGTAACACCTCTAAAACATTGGAATAGAGTAGCATAAACAATATTCAACTGTCTTGATAACATAATATTTTGTATTTCTTTTATCACGAGAAAGTAATTAATCAAATTTATTATTTCAAATATTCTGTATTATGACGTTTCTGTTTTTTGCTAGAAAAGTCAGCGCCACAGATTGTAATCGTTAATACAAGGCACCAATTACAGAAAATTATATTAATTTTAAGTATTAGTTGAGTGTAGTCAAAAAAATGACTGCAACTAATTAGTCACAGATCTCCACGAACGTGACTATGATATTTCTATTTACTGGAGCAATGAACAAAATATAGAAATCTTTTCTGTAACTTATACACCTTCAAATTGTTTAAAATAAAAATATAACAAATTCTGTATAACACCAATACCTGTGAACACTCGTAACATAAGGATGCATTCCGCACGGGAAATCCGGAATACACGTTTGTCCATTTTCAGCCGTATAACTATGTTCAGTACAATACAAACACCTGCTTCCAGTGTGGCACCAGGTGTGATATCTGTCCCTAAGGGCGCATGCGTCACTGTAACATGTCCAGTGGCAGATGCACTGTTTGTTCGGGAAACGGACGAACCCGCCCATACACGAGTTTCCTGCTGCCTTGCAGGTTAGCTTTGGTAAGCCAAAGGCAAAGGGAGTAAATCCTAAAAGAAAATCAGGAGTGGAGATACTAAGGCAGTTGGACGATGTAATACATCCCCTTCTGGCAACTCCTTGGTCTGGAGAGGGATGGGCTCCGCCAGACGACTTTTACACAATACATACTGATAATGCTGGACAAATTTGAAGTTATCATACCGGATCGGTCGTCACCCGGGTCAACAAGGACCGCGCCTGCCGTTTTACACCAGGACGGAGGTGACAAGTGTGCTACTGGTACTTTGCATAAAATCAGAGCGAGAGACAACGTTGCCATCGCCACCTGGAACATTAGAACTCTGGCGCAAACTGGAAGACTCCAAGAGTTGACACATGAGATGGAACACTACACATGGCACATACTGGGACTCTGTGAAGTAAGATGGAAAGCCCTAGGAGAACACCAAACTGAAGATGGACATATATTATACGATAGTGGAGAGTTGGACAAGTCCATAAATGGAGTAGGTTTCCTTGTAAACAAAGCCATCAAGGGATCTGTTCTTGAATGTCGCCCCATATCTAGCAGAATCATCTCCATTCGTCTGAAAGCATCCCCATTAACATCACAATTATCCAAGTCTATGCTCCAACTACTGATCATGATGATGAAGAAATAGAGGAGTTCTAAAACACATTTCAAGGTATAAGAAACATGGTAAGTAAAAAAGACATCCTTATTATCCAAGGAGACTGGAATGCCAAAGTTGGCAACGATGCTCTAAAAGACTGGGATGATCATTGTGGACCTTCTTGCAATGAGCTTACCAATGAAAGAGGGAGAAGGCTGCGCGATTTCGCAAGCTACAACAACTTGGTACTAGCCAACACGCTGGGTCAACATAAAACTTGACGTGGCATGCACCAAATGGAACCCATCATAACCAGATCGACTAATTACTAGTTCAGATCTGTTACCGATCTGGCATCAACAGAGAAAAACCAAGAACGTTTCCAGGTGCTGATGTTGGGAGTGATTACGACCTAGTCATTAAGAACTTCCGAGTGAGGTTGAAGAAAATTAACAAGCCAAAGAGAATCAGGCTCAAATTCAACCTTGAACAACTGAAGGACCCTAACATCTGCAAGTCATTCCTAACTACAATTGGAGGAAAATTTGCTCCACTCCTTGTGATGGATGTTGATGTTAAAGTGATGACAGACACTTTCAACACAGTCATGACAACAGTTGCCAAGGACATCATTGGCCTCCATCGCAAAAAGAAAAAACCCCTGGGTCACAGAAGAGATTCTGAATCTGTATGATGCCCGAAGAGACCTAAAAACACCAGACACACAACAGGGGCAGCGGAATAACGGGAAATAAACAAGAATGCCAGAAACAAATTGATGAAAGCAAAATAAGATTAGATTGGACAACAATGCACATAAATAGATAGCAGTCTGATAAAGCATAACAGCAAAAAGGCAATCCAAATTGTGAAAGATCTCGCCAGAATGAAGCAACCAAGAGTCAGTACCATTCAAGATGAAAATGGAAAATGTCTCATAGAAGCAAGTGACATTGCAGAAAGATGGACTGAGTATTGTAAAGAACTCCACAACCATCCATCCACAGGAGACCCAGAGGTGCTTGAAGTTCCAAACTCCACAAATAATGATGATTTATCCATTCTCAAAGAAGAGGTTGAATCAGCAATAAGAGCACTGAAGAATGGAAAGGCAGCTGGAGTAAACTACATCCCAGCTAAACTTGTCAAGAATGGTGGGGAATCAGTGATAGAACTACTAACAAAAATCTGCAACAAAATCTGGCAGACAGGCGAATTGCCAACACAGTGGACCCAGTCACTAATTATAACACTCCCAAAAAAGGCAATCTCTAGTTGTGCCAAAATTACAGAACTATCAGTTTGATCAACCATGCTAGTAAGGTGATGCTGAAGATCACCTTGAACAGAGTGAACCCACAAGCAGAAGAAATAATCGCTGAAGAACAGGCAGGGTTCGTTAATGGAAGAAGCACAACAAAACAAATAATGAATCTTAGGGTTCTGTGTGAAAAGTACTCACAACATCAACAAGACATCTATTATGTGTTCAAAAAGGCTTTGATAGAGTGTGGCATGAGGCATTGTGGGCCAAATTGAAGAAGTACAACATGTGCCAAAGGTTGACCAATACCATCAAGCAGCTGTACGCCAAGGCTACCAGTGCAGTAATTGCTCAAGGATATGTGGGAGATTGGTTCAACACTACAATTTTAGTACGGCAAGGCTGTTTCCTGTCACCCAAGCGTTTTAACATCTACTTAGAGCGCATCATGAGCGAAGCCCTGGAAAACCACTGTGGGACATTCAGCATTGGAGGGCGTAACATCACCAACCTCCGATTTGCAGACGACATTGATGGGCTTGCAGGCAGTGAAGATGAGCTTGCCACCTTGGTGAAGAACCTGGATAAAACATCTTGCAGATTTGACATGGAGATAAGTGCCGAGAATACAAAGCTGATGACTAACAGTGGCAAACAGATCTCAACCAAGATTAAAGTCAAAGGACAGGAACTGGAAACAGTGGACGAATTCAAATATCTTGGTTCCATAATCACGCAAGAGGGATCAAGAGCAGAAATTTTGTCACGAGCAGCACAAACAACGGCAGCTATGCCAAACCTAAGACCCATCTAGAGAGACAAGAACATATTTCAGAAAACTAAAATCAGACCATTGAGAGCACTAGTCATCTCAATCTTTCTGAATTCGTGTGATGCCTGGACCCTGACAGCAGAATTACAACGAAGACTTCAGGCTCTTGAAATGAGATGCTACAGAACCATCCTTGGCATCTCTTACATGGACCTTATCACAAAGGAAGAAGTGCGCAACACCATCAGGCACAAAGTAGGCAATTATGAAGACTTCTTCACCATTGTCAAAAAGAGAAAGCTGAAATGGTATGGCCGTGTCACTAGAGCCAACCGTTTATCGACAACAGTACTGCAGGGTAGTGTCCAAGGTGGTAGGAAAGGTAGACAGAGAAAACAGTGGAGTGACAAGATCACAGAACGGACCAGGAAAAGTTTTGCAGAGACACATGCATTGGCAAATGATCGAGTCAAGTGGAGGGAACTGGTCAGATGTTCAGCAGCACAATGCCTCAACAACCACACTAGGTCAAGAAACTGATGATGATGATGATGATGATGATGATGATGATGATGATGATGATGATGAAGATGATAATAAATTCATATAACAACTTTATTCAGGTAATATAAATACGTAAAAGGAAATGCAATGTACAGGGACCTCTATATACTTTTATATAATGTAATGTGCATGTGCCCAGCAAAAGTATGGATCATTTTTTCAATTCACTTGGGATTGTTACATTGAATGGAAGTTACAATTTAATAACAAATATAAAAAATATGACGATTTTGTAATGCATGTGCATTTTAATACGATTCACATTATGCAAATATATTACAATGTATTTTATATTCAATGTTTGACAGTTTACTAACATTGCAATGAACAGATGCTACATGCAGCGAATCGCATATGTTAACAAACGTTAACAATGCTTACATATTGCAACCGCAAGCAGCATGCTACCTGTGTTTTTCTCGACTCTTCTGAATAACACCAATACATGAGCATGCTCCTAACATAAAGATGCATTCCGCACGGAAATTCCGGAATACACGTTTGTCCATTTGCAGCCGTAAAACTAGGTTCAGTTCAATGCAACCACTTGCTTCCAGTGTGGCACCAGGATTGCAGTTTGTCCCTAAGGGCGCACGCGTCACTGCAACAATATTCCCAATTACCAACGTCATCAATATAACACCACCGGTACGAATATTCCTTAAATTTGCACTCCGTGCCAGCCTTACATTTGGTGTTGCCAGCAGTATACAGGTCACGAAAAAGGCTTTTCTGTGTACATGCCGTGGCAGATCACAAGCAGAATCATGCCGATTAGATGTATGGTGTAGTCCATGATGCTACAATGACCTAGAATAGAATAAAGCATTAACCAATTAGTAACTTGTTTCAAGAAACCTATAATAGAAAAAAACAAATTAACCAGTTAGTAACTATCTTAACTAACGTTATTTTGATAATAGAATGATATGCTATACGGTGAAGAGAATATTTATAATTTTCAATGCTGACGTTCCAATGTCAGATAATCTCGTCATTCTAAACGATTTAAGTGCAAGAAGTAATATGTCATCACGTTTCCTGGGATGGAGTGATAGGAAAGCTATGGTATACATTTGCTACAGAATTGCGCCGAGCATGAACTGCTGATCACCAATAGTTGATTCCGCTCACAACCCATAAACGGACGCAATCGATGCACCTTTGTTCTAAGCACCTGATCGACTGAGAAAGAGGCACAGGCAGGATGTGCGTATGACCAAGTACTTGTGCGGCGCTCACTGCTTGACAGACCAGTATCTCCAAATCTTCATTCACCCCAAGAGATTCCAACATGGAAAGATGGCTGCTAAACAACCGAACATCACTATGCTGAAATGCACCAGAACCAAACAGTATCTTTTAAATGACCTGAAAGAACTTTTGAAGTTCATCCCTCTCGAGTATCCAGATGTGGTGATTGTCCGGGCGGCATTCAGAGAGCTTGTCTACAGTTCAGCTTTGCGCATCCATGGACCCTCAAGCAGAAAGCATTAAGACTGATTTGATAGCACTGGGATGAGATCAAACAGTTGCTGGACGGGAAACATCGCCAACTTTAAACCTAACTCAACAACCCCAAATTCACATCTAGAAACTATGAGTAGAAAATCATACGCATAACTACAGCATAGGCTCCGTAAGAAGCAAACCATATTAACGAGCATCAACGCTGATGAGATCTAATTCTACGCATAATAGCTGACATGAAGAACTTCTACAATTACCTAAAAACAGTATGGAACTACATCCTCTGGAATATCCAACTCTTCAGCGCAGACGGAAACAAAGAGAAGATTCGTCAACAATGGGATCAACACTTTGACAGCCTCCTGGATCACCCTTCATCCATCAATCATGCAGCCGTCAGTGGTTTAACACAATTACTCATCAACAAAGCACTGGATGAAACTCCATCCCTGGTGAAGACACAGAAAGAGTTCCTTCACCACTCCAGTGGCAAATAGCTTGGTTCAGACTGTATCCCTGATTATGTCTGCAAGGAAGGAGTCAGAACCCTGATAGAAAGGCTCCACCATCTTTCTTGTTACTGATGTGTCAGAAGGAGCCACTCCCCCACTAATTCGTAGTCGCTAAATAATGCCTATGTATAAGCTACAAAGGAATAAACAGGCATACGAAAGTCTCCGGTGCATACGCTTACGTTCAATTGCAGAAAAAGTAATTGCCAGAATCCTATTGAGCCGTATGTATGTATGTATGTATGTATGTATGTATGTATGTATGTATGTATGTATGTATGTATGTATGTATGCATGTATGTATGTATGTATGTATGTATGTATGTATGTATGTATGTATGTATGTATGTATGTACGTACGTCCGTACGTCCGTACGTACGTACGTACGTATGTATGTATGTATGTATGTATGTATGTATGTATGTATGTATGTATGTATGTATGTATGTATGTACGTCCGTACGTCCGTACGTACGTACGTACGTACGTATGTATGTATGTATGTATGTATGTATGTATGTATGTATGTATGTATGTATGTATGTATGTATGTAAGCAGCAGAGAGTGTGAACCCTACGGTTACTTTTTAAGCAAATAATTTTATGTCTCCTTTTATCCAATAGAGCCTTGGATCAGATGGTTATATTCTAAGCAAAATATTTACAGCCTCCTTTTGCCAAATGGAGCCTTAACGATTGTTAGGTCTTATTTGTCAAACTGAGTCTTCCTAAGGGTAAAAAAAATACGCTATTGTCATTGGTGTTCACACTCTCTGCTGCTATGAAAATCCTTCCTTATCCTTAACAATTTTTGAAATTGCAAGTGAAAATTCAAGGAATTTTTCCTTTACGATTGAAAATCGCTACGATTTCACAAACAGACTAATTTGCAAAACTTCACCTTGCAGATCAATCAAATTATTAGATTGGTCAGTAAGTCGGAAATTAATTCTCGTTAAAGAATTATTATGACATCGCATAAAGACTGGATTAACTGGGTTTTCAATAATTAGAAACCCTGGAGGAGCTGTTGGTGCAAATGAATATAGAATATATCCCTGCTGAGCTTGATTTGATTGCTCGAGATTTATTTGATAGCTTCCTTCGATAACGTCACATACTAAATTCAGCGCAATCACTGAGGATATATTCACATTTTGAGGAGCGATATGTCTACCATTGCCATCTGGGTCGTTATTAAATGTCAAAATATTTGATTGTTGTCGTGATAATTTCTTCCAATCGTCGTGGATTTTCTTAAACCCGATATCGATGGCTTCCCTGAGAAGTTTTTTTAATTCGTCGGGTTTATACCTAGGAATTTTAATTTTTGGGAGATCTTCTGCGCTGTCTTCGGGTTTTCCCCATATTCGCAAAATTTTAACACCTCCTTCTTGAATAATTTTCGCGTGAAATGTTTCCATATCGTTGATGATTTTGTTACCTGTTTGTACGACGCTGTTAAATTCATCTTGGGTGAGAGAGCCGGATTTAAGTGATATTAACAATAATGAAAAATCATTATTCATCGCTGTTAAATTTTCTTCGATTAAACCAGGGTTTAATGAGTTGTCATATTTCATAAATTTGTTGGGATAATAATCTTGATAACTTTTCAATGGATTATCGGGTTTTATCACGTCGGTGATATAATCGCCCTTTACAGGTTCTGGTATATTAACGGTTTCTTTCTGTCTAGGCGGTAATTCAGGCCATCCTAATACTGATCTTATAGAACTCTGATAAATATCCACAGCATACGCAGGGGAATTAATCTCGATCGTAGATGATAACGTCGGCTCGGGAACCGTTATAGCGATTTTTGATTCTTTTCCAGTGATAGATTTTATTCTTCGTTGTAATTCGTTATTGATTTGTTCGATTTGATATGACCCAGTTGGAATTGAAACAACATTCCAGTCTGGAGTTCCGTCTTCACGATTTTTCCACGCGAATACCAAGGAATTATTTGGTTGTTGACCACCAAATGCTACAGATCTGATATTGGGCCAGCTATGATACACTCGTAATTTAGCCAATGCTAATTCCTTCACAGGAACCGGAGTAGGAAAATTTACACTGAATTCAGGATTCGTTGAGGTTATAATTATTGATATCATACTAGTTTGCACCGGAGTTGTGTTTTTCACTATTTTTTGAAGGAGTTCTTGTGACGACATTATTATTATTATTATTCCGCTCTAATTTCAGCATAGTCAATTTATATAATTGAGCCATCGTTGAGAATTCGCTATCTGATATTGTTGTGTCATCCAATGACGATGATATCAATGAGGATAATTGCGAGTAACCGGTAGATGCAATGTGGAATTTAATTTCATAGTCGTGTAGTTTACGTTGACTACACGATGATAGTTTTTTTGTGATTCCGGTTAATATACCCGCGATTGTAGCCATCGTGGAAATAGCGATTGGAACTACGATCGGAGCAATCATTGTAACCGAAGATAGTATTATCCCAGCAGCAGTAATTACGCCCGATACTGAATACACGGTGATATCAACCGCGGTTATTCTTCGCTGATATTTTTTTATTTTTATTTGATACTCCTTACAGAGCGAGTTGAGTTTAGTTTGAAATTCTCTGACCTGATCATAGCGATACTGATACACTGAAGGGATTGTCATTTTATTTTAAAATAGCGTTTTCAATTGATAGCGTTTTCAGTAGAAACCACTAGTAAAAATCCATAGGATTTTCAATTTTATTGTTTACTTAAATCCACCACGAATTCTACGTACCACGTTACTGAAACCCTGACTAAATTTCTATCTGCGGTCGTTATCGTGAACTGTTCAGATACATCCTTGTCGATGATCGTTGATACTGTATTATTGACTCCAGATGAACTACTTGATAATATATTGAATTGAGTCGGTGATACTATTGTTAATCGATAAATACCCTTGACGGCTGCAGTTACGTGTAAAATATTAGTTGTGGGAGTCCACGCAAATGAACCGTGTTAAATTGTGTATACGATATTGTAAGTGCTCTTATGAGGAATTTTTATCTTTTCAATAAGGCTTATCATCCTCGCTGTATCATCCTTCATTGCGTCGTTGAATGTGTTTAGATCATCAACAGCCTTTTTAATATCAGGAAGGGTTATTTCAATTTTATTGAATGGATTTCCAATAAACTTATCAATGAGGTTTTTACGAAACATTGAAAACTGTTTCACGTGCTTTTCATACTCAGATTGAAGAGTTGCTAGTTCCATCATATAATCTTTTATCAAGGTGAGTTTTGGTGTGGTCACTGGTGGATTTCCAAAACATTCTAGCAGGGGTTTATCAATTTTGTCAATTATATTACTTTGTACTGTAGTAAACTGATCAAATGCAACTATATGATCGTCATACTTATCATTGAGCGATTTCAATGAATTCACCGTGTTATCGAATGTAGCTAATTTATCCGTGATCGTTGAAATAAGTACACCTGGTTTGAGTTTACCCCCTTCGGAAAATAACGCGATAGTATCTTCTGCTGCGTCTCGTCGTTTAACTAAAATATCATCGAGGGAGATATCACTAGTTTTCAATTTACCCTGACGATCGCCAAATACAACTATTTCACCAGGATCAACACCTACTAGGTTCAACGTTTCGGATATTTCATCCTCAATTAGTTTTTTAACATCCTTTTTATCAAGTGTTTCAACTCCATCAGTATTCGGTTTCTTCAGCGCTGATAAAGGTCGTCCCCAAATATCAATCATTGTTATCATAAAAATCTTTTCTCTGTTAAAATCAAAGATTTTCAATCTAAAAGATTTTCAATCTTAAAGATTTTCAATCCAACGACTGCTAGTATACTCATTCACTACTACATGAGGTGGATTACTCTGCAATTTCATCAAAGATTTCTTTGAAATAGCATCAAGTACGTTTAATACTTCACTGCCGCATATTGGTGGGTCAATCATCGTTTGCGTTGGTAACGTTGAATAAAAAACATTATATTTCAAATTTTTTATATAACGCATAAATTCCTTCGGAGGCGCTAGTCCATAAGAATCAAAATAAATAATCCCACGTGGATCAATCGCGTATGCAACCCAGTGGGTTCCAGGTCCATCGCTGTTATGTAGATTAATAATACCGGTTTCAACGTGATTAGGTTGTGCCGGTAACTGTTCTTTCATAAAAACACCTCTGAAGTTTTTAATCGCGAGTTTTTTAGCGGCATCAATTAAATCAAAATTAGACATTGGAAGATTTTTCACTAGTAAACCGTTCCTGGGATTCTTAGACCCGATCCTTTGTACCACGTGTGTGGGGTTCCTGGTAGTCTTAGACCTTTCCCCTTTTTTTATAACCATTTCCCATTGCCTTTTTTAGTGCCATTCCTGCCGCGGTACCAATAGCTCCTAACGCTGCCGCTTTAGCTACCGCTGGGGCCGCTGCGGAAATCAATCCTGGAATCAACCCTAACAGCGGGAATATACCATCAGTCTTTTCCATGTTTTTAATCGCACTCGCAGAAAGAGTAACCTAAACTCCTTTTTTTTTCTTTAAGCGCTTTATTAAAATGATTAACCTGAGTTTTCGTCAGTGATAGTTTATTCACTCCGCCATTCATTTGATTAGGTTTCAGTGTAATTGTGGTTCCACATTGCTTAGCTGATTTGGATTGTAATTTTTTTAGCTGACCAGGTGTCAACGTGACATTGATATTACTATACGACATTATCCAAAATAGATTGATTCTAAATTACAGAGAGAGAGAAAGGAAAATCAATCACAGATTTTCCACTGGTGCATCTTCCACTCTCATTCGTCCACCAACACCTTTGAGTATCATTGATTTATCACTGAGAATGACAGCAACCGCTCTGTAAGCACCAGCACCAGCAGAACGGGTTACACGAGCTCGGAAGTGTATATCAACGACGGATTGTCTCATCAAGTCAAGATGTTCCAATGAAAAGTAATAAACCGGATACAGATTTTTAAAATCCAACTGTGATATTTGTAGACCAGTATCAACATTTTGATCGCGTCCCATATACCACAACATGTTATGATAAACTCGTGCAATATGATTGTTTCCATAATCAAGTTGTATATCCTCTGATGGTTCTTGTTGTCCGTTTATTTTCAGTGAGACTTCATTACACCCAATTTGATCAAATGTCATATGGGAACGTTCTTGATTATTTAATCGCGCAGTATACTGTAACGCAACAAATATGTGACGTGGAGCTGAAATACCCTGTTTTGATGCTAGATGCCATGTAAGTGTACCATCAATATTAGAATCCATGGTATCTGTGGATGTTGTCAACCAACTCAACAATCTCTTTCCTCCCTGATCCATAAATGATAGTAACCGTGGTTCTGTTGACAACGACGGAGTCAACACCGGCATCCACAGTATTATTTTTGATAAAACGACTTTACCAGCTGCAACGGCGGCAGCGGCAACGGCGGCAGCGGCAACGGCGGCAGCGGCAGCGCCAGCAGTGTGCCAGATTGCATTATTATCATCACCTCTTCTCATTAGTGATACCGTATGCTTTGCTCCATAGATAACTTTTCTGACGTTTCTACAAAATCCAAATATGTGATGCAACGGAATTGCACATGAAAACTGTCGACGCTGTCCCTGTAACGTTGCTACTCGTGTTGCAAATCCTAGGTTGTAATTGGTATTAGCGCTTCCGAGAATATCAAAGGCACCAGCTGGTCTATCTCTGTGTTCAGAGGTATCGAGTTGTGGATCTGATGCTGTAGCTCGTGCTGTCTGTATTTTGATATACTGGATATGATCAGCGTTATCAGTAATATCCTTCGCGAACATCATAGACGGACCTGCTGATCTAGTATAGTCATCAGAATATCTCGCTAACCCGATTATTCCCGTTGCAATATCAACTTCACGTTCAATAGATTCGATTTCTCTTCCATCAATGAGATATCTAGCACTTTCAAATAACGCCATGATACCGTTCTTAACAAAACCAACTCGGGTAGTTTGGTTATTTGCATATGGTGTATCATCAGCTTGTAAAAGTTCACCTTCGACTTCAATAAAGGCTTCACAAGGCAAAAAGTATTTACTGGTATCATGAACTTGAAGTTCGATTCTCCCCCGAAGATCAGGTTGTACTGCGTGATAGGCAAAAACTTGATAATCGCGTACAGAATTATCCTTGAGTACTGGGGCGTCCATGTCAAATGCAGGATCAGGATCTGGTTTGAACATTTTTTATTATATACCCGCTAGTCTAAATTGAAGGCAAAATGTAAATTGCTTTGCAATTTCAATGATTTTCATCGACGTCTTTGACTTTTGTAGAAATTCCTTGAATTTCCAAGACCACTTCCCGCTATCATATTTGCTGTTATGTTATCCTGGGCGGTCAACGATGATGAAATCATTGACTGTAGTTTTTCATCTACTGCGTTATTTATTATTTTACTAACCTGCGCAGGCATAACTGCAGTAGATGGTAACGGTTTCTTTGAATTTGAAAATCTGGAAGATTTTCCACGTCGAACTAGCGCTGTTAGTTTATCCTTCGCGGCTGAAAACGCCTTCCCGGCAAGATCACCAACAGCGCTAATACCCTTATCCCTGATAACATCAATAGCTTTCATTGATAGTTGTTTTGCTAGCGGCGCTACGTTCGGAGCCATTCCTGAAAATAATCCCATTATAGTATTACCGAGACCATCTCCATAGTATGCTTGGTATTTTGGCAATCGTGAGTTCACTACGTAGACATTAGTTGGTTTATCATGGTTGTAGTGTCTGATCATTCTCTATTCAATTGCTATTTATCTAATCGCTATGATAACCGTGATGAAAATTCGTAGGTAAAAATCCTCGATTTTCCTCCACTAACTCTTCAATAAAGTCTCGATATGTTGCAATATCCATGATACCACCTTGAAATAACCTCCTACAAATATCAGCAGCTTCATTAATTATTTCTGGTGAGTTATTTCCAGCTCGTTTTCCCCCTACAAATATTTCTAATCGTGCTATATCACCAAGAATATTGCCAGGGCAGAAACTCGAAGAGCTTCCAACTAAACCACTACCTGATTTTTTGGTTGTACTAGTTGCACCCTTCTCAGAATCAGCCTCTGCCATTATTTGTATTTCACCTGGGATTGGGTCAGCTGTGTATACTGGTGGTGGTTGTGTGACTCCCTTTACCATAGCTAGAAATCGATTATAATCATTACTCGTTTCTCTTGTGATTTTAGTTTTCCCCGGTTTGCTAGAAACACCTTATTTGCCCAAATTTCTTGACCTTTTACAAATTCTCTAGACTGGTCGTCTTTTAAATAGCCATGTCTTTTCTTTTTTTTAAGATTATCTGTGGTAAATTTAACTAACTCAAAATCTGTTTTGATTCCTCTGATTATTTTTAACGCATCAACTGTAAATAGATTTTCAGGAGAGCGATCAGCGACTTGTTGCTCCTGAATTTCTTCCTGAATTTCTTCAAGTGGTGGGATAATATCAACATCATCTAATCGTTCAACTTCTTCCTGAAGTTCTCGTTCTTGTTGTTCTTGTCGTCTTGCAGTGGTTATTATATCACCAGGAAGTGTTTGTAGTGATTTTTTTGTTTGTTAAGTTCGTCTTGCTATTTTTTCAAGTTCACCAAGAAGAGGTCTCGCTACTCGTTTCCCCTCCTCAGGGATATCTCCGTATATAGCTCGTTCAGTAGCTTTTTTCACATCTGTAGTTGCAGCAACAATAGGCTTAAAGAGCTCCTGTGTATCAGTAGAAAAATCAGTCTGCATTAACTGCCGCTGCTGAAGTTTTTCGCGTAAACGATTACGAATCGGTAATAATTTATTTATATCGATCAGTCTCTGTTTTGTGTTACGTGTAGTCGGTGATTGTCCTACCATTATTGAAAGAGTATCACTATTGTCAAATTGTTTTACAATTTCCACCAGGTAAAAAAAATACTACGTTGAAAATTACTATGAATGAAATTGCAAAGCGACTAAACTGACATGAATGAGCCCATTCATGTACACGGAAGTTATATACAACAAGGGGCTCTCTACGGGTAGGACTCAGATTGTTCCATTAACGTTTTTAATTGTCTCACCTTACAATTAATACGTTTTCTGCTTTCATATTCTAAACTTAATTGCTTACGAATATGTTCAACGATGTTACATAGTGGTACAAACATGTTAACGTATTCATGATAAACCAAACTCTCACGAATAAGTTTCTGTACTTGCTTAATTAAAAAATATTTCTTAGCGAGTACATATTTTCCATTCTGTTCTGAAAATTGTATATCCTCGAAATCGGTCATGATTTGATCACAATCTAACCCTGAACATAATTTTACATTTTGATCTTTAAGTTTTTTGATTTCAACAATAACACATTTGAGATTTTCAGAATTCATATAATATGAAAGGGTTATTTATTTAATTGTTTGAACGAAAATTTAAAAATCACAAAATGATTTCTGGATACGCTAAGGTGTTGGTCATCTTAGCATATCCAGAAGCTTAATGCGATTATAAATGATTATGATTCAATGACAATGGATGAACAACGGCACAACAATAGATTATAGGCGATTATGGTATTTACAATGAATTGATTCAATGACAATGGATGAACGACGGCACAACAATAGATTATAAGGTGATTATGGTATTTACAATGAATTGATTCAATGACAATGGATGAACGACGGCACAACAATAGATTATAGGCGATTATGGTATTTACAATGAATTGATTCAATGACAATGGATGAACGACGGCACAACAATAGATTATAAGGTGACACAATGAATTGATTCAATGACAATGGATGACGACGGCACAACAATAGATTATAAGGTACACAATGAATGAATTGATTCAATGACAATGAATGATGCGGGCTATTCTACACTCAAGTGCAAACCCAAATTACAAAATCCAATTTGGTTTGAATGTCAATAATAACAATCAAACCACGTGAGACGTTGTGATTTGATTTGCACTTGAGCTTCGGCTAAAGCCCAAATATAATACAGACCAAGCTGTATATAAGCATTCATTACAGCGAAGTTAGATAGAATGGTGTCTACTTGTAATTCTTTGTTATGTTTAAAAGCGATGATTCACAACGTTGAAGTAACGCATAGTATTTGAAAACCCCACTAAAAAAAAGAATATGATTATTTGTAAACGCTATGATGATTTTGTTTCGTTGAATTGTAAGTGAAATTGCTTTGCGATTTCCATTTACAACAGATAATTGATTATTCATGATAATTATAACAACCAATCAAACACCACCAAACAACAGTGTTTCAACGATAACTCTGTCATTGATAATTTGTCACACGCGCGTTACTAGCGAGTTATTTCCCTTAAACAATGCAATATTATATAGTTACATAAACAAATCAAATTTTTTTACAAAAACGTTTTGAAAGCGCGGTTTGATAAATTTCATCTGCTATTCTTTGTACCGAGGGGGGACAAATATCAAAATATCTACCGGCTGAAGTAATAGACGGAAATATTATTTCCTCGTTGTCAGTGCTAATTGATTTTACTGGTCTAGCATTTTTCGAGTATTTTCCAGTCCCACCTCGTTTGGTGTTTTCAAGTTGTGCAATAGCCTGAAGATTCGATAAAGAATTATTAGTCTTAATTCGATCAATATGATCAATAACAAAGACATCATTGATCAATCCGTTAAATACTTCATAGACGAAACGGTGATTGAGATGCATTTTCCCTCCAGCTCTAAATATCAAATATCCCATACCATTATCCCACCCAACCGGATTCTTCAGTCTATAGTGTCTAATAACACCATCACGAGAGGCTTCGTAATTTTCAATAACAGGATGTCTTTGAAAATCTTGGCTCATTTGTATACAATACTCATATTATTTGTCTAATTCATTATTTGGTTGAGAAATAATATTGAGAAATCTTTCTCTGTAGTCTTGGGCATTTTTTTATGATTTTGTCATTGACGTTGTCGGGATTTTTGATTCTTCGCTTGTCATAATAACGCTTCAATTCTCTATAACGCCTACCCCCACAATCGATGCATAATTGTGAATTGCCTCTAACACCCACCCCACAATGGATGCATGGGAGAGGACCTTTTGAACCGTTTCTAACGCTTTGCATATGATACCCACAGCATTCATTTCTGCATGATTTATTACACGGAATCTTTGATCCAATCATAAGCCATTTGCAATGATTCATTATATTAAAAGTTTCTATTTAAATACTTGTTTTAATTATTATAATATGAAAGAATTCAAGAGATTATCGAAAATTAAGCCTTGGAAAAATGCTAGATTTAATCTCGATAGAATCTCTAATATACCAAAAAGTCTAATAGATGACAAAACCCTGTTGAGTAAAATCAGAGACTGTTTTAATGAATTTGAGCGTGATGGAGCATCTCATACGTGGTCGACATTTCGAATTATTGAAGATGTCGGTGTCAATATACCTAACAGATGCTACCATGAATGATACAAGAGCAGCTGAGATAGTCTCACATCTTCCAAAATGGTATTTTTTCAGAATAAAATTCATTATCGAAGTCGAAGGTAAATGGGTTATCAGAGATAAATTCGAATCAATCCTCAAGGATAAAAAATTTGTCATTGTGAGTAGAGATTCCAAACCATGAATTCTAACTGGAATTGACAAACCATACTACGAGAAATCTTACCCTGTAACAGCAGTTGTTTACGGAATATATCAGCTAAATGATAAACCGAGTATTGCAAAACTAGCTCCTATGAAAACTTCGTCGACACTCAATTGTGTAGCAACACGGATAATGGAACACTTCACAAATGCATCCCGAGGAAATAAACTAACTGATCTGCGACGTAGGAAAATAACCGAATGGGAACTGACAGTGAAACAGCATGGTGCAAAGATTTCCGATATAGCTAAATTAGAAGCATCATTAAGATTCCCAATATCAGTAACGACAATAACCGGAGAAGTATTAAACGAACCGAAATATAACAAAAATGGAGCGCCAATTGAAATTATTGATCATAACAAACACGCGTGGACACCTGCAGTAAATGTATTTCCACGAGAACGAATCGTGAAATATATCCCCCGGGAATTTTGTAAGGATGTTTTCTATGAAGAGAAATTATTCGATGTTATTGTTGCGTTGTGTAAAGATGATCCTGTGTCAGTGTGGTTACTTAGAAGTGATGAAGATCCCGAAATAGGATTTGATCAGTTTGTAAGACCAAATGGTGAATTATATCGAGTTGAAGAGTTAGATACTAGAATGAGAAAAATCGCTAATGATTTTTCACCGGAGAGTTTCCATGAAAAACTACTCATGGATAGCTTCACAATTCCATCAGTGGTAGCTCACTTTGCAAGAGAGAAAAACTCATGGCGTCCAACACGAAGTGATTTTCTCGAACATGTTAAATTGAGTTGCGTCGAATTTGGTCATGGAGGATTGTGGAATACAAAATACTCACGTGATGGTATGATTTCAATTGATAAATCCGCGTGTTATCCTGGAAGTTTTCTCGGGTATGGAGAATGCTCTGAGTATTTTAAACGATTTGGACACCCCACGCATGAAATGACTCGTGTTGCGATTAATGGGCCATTACCCGATTTTGATTTAACGGGATTCGCTCGTGTGATATCATTCAAATTCGCTGCAGGGTTACATCCGTGTAGTTATGTTTGGCTTGGTAGACACCTATCTGAAAAGGCGTGGATGCCAATTGTGTTATTGCGATATATGATTGATTGTGAGATGTTACAATCGTTGATTGTCGGCGAAGCTATTATATGCTATCAAGCGCAGAATGATGTTTGGTTACCACAACCTAATTTAGATTATATAATACGCGAACAACGAAAGAATTTTCCAGAAGAACAAATCATGAAATGGTCTAAGGAGTTATTTGAAATTAAAAATAAACAAGCCAAAGATTTCGGACGAAAAATAATTGGTAAATTCATTCAAGGTGGAAGATATGACAATGCAAAATACTCTTCGAGGTTGATCATAGACAACGCAGAATACGATTTTATCATAGCGGATTTAACGAAACATGGAAAGCTTGTCTCCCGTAGGGATGTTTTTCTATCCAACGGTGAGAAATTAGGTACGGTTGTTACCTACTATGATGGATATAACCCCCAGTATACACACTTGAGAAGTTCTATGCTAGCCTATGCTTGCATTAATCTATTTTCGATGATAAATAGATTTCCAAATACCGCGGTTAGAGTAGCCACTGATTCGATGTATATCCACGAGAAATACAAATCGGATGTAGCGGCATTCACATCTTCGGAAGAAGCGTGGGGATGTTGGCGATTTAAAGAGGAAAAACTACACGAGTATTGTGAATCCGCAGACGTTGCCAACGACGATAAATATCTTTGTTGTAACCGTATTGACATTCAATCTGAATTTTCTAATGCACCACCGGTATCTGATCCCGTATGTAGATACAAGACAGTTTATTTAAACGGTTGTGGTGGATCAGGAAAAACAACTCGTGCAATCGAATTATTCCGTGGGAAAAATCCTACGGATTTCACAACCATGATTGTGTTAACACCAACTCACAGACTCGCCAGAGAGATGATAGCGCGGGGAGTAAAAGCCTGTACTTATCACAGCTTCTTTCGATGGAAAGGTGATACATGGACTCCTGATCGAATGGGCGATAAATTCATTCCTGAAATAATAATATGGGATGAAATATGCACTGTATCGTTGAGTGTATTACAGACATTTCTTGAATGGTTGTTAAACAAAAACACAAAAGTCGTCATGTGCGGAGATCACGGCCAACCACCACCATTTGTCGGTGCATCCCCACATGAATGGCTAAAGGGTTTTGTAGATTATTATGAAGAAATTACCACTGATTATAGATCACTTGATGAACACTTACGAGAGTTCAAAGCGCTAATTAGATTACAACCGGATAGAATCCAATGTGAAATAGCGCGTGAAATAATTTCAGAAACTCCCATGAATGATTTTTGGGAAACATGGAAACCAAATGATTTGATAATCGCGAGTAGAAAGATAGTCATAGACGCACTTCAGATAAAGTTATTTGAATTGCATAAACGTAAATTTGCAACACTTCCAGTACCATTGTGTTATAGGCCTTCGGATACACGGCGACAGAATATAGAAGTTGATATTCCTGGACAACGTGAAAAGCAGAATTTAGTGTTAAATGATATTGTGCTGGTTGATATCAGCGTCGTCGAAGATGCATTGGGAAACTCAAAAAGTTCTGCTGATAAATCCCCGTGGACATTAGGTTATGCAGCAACAATACACTCTTCACAGGGACTAACTATCACAGATACAATTGTTTGGATGGTAGATAATCGAATTGAGTGGTCGAATTTAGTTTATCTCGCAGTATCCAGAGTACGAAGAATAAATCAGCTTCGAAGAATTGTTGTTAACGATAATGACACTACAATGGATGATATTGATGTTAGCATCATTAATAAAAAACTCTCCGGATATAAACAACAGGATAAAAAAAATAATAGAAAATTTGACATTGATGCTGAATTGATAATTTCACTAAAGCAACAACAGAATAATCACTGCGCGAGTTGTAATTGTATAATGCGTTCGAGTTGGTCGGATAAAGATCCTCACCAATTTACCGTAGACAGAAAGAATAGCAGCATTGGTCATACCAGCGATAACGTTATGTTGACTTGTCTTGAGTGCAACAGACGCAGAGGTGCTAGTTAAGACCACGCGGTGGTAATTGAGTATCCTCGGGAATTACCTGTAGTTGTTGTCGAGTAAATCCTCGCTGAGGAGCAATTGAATCCAGTCTATAGACTGCTGGTCTAGAAACGCTAGCGTTGGAAACACTAGTGTTTCTACCCGTAGATCGTGTTATACCGGATATTTTATGCGTAGTGACGCTCCAAATAGGATCAGTAGCTCTTTTTTTACCACCCTCAAGCTCTCCTGGTTCGTATAAATACCGAACTACCAAGAATTTGTTCCTTGAAATCTTTTTGTGGTTGTACGGGTATAAACTCCCTTTTAATAGCGTTGTTAGGTTTCATGTTAATTGTTCTAGTAATCTCATTATTGATTGCGGTAACTACACCTGGTAATCTCTAAACTCCCTTTCACGGGATCGTTTATCCTGGATGAATTCTTTCGCGTATTGATATCCAAATAACCGCTCTGCAAGCGTCCGATTAAATCGTTCAACAATTGCCTGATCGCGATGTAGCGCAGTGTGTCCTCATCTGATGGCGACATTATGATATTTCATCGTTGTTAAAACAGCGCCTTGAAATTCCTTGCCAGGATCAACTTGTAACAGATTTGGCCAGCGTAGTGGACCTCGTCGATAAATCCTTTCAAATGCAGAAGCTACTTCAGTAGATGATTTTGTCTTCAGCGGTTCTGCTTGTTTGTATCGACTAGCAATATCAACTACGGTTAACGCGTATTTGTAACCGTTGTCATGTGGTAAAAACAATATATCAGCTTGATGAACTTCATTGGGTCCTGTAACATCAAAATACGAGTAATTAATATGTTTAGGCGCTGGTAGATAAATTTGCCATATTGCCTGTTTAGATAACCAATTAGCTGCAGTGGTATTTTTTACTTTTGCTGCGTTAGCGAGTTTACTGATTGCTGCCTTGCCTCTCCAGTATCCTCTCGGAGAATAATAAACAGATTCCATATTTTTAATTACCAGCACCTAACATCAATTTGCCTTTCATGGCGGATTTTATCAACCACGAAGCCAATTTTTCTTTGAATGATTTATCAGGAATAGCATTCAACGCATGAATTAATTTCACATCCGCGAGATGTCTATGTTGAAGATTACTGCTTTTATAAGCAACATCATGAGCATGACACGCCTTATCAATAGCGTTTATTGGATATTCACCGGGTTTGGGTTGGTTTTGGTCATCGAGTCTGATATCGAGTCTTGTTCCCGGTCCACAATAACTATACCCTGGAAGGTGCTTTTCTCCTGAGTATTTTGCCCACGGTGTTCCTGGGAGTTTCACTAACTTGGCTGCAATATCACGTCCTCTTTTTTTTTAAAGGTTTCGTGGAAGTAAATCTAAATTTCTTTGTACTACACTGTACGCATTTACCAGAAAGCGCTGATCGATTATTTTTTGTTGTAATCGTCGTCAAGTCATTTGTGCCAGTACGCGCCCTACATTTCACACAATATAGATCCATAATTTATTATATAACATTATGAATGTAATTGATTATTCTGCTACGAGACGACGGGAACCTATTAAACACCATGCAATGTTACCAAATTCTATTCGCGCAATTATTATCGGACCATCTGGAAGAGGTAAAACACAATTACTACTTAATTTGATAACGAGATGGATGAAGTGGGATAAGTTGTTTTTGATTGCTCCGAGTGTAGATGATCAGCGATGTTATGAAGTGTTAAAGGATTTTAATGAGAAAGCGAAATCAAAATTCGAAGAATTTCAAATCGATGAGGATATTATTGAGTTTATTACTGATATCAACGATGTACCGAGCATTGATGAAATCGATGGAAGTATTAACAATTTAGTCGTATATGATGACATCATGTTAGATAATCAAAAAAATTATGCTAGGATATTTTCTAGAGACAGGCATAAAAACACTGATGTGATATATATCACTCAACGTTACACTCAAATCCCGAAGGTCATCAGAGATAATTGTAATTTATTATGCGTATTTAACGGTGTTGATACTCACACGCTAAGAAATATTTGGCAAACTTGGTGCGGTGGTGATATGGATCATAATCAGTTTAGAAATTTCTTAAGCCGCGCTCAGTCAATCCCACATGGATTTGTGACGATAAATTTATCAGATCCTCGGACAAGATATCGTGTCGGACTTGATCAGATATTTAGTTAACGAAATCCGAAGGATTTTCATAGCAGCAGAGAGTGTGAACACCAATGACAATAGCGTCTTTTTTTTACCCTTGGGAAGACTCAGTTTGACAAATAAGGCCCTAAAATCGTTAAGACTCCATTTGGCAAAAGGAGGCTTTAAATATTTTGCTTAGAATATAACCATCTGATCCAAGGCTCTATTGGATAAAAGGAGACATAAAAATATTTGCTTAAAAAGTAATCGTAGGGTTCACACTCTCTGCTGCTATGTATGTATATATGTGTGTGTGTGTGTGTGTGTGTGTGTGTGTGTGTGTAAATGTATGTATGTATGTCAATGTATGTATGTATGTATGGTTAGGTAGGTAGGTAGGTAGGTAGGGTAGGTAGGCAGGTAGGTAGGTACGTACGTACGTACATATGTATATAGGTCGGTAGGTATGTAACTATGTATACAACTGCTGAACCAGCCTGAGGTATTACCCTACCTTGACACCTGATATACCCCAATGCCATAAACAACATGGTCATTACTGCGGTGACCGAAACCTGGTTTACAGGAGAAAGCGGACTCTGTGAAAGGTACCACGGACAGGCAGGATGTGAGGGTGATGAAGTCCTTGGGCGGCGCTTACTGCTGGACATACCACCGTCTTAAAATCATCATTCACCCCAAAAGAAGACAACATGGAAAGAAGGCTCTTAAACGACTGGACATCAACAAACTGCAATGCATCAGTACCAAACAGTATCTCGTGCATGCTACGGAAAAAAATCTGAAGTTCAGACCTCTCGACAATCATAATGTGGAGACAGACTATGATGCATTCAGAGAGCTGGTCCACAGAACAGCCAGGCAATTTCAGCCAGAAAGCATCAATACAGGTTTGATTAGCATTGATTAGATTCACGAGAAACATCGCATTCTTCAAACAAATCTCAACAACAACAAGTCCACCTTACACGAGAAAGCGAACTCTGTGAAAGGGGCGACGGATACACTTTTTTTTGGAGCGGCCGAGGAAGTGTTGGTTTCAGTTTTGAAGTGCAGACAACAATGATTGGAAAATTGGCTGGTCACCCAAGGAAGTACATGACAGACTCATGACCATGAAAGTGTTCCTCTTTTCTGGACGAAAGCATCTTACCATCATTAGCTGCTATGTTCCAACCACAACCAACCCATAAAAAGATCTTTGAGAGTTATTACTCCATCAATGGCAGATAAGCTCGTCATTCTTGGCGATTTAAATGCAAGAGTAATCTTTGATCCCGTTGCCTGGGATGGTGTGCCAGGAGAGCACGGAAAGGGTCTTTTTAACAGCTATGGTCTTCCTTTGCAACATAATTGCGCCCATATTGAACTGCTGATCACCAATACAGTATTCCGCTCATTACAAGTAAACGAATGTCATGAATGCACCCTCGTTCTAAGCACTGGCACCTGATCGACGTCTTCTTTGTCAGGAAGAGGCACAGGCAAGTTATGTGGGTGACCAAGTCTTTGTACGGCGCTTACTGCTGGTCAGACCACCGTCTTAAAATCATCATTCACCCCAAAAGAAGACAACATGGAAAGAAGGCTCGTAAACGACTGGACATCAACAAGCTTAAATGCGACAGTACCAAACAATACCTCGTGCAAGCCCTGGAAGAACTGCTAAAGTCCAACCCTCTCAAACATTATGATGTGGAAACTTACTAGGTGGCATGCAAAGTGCTGGTCTACAGTCCATAATCGGAAATCACAGGAATCTCAGCCAGAAAGAATCAAAACTTTTTTTTATTAAAACTGCGACCAGATCAAGCAATCGCTCGACGTGAAACATCGCATTCTTCAAACCTAACTTAATAACCCCAAGTCCATCTCCAGGAAATATGCGTACAACACCATACGCATAACTATAAAGCATAAGCTCTGTAAGATTTAAAACACGTAGCTGACCAGAAAAGATGATGAGATTCAGTGCTACCCAGGCCAGTTGACATGAAGAACTTCGACAATTACCTGAAATAAGTGTATGGACCTACATCCTCTGGATCATCTAGCTTCTAAGCGCAAATTAAGACAAAAGGAAGATTCGTCAACGATGGGATGAACACTATGACGGCGTCTTGAATAACCTTCATCCATCAATGATGAAGCCATAAGTCGTCTAACAAAAGTACTCATCAACGAAGCACTGGATGACCCTAAAACCTTACTGGAGATATAGAAAAATCGTTACGTCTTCTCTTTAGTGGCAAATGACTTCGCTCAGACTCTATCGATACATATTTTTAATCCAAAATTATTGTGCGTGTCTAAAACAGATTTAGCCATAACAAATTAAAATTGTTCCTTCTTGGGTGTTAGACAGCAGTTTCTGCTTATTCAGATTATACAGCTATGTGAGAATTTACAGATAAATCAAACCTCGCATATGACATGAACTTCATGGGTGCATTTATCTAGAGAAAGTACTTTGTCATTAAATTTATCGTGTGTGGTCGTTCTTGGAAAGGGGGAAGGGTAGTTTTTTATCCTAGATTTGTGTCCGATTGGACGTGATTTAGTAAATCACTTGAACCTTGTAATTGATATGGTCATGGTGATTTGACTCAAGTGATAAATATTGTTTAAACCAATCACACGTGAATAAACTGAAATAAACATCCATTAGACCTGGTAACGTGAGATCTCTTTCTCTTCTATGTATATATGCGTGTTTCATAAGCGCACGTGGCAGTCAAATGTAAACAAAACATTTAAATAAGTGAATGAGCGAAGGTCACACCTAATGGCTTTATAAATCGGATGCACAAGTTATATGCAGCCACGAATATTGATTTCGGCAAGGTTGTATTATTCCAGGTAGAATTACATGTACTATACAATTATATAAGCATACGTTGCAACAAACAATGGTGTATCTATGTAATTCTTCTGAATAAAACTATTTCCAGGAAACAATGTATCAGGAAACACTGCCTTTTGTCATCCACATTCTAATAGATAGATGGGTATAAAGATCGGTGGTTAACGCTTATATCATAACATAGTTGGTGCTTTGAAATACTGTAATTCATCATTGAAATCATCTTGGAAATTTCACAGAAGATCACATGAAATTCATCCGTTGGAGTCTGGTTTGAATGCAAGAATGCCTGATGCGGTGTTGATGTAACGTAAGCACTTAACTAAATTATTTTTACCTTGGCTAATGTTGAATTCTTCAGGAAAATGCCAACAACTCCTCTCCAGATCACCATCTATTCTTTATATCTGTGACACGGGCTATGAATAGTCAAATAATGCCGTCACTAAGCTGTAAAGTTGTGTAACTTAGGTCAGGAAAATCAGTCTTGACCCTAGCCTATACGAGATGGAACACGTCAGCTTTTTGTTCAATATTACATGATTTCTAAGAAATGCGGACAAACTGTAAACTCAGTGGCTATATATATATATATATATATATATATATATATATATATATATATATATATATATATATATATATATATATATATATATATATGTGTGTGTGTGTGTGTGTGTGTGTGTGTGTGTGTGTGTATGCATATATACCGTAAACGCAATACCTTTAACACCTGATAACCTCGCACACATTTGATTTCTTCATCAGGTACGTTAGTTACAGTCATAGGTGTCTTTCTGTCTTAATGGTAGGTAATATTAATGACAGTGTGGTTGGGTTCTTAAAATTGCAATCTGAATAAATCATATTAAGGTTAATATTTTGTATAATCATTTTGAAGACTTTTTGGAAACTGTTTTCCAACTTATGATAGTGAATAAAGTTAAGTAAGAATTGTAATGTTTTAACGCACGCGTTGAACGTTAAACTCGAACAAAAGAGTGTTTTCATTATAATCATCTATATCGAATGTCAACCATATACTACAACTCTTTCTCTGCATTGTCTTGTAAGCATGGAGTAAATCTGGAATGAAACGTCACTGTAGCAAGAATCTTCTGATCATCATTTATCTGACAACATATTTTAATAATTTCACTCTCGGCTATATTTTTATTTCGAAATTTTAATATTTCCATAATCAGTAATGGATTGGGAACAGCAGAGTTTATTTGTGCAAAATTCATCATGGAAAATATATATTTTCTGTTTGTTTGTTTGATTAGGATTTTTAACGTAGCTTTAACAATTTTTCAGTCATATCGATACGATGTCTGCAGTGAGGCAGTTTATAGTGATGTCTAGCACTGAGACATCATGCCGCAGAATTCAAAATTCATCATGGAAAATATATATAAATACATCGATAACATCTTACTCCTAATTTTTGCATTTTTCATTATAATATAGTAAAACATTTCAGCATAGCCATTTAATATATTCTAATGGTGTGTTTGCATACCTATTTTTAATGAAATCGTCACGTCCTTCTTGACCATAGTATCATTACATTTCTGCAGATGCACACATCTATGAACTCTGACTATTCCGGTGAAGTACAATTATTCAATATATCAATTGTCGTAGCCAAAACTATATGGTCGGTCACATATAATGTTACTATCTCATACACATCATTTTATCAAAAGATGTACACAGTCCATGGACACATTACGATTCTACCCCCTGTAATTTAATTGAATGCATTTAACTGAAACTTGTACTGAATAAGTATTTATTTGGCTGCTAAGTAGCTTGTAAGTACAGAGACTGGTATTATGTATGTGATGAGATTGTCACAGTAATTTAATGCATTTGTCTAACACACAAGGTGCAAGAATTTATTACGACTCAAACAATTTTTAATGTAGTAACAATCAGACTTTAAGTATAAAAGCAGTTACTTTTTTCACGATTTTCAAGAGAGCATTTGCTTATGGGATCATTTACAAGTTCCTTATTTATTGTGGGCGTTTCTATTGTAATACCCCTGATTCTAATCACGACATGTCACTCAATGATTTCATACACGTATGTTAAACTTCAGTATTAACACTACGTTTTGCAATTAACTTTCGATTAGGTCAGAATTATGTGTTACACAGAATGTCAGATAAACGGAGCATAATCATCTAACTTTAGTTAGTTTGTATTTTACAGAAAATTCAACAATTAACACAAACAATATAAGTAACAGATTTGTCCACTGAGGAAATAATCTAAGGAGATTTCCAAGTAATCGTATTTCAAATAAATTTATATTATCAACATGTGTATGATCCCATAATCAAACTTTTGACAAGTTTCACTAATGCCATTGTGGCGGGGAACCAGGACTTTGTGAAAGATATACGATATATAACTAACAGTTAGGCAAAGATGAAGTTTTTGTTAATTACTAATGTATTTGCATGTGTTAAGGGTAGATTGTCCTTTGAAATAAAGTATTTGAGCCAAGTATCTCCCGGAGAGTGTGTGCTAACGTAACTCGTTAATGTCTACCAATGTGTTCTTGTTTGTTGAGTGTGTTCATGTTGATCTGCCCTATTTGATGCAAATCTTGCCCAAGTTTTAAAATCCCATTTAATGGTTTCCTTTCTTTCTATAGCAATATAGAATATATAGGTTTCGGTGTAATCATTTACATTATCAACAATCCCTCTATGGTCAGGATACAGTCCTTCACTGGTTGCCAGATACATTGTAAGTATTCCCGTCCCGCTTTAGTTACTATTTTTAATTTACAACTTATTAAAGAATGAACAACAAAAAAGCAATGCTTCAAGTCTTGCGTATGTGTGAGTGAGTGTGATTAGGATTTCTAAGGTTGCTTTAACAATAGTTCAGTGATATCGCTACAATAATGCAGTGAGGCAGTTAATTGTGATGTCTAACACGGGGGCATCATGCCGCAGACATTTACCATGATGTCCCAACCAATCACATAATCCTGACACCAGGAGAACCAGTCATAATACTAACCTCTTAAAGCTGAGCGCCAAGCGAGGCAGCTGTTAGCACCATTTGTTGTAAGTCGTTGGTATGACTCGGCCTGGGATCGAACAAATGACCCCCCGCTTCCGAGGCGGACGCTTTAACCACATGGCCATCAGAGCGTAGCGTAAAACTATACTGATGGAGACTATTAACGAAATAGTGGTGATGGTGGAAAGACAGTCTGAAAATGAATATTATTGGTAACATAGATAAACAATAAATGATGAGTTAAATTATACATTTTTAGAGCATATAGACAACCCCACACAAAATAATTTTTGGAATGGTAAATGGTAGTAGCCTTGAATTCTGTCTTGAATGAAGCGATGCCTGTCAATAGAGATTCAACAATCACGATGGTGAGGTGCGTCAAAAGCACCACCAAATATGTTGAGACATAATTGTATACCAACAGCTGACGAACATTTAAAACATTGGTCTGAAAGGCAAACAATAAAGAATATTCATAAGAATTAAGTAATCTGTTCTACAATTGTAACAACCAAACACAACATTTCTACAACAAGATATACGATTAGTGCACCGTGATTTTCAAGCAGGACCCATATGATTAAAATATATCTTATGACAGGACGAATTCAAATGATTAAGCATATAAGCAACCAATTGTTAATTAATATCAGATGTACATGAGAAAGTGCCCATTACTTGTTTAGTCGACTATCAAGGCAGTCAATTTTTACAAATGCACACAATATTGCCATATTGAAGGAGATGTCAGTGCGCGGTCAGTATATTTATCAGAGATGGCCAATATAATGAAAGCAGTTACAAAGCAATCGATACAATACTTAGTGGGTTAAAGAAATTCCGTAAGTTTGTTAGTACAAATAAAATGAAAGGTTAACCTTGAAACTGTATAATAACATGATTTCCTATAATACGCATCAGCGATGTTACATTTCTATGACAATTAAGTTTTCAATGATATCATTCACTTGGACGTTGATGAAAGGTTATATCGATTCGTCATGGTTCCAGTAATGATGTATGAAATGCGTATACAAAAATAAATAATGTGTTTTACTTTTGTGATTGCCAAAAAATTGACATGACCTATGAACTGCGTAGAGATGTTGTTTTACCAATGCTTAAAGGTGATTTATGTTGGGTCTCAAATCTTCTACAGGTATATTTGTTATAAATTCTATCACATATGTTATTGGCGATCTAACTCTATCAACTCCAATAGTCGATAACACAAAAATAGTCCAAGTGGAATTTGCATTAATTCACTGTGTTATTGTATTTACAGCGGTTTGGCCTTCACCTATGCCACCATAATTATCTCTAATATTAAAATTATCCCCGCCAAATGTAGTTAACGTAAATCGATAGATGCCTTTTACAGTTGGAGTAAAATATATTCGATTATTAGTGTCTTTGATCCAATCGAGAGTTCCGTACCGAACCACATACACGACATTACGGATATTTTCTGTGGAGTGTAGAATTTTTACTTTATCGAGTCGTTCGACGGTATAAACTGTTGTTTTACTATCCTCGATAGATTTTTTAATTTCAGCGATTTCATTAGGTTTTTTGATTATTTCCGAATATGTAGTTTTAACATTTTCGGATGTTGTTGTTGTAAAAAAATTATCAGTGAGGTCATTGATGACCTTTTGATCATCAACAAACGAATTAATTTCAGCGAGAGACGGCGTAATTACAATCGGGGATCCAAAGAATTTATTGATGACATTTCTGCGAAATTGGTTATAATTTTTCACATGATCGTCAAATTCTTTATCTTATTCGGCAAGTTTATCTGTGATTGTTGACATAAGTATGCCGGGTTTAAGTTTACCGTGATCCGAAAATAACGCAAGGGTGTTCTCGATTGCGTCTCGTTGTTTAACCAAAATATCATCCAGGGAAACATTACTAGTTTTCAATTTATCTTGACGATCTTGAAATACAACACTTGCTTGGTTCAACGTCTCAGCTATTTCATCTTCGATTATTTTTTTTTTATATCACCGGTTGCAGATATTCCTGCAGTGCCATCGTCACCGGGTTTCTTCAGCGCCGATAGAGGTCTTCCCCAAATATCAATCATGTCATTGTAAAACACTTTCTCTCTCTAAAATCGCTTCGATTTCCAGCGATTACTAGTGTATTCATTTACGGCAACATGAGGTGGTTTTCCAGATGTTGAAAGAGCGTCAAGGACATTTAATACTTCACGGCCGCATATTAGTGGATCATTTAATTGTTGTGTTGGCAGCGTAGAATACCAGCGAGGAGTTTTTAAGCGGTTTATATAACGCATTAATTCCTTCGGCGGTGCTAACCCATATGAATCGAAATAAACAATCCCGCGTGGATCAATCGCGTATGCAACCCAGTGAGTACCAGGTCCGGTGCTGTTATCGTGATTAATAATACCGGTTTCAACGCTGTTTGGTTGTGCCGGAAATTGATCTTTCATAAAGACACCTCTAAAATTTTTTATGGCCAATTTTTTAGCAGCATCGAGTAAATCCAAATTGGACATTGGAGTCAAAGACTCTTCAATCAAAGACTCTCCAACTTGTAAACCGTTCCTAGGATTCTCAGACCTGATCCGTGAACGGAACTCCCGCTGTACCATGAATACGGGGTTCCTGGTAGTCTTAGACCCTTTCCCTTTTTTTATACCCCTGCCCAGTTGCTTTCTTTAGTGCCATCCCTGCCGCGGTTCCAACGGCTCCCAACGCCGCCGCCTTCACCACCGCTGGGTCAGCCGCTGCAATCAACGCTGGAATCGCAGCTAACAACGGAAATATACCACCTGATTGTATCATGTTCGCGACTGCAGCCTTCGAAAATACAATTTGAACCCCTCGCTTATTCTTTAGCGCATAATTGAAATGTTTTATTTGACGGTCCCTTAATGATATTTTATGTGTACCGCCGGACATCTGCGCTGATTTCAGCGTTATTGTGGTTCCACATTCTTGAGCGGATTTTGATTTTAATTTCTTGACTTGACCATCAGTCAGCTTGACACTAACAACACTATATGGCATTTTATTGTAAAACACATTTATGCTTTCGATTGATCTATTTGTGAAAATCGTTTACGATTTCAACAGGAATTTTTCAATCAAAGATTTTCCACTGGTGCATCAATAAGTCTCATTTGTCCGCCAACTCCTTCTAACAACATCGATTTATCACTGAGAATGACAGCAACCGCTCTATAATTAGGGACATCAACACATGCAGGGGGTGCTATACGAGCTCGAAAATGTATGTCAACAACGGAAGCTGCGATATTTGTAAACCACTATCAACATTTTTATCATGACCCATATATGACAGCATTCTCTGATACACACGTGCTATATGGTTGCTGTCGTAATCAAGCTGTATATCATCGGATGGTTCCTGTTGTCCGTTTATTCTCAGCAAAACCTCCTTTACCCATAATCGATCAAATATCATATGACTATGTTCTTGGAAACCTAACCTATCCCTAGTCTGTAACGCTATAAATATATGGCGTGGAGCTGAAACCCCTTGTTTTGATGCCAAATGCCATGTAAATGTACCATCTACATTATCCTCTTTGGCATCAGTCGTTGTTGTTAGCCAACTTAGCAGTGATTTGCCGCCTGTGTCCATAAATGAGAGTAGCCGCTCTTCTGTGGTAATTGATGGGGTCATTACTGGCATCCACAATACCAATTTAGTTAAAACAACTTTACCATCAGCAACACCATTAGCACGCCAGATTGCATCGTTGTCATTACCCTTTCGCACTAACGCGATTGTGTGTTTAGCTCCGTAAATAACTTTTCTAACATTTCTACAGAATCCAAACATATGATGCAGTGGAATTGCGCATGAAAATTGTCGATGCGGTCCTTGCAACGTTGCTACTCGTGTTGCAAACCCTAGATTGAAATTGCGATTAATATCTACGAAATCAAAGGTACCAGCCGGTCTAGTATATCTGGCTGGTGCTGGATCAACTGCGGCATCTCGTGTTGCTTTTACCCTAGTATGATTAATATCTTTTGCAAACATCATAGACGGGCCAGCCGACCTTGTATAATCATCAGAATATCTTGCTAGCCCGATTATTGTTGTTACAACATCAACCTCACGGTCTATTGATTCAATTTCCTTTCCATCAATGAGATATCTTGCACTTTCAAATAACGCCATGATGCCATTGTTGACGAGCCCAAAGCGGACATTCGGGTCATCTGCAAATTGATTATTGATTATTATCCGCTTGAATAAGTTCTCCCTCAATTTCAATAAACGCCTCACACGGTAAAAAGTATTTACTGGTATCTTGAACTTGAAGTTCAATTCGCGATCTTAGGCTGGGTTGTATAGCATGATAGGAATAGTATTGATAATCGCGGACAGAATCATCTTTGCGCACTGGGGCATCTAAATCAAACGCCGGATCAGCTGTTTTTTGAGCATTATTATTATTCACATTAGTGTTTTCAATTGTGAAACTCAAAGAGTTTAACGCTAGCGTTGAAAATTCGAAGATTTCACGAGCGATGAAAATTCTTCGAATTTCTTTTTTGTTTGAAACCACTTCCCGCTATCATAATTGCAATAGTATTACTCTGTGTGTATGGTGTAGCCGCCAGCGGCGCATCCACTAACGACGCTAATTTCTGATTCACTGAGTTATTTACTATTTTACTAACACTCGCGGACATTTCCGCTGTAGACGGTAATGGACTCGGTTTTGAAAATCCTTTGGATTTTCCCCGCCGAACTAGCGCTGTTATTTTATCCTTCGGGGCTGAAAACGCTTTTCCGGCAAGATCTCCAACAGCACTAATACCCTTATCACGAATAACATCAATTGCTTTCATTCCTAATTGTTTAACCAACGGCATCACTTTTGGGGCAATTCTTGTAAATAACCCTGCAATTGTATCAACGAAATCATCTCCGTAGTACGCGCTATAAAAAGGCAATCGTGAGTTTACCACATAGACGCTGGTTGGTTTATCATGGTTGTAGTGTATGATCATCTTATTGTAAAAACACTAGTGTTTTCTAATTACTAGTAATTCAAATGATATTTATCTACGGATTTTCATTGCTAGCAATTTCCAATCCAAAGAATTTTCGACTTAGTCGCTGTAATAATCTGTAGGATTTTCCGCTAACTCGTTAATTAAATCTCGATATGTTTTGATATCCTTGATACCGCCTTGAAATAACCGCCTGCAGATATCAGCTGTTTCATTAATTATTTCTGGAGAGTTATTTCCAGCTCGTTTTCCTCCGATGAGAACTTCTAATCGTGTTATATCGCTGAGAACATTACCAGGACAACTAACTAGACCTGAAAATCTTCGATTTTCCCCTGAAAATCCCTTCCCACTACTATAACAAGTTGCTGCATCCATTTTTTCAAAATCCGTTTCCTGTAAATAACTATCATCTTCATCATCATCTTGAGATGAAGCTTGGGATGGTAGTTGTTGTTGTTGTTTCTTAGGTGAGAAAGATATTTTCTTTGAAGGTTGCTATCGCTTTCCTTGTAATTTTTGCGGTTTTTGTTGTTGTTTTAGTTCTTCATATCGTTTATACAATGTACCCACCGCATTGATATATCCTATGTATGATACATTATCGGTATCAGTTTGACTTGTTTTAGTTTTGATTTTGTAGAATAAATCAGCCCAATGAGTGAAACTCTTTACAAACTTATGATGTTCTGGTTTCAACATTTTTTTTTCTGTTTTCATAAGTCGTAACAACAAGCTCAGGAATTTCTGCTGTATCAGTCTTATCAATTGCTGCTAACCCTTCCTCGTTAAATCTCGAGCGTAAATCATCTACTGCTCTTTTTGAATTTAGGTGGTTCATCACCGTGGAGTTTTTGTACAGCTTGTTTTCTTTGTTCAGTTTCCGCTGCTATTTTTACAAGTTCACCAATAAGAGACTTTTCTTTTCTTGTCCCCGTCTCGGGAACATCTCCGTATATAGCTCGCTCTACCCCTTTTGTTGCTGAGGTTATTGGTTTAAACAATTCTTCAGATCCCGCAGCAAAATCCGTTTGTAAACTCTGTCTAGCTTGCAGTTTATTCCTGACAGACTCGCGGATTGGTATAAATCTCTTAATTGAATCTAGTCGCTCACGAGCCAATCTAGTTGTTTAAGCTTCGCTGACCATTATTGAAACAGTAAAGCAATTTCCAATTTGAATCTCTTCAAGATTGTAGTGATTTTGTCATCATCAATAAACAAGCAACAAAAAACACTCGTTAAAATATTTTTCAGTTAATGTATTTCCGTGTTGTTTGATCAATTATATACCTTCCATTGTCGCAATGAAGTATTTATACTCTCAAATCGTTAGATGTATCCAGATGTTTTTTTTCATTTTCTTGAATTAACGCTCGTATATTTCGAATCTTAGAATTAACTTGTTTTTTCAATTCATAATCTCGGCTAAATTCCGTTCGTATTTCCTCTACGATAGTAAATAACGGGACAAACACATTTATGTCACTGGAAAATGCAAGAGAGTCCCGAATAGAATTCTGGATTTTTTTATCAGCGCATACTTCTTTGGCAGCATATATTTGTTTGTGTTAATACCGTATTCTATATCTTGAAAATCTGAAATAATTTGATCACAATTTAAACCATCTGACAATTTAATATATTGGCTTTTCAATTTTAAAATCTCGGATATAATCCTATTCATATTTTCAGAATTCATATTATATAATTATATATATTTATAATTCATTTTTCAAAAATAAACTCAGTCCGTGATAAGGTTGTAACAGAATTGTTACCGAGTGGATGGTGGATTAAATGAACAACACAAACACAAGTGTGAAAGATAATGTAAATTTATGAAATAAATTATTAATGAAAAATAATGATATATCAACACAATAACTCATGCGTTCAACCCACAATACACTCACAACCATTCACAATACATGAATAAATTAAAAATTAATACAAAAAAAAAAACACAGATACAAAGGAATCTCTTGGACTATACACAGATCTAAGAAACCTTTACAAAAGTTATATTACCGCAAGTATAAATTACGATAACAAATCAAAACATCACACTATACTATCGCACGTATGGATTGCGACAACTAGCACGAACATATACATGTATTTAATCAAGTTGCTAGCTTTTATTGAGATTCATGAAATCCCTTGAAATACTATTGTGATTTGAAGTAACTATGTAAATACAACAATGTATTCAATTGTACTACAATTGCAACACACACATGTGTCTCGACCCTGTATAACCGTACGATTCACCAACAGTTGAATCGCCGCCCAGTTTCCCCGAAGACCTAGGGTTGACACAATACTTTTATCGGCCGTTTGCCCTTCACGGATACACCACAGTTATACGTACAGACAGCATACAACATCTACTAGAGCCAACGGTCCCAAATACTTTAAGATGCCACCCCGGATGTTTACAACTCTAGACAGCTCCGACACTCGGACCTCTAGATTTCCGGATATTTACACGTCACGACAGATGTAGACGAGCAGACAGTTCGACAGACAGACAGTCAGATACTTCAATTCGATTGCACAATTAAACGGCACAATCAATCACATTCAGCTATAATTCAGAGATGTTCTGCAACAAATCAGCTACGATATCAAAGACGTTATCAAAGATGTTCCCAGAGATGTTATCAGATGCGTTATCAGAGATGCTATCAGAGATGCTATCAGATGCGTTATCAGAGATGCTATCAGCTGCAATAAAGAAAACCAGACTAATAATAGTTGTCTCTAAACAATCTACAACTTAGATAACACTATGACATTTAAAGTCTAATAGTGACTAGTAATTACAAATTTTCCACGTTTAAATCTGCATTGTAATAAAGGTATCATTACATGAAATGATAAAAGGAATAAAATTCACAATAAAACGAAATATAAATTTAACACTCACCCCTTTGGCTGGAGAAAGAATGACAGGCTATCTTTCCAACGATAAGATACTTTTGGTCCCGTAATATTTATCAGAAATATTCTGCCTTATATACCCTCAAATAGGTGAGCAGAAATCACGGCAAGATTTGATCGAAGTTGATTTATTCGCCGTACTCTGGATGCTGCAAGATAGACTAAATTTGACCACTCAATGCGATTATCGACTATCCATGTATTGGTAATATGCAAACTTAATTTCTCACAAAACTGTTTTCCTCAAACATGAATTTGTATTTTCTTTATCATAAAACCTAAATACAATAATGTTAATATACATGTATTTATAATCCGATTGCTGTGAAATCTTGCATAACTTGTTCAAGGCTAGTATGGAAGTACCGATGTAGAAATGCTTTATGGCGTTCCATACTACAGAAAACATTAAAACCCGGTATACCACTAAAAACGATTTATGACACCCTAGATATTCTTATGTTTGCTTTGGTTTATATAAAATATGATGTCCATGAATTGCAAGTAGTAATACAAGACGAACTTCGAAAAAACGAATCCGTTTCCATCGTAAATATTGTGCTGCATTTTGTTAAAAATACCTTTGTATAATGTAGTTATTTTAAGCACCACCAACACTGTAATATTCCGACGCGAGTGTCTGGGAGTTTGCATTAAATTTTCATCTGTTGACAGATGGAACAATATATTCCTCAGAGATGTAGCAAGATGAAAGTATATAATATACACTCTTCGAATGCTACTACTACTACTACTACTCCTACTACTACTACTACTACTACTACTACTACTACTACTACTACTACTAATACTACTACTACTACTACTACTACTAATACTTAAACTACTACTATTACTACTACTTCTACTAATACTAATAGTAATAATAATAACAGTAATATTATTGCATATTAGTAGTATTTGTAGGAGTATTATTATTATTACTTTCTTGTAGTAGTAATAGTAGAAGCTTGTTTGTTTGTTTTGGTTTGACGCAATTTTCAGCACTATATAAGCTATACATGGCGGCCAGTAATAATGGTGCATGAAGAACCCGGAAAAGCCCGGAAATAGTCACCAACCCACGAGAAGCTACTGGCAAACTTTCTCACATACCCACATTGGCCGAATGCGAGACTCGAACCCACGTAGACAAATGTGAGATGTCGGTGATCCGTAAAGGATACTAAACCGCTCGGGGCCCCAAGAACTAGTAGTAGTAATAGTATTGTTATTTATATTATTATTAATACATACTGATGATAATATTCTTCAGATTAAAGAAGACAAATATCACCGTTAAAAAAAGCACCGCAGCCACAGCCACCCCAACAGTAGAATGATCAGTACCTTATACTCAAAAACGTTTTTGTGTATGTTAGTTGTTGAATAAATTGCAAATCACAAACTGTAACTAAAGTCAGATGTGTACGATCTCGTTACCTGATATCATCTGCAACACATTGTAATGACCTTGGTGTGTTGATTGGATCAATAAGTGATTATAATGAAGTTAGAATACCACACTCAACAAACAGTACATATTCTGCTGAATAACGTTAATAAAGATACTTTATAAATCACAGGAAGTATGTAAATAAGAATATGAAATCTAAAATACGAAATTTGTCTCAAGTCTGGGTTAGGCCAAATAATATTTTTACAAAATCTTATACATACATATATACATACATACACACATACATAAATACATACATACATACATACATACATACATACATACATACATACATACATACATACATACATACATACATACATACATACATACATACATACATACATACATAAATAAATACATATTTATAAAATATGAACTAATTTATAAAATATTCAAATTCTTTATGAGAAAGGAATGCATTTTGCTTAGTTTGTTGTCAAGCCTGAACGGATGACAATGATACAATTGAATTAGTGACTTTTTACGTATTACAGGAAGAAAATATATGGGTAGTCAGTTGTAATAATACCATGATTTGTTTATAATTATATCGTGATTCTAGTGATGCTTTTTAGTTATATTTGACGAACGATCTACAAGCCTTTGAGGTCTTGTTTGAATTAATAAATGCCGGATATGATGTAGCATAGAGATCCCTTCTTTGAATAGCCATGACCTATAATATACCTATAAATACAAGGAGACAGTGAATATCAGCTTTTTGTTTTAATTTTAAATATTTAACGAACATGGTACAAAAATGAATTCATTTAAATTTTCACATAGCACAACCGACGGAGGCCAGAGTATCAAAGTGTTATAAAGCTCTAACCGTCACTAGAAACTGCCATCACACCTCATCTGCGTGGGTTCGAGTATAGGTTTCTCCCAGTGCGAATATGTGAGAAAGCCCACCAGTAGCTTCTTTGATGTAATTTGGTTTAATTTGTCATTGCTAACAATTCGAATTCTTATCAATAAAATGTTTGTTGGTTTAAATAAATCTTTTTTTTCTAATGCCTAGCATTCCAATACGTTTTACATTGTGCTAATATATTACAGTTATTCCTGTTATATTCAACGTTTGTGAGTTAAGTAAAATTGCACATAGCATATGCTATAGAAAGGAAATCGCTTCTGTTACCTCATGTTATCAAGGACAACATTTTACAGCCCTTAGTATAATGAGTATACGGTGGACAGCATGCTACCCATTGTTTCCTCTCCTCATCCATATAACACCAATACTTGAGAGTAGCAAAAACATAGTCATGAATTCCACAAGGATAGTCTGGAATACACGTTAGTCCATTTGTAGCCTTTTAACTAGGTTCAGTACATAACGTACTCGTGTCTCCAGAGTTGCACCACGGGAGTATTTCACCTCTATGAATGCACGCGTCACTGCATCAATATTCCCAGTTATCATATTTATCGATATAACACCATCGGAACGATTTATTTTTATGATATCCGCACTATATGCCGGTCCTACATTTGGTGTTTCCAGCGGTGAACAAGTCACGAAACGGCTTTTCTGAATAAATGCCGAGGCAGTATATAAGTGTATATCACCATGCCTAATAGATGTAATCTGTATTCCATGATGCGACAATATTCTACAATATAATACAAGATTAACCAGTTATTAACTGTTTAACTAAAATGTATGTATGTATGTATGTATATAATTTATATATATATATATATATATATATATATATATATATAAAAATATATATATATATATATATATATATATATATATATATATATATATATATATATTATAAACGTTTCAAGGAACTCATCAAGCAAAGTTATTTTAACGATTATATCAAAAACATTTTGGTGTTTCAAAGCACAGGAATTAGGTACTTGTAACATCTTGCTAGTTTCACATTAGATCACTTGATTTTTACCTGCAGGATAATGGTTTGACATATTATTGGCGATTATGCTACTATCGATCCGACTTACCGAAATCATTCGTTGACAAAGAAAAGCTCATTTTGATACGGGTAAGCACATATGTGCCTAAATCCCAACATCAGGAATGTCTAGTCGACCGGCAGTAATAACAAATTAAATGCGAAACACGACCCGGAGTATATGCCTTTTGTTATGTTACGTACTTAGAGTCGAAACAACAGTAACATAGAAAGAGTGAAAAAACAAGCATGTAAAAACTTTATAAACAATTTATTGAGCACAAATATTTTCCAGAAAAGAAAAGTAAACTTACGGTTTTAAGAATCAATTCCAAAATTAATCAAAAAATAATTAAAAATATAATCCACTAGTGAAATTGTAATAAAATGTAATAATAATTTCCAGTTCCAATCTTAGTGAAGCATCCAAACGGAAGACGATGTCACGTGATGAAGTCAGTTCTGGTCTTATGAAGTTCAATGAGCACAAATGTTTTCCAGATAAATAACAAAATAAATCCTCTTGATCCAAACGAATTGAAATAAATTCCAGTACAAGGGAAGTCAAAATAACTCAAAACAACATAACCCAGTATTCATACAGCCCAGCTTCTACCAAATAGTTCGCTCCAAAACATAATTTATATACCTGTTTTTACGTAAAAAAGGAAGGGGTCACATGATCTTCTAGAATCTTTAGAACATATTTACGTTCAAACAATCTCGTGCAGACCGTATGAACTTAAAATAGAAAGATGGTTACAACAAAGCTCCATAATGTTCTTGGAATCAATCAATCATTTTAAAAGTTTGTTTACAAACTCTGAAGCAAGGTCAGAATTGAGGTCAACATCTGGTGTTTATTTGTAGAGGACAGGTCATCCCACTTTTAAAAAAATCTCTCTCAATGAATGAATCTTAAACTTAATATGTCAACTTTGAATCTGACAAACAAAAAATTAAAACAAAAATAAATGACTTAAATCTAATATAAGTAACAGTTATGGTGCCACATTAGCACTTAGCGCAGTTACTAACACCAGTCACAACCGGAACTGTGGTGCGAAAGGTCAAATTTCCCATTTCGCAAACAGAGCACTTATGGTAACTGTGATAATTATCCGCGTATATAAAACATTGGTATGACTAATACACAATTTACTAGGTTCTTTTACCAGCAAAATTCAGCAAAGTCAAGCGGGTTGTTACAATGAAATAAATAATTTATGTTTTGCTTTAAGCAATATCATATAAATATTTCAGTACGAAAGTAGTAGTTTTTATTATCTTTTCGATGACGTCGCTAAGACTATAAATTGTATTTCTCATTTAAAATTACCGATTGGCTTAGTAAATGACGGTCTCAGTGGCAAGCCGTTTAACAGTTCTGAACTCGATGTATAAAAATGTATGAATATGAACTGGCAACTGGCAAATATACAGAATATATAAACTGTTGAATTGCCATTAGGCAAGACTGCGTATTAAGCTCTATTTGGTTCAATATCTTCATACAATATTTAGTATCAGATCTTTCGCAAAATATGTATAGTGGTATTGTTATTATACAAATTGTATATGACGTCGGAAACAGTGCTGATCTAATCGTTCCTTTGCAAAGGACAATTCAAATATTGTGCAGAAATTTTCTGAAAACATTGTTTTGGTTGTTTATTTTAAACTAAAACTAGTGAATGTATACACTTTGGCTTTTTTATGAGCAATGGAAATTTGTAACATAAGTGTAAACACGTTCAGTCTATATTGATATAAACACCGCATCATCTTTCATGCTTAAACCGATAGAGGCGAAAGCATGGCGATAACTCGCAATTCAAATAAACGATGGGTATTATCAATCCTAATGTCAACCAAACATTCCGTGACAGAATCTTTTAAATCACTATCTGCTGTGATAACGCATGTATTCAAATTTGCCACTAACATTTGGGGGTATTACCATTCACGTACAGTTGATTAGATACATGTGATAGACAGCTTCTGTGTCTCATTATTACTTATAAATATATTAGGAATTAGAGTGGGCCGATTATATTGGGTGATAACTCATATACAAGACAATGGCATGTTGTGTTAAGTTGTGCTTTGGCCATATGAAGTCTCAGTTGGTAATGACCAGTTAGTTCTGACAAGAACAAACACATGGTTAGGAAGCAAATAATTAATATAGAATATGGACAAATTTGTATAGTACCCATTACTCTCTTGGAGTTTGGAGGTGAACGTTCAAACTAAAAAGTATAACATTCACTTCACCGATGAGAACATCAATCAATTACTAAAATAACATGAGTTAAAATAATTATTAACTAGTAATTTTTTTATATCTTTTCTAGGTTAGTTTAAAGAAGTTACTTACTGGTTAATGGTAGATTCTATTCCAGATCACTGTAACATCATGGATCATACCATGCCTCTACTCAGCATAGTGTTGCTCGTTTTCTGCTGCGGCATTTATACAGAAAAGCCGTTTCGTGACTTGTTCACCGCTGGAAACACCAAATGTAGGACTTGCATGGAGTGCGGATATCATAGAAGTACACCGTACCGTTGGTGTTATGTAGATCAATATGGAAACTGGGAATATTGCTGCAGTGACGCGTGCAGCCTTAGGGGAAGAGCACACACGTGGTGCCACTCTGGAAGCAAGGAGGTGACTTGTACTGAACCTAGTTACACGGCTCAAAATGGACTAACGTGTCATCCGGATTCTCCTTGCGGAACTCATGACTATCTTTTTAGTGATGTCAAGTATTGGTGTTATATAGATCCATATAACAAAACATGGGAAAGATGCTGTCCACCGTATACTGCGGCTTATAAGGCCTGCAAAGTGTAGTCCTTGTTATCATTTAGTAACATAAGCGATTTGATTCTATTATCATCTGTTCCGTGTAATGTTACTTAACTCGCAAAAGGTTGAATATATCAGTAAAAACTGTAATATATTTGCACAATGTAAAAATCATTCATAGGAATTAGAAACTCTGGATTTATTAAAACTATCAGGATTGTGGTAATAAGTATACAAATTGGTATAACTGAAAAATCAAAAAAAAAAAAATCATAACATCTCGAAGCTGTTTTGCGTACGTCACAGGTGTCCACTATTAATTATTTGACTTTTATTTTCTCATACAATACTTTAGACAATACTTTAATAAGTGGCATTATTACCAATCTTAGGGAGGTTATTATTAAATAGCCGCAACAATATGAGGACGATCTTGATTATATTCATTCACGAATCAAGAGTAATACAAATTAATTGCATGAAGATACTGCTACAAATAATAATAACAATAATAATAATAATAATAATAATAATAATAATAATAACAACAACAATAATAATAATTTTAATACTAATAATACTAATAATGTTTTACTTAATTATATTCGTAACATAAATCATATACCTTGACGAGGTACGCAACATTGACAGTTATGTCGACATCAAGATTTTCTTTACCTGGAATTTAACGAGATGGTTAGACCATTATTATGTACTTCATACCTTATTACCATTTTTACAGATTCGCGTAAATAGACTGAAAAAGATACCCTCGACAGGTACTGAACCGAAAACTTCCATTCTTTTTGTAAAATGACATCATGAAGCAATGTGAAATACCTAATATATCATATGAATATAAGTTCACCGCTATAAATCCATTAAGTAGAAACGAATATGCAAATTTAATAAAATATATAATGCGAACTTGATTTCCTCAATAAATTAGGAAGAGTGTAATCACAAGGAAAAGTGGATTGGAATGGAACAGTACAGCGAAAGGACAAAATATATATTTTACAGATGACAATACAAATATAATTACATATATGATCAACATTCATCAAGAGACCTAAGGAAAGTTAACCGATTTTGTTCTAAACCTTGTACAATCTGAACTAGCATTAAACTTATCACGACTGTAACAGAGTTGGGAATATTGAATGCTTTAATGTTATGGAAACGCATGTTCAGAAATTTAATTATATAATTAGCGTTCCTAAACTTTAATCTGACAAAAGGGGCACACAAACGTACCTGCAAATAAAACTAGCATAAGAATTAAACAAATTATATACATTATTGTCACAGAATGAAGTCGGGTTGGGACTAAATTAGTGAAGACACTGAAAGCAACTGCGTTAATAAGATGTTTATTTATACACGCAATTTAAATATAAACAATTCTGACACCATTATAAACAAAAGATAAGGAATTTTATAAAATTCCTAACATGGATCTATCGACAACAAGTAACGTAACGAAAAAAAGGACAAAGGATTATCTTAATGAAAAGAATTTAACACTAACGTGAATAACGTCTTAACATTCAATCAACACATACAAGTATATGTATGTATTTATAAATATGTCGCTTGTTTAACGAAACAAGAAAACGCCTGTAATTTTGGTTACATCGTTCATATAACGATTTAACAAGGTAAAGGCATGTAAGTTATGATTGTATCGTTCATTTAACGATTTAGCAATGCAAATGTGAAATTATGAATTTTATGAATTTATCGTTGAAATAACGATTTAGCAATGTCAACTTGAAATAATGAATGTATGAATTTATCGTTCAAATAACGATTTAGCAATGTTAGGTTAGACAATGAATTTATCAATGTATCGTTCAAATAATGATTTAGCAATGTAAAGGTGAAATAATTAAATAATGAGTTTATCGTTCAAATAACAATTTAGCAATGTTAGGTTAGATTAAGAATTTATGAATGTATCGTTCAAATAATGATTTAGCAATGTAAAGGTGAAATAATGAATTAATGAATTTATCGTTCAGATAACGATTTAGCAATGAAAGGTTAGATTATGAATGTATGAATGTATCGTTAAAATAACGATTTAGCAATGTTAAGTTAGATTATGAATTTATCGTTCAAATAACGATTTAGCAATGTTAAGTTAGATTATGAATTTATCGTTCAGATAACGATGTAGCAACAATAGGTTAGATTATGAATGTATGAATTGATCGTTCAAATAACGATTTAGCAATGTTAGGTTAGATTATGAATTTATCGTTCAAATAACGATTTAGCAATGTTAAGTTAGATTATGAATTTTAGAAAATGTCGTTCATATAATGATTTAGCAATGTACAGGTGAAATTATGAATTAATGAATTTATCATTCAAATGGCATACCTGCAATTTCAGTAATAATCAATGACGTTTTGGACCATTTGGTCCAAGAGCACATTTGACAAGGGTTTCATCAATTTGGCATCCTTCTTTGGATTAACCCAAGGTTTTCTTCTGCTCTTCATTCTGTAACAAAGGTTAATGTAGATATGAATCGAAGCCTTGGCTATGTCTGAGTTTATAGTCATGTGTATTGGTAATGTAGGACACTCCAACATATACTATGTACGAATTAAAGAATTAATAAATATAACACCTAAAGCTGGTCTCTTTAGTCAGAGTGACCCATATTAAAAAGACAACTTGATTTATATAATCAAACGAACGCTACGTTGTAGAGTTGGCTACTAGTTTATGTAGCAGTATTTCAGCTTTGCATAGATCTTAAATATTCCATATTATTCTGATTTTCAGATAAATTACTTTTAAATAGACTACTTACCTAGAATATGTGGCGATGTATATATATATATATATATATATATATATATATATATATATATATATATATATATATATATATTGATAAAATCACATTAAAAAACAGAACATAAGTATGTTGCACTGTAATTTTATAAAAAAAAAATACATTAGCATATGTTTACATATCTCTTTCTCAAACAAAAGGGCTTGCAACTCCCCAACGATTTGTCATAACTGCTTGAAATCTTGCATTAAAATCGAAACTGGTTCATGATGTCTTGGGACCGTTGTAATAAAGACATATTTTCGATAGGTTGGCACACTTGAAAAGAAAGTAGATACAATGAAGTTAAAAGTGCATGAGAAGTAATCACTAAAATAAACAGCCTTCCAAAGGCAAACGTTTTAAAACATTAATGCGGGAGAACAAACAAGTTCTTTAATATACCATATAAACTTTTCAAATGACTTTATAACATTGTGAATTAAATCCAAAATAACTTATATCACCAGTAAATGCAATTCTAATTCAATATCAGCGGAGTTTGAATACACTTCAACTACGAAATCGTAGTTTTTTGAAAGAAGGTGTTAGCAAGAACTGCACATTGGACATAGCTAATAATGGGACAGTGCATAAGGAAAGCATGTAAAGAATGCAGACACCATATTAATATGCAAAGACTGGTCCTCTAACCGCGGGAAAGATAGAAAAAACGGCTGTAATTATTGGGTTAGCCAGCAGAGAATACTGAAATAATTTAGCCTAACCAAAACAATGAGTTAAAATTATCCCTTGTTTTCAAGCATCAGGTGGCACAGTTAAAGTACTATACTATGTATATAATTTAAACTAAGAAAAGTATGAAGCGCGAACGCAACCAGCTGGCCCAGTCATAATAGTGCACTTTATCAGTATTGCATTTGATGCATCTTTTTTCAGTAGACAACTGAAAGACTTCCTATTCCCAACAAAACAAATCTGCGAGAAAAGTGTAATTGCTACCTTCTTGATTTCAAAAGCAAATACTTGAGACTCTGAATATGTCCTCATTATTTGTTGCAACAGGACTTGACAGGTGTTGATTTGAAACATGATGATATATACGCCATCGGTTGTAATGTTCGGGTTCATCTTTTCCTTGATTATTTGTAACTTCATAATTAAAACTATGAAATAAATATTCATTTATATTATAATTTACGTTTCAAATATGTTTCATTGTGCACTGTGTTAAACATTTAGAACTGAATTGCTTCATTTTTGCAAGAATACATAATAATATATTTAAAGAAATTCACATCAAAAAATCTAATTAGACTACTCATCAAAACTAGAACTGAGTGCCATATATTCTGTCCTGCAATAACTAGTGATCATTTTGTACCTGTATATTGCTTTATAATGGATATACTAGTAGGTGAAAGACGTACATTAAAATCTTGACCTCCAGCCTACTGAAAGCATGAGTTTAAAGTTAAACAGCATCTGTTCTACATTCAGGTACAGAAAACGTATCAATATATCAAATTCAAACATGTATTGTTTGTAATACACGTTTACTTCATATAGTTATTAAGCTTTTATGAAAGTGTTCTGGTTGTCACACTAACCCGGTGTATATAAATATATGTGTGTGTGTGTGCGTGTGTGTGTTGATAACGCTTATATATGTCTCGATGTTCCCCCAACGGAATTTCATAACTCGGTCTCACGGACTTGTATACAAATAGCGTGCATGTGCACGCTCTTGTGAAAATAAATTTTAAAAAAAAATAAAAATTTCACTCCAACTTATTTTATTCACACCATTCAATCAAAAATTAATTATTTCATTGAGTCTTAACAAACGTTAGATTTTTATAAAAATTATTTCAGCTTATAAGTTGACACATTTCATTTCTCTCATGATCTTTAATCCCACTCTGCACTATTTTGCCTTTATTTCAATTCTGACTTTGAAAGATATAAAGCAAGCATATCATCTGATGTCGTTGGATTATTCAAAAATATTAAAACACCAATAATTCAAGGTGAGCAAAAAACATATTTATAAATAATCAAACATAAACATTCACAAAGAAAATACAGATGATTAGCTATATATATCGTTTGAAATAAGTTCCTTTTCAATAATTATGTTCGACACAATGTCATTTGACTGAATACAGCTGGCACAGTTACACATAATCTTTATGTGATCTCCTGCTACAGCGTAGTGACAACCATTTCATTATAAAAGTTAAATGTTTAGCATTACTAAGTCTTAGACAGTTAGAGACGCAGAGGGAAGTAAAATTAACTCTTACTGACAGTTGAGGCAAACAATAGTATACAATTCGTAATATATTGAAATGATTGTTTTCTTTGAAATAAACTTATTGTGATGGTTTTCCTTTCCAATGATGTCAATACTAGCAGTGATAAACCAGACTTTTTTTATGATGTTACAAATATGTAATGCGAGGATAGTGGCGCATGACTGTAACTAAGAATACATTCATTCACAGCATCGGAAGTCTAAAACTGTATTGTTTAATTGATTCAAAATGAAAGAAAAGGAAAGATGCGTATGAAATATAAATATATCAGTTAGTTATTGTATACAAGAACTATAAAATCAAGAGTCATATTTCCTAAATATATAATCAAAACAATTATTGAACACTGCGTCTTAGTGCATGTTGACATATATCCCAATATTATTAATACTATGATAAAAAAGTTATCACGGTCTATATTGAAAAAACTACTTAAATGACGAAAATCAAAATGACTGATGTGCAGACAGCGAACACAGTCAGTTTCGTCCAGAGAGAGAAATATAATGTAATCATAGTATTATCAACGATCGGACTGAATAGATCATATAATTGTTAACCTGCTTAACATATTAGAAGTTGAATCAGACTGCCATTAAGTAATAATTGTTGAAGTTGATATAGATAAAGGAATTCTCCTTATATTATATAAAAATACACTTGCGAATACACACTTCTTCCATTCTGCTTTTCATTGAAAACTGTTTGTTTACAGAAGTCATCGTAGAAAGTAACGTTAAGCCAAATATATACCTGATTCGTCAACAAACAAGCGCACTATTATAGCAAACTCAGTCATCTATAAAAAAAAACATATTCACTTAGATAATGTGGTTTTATGAGTAATGATGTCATATAATTGCAAACATTGAAGCAGGCAAATGATATACTAAAACAAAATTATAAAAATTATAAATACAATATTAATATCATGTCGAAATGTAAATAATTATGTGCTGCAAAAGGTGGCAAGACTATGGTTTTCCCGAACAAATGCAAACTAATTACTTCATGTTTGGAAAAAAAATGCATTTACAAACTATTATTAAAACATAAATGATTATATGAAAAATGTTCGCCATCGTAACTATGGATAATACATTTTAAGATGAAGAAGAGGACGAAGAAATGAAGAAGATACTTGATACTTTATAATTACATGCTACTTCTGACCACCATGTATGTAATTTGCATTTGTGTGGAGAAGGTTAGCCTAGCTTCTACTGTCTCATATTACAGGCTTTAGCCAAATATGTTAAGAACAGTCTTGATTTATTTACTGATTAGATTAAACGAGTTATCAATACAGTATGGCATGTATCATAAGTCCACCAAAATTACCACTACACCATAAAACAGAAGCACCTAGTATTTTTTCAAAGGCAATTACAAAACTTAGCCAGGCCAAACAAATAAAACAGAAACGTCGGTGTGCAACACGGCACATGCTTATACTATTTGTATAAAACCATTAATATAATATAGAAATAATATAATAAACATCATAAATTAAACGGTTTCATTCTTTCAGAATGCGCTAAAGTCTAGTTAAATGATAGTGTTGCACTGTTATATATAGGGTGACTTTACTCCAAAGGACGTTATTTTATTGAAGGTCCATTCCAGGTTAACATATTTGAACAATAGGATACAAATATTGCCCAATGTTACAGAGTTTACGTAATTATCAATTTATCAATTGCAATAGCTTAAAGTCAACATAGATATTTCCAAGGTAGTCCATATGTATAAAATTGAAACAAATATATTTGATTAACCAGAAAATATGTCTACTTTAAGCTGTTATATAAATATATCTGCTTATTATAACGATCAATCAGAAGAGCTGAAGTTATTTAACGTCCTTTGTTAATGAACATACTCAACTACATCATTGCCAATATCTTAATTGTGTTCTTCGTTTAGATTTATTGATTGCACAGTTAACCGTTTCTCTTGCAAACATATGTCAGTTACATTTTCACGTGATACTAATAATGTATTTCTATAAATAGTCCAATAGTTATAAGGCATAACCAAGTTATTATTTTTTGCCTAATTCTGTGACGATACCTCCCCCCGGAGAGAAAAAGAAATGTCAATATTTTTTTTTTACTTTCAAAGAACAACCAAAAAATAAATACTAATGATATGTTACAAAATATTTACTATGGTTATACTCCAGTCTGGATTTTTTATACTGGGTAAAAATTTATCCAAAGTTCCAATTATGCCCTAATCAAGTAGTCTGCCCCTATGTGTTTAACTCTTCATATGGCCTCTTCGCGAAAGCGATAAGATTGTAGTGTCAGGGCCCAACGCATCAATCGAGCATTAAAGACCTTGGCCTTGTTTCAATACAGTAGGGGTTGGTGGTCAGTCTCGAGAACAAAATTTCTCCCAAAACGATACGCATATTGCTTCCCAGTTCCCCACACTACGGCCAAATACTCTTTCTCAATGTGGCGTTGCCCGACCCAAAATTAAATTAGAACCGTGTGTGATCAAGTAAGTCGGACAAGCCACTGTTTATTGTTAAGCATGACCGCAGGCTAACACTATCCCTTACGTAAGTTTGCCATAGCTAAGATAGGAAGCCGACCCAAGCCCGTCAGAAGTGTAATTAGCACCTTGGACTGGAAGGTTGTTTTGTACATCAAAGAAGCTGCCAGAAGGAGTGGGCGTGCCTTATCTTCTGGATACGCTGACTGACCGCCAGATTGAATTAGTCGAGTGGATAGGGCCCCAGCGCTACCCAATCAGAATCGACAAAGGGGTGAGACCCTGATTTATTTTAAAATATAATATCTTTAACCTGCCGGCGAGCTTTAGTTCGCTATAGCTCTTAGAGGGAGAATCGCCAGAAAATTGGAACTCCGTTCTGCCATACGTTAATTGGCGGAAAACCTTAGGAACAGAATTCTAAGTGTAGCTTCAAAAAGGTCAGTGAGCTATTTGTTCAATCATTGCTGACTGCAACTGCATTTAATTGCAGATCGTGTGTATATATATATATATATATATATATATATATATATATATATATATATATATATATATATATATATATATATATATTTATATATATATATATATATATATATATATATATATATATATATATATATATATATATATATATATCTATATATATATAGATATATATATATATATATATATATATATATATATATATATATATCCTTATTATTACTAAAATCGTAGTAGGAATAATTATTTTGTGATGTTGATATGTTTGTATATTTTGAAGAATGAGTTCATATTTGTAAAGAATCATATTGCTTGCTAGCCGTCGTAAGAATTAATATTATTACACTAGCACATTATCCATGCAATTGAATGGTATCTTTGAAATGGTTACACTGTGAGAAATTAATAATATGAATATTGAATATTTGTGTACGCTTGTGGGAGTGTAATGTACAGACATACGACTGGTTGTCGTAATATTGTAAATACCATGAGATTAAATATATATATTAGATTTGATACGATGTATTGATATATGTATAATATCGTGCTATAACGTCATTGTTCCCTGTAAGAGTGTGTGGGAATTTCGATGTGTATGTATGCGTGTCCTTAAAAGTAATAGCCTTATCTGATGGTGAATTGATGATTTAGTGTGAGGTGAGATTTGATAAACCCCAAATATGGCAACGCCTTGTGATTTTCACAGGAAGTTTCGGGGACAGACCAGTGAAAGTGGTCCCAATAGTCTCGATAGAGAAACGGAAGGAAGAGGAGGAAGGAGAGAAGTCGGGAGAGGTGAAATCCAGGAGGAGTGAGAGGATCAAATAAATAGATGAGTACAACCATAGGCCAGGTGGAAAATCGAACTCACACTGAAAATCACGAGATGAAAAAGGCAGTTACTGGGAAGACGAGTGATTGTATTTCATTTAAATTTATAGACTTTATTAAAATGTTATTGTTTGAATTTCATCTTCGTGTAATATATATATATATATATATATATATATATATATATATATATATATATATATATATATATATATATATATATATATATATAAATTTAACCGTCGGCAGTACTGACTGGGGGCTCAGAGCTGTACATCTATTTGGTCATTAATTTAAATTTATAATTCACGAGCCAGGTGGAACTTCCATAATGTTTTAATTAATATATTAGAAGTACCCCACCCCAACCTTTGCAAACGCTACAGTGGGGGCTCGTCCGGGATTTGAATTACACATAAGTATTATTTAAGACCTAAAGTTTATTTGTTAGGAGTAATAATGAACAGTGTGAAATAGTTGTGACTAATTTTCCACCCTGTGTATTTTGAATTTTTATGATTTTCTCATCTTATGTTTGTTATATTTGATATTTACATGCTTTGTAGATCTTTAATTACCTGCAGTAATTGTGAAACAAATATCGAGCAAATATCTTACCTGAACGAAATTAGTTGTTGTCGACAGGTAAGTGTTTGGCTGGGAAGTTGTAATATCTGTCCATTGTTAGCAGGGTTGAGACAAGGTATCACTTCATATTAGTATAACAACATGGCTAAAGAAAGGCAAATGATAAAGGAGTACCGGGCCATGGGATCGGAAGATCTTGGATACGAAGGAGATCGCCTGGCTGCATTTATCGAAGAAAGAATCAAGGAATGGAAGGCAGAAAAAGCAGCAGAGAAAGCACTGGCAAAGGAAGCAGCGGAACCAGCGGAGAGAGCAAGAGAGAAAGAGAGAGAGAGAGAGAGAGAGAGAGAGAGAGAGAGAGAGAGAGAGAGAGAGAGAGAGAGAGAGAGAGAGAGAGAGAGGGGGGGAGAGAGAGAGAGACAGAGAGAGAGAGAGAGAGAGAGAGAGAGAGAGAGAGAGAGAGAGAGAGAGAGAGAGAAAGAACTAGAGCTAGCCAGACTTGCTCACGCTCTCGAAATGGAGAAGGTAAAGCTAGCAGCTAGGGACATCGATGGGGACAACGCCAGTACGAGTTCCGGAGGGACCGGACAACCTTTCATCGATCACCGAATGGCCAAGATAAACATGCCGCGGTTCAACGATAAGGAGGAGTCTATCGACGATTTTCTCGTGCAGTTTGAGCAGCTTGCTCACGCTCATCAAGTTCCTGAGCAACATTAGGCGATTAATGTTTCAGCCTTTTTGCAAGGTGCAGCTCGTGAAGTCTACCACGGCTTAGCTGCAAACGACGCTGACGATTATAATGCGCTCAAGAAAACCCTTCTTTGCCATTATCGGGTGATCGCCGAAACGTACCGTAAAATTTTTTGGGAATCGACGAAAAAGGCAACGGAAACCCACTCTCAATTCCACAACCGTGTTCGAGATTTATTTCAGAAGTGGATGAAGATGGCCGAAGTTGAACGATCGTACGAGGGGCTACGCGAGGTTATACTCAAAGAACATGTCCTGAGTACTTACCATCGCGAGTTGACAGTCTTCCTAGCAAAGAGGGAGCAACGTACGCTCGAAGAGATCGCTAGCATGGCTGAGCGATACGAACAGACACACTCGAAGAGTGTAAGTTCCGGGGGCGCGGACCGACTCCGACCCACTGAGTCGCGCCAGGTGCTTGACGTGGAGCCGGCTGTCCGTAACCGTCAGGGCGACGTGAGGGCCGGAGGGGGATCTACAGGTAAGGGTACCACCCATAGACCTGGACAGTCTCCTCACCCTCAAAAGCGGGACTTGCAGGTCGGCGAAGGCCGCCGACGTGTTACAACTGCAAGCGCCCGGGACATATAGCCAGGGACTGTTCCAAGGGGAGACAGACCCAGGTGAATGCCATCGCTAGGAAGGATTACGAGCCGGGAGTAAGTTGCTAACCCTCAAAGCTCGCGTCTGCAACTGTCAACGGAGAAGGTGCCACCATCTTGTATGACACCGGGTGTAGTGTCCCAGCCCTAGTCGACAGGAAGTACTTTAAGCCAGAAGATTACACAGGGGAGGTAATCGAAGTTCAGTACGCGAACAGTGCGCGACACATTGCCAGTGGCTGTCATTGACCTTGATTCACCGTACGTCAAGGGGAAAATTGAAGCTGCGTGCTTGGATGGTCTATCACATGACGTCATACTGAGATGTCGTTATGTGTTGCCACAACCAAACACCGAAACATGCACACCGATACCAGTAAGTGCTGTGGATACCAGGTCCAAGAGTCGACAGACGGAAGCGAAGCCGATGGAAGTTACAACGTCTCCCGTGAGTAACGTTCTTCCGGCCGAGTTGAGGAAGCTACTTTAGGATGACGCAACTCTGGTGCAGTTTCACAACCACACTGTAGCAGGAACAGAGAAAGAAAGAGAGACCGCCAGCGATTTTGTCATCGCCACAATAGTCACCGAGGACGCCGAAGTCGATACGGAAGGCGCCAACACTGTCCCGAGCTGTCCGTTAACGAGGGCTGAGACACCTTCGGACGTGAAGTGTGACCCCATGCTTGCGACGGCACAGCGGGAAGAGATTGATACGTTGCTGCCCGGGTATTTGGATGTGCTTATGGAAATACCCGGGAGAACTTCGCTTATCGAGATCGGGTTAAAGCTGGTAGATGACCGGCCAGTCCAGAGGAAACCCTACCCCTTGCCACACGCAAAACGAAAAGTAGTAAGTGAGGAGGTCGAGCAGATGATTGCTCTGGGAGTAATCGAACCTGTCGAATCTCCGTACAGCTCTCTTGTGGTCCTAGTGTAGAAGAAGGACGGCACCCATTGGTTCTGTGTCGACTACCGGAAGCTGAATCAGGTGACAGAATTTCATGTAGAAATGCTACCTGACCCGGAACATATTTTCGATTCTGTCTCGAGAGTGAAATATTTCTCCAAACTGGATTTGTCTAAGGGCTATTGGCAAATTCCGGTAAGGAAGGAGGATAGGGCAAAGCTCGCTTTTGCTACTCCCGACCGGACCTACCAATGGTTGGTCACGCCGTTCGGGGTACTGAACGCTCCCAGCATCTTTACTAGGATGCACGACCCACCACGAAAACTGAGGATTGGTCTTTTCTGGAATTAGCCGGGTATTACCGGAGGTATGTGACCAATTTCAGCGCGATTGCGGGGCTGTTGTCTGACCTAACCAAGAAACAGGCTCCAAGTAGAGTTATTTGGACCGATGCGTGTGACCATGCTTTCCAAACGCTGAAGGATAGACTTACATCCGAAGATGTCTGCTGCCGAGTAGAATTACTCTGTATCGGAGATGGAATGCCTTGGAATCGTGTTCGGAATATCACGGTTCGAGCGGTACTTGTACGGGCGGAAGTTCATATTGGAGACCGACCATCAACCACTCGCCTGCCTCGAGCAGTCGAAATTATCGAATGGACGTTTGATGCGATGATCGCTGTTCTTACAGCAGTACCAAATGCATATCAGATACTTGAAAGGTACAGAGAACGTAGTCGCTGATTTCATGAGCAGAAGCGCTGAAATGGAATAATCACTCTGTATATATATTCATGGTTTATTCGTGTAGTGTCACGATGATTTTGTTTTTATTTCGTGTAGTGGCACGATGATTTTGCCCTATTTCATTTAGTGTCACGATGCTTTTGCTATTTATTTGTGTAGTGTCACGATGATTTTAGATTACTCGTGTAGTAATGCCTTTGTGTTTGGAGTAATTTTGAGGGTAAAAATCCCGATTTTATTCTCAAGCGTGGGGGGATGTGACGTTGCCCGACCCAAAATTAAATTAGAACCATGTGTGATCAAGTAAGTCGGACAAGCCACTGTTTATTGTTAAGCATGACCGCAGCTAACACTATCCCTTACGTAAGTTTGCCATAGCTAAGATAGGAAGCCGACCCAAGCCCGTCAGAAGAGTAATTAGCACCTTGGAATGGAAGGTTGTTTTGTACATCAAAGACCTGACGGCTAGCTTTAGTTTGCTATTGCTCTTAGAGTGAGAATTGCCAGAGGATTCGAACTCCGTTCGGCCATACGTTAATTGGCGGTATACTCTTAGGAACAGAATTCTATGTGTAGCTTCAAAAAGGTCAGTGAGCTATTTGTTCAATCTTTGCTGACTGCAACTGCATTTAATTGCAGATCGTATATATATATATATATATATATATATATATATATATATATATATATATATATATATATCCTTATTATTACTAAAATCTTAGTAGGAATAATTTTTTTGTGATTTTGATATGTTTGTATATTTTTAGTGTGAGGTGAGATTTGATAAACCCTATGTTAACGCATTGTGATTTTCACAGGAAGCTTCGAGGGACAGACTAGGGAGTGGTCTCAGTGTCTCCGTTAACGACGGAAAAAGAAAAGGAAAGAGGGAAATCTGGAGACGAAGTTTCGGGGACAGACCAGTGAAAGTGGTCCCAATAGATTTGATAAGAACGGAAGGAAAGAGAAGGAAGGAGAGTAGTGGGGAGAGATGAAATCCAGGACGAGTGAGAGGATCGAATAAATAAATGAGTACAACCAAAGGCCAGGTGGAAAATCGAACTATCACTGGGAGGACGAGTGATTGTGTATCATTTAAATTTATAGGCTTTATTAAATTGTTATTGTTTGAATTTCATCTTCGTGTTATATATATATATATATATATATATATATATATATATATATATATATATATATATATATATATATATATATATATATATATATGTATATATATATATATATATATATATATATATATATATATATATATATATATATATATATATATAACGGCTGGCTCGGTATCAAGGGTTATTAGTACAATATTGCACAAGTCCCTGGTCAGAGGTATTGCGCAACTTGGAAAAACAACACTCGAAACCGCCTCCCGCTAATTCTCGTTATCTAAAGGATGACCTCTACGGTGTAATTTGCCCGGTCATAGAATGGATATGGTAATCTGTTGAAGAAGGCAACACACGAGCCCCCGTAAAGACAAAATGAGAATTTAATTGAAATACAATTAAGAGAAGAATGACACAGTCAATTACAATTTTCTTTCCTTCTGACTATTCTTTGTTCAGAAGCACTTCCAAACCGAAGCTTTAAAATAACAGATACGTTAATTAAAATTCAAACACTAATAAAATAAACGAATTTAGCCGTAATTAACTGATAGTAACTTTCATCATGAAATCGAGTGTTCATTAACATTGGACTGTTGGGTGATTCACAATGACCTTGTTCGTCGACTGGTTTTTTCCTTCTGCGTGCGTCACGACTTAATCTTGCCCTTTGATTGAACGTGTGATTTCACAACTCTGACTTCTGACTTCTTTTGCCTCCTTTAGAATTTCGACTTCCTCGCTATTTCTCACTCTTTCTTCAAACAAATTATTTTACTTGTGTTTTTGGCGTCTTACAATCGTTCCAAATTCAGCTTTCTCCTGGAACCCAATATTTTACGAACGTCCTATCCTAAAGTCCGCTCGGAGTCCTGATAATTACTTCTACCTTCGGTTCACTCTTGCAGACATGTTTTTAGACTAATTCAAACTCATAAGCTCAGAGAATATACTTCCCCGATCCTACGGTTCGACACACACACCTCCTTCTACATTTGACAAATCGGAATAAATGCTATTCCTACGGACATTTTGAAAAACCGTCTATCAAGATGCCAAAAATGCCACTTGGGGTCGAAATATCACCCTACCATTTGTTTCAAATCACTTTGACAGTTATACATGAGAATTTCCCTCTTTTTAAGCTTATTATAACATTATAACATCAAGACCCAGTTAGGTAAACATTCCTTCGTCCAAACTCTACTCCAAGACAGTTAATTGTCGGCTAGACTAAGAATTAATTAATGAATTTCACTGGCAAAAATTTGGCACTTGACAATATATATATATATATATATATATATATATATATATATATATATATATATATATATATATATATATATATATATATATACATATATCTATATATAAAATTGAACCGTCGGCAGTGCTGACTGGAGGCTAAGAGCTGTACATCTATTTGGTCATTAATTTAAATTTTTAATTCACGAGCCAGGTGGAACATCCATAATATTTTAATTAATATATTGGAAGTACCGCACCTCAACCATTGCAAACGCTACACTCAATAACAAAATAGTTTTTCTCCCTAGGTAGCAATTTCCTACTTGCGTATGCTGCGCGTAACGTATTGTTATCTTGCACTTACAATAAAACTGCTCCCAACCCAGTTTCAGCAGCATCGATTCTTAAACTAAATGGTTTGCAAACATCTGACAATTTTAATATAGGTGCACTGATTGGTTTCACTTTCAGCGATCAAACGCTTCTATCTTGTGGTGGTCCCCACTCTACGTTGTTTGGTTGCTCCTTCTGTGTCACTCTAAGTATTCGGGTACTCAAATATGTCGTCTACAAAGCTAACAACGCTTGCTAAACCTTTTAACAACTTGCGCATCAACCGACATACAACAGGTGGCGCTTGCACATCCTGATTCGAATGACATTACCTTGAACTGATAAAATCCTTTCTGTGTTGCAAGTGTTGTCAATGCACGGGACACTTGAACAATGGGAACCTCCATATACGCACTGGTTCTGTATCGATGATTTTATTTAACTGTTGTAAATCGATAAAGAATCGGATCGTCAGATCTTTCTTTCAGACTAGCACTACGGGAGAATAATACGGCAAGTTAGAGCGTTTAATAACTCCCATGACCTAGGTGTTCAATCTCCTTTTCGCCCACAGTTTATCGTGCTTTGCAGGATACCGTATAACCTTTGATTCTAATGGGGTCAGATTATTCAGTTTAATTTCTTGGTTTACCAATGTTGTACAACCTCGTCTGTCGGTATGTGTCTTTAACCAGAGCGCATTAATTTCTTGACGCTGGTCTTTGGTGAACATCGCACTCACACCGACCGAATGTGCCCCTTCCCTCGCAACACCCAACTGTCTCTCAATGGAAACTTCAAATTCTGAATCTACTACGTCGTTGTCGATGACTGCAGTACAAACAAACATGAAAGATCTTCTACATTGTCGCTCTGTCTTTTTATGTACCACTTAAGCATGTTAGCAAGGCATGTCTTTAAATTACCGTGTACGTCAGTTTCATAATCCATGTCACTCTTGACTTCGTAGGTACCTTTCCACTGGGCTAGTAACTTATGTGTGCTAGAAGAAGCAATATAACCTGATTTCCTACAATACATTTCTTTTTTGGAGCTTTGCGGTTATAATACTTGGCATATATGCGTCCCGATTTCATTAATTCATCACGTGCCATCTGGTATGTAGCTTTTAGATTCTTTCGCAGATCAAACATGTACTGGTAGGTAGTTTGTATTTCTTCGTTCGTGACGTCACCTGTCCATAGTTCCCGTAGTATGCTCGAACTGTTCTTTCGTACAACAATACGAAGTGTGAAAACCCTAACCTTTCTTTCGGTACATTAAGGTAATCGAGCAAAACTGCGATCAATTAGCGCTGTCAGTCTTGCAAACGTTCCGGGCACATTTGTTGTAGTATGTATTTCTGGGTACCATTAATCTTCTATACAAGTCAAATGCACATCGAATGGTATGGTATAGTATTTAGTTATTTGATGGACTGCAATCTCCTTATTGCACCCATTGGGAATTGGGAACCACGATTATTAAGGATTTCTTCTGGCACTCCAACCCTACTGACGATTTCAACCAACGCTTCAGCCACCTGTTCCGTTGCAATCGTTGGTAACGTTATGGCTTAGGATATCTGGTTGTCTAATGCACAAGAGTAAGAATATACCGGTTATTTTGTTCAGTAATTGGTTATATTTGTCTTACAATATCTACCGCCACTGTTTTAAACGGTGTATATATTAATGGCATCTGTCCAAGGTCACCTTGTGACCCTTCCTTTATGCAAGGTATTCTGATATACGTCACAAGGCCTATAGAACCGTGTGACATCGCCAATAATACCAAACCAGTAGAATTCAGTGACTACTCTGCTGGTGGTCTTCGCCTTACCTAGATCTCCTGTCATGCTAGACTCATGTGCTACCCTAAGTACTTGAGAGCTGTATCTATGGGGTACGACCACTTGCCAATGCCTTTTACCCTCTGGTGTGATAATCTCTTCATAAATTAGCTGCTTCCTCCGAACGAATCTCGAGCTTTCCCCACCCTTGCAGTGTTTTATTGCACCGGACGCGTTTTACTCACCGAAAGGTTTTATGGACTCATCACGTAATAATTTATGAACCTTGCTTTTCTCTCGTTGGGTTTGCGCTCGCGTTTGTGACTGCCTGGACCAAAGGTATTCTGAAATATGTCATCGTTGGAAGACGGAAACCTTCAACATTAACGATCTTTTGATTGTTTTTAGGGTTTTCCATGCAATAGGCATCAACATTTCCGGTTAGGAAAGGTGTTTTTACCGTGATCCTCGCTACGGGAATACGACCGATCGTCTAATCGAGTAACAAACATGGTGACTCCCACCAGAGCATTTGGTTATCTTACACGAGACTACGTTTGATCACTACACCCGTCCAACCCAGTGTCGCGTAATGCTACGACTTTGTTGGTACTCGCCCTTCGGGGAAAAGCCACTTGCCAAGTGAATGAATACCTGGATCTACCTGCACAAGATAATCAGATATACCTTTACTATGTATAGCCACTGCAACCTTATTTATAATTCCGTTTCTTTTAGGACATTTTGCTTGAACATGACTACATTCCTTACAAAAGTAACATTGTATACCCTCACGACCTGTATCACCAACTGACACCAACTGACATACCTCCCTCAGCTGATTTCACAAGCTCCCTAGTTATCAGTCTCATAGACTGTTTTCCAGATTTTAGTTCTTTACAAACCACGTTTTGGGTTACCCCATGAGCATCAGCAGAGAAATCAGCCTGCTTATACATATCATGTACGTTTGAGAAGACTTTTTCTTTCAGAATCTATCTTTGTTCCCATCCAATTGTGTTCAACAATTGATCTCTGAACAATGCATCAGTCAACCCTTCAAACGATTTTCCCGTTTTGCCGTATTCAATCTACCGCTTAAGATAATTCTCTATTTTAACGTAGAACTACCCAAAGGTTTCTCCCTTGTCGGGCTTGATACACCTGAACCTTTTACGGAAACACTGTTCAGTGAGCTCCTACCTTTTTCTAAGATGATTTCTAAGAGGATATTCAATAAAGCAATATTGGACATTAAATCTAAGTACACGTAAACATCTTAGAACGATAAATAACAAGACATCAAACTTTCTTCCAGTCTTCCATCAGGAAACTACAAACGGGTAGTACATGTGCAAAATCTAATTGTTAATTGTTTAAAATCTGATCATGTCATTAACGCTTATGACATCTGATGTTTTACCTTATTTTAGTCGTGTTTATTGGTAACAGCGTTTAGTATTATAGATTAACCAGCTGTAACGTTTTAAGAAAAAGTGTTTTAAATTATAAGATTAAATGAAGAAAAATAATCTCTCATTCGTTTACTTTCATTGTCAGCCTCTGTTATGTGTCTAGATATATGTTTGGTATAATTATGCAGATATTTCTTTGAGCGAAGAATGGTAGGAAATTAAAATGTCTGAGTTGTTATGTTACAAATATGATGATCGTAATATCATGTTTCCTGTTCCATTGCAAAGAAAATATAATTTGTTGAACCTTTTAGCAGAAGAATTGAATGTATGACACATTAACGATGAACTTCATACACTGTTAATAACGCAATTGGTACACGGCGCAATGCCAATGTGATAATTACAGCTGCTCGCATGGTGGGTTTGACTGTTATTATTGTAATCATCTTTCCATCATTCTTAGCTATGTATGTCAATTTCGAAATTGTTGACAATGTTTGCGCAACTAATCATCAGCTGTTGACATTATAAAATATGCACCTCCCACGTTTATCGATAGTAAAAATTGATTATACATTTACAGAAAACTTATTATTCTATACAAAGTCTTATCACAATAATACAATCTGTTCCAGCGATTAGCTTCTAAAAGATCTGGGGATCAACGTTGTTTATGCAGTGTATTACAAATGGAAACAGAGCTGATGAAATATTGATTTGTTTATTTGTACAGACGTAGTAACCCATTAGAGTTCCATTAGAGATTTAGACGCAATTAGTTACTGATATGTAAAGACAAATACTTACTAAAGTGCAAGATATGATATTTGGTTGATTTGGAGTTTCAGTTGGAGCTGTCAATATGATTGTGAAGTGTCTGACTTCAATTCCAAATTGTACTGTCATTGTGCAGCACATATGTTGCCATGAGCTTGTGCACTTTTGTAAGATTATTGAGTGTTAGGTAATATAAAATTTGAATACGTCTGATGGTAGGATGCGGTCATATAGTTTTTATTACCTTATTCACTATCAACAACAATATACTTTCTTTTCCAAGTAACATTAATCCACAAGGCATAATACTGTTCAAAATGCTAATCTAATAGTAAATAATTGTGTTCAGTCCCAATGGGAAAAAGAAAGAAGAAAATGCTTTGTCAGTTATGATTTTGTTCTTGTAGGTTCTATCTCCATAATGTATTGTGCTGGTGGATAACAATACAAATGAAATGTACTTGGGTCAATATAAGATATATTGCAAAACACCATTGGGGAAACTTGAGACTGGACATTTTCAATTTTCAATTTCAGTTTGCTGAAATTTTATAAACAACATTAAATATGAACGACATCCAGAAAATCTATGAAATTTATTTTGATCGCAAAGTTTGAACTAGATATATTAAAAAACAAATATATGTTACGGAAAAGAAACATGAACAAATTAAGAAGCAATTGCAATATAAATGAAAAATTAAATTTAAGCACTGGTCTGAATCACTGAACCACTCTCAAGCGATTCATTGGTTGATGTCTTAAGTAAAACCTGCCTCATTACGGCATACTCCTTCATAGTAGCTAATGATTTTTACTTTCTGAGCACTGGATTTAACTGGTAGTAATTGGTTTTATACAGTATTAACATTGGGTGATGATTATCAAAATACATATTGTACTACAACTGACTGGTTATTAATGGGTAAAAAATCACAATGTAGCCATTAGGTCGTATTAGTTATTTTTTAATTAGACTATAAGACATTCCCTTTAGAGCAGGAGTGGCCAACCTTTTATTGCAGGTGGGCCATTATATTTTCTAATCAACATGCGGCGGGCCGCATGATTTTTTTGCCTGTTTGCAGCGTCAAAATGAAATACAAATATTTATGTAAAAAAACTTAAAACTTCATTGTTAAATTACTGACAGCAAATGTAACTTCGAGTAATATTGTTATGTAACAATCTTAGATTCCCATTCACATTAGATCAGTACAAGCACAGAACATTTATACTGTAAAGATGTAAAGTGTGTTGTAAACAGTGTAAACAATATAAAGTAAAACCTTATGCAAAACTTCTGTCCTCGTAGTAGTAACTGTCGTCTAGTGGTAACAGTAGTAACTGGTAACATGTGGGTATGGTTAACATTAAAAAGCAGTGCAAAAGTAATTTACTATTTACCTAATTAAGCACATGAACTAGGACTCCTAATGTTTTATCATACGTCTGACTTAATGTGAACCCTGTGCTTGTTTGTCCGCTGACATCTCATCTACGTTAGGTTCAAATGCAGACACCAAAATGCGTAGGATGTCGTGAAAATGGTTGTCAGTAAGTCTTGCCCTGTGCACAGAATTTTTTAATTTCAAGCGAGAAAATGTCTTCTCACATATGTATGTGCTGCCAAACAAACTCATCATCCTCCGCGCATTTGTTCTCAGTGCTGGCTACGTGGCTGAATTCAACAGAGAGTAGAACCTGATAAAGTCTCCTTCCAAAAATGTTTGCTTCATAAAACTATCTGACTGCAACTTCAGAAGCTCCATCTGAAAGTGCGCTGGCACATCATCAGCATTCACAATGTAAGGACTTCCAAAGAGACGAAAGGCAATGTCATGAGAACGAACGTCTTTAAATCGTACATTGAACTCCTGCATCAGACTTGCAACCAACTCTTTATAGCGATCAAACTGAAATGAGCTGTTTCCCTCTCGAGTTACGTCTTTACATTTTGGTAAATGATCTAGTTTGTGTTCCTGCTGATGTGCATCAAAAATACTAAGCTTGATCTCAAAAGCCTTCACTGATTCATACAAAGTGTGTACAAATTGTTTTGAACCTTGAAGCTTGGTATTTAGCTGATTCAGGTGCGCCATCATGTCCGACAAAAACGCCAAGTCTTGTAGCCAGCTCTCATCTTCTAAATGAGGAGCGGGCGAGTCTTTTATTTCATAAAGCTACAAATATCGTTGCGCAAGGCATATAATTTTTCAAGCACAATGCTACGACTTAGCCATCGCACTTCGGTGTGATATGGTAGGTCAAGAAACTCGGCATCTGTTTCTTCTAAAAACGCCTTGAACGTGCAATGATTAAATGAGCGGACTCTGATAAAATTAACAGTCTTTACCACCACTGACATAACATTCTGCATCATCAGACTTTTATTGCAGAGGACTTCCTGGTGAATTATGCAACGTTAGATCCAATTCTGATGACTGAAGTCAGAACATTGTGTCTTAACAAGCCCTGCGAGTCCATTCTTCTCTCCACACATTGCTGGAGCACCATGGCAGCTTACAACTCTCCAAAACCCTCTTTAGTTCATCAAACACGTCTCTGTCTTTAGTCGTGTCGTGCATGCTGCAGAGTTCGGCAATGTCTTCTGTAATTTTAAAGTTTTCATCCACCCCTCTGATAAATATCAACAACTGTGCTGTGTCTGATACGTCAGTGCTTTCATAAATAGCAACAGAGTACCAGATAAACTTTTCTGAAGCGCTCTCAAGCTGCTGATGGAGATTACTTGATATGTCTTCAACACGACTCGTAACTGTCTGTTTCGACAAACTAATTGTGCAAAACTGCTCCTTTTTCTCCGGGCAGATGTGTTCAACAACCTTCATCATACAACTTTTGACGAACTCACCATCTGTAAATGGTTTGCCTTGCTTAGCAATAGCAATTACTACTTTATAGCTTGCTCTCATAGCTGCATCCGTCTGCCGTGAAACTTTTTTAAAGATGTTTTGTTGGGCTGCAAGGTTCTTTTTTGGAGATGCCAGTTTGTCTTCCCTCAATCTTCCTTCAAATTCATCGTTATGACGAGTTTTTTTAATGACGCCTCAAGTTATAATCCTTCATGATGGCAACTGATTAATTACAAATGAGACAGACAGGAGCACCACGATGCTCAGCAAAGAAGTAGTTCAGTTCCCACTTAACATTTAAAATATTTCATTTCATAACTGCTTCAAAATAATGAAATAACTGAAAGTAAGTGCAATGTAAGCTTTCAGGTAACTGTTAACCGGATGTCAAAACGATATTTCGTACAACGTGACGTAAGCATCGAATATCATTAAGTAAGTATGTATTATATTACACGTAGTTTTCGATACACTTGAAATTTGGACATCGCGATCAGTTTTATACGCATAAATAACAAAATTAATAAAATTTATTTAATTTTAGAAAGAGGTCCGCGGGCCGCCAAATAGCAGCGCGCGTACCACATTCAGCCCCTGCTTTACAGAGTGTATTCAATCATTTAATTTTGTATTGCATATATAATTTATTAGTTGAACAGATTATACATTTCCGCTGTACTTTATTTCTGTACTGCAATAGTTTATGGTTCACTGAAGGTCAAAGGCAATTAAATTATAGCTTACGAACATTTGTAATTATATACAGGAAATACAATGGTCAAGTGTACTGAATTTTAAAGTTGCACAACTTATGTCACCAACTGAATTATCAACTCACGCATTATCAATGCGGGTAAAAATAATATCAGAAGTACCTGCCTTTCAGATCAATGTACCAAATCTTCATCAGCTGTCGGTATTATATACAATTATGTCTCAACATATTTGGTGGTTTTGTATGCGGACATCAATAATGTGATTGTTGAATTTATATTTACAGGCATACCTTTATTCAAGACAGAATGAAAAGTTAGTACAATTCACAACACCTACATTATTATTATTATTATTATTATATATATATATATATATATATATATATATATATATATATATATATATATATATATATATATATATATATATATATATATATATATATATATATATATGGGTTTGTCTATACGCTTTCAAAATTTCATGGGGTATCGAAACTTCAACACATAATTCACTGTTAATCTGTGATGTGATACTGTTGTTTCTCATACTGTATTTCGAACATCACTATTATTTCGTCGTCTTCATAATTAAAGTTGTTTCCTCATACGTGTTTTTTCACTCCTAATTTTTATAATTTTTGAAGCTATACAAACTTAAGCAATATAAATTAATTATACAAGAAAGGTCATATTGTTTCCATCCGAACTGTAGCTTATCGTTAGGTGCTACTATTACCACTACTACTACTACTACTAATAATAATAATAATAATTAGTATTAGTAATAATAGTATTATAGTAAATAATAACGAAGAATGTCTATAATACCGTAGGTTATTACATATTTAATTGATAACATTACTTAAAATGAAATCTTTGCGTCTTGTTGTTACTTAATTTAATAACACAGAGCCATATCTGACTTAAAGCATGGGTAGGAATGTTAAAGTCCACGTTTACACTTTAGTACATCAGTTTTGTTCACGTAACGTTTGTACTTAAATCTTACTGTAGAAGTACCCATATAACATTGTGTTAGTTACAATATAGAATATTTAATTAATTGCAACTATTTGTAGCATAATGTTAGGCAATATATTCAATTGACACTAGAACACTGTCTTTTTTGCAACATTTTTTACTGTAAATTATGATAAGGACACATACGCATTATCACACACGTATATTTAGCACATATCTTTCACATCTCTCTCTCTCTCTCTCTCTCTCTCTCTCTCTCTCTCTCTCTCTCTCTCTTCTCTCTCTCTCTCTCTCTCTCTCTCTCTCTCTCTCTCTCTCTCTCTCTCGTTCGGTAATGCAAATGAAATCCACAACGAATTAGCATAATTACAGACACGGGTTAGAATAATTTAAAGTTCTGAATAAAATTTAGTATATTTCAAACATCTGTAGTGTTAATGTGACTGGCGGTTGTATGGTGTTGTTGTGCCAGAAATGTTGCGTTCGTGCATTGTACTGCTATTCAGGTATGAATTCACTATCAATCACAATGAACTTCTCTTCCTCTGCATTTCCCAAAAAAAAAAAATTTAAATGAACAATTTCAAAAGATGTGTTTCATTAATTGTATTAATCATAATTGTAATCTACTCGGTAATTTTTTGAATCATTATTCGACGATAATTGTGATTGATGTTAAAGGCTTTGAAACGAATTAGGATTAAATTTAATTTAATTTAACCAATAAAATATCACAAAAATAAAACATTGCTTTACTCATTATGAATTGAAAAAACAATGTTTAAACAAACATGTTAAATTATAAATTTACGACTATCAACATTTACTGTCGATCTTATATGTTTCCTTTCTTTGACAGATACAGGACTATTTTAAATTAATCGATTATGCAGATGCTACGGATAATATAAGAATAACAACGAATATGTTGTTACATACGTGCATAACATTATTGAGACACATTGAAACACATGTGACTATCTTGAGATTTTTAAAATCTTAATTATAGTGCATACGTGACATTATGTGAATCTCTCCTATAACGCATTCAATTAATTGAAATGTATCTGCAGTCCATGAGTTTCATTTAATCTGCATTTCATATTTTTGTAGTGAATTAATATTTTTGGTTTATTTCCAATTTGTTAATGTTTATATAGAGTAACTGGATCAATCGTAGGTTGGGACCGTGTGAGAATCATTTATTAATACAGCATATATTGTTCTGTATCAGTTCATTTCATACATTTCCGTCTTTCACACATTGTTTTTCTTATTCATTTAATCCAAAACCCCCTCGGTTTCTATTCTGCAACTCACACAAAATATTTTTTTCAGTGTTTACAAATCATTCGGCACAAAGTAATTACATATCCTATTTGTATGACCCTATTCGTAAACAACATGAATTGAGTCATACTTATGATCCAATTCAACCAATAAATATTTGCATCCTTCATGCGCAAGTGAACTTTAGTAAACAAGTGACTAGTCAGGATTTATAATTTACCTTCTTACCATGGTCTTGATTTTAATAGATGGTATAGTTATAGCACTTGTCAAATATAAATAACCTTGTAACAGTATTGCTAGAAACTAAGCTTCCTCACATTTGTTCGACATAGCATTCAACAAATTAATGAATATTCCTCATACCGATATTTTACATGTCTGGATAACAATATCATGTTTCGTTATTCAGATATATTGTGAGGTTAAATAATGGTTAAACTCATTGTGTTAACTATCCCTAGCTTTGTCGTATGATTTCATAGTGTATTATATAACATAAATAAATATTAGGACAATCAAGTATGTCATTCAACATATATATATATATATATATATATATATATATATATATATATATATATATATGTGTATATATATATAGATATATATATATATATATATATATATATATATATATATATATATATATATATTGAATAACGTACTTAATTCCTATTTTTGAAACATATTATTATATATTTAGTTTTTGTCTTTGCATGAAATTCTACATAAATTATTGATTACTTGATTCAGTATTAATAAACTTATAGAATAGTCAACATATTATAGACAACAGACAACATAAAGCATGGGATGAAATGGTGAGCCGATAAAAAGGATCAAAAGACCAAAATATATTCAAAATGAATCGACACATGTCATTGATGTCTTATTTTCATGTCACCTATTAAACTTCATATAAAAAGGAAATTAATGTAAATGAAGATATATAAATTCAAGATAGTGTTGTGTGTATAACGTCAGTTGAGGGTCGTCTTATATCTAAGGGTAGATGAAATATGATAGTAATATTGGTTATGCTAAAGAATGTAATTTATTGTTTTTAATTTTATATTATTCTTAATAATATAAACTGGAACTAAGGTATCACCTGAGTAATTTACCGGTAGGTATTCGAACATTGAATTATTCATTGCAGCAAAGGTATATACATCATATGATTTGTCAACAGTATGCATCTATATGCTTTTTGAGGTTTACTAACATCATTACGTCGTAAAAACACCATTGAAAACAACATCAGCAATGACCATAATCAACATTATTTTAAATGATAGACTCAAAATTGCACATGAATACTTGAAATAATATTATCAAATATAAAATGTTACTATGTTCATTACTATGCAGTATATTACAAAATGGAAACAGATCTGATAAAATATTGATTTGTTTATTGTATATACGTAGCTAACCCGTTCGAGTTCCAATGGCAATTAACCTATTCAGTTGAATTTCTAGACACAAATAGTTACTGATATGAAAAGACAGATACTTGCTGAAACGCAAGATATGATATTTGGTTGATTTTGATTTTCAGTTGGAGCTACCAATATGATTGAGTATCTGACTTCAATTCGAAATTATATTGTCAATATGCAAAACCTATGTTGCCAAGAGCTTTTGTACTTTTGTAAGATCGTTGAGTGGTAATGAATCCAAAACGTAAATAAGTCTGATGGTAGGATGCTATCATATCCTCTTTATTCACTTGTTCACTTTCAACAATGGTATTGATTCTTTCGGAAGTAACAATAATCCACAAGGCGTAATACTGTTTAACATGCTAATTGTATAGTAAATAATGGTTTCCAGCCCCAGTTTGTTTTCATTAAAATGTATTTGTATCACGATTCGGGATACTTAACTAGCTAGGTTAATTAATCATATCATCAGACATATTTTAATTATATGTATATTGTTCGAAAATCACGTTCTCCTAATCTTATATAGTTGTTAAAATGATGGGCTTAATTAGTATGATTGTAGACAATTATACATAATTCTAATGAACATCTTCATTATTTTTGCCTTCAGACCAATGTACCAAATGTTCATCAAAAGTTGGTACTTTATACAATTATGTCTCAACATATTTGGTGGTTTTGTATGCGCAGTCACTTTCGTGATTGTTGAATTTGAATTAATAGGCGTCCCTTCGTCCAATGCAGAATGTAAAGTTAGTGCAAATATATATATATATATATATATATATATATATATATATATATATATATTTAAATCAATGCGGCAGCCACATTCGACCTTAACATCCGTAGTCTCCAAATAGTCAATGCTTTATTGTGAACGGATTTGGTATAATGAGGTCAATAGTAGGAATTTTATTTAAAATTAAAACAAAATCCCTATTAATGTTATGTGCCTGGGGCTGACACTCTGTTAAAATATCGTGACAGAATTAGAGAGATTTTTCATGAATGATTAACCAAATCGTTGATTACCTCTACACTAATAGTATTCTAGGCACAGCTACATTGAAGGTGATGTCAGTGCTGAGTCAGGACTTTTATAAATAAAAGCTCACCAAATGTTCAACTTAAAACAAATTGGTAACCAAACCTAGCATCTGAACTCCAAAATGTCAATGGTTTATAGTGTATGGGTTTGGTATGCTGCTGTCTACAGTTGAGCAAGTTGTTATGTAAAATTAAAACGAAATTAGATTTAGCTTGTTTAGCCGGCAGCTATGAAAAACTGCATGCTAAAGTTAGAGTGTATTTTCAAGAATTAATAGCAAAGCTAACTACCTCTACAATATTGACCTTTTAAGCACTTCTACATTGAAAGTGTTGTCCGGTCTCGTTCAGGATATTTCCAAGAGAGTCAGTAAACCGAAATCACAGTTACGTAACAATCCGAAAAATATTTAGTGGATTTCATATTTAAGTAAAATTTTGGAAATAAATAAAATATAAGTTTAATCTTAAAATAAATAACATTATGAAAATTATGAATTCAATCAAGGATATAACTCGCATATTTCTGTCTGAATTCAATCAAGCATATTTCACTTGCATATTTCTATGTAAATTCAATCAGACATAAGTTTCGCACATGTATGTGTAAATTAAATTAGGTATATAACTCCCATCAAAGTTTCGTTTGCAAATTGAATCGTGCATATGATGCATGCAATTATTTCTTGGGTATAATGGGTATCGCACTCTTTAGAAATATGCATCTATTCTATAATTTACTTGGACCAAGATTTCTAAATATATGCTTAATATTTTCTGTGTAAATCGGATGTTTCATTAGAACGCTTCTCCTATATTCTATGAAAAAGAGTTCAAGAATATGCCACATGAAATTATTTTTGTAATCGAATCACGCATATGGAGCAGGCGATTATTTTCTTTCTAAATTGGATGATGCATGTGAAAAATGTAAGTATTTTGCTTTTCCAATGAATGAAAGATATATTGCAAGTAAATAGTTTCGGTGTGAATTGGGCTATGTTTATTGAACAGTTAATTATTTTATGTGTGAATTGAATGATGAAGACGAAATATATACTTATATTCTCTTATGCACTGAATGGTGCACTCTAATAAAGTAAGTCTGTTGTGTTTGAATTTGACCATATATATGAAAACATTGTTATATTTTTGTAAGTTTGATCATGGACATGAAATATATACTTCTTTCGTGTGTACGTTTGATTTTGCATATGACATATGTAATTATTATTTTTTTAATTGTATCATATATATGAACTGTATAGTATTTACAAATTATGTTTGCGTGCATTGGATCTTGCGCATGAAGGATGCAAATATTTATTGGTTCAATTGGATCATAAGTATGACTCAATTCATGTTGTTTACGAATAGGGTCATACAAATAGGATATGTAATTACTTTGTGCCGAATGATTTGTAAACACTAAAAAAAATATTTTGTGTGAGTTGCAGAATAGAAACCGAGGGGGTTTTGGATTAAATGAATAAGAAAAACAATGTGTGAAAGATGGAAATGTATGAAATGAACTGATACAGAACAATATATGCTGTATTAATAAATGATTCTCACACGGTCCCAACCTACGATTGATCCAGTTACTCTATATAAACATTAACAAATTGGAAATAAACCAAAAATATTAATTCACTACAAAAATATGAAATGCAGATTAAATGAACCTCATGGACTGCAGATACATTTCAATTAATAGAATGCGTTATAGGAGAGATTCACATAATGTCACGTATGCACTATGATTAAGATTTTAAAAATCTCAAGATAGTCACATGTGTTTCAATGTGTTTCAATAATGTTATGCACGTATGTAACAACATATTCGTTGTTATTCTTATATTATCCGTAGCATCTGCATAATCGATTAATTTAAAATAGTCCTGTATCTGTCAAAGAAAGGAAACATATAAGATCGACAGTAAATGTTGATAGTCGTAAATTTATAATTTAACATGTTTGTTTAAACATTGTTTTTTCAATTCATAATGAGTAAAGCAATGTTTTATTTTTGTGATATTTTATTGGTTAAATTAAATTAAATTTAATCCTAATTCGTTTCAAAGCCTTTAACATCAATCACAATTACCGGCGAATAATGATTCAAAAAATTACCGAGTAGATTACAATTATGATTAATACAATTAATGAAACACATCTTTTGAAATTGTTCATTTAAATTTTTTTTTTTGGGAAATGCAGACGAAGAGAAGTTCATTGTGATTGATAGTGAATTCATACCTGAATAGCAGTACAATGCACGAACGCAACATTTCTGGCACAACAACACCATACAACCGCCAGTCACATTAACACTACAGATGTTTGGAATATACTAAACTTTATTCAGAACTTTAAATTATTCTAACCCGTGTCTGTAATTATGCTAATTCGTTGTGGATTTCATTTGCATTACCGAACGAGAGAGAGAGAGAGAGAGAGAGAGAGAGAGAGAGAGAGAGAGAGAGAGAGAGATGTGAAAGATATGTGCTAAAGATACGTGTGTGATAATGCGTATGTGTCCTTATCATAATTTACAGTAATAAATGTTGCAAAAAAGACAGTGTTCTAGTGTCAATTGAATATATTGCCTAACATTATGCTGCAAATAGTTGCAATTAATTAAATATTCTATATTGTAACTAACACAATGTTATATGGGTACTTCTACAGTAAGATTTAAGTACAAACGTTACGTGAACAAAACTGATGTACTAAAGTGTAAACGTGGACTTAAACATTCCTACCCATGCTTTAAGTCAGATATGGCTCTGTGTTATTAAATTAAGTAACAACAAGACGCAAAGATTTCATTTTAAGTAATGTTATCAATTAAATATGTAATAACCTACGGTATTATAGACATTCTTCGTTATTATTTACTATAATACTACTACTATTATTACTAATACTACTTATTATTATTAGTAGTAGTAGTAGTAGAAGTAGTGGTAATAGTAGCACCTAACGATAAGCTACAGTTCGGATGGAAACAATATGACCTTTCTTGTATAATTAATTTATATTGCTTAAGTTTGTATAGCTTCAAAAATTATAAAAATTAGGAGTGAAAAAACACGTATGAGGAAACAACTTTAATTATGAAGACGACGAAATAATAGTGATGTTCGAAATACAGTATGAGAAACAACAGTATCACATCACAGATTAACAGTGAATTATGTGTTGAAGTTTCGATACCCCATGAAATTTTGAAAGCGTATAGACAAACCCATATATATATATATATATATATATATATATATATATATATATATATATATATATATATATATATATATATATATATATATATATAAATATAATGTAGGTGTTGTGAATTGTACTAACTTTTCATTCTGTCTTGAATGAAGGTATGCCTGTAAATATAAATTCAACAATCACATTCATTGATGTCCGCATACAAAACCACCAAATATGTTGAGACATAATTGTATATAATACCGACAGCTGATGAAGATTTAGTACATTGGTCTGAAAGGCAGGTACTTCTGATATTATTTTTACCCGCATTGATAATGCGTGAGTTGATAATTCAGTTGGTGACATAAGTTGTGCAACTTTAAAATTCAGTACACTTGACCATTGTATTTCCTGTATATAATTATAAATGTTTGTAAGCTATAATTTAATTGCCTTTGACCTTCAGTGAACCATAAACTATTGCAGTACAGAAATAAAATACAGCCGAAATGTATAATCTGTTCAACTAATAAATTATATATGCAATACAAAATTAAATGACTGAATACACTCTGTAAAGCAGGGGCTGAATGTGGTACGCGCGCTGCTATTTGGCGGCCCGCGGACCTCTTTCTAAAATTAAATAAATTTTATTAATTTTGTTATTTATGCGTATAAAACTGATCGCGATGTCCAAATTTCAAGTGTATCGAAAACTACGTGTAATATAATACATACTTACTTAATGATATTCGATGCTTACGTCACGTTGTACGAAATATCGTTTTGACATCCGGTTAACAGTTACCTGAAAGCTTACATTGCACTTACTTTCAGTTATTTCATTATTTTGAAGCAGTTATGAAATGAAATATTTTAAATGTTAAGTGGGAACTGAACTACTTCTTTGCTGAGCATCGTGGTGCTCCTGTCTGTCTCATTTGTAATTAATCAGTTGCCATCATGAAGGATTATAACTTGAGGCGTCATTAAAAAAACTCGTCATAACGATGAATTTGAAGGAAGATTGAGGGAAGACAAACTGGCATCTCCAAAAAAGAACCTTGCAGCCCAACAAAACATCTTTAAAAAAGTTTCACGGCAGACGGATGCAGCTATGAGAGCAAGCTATAAAGTAGTAATTGCTATTGCTAAGCAAGGCAAACCATTTACAGATGGTGAGTTCGTCAAAAGTTGTATGATGAAGGTTGTTGAACACATCTGCCCGGAGAATAAGGAGCAGTTTTGCACAATTAGTTTGTCGAAACAGACAGTTACGAGTCGTGTTGAAGACATATCAAGTAATCTCCATCAGCAGCTTGAGAGCGCTTCAGAAAAGTTTATCTGGTACTCTGTTGCTATTTATGAAAGCACTGACGTATCAGACACAGCACAGTTGTTGATATTTATCAGAGGGGTGGATGAAAACTTTAAAATTACAGAAGACATTGCCGAACTCTGCAGCATGCACGACACGACTAAAGACAGAGACGTGTTTGATGAACTAAAGAGGGTTTTGGAGAGTTGTAAGCTGCCATGGTGCTCCAGCAATGTGTGGAGAGAAGAATGGACTCGCAGGGCTTGTTAAGACACAATGTTCTGACTTCAGTCATCAGCATTGGATCTAACATTGCATAATTCACCAGGAAGTCCTCTGCAATAAAAGTCTGATGATGCAGAATGTTATGTCAGTGGTGGTAAAGACTATTAATTTTATCAGAGTCCGCTCATTTAATCATTGCACGTTCAAGGCGTTTTTAGAAGAAACAGATGCCGAGTTTCTTGACCTACCATATCACACCGAAGTGCGATGGCTAAGTCGTAGCATTGTGCTTGAAAAATTATATGCCTTGCGCAACGATATTTGTAGCTTTATGAAATAAAAGACTCGCCCGCTCCTCATTTAGAAGATGAGAGCTGGCTACTAGACTTGGCGTTTTTGTCGGACATGATGGCGCACCTGAATCAGCTAAATACCAAGCTTCAAGGTTCAAAACAACTTGTACACACTTTGTATGAATCAGTGAAGGCTTTTGAGATCAAGCTTAGTATTTTTGATGCACATCAGCAGGAACACAAACTAGATCATTTACCAAAATGTAAAGACGTAACTCGAGAGGGAAACAGCTCATTTCAGTTTGATCGCTATAAAGAGTTGGTTGCAAGTCTGATGCAGGAGTTCAATGTACGATTTAAAGACGTTCGTTCTCATGACATTGCCTTTCGTCTGTTTGGAAGTCCTTACCTTGTGAATGCTGATGATGTGCCAGCGCACTTTCAGATGGAGCTTCTGAAGTTGCAGTCAAATAGTTTTATGAAGCAAACATTTTTGGAAGGAGACTTTATCAGGTTCTACTCTCTGTTGAATTCAGCCACGTAGCCAGCACTGAGAACAAATGCGCGGAGGATGATGAGTTTGTTTGGCAGCACATACATATGTGAGCAGACATTTTCTCGCTTGAAATTAAAAAATTCTGTGCACAGGGCAAGACTTACTGACAACCATTTTTACGACATCCTACGCATTTTGGTGTCTGCATTTGAACCTAACGTAGATGAGATGTCAGCGGACAAACAAGCACAGGGTTCACATTAAGTCAGACGTATGATAAAACATTAGGAGTCCTAGTTCATGTGCTTAATTCGGTAAATAGTAAATTACTTTTGCACTGCTTTTTAATGTTAACCATACCCACATGTTACCAGTTACTACTGTTACCACTAGACGACAGTTACTACTACGAGGACAGAAGTTTTGCATAAGGTTTTACTTTATAAAGTTTACACTGTTTACAACACACTTTACATCTTTACAGTATAAATGTTCTGTGCTTGTACTGATCTAATGTGAATGGGAATCTAAGATTGTTACATAACAATATTACTCGAAGTTACATTTGCTGTCAGTAATTTAACAATGAAGTTTTAAGTTTTTTACATAAATATTTGTATTTCATTTTGACGCTGCAAACAGGCAAAAAAATCATGCGGCCCGCCGCATGTTGATTAGAAAATATAATGGCCCACCTGCAATAAAAGGTTGGCCACTCCTGCTCTAAAGGGAATGTCTTATAGTCTAATTAAAAAATAACTAATACGACCTAATGGCTACATTGTGATTTTTTACCCATTAATAACCAGTCAGTTGTAGTACAATATGTATTTTGATAATCATCACCCAATGTTAATACTGTATAAAACCAATTACTACCAGTTAAATCCAGTGCTCAGAAAGTAAAAATCATTAGCTACTATGAAGGAGTATGCCGTAATGAGGCAGGTTTTACTTAAGACATCAACCAATGAATCGCTTGAGAGTGGTTCAGTGATTCAGACCAGTGCGAAAATTTAATTTTTCATTTATATTGCAATCGCTTCTTAATTTGTTCATGTTTCTTTTCCGTAACATATATTTGTTTTTTGATATATCTAGTTCAAACCTTGCGATCAAAATAAATTTCATAGATTTTCTGGATGTCGTTCATATTTAATGTTGTTTATAAAATTTCAGCAAACTGAAATTGAAAATTGAAAATGTCCAGTCTCAAGTTTCCCCAATGGTGTTTTGCAATATATCTTATATTGACCCAAGTACATTTCATTTGTATTGTTATCCACCAGCACAATACATTATGGAGATAGAACCTACAAGAACAAAATCATAACTGACAAAGCATTTTCTTCTTTCTTTTTCCCATTGGGACTGAACACAATTATTTACTATTAGATTAGCATTTTGAACAGTATTATGCCTTGTGGATTAATGTTACTTGGAATAGAAAGTATATTGTTGTTGATAGTGAATAAGGTTTTAAAAACTATATGACCGCATCCTACCATCAGACGTATTCAAATTTTATATTACCTAACACTCAATAATCTTACAAAAGTGCACAAGCTCATGGCAACATATGTGCTGCACAATGACAGTACAATTTGGAATTGAAGTCAGACACTTCACAATCATATTGACAGCTCCAACTGAAACTCCAAATCAACCAAATATCATATCTTGCACTTTAGTAAGTATTTGTCTTTACATATCAGTAACTAATTGCGTCTAAATTTCTAATGGAACTCTAATGGGTTACTACGTCTGTACAAATAAACAAATCAATATTTCATCAGCTCTGTTTCCATTTGTAATACACTGCATAAACAACGTTGATCCCCAGATCTTTTAGAAGCTAATCGCTGGAACAGATTGTATTATTGTGATAAGACTTTGTATAGAATAATAAGTTTTCTGTAAATGTATAATCAATTTTTACTATCGATAAACGTGGGAGGTGCATATTTTATAATGTCAACAGCTGATGATTAGTTGCGCAAACATTGTCAACAATTTCGAAATTGACATACATAGCTAAGAATGATGGAAAGATGATTACAATAATAACAGTCAAACCCACCATGCGAGCAGCTGTAATTATCACATTGGCATTGCGCCGTGTACCAATTGCGTTATTAACAGTGTATGAAGTTCATCGTTAATGTGTCATACATTCAATTCTTCTGCTAAAAGGTTCAACAAATTATATTTTCTTTGCAATGGAACAGGAAACATGATATTACGATCATCATATTTGTAACATAACAACTCAGACATTTTAATTTCCTACCATTCTTCGCTCAAAGAAATATCTGCATAATTATACCAAACATATATCTAGACACATAACAGAGGCTGACAATGAAAGTAAACGAATGAGAGATTATTTTTCTTCATTTAATCTTATAATTTAAAACACTTTTTCTAAAAACGTTACAGCTGGTTAATCTATAATACTAAACACAGTTACCAATAAACACGACTAAAATAAGGTAAAACATCAGATGTCATAAGCGTTAATGACATGATCAGATTTTAAACAATTAATAATTAGATTTTGCTTATGTACTACCCGTTTGTAGTTTCCTGATGGAAGACTGGAAGAAAGTTTGATGTCTTGTTATTTATCGTTCTAAGATGTTTACGTGTACTTAGATTTAATGTCCAATATTGCTTTATTGAATATCCTCTTAGAAATCATCTTAGAAAAAGGTAGGAGCTCACTGAACAGTGTTTCCGTAAAAGGTTCAGGTGTATCAAGCCCGACAAGGGAGAAACCTTTGGGTAGTTCTACGTTAAAATAGAGAATTATCTTAAGCGGTAGATTGAATACGGCAAAACGGGAAAATCGTTTGAAGGGTTGACTGATGCATTGTTCAGAGATCAATTGTTGAACACAATTGAATGGGAACAAAGATAGATTCTGAAAGAAAAAGTCTTCTCAAACGTAAATGATATGTATAAGCAGGCTGATTTCTCTGCTGATGCTCATGGGGTAACCCAAAACGTGGTTTGTAAAGAACTAAAATCTGGAAAACAGTCTATGAGACTGATAACTAGGGAGCTTGTGAAATCAGCTGAGGGAGGTATGTCAGTTGGTGTCAGTTGGTGATACAGGTCGTGAGGGTATACAATGCTACTTTTGTAAGGAATGTAGTCATGTTCAAGCAAAATGTCCTAAAAGAAACGGAATTATAAATAAGGTTGCAGTGGCTATACATAGTAAATGTATATCTGATTACCTTGTGCAGGTAGATCCAGGTATTCATTCACTTGGCAAGTGGCTTTTCCCCGAAGGGCGAGTACCAACAAAGTCGTAGCATTACGCGACACTGGGTTGGACGGGTGTAGTGATGAAATGTAGTCTCGTGTAGGATAACCAAATGCTCTGGTGGGAGTCACCATGTTTGTTACTCGATTAGACGATCGGTCGTATTCCCGTAGCGAGGATCACGGTAGAAACACCTTTCCTAACCGGACATGTTGATGCCTATTGCATGGAAAACCCTAAAAACAATCAAAAGATCGTTAATGTTGAAGGTTGTCGTCTTCCAACGATGACATTTCAGAATACCTTTGGTCCAGGCAGTCACAAACGCGAGCGCAAACCCAACGAGAGAAAAGCAAGGTTCATAAATTATTACGTGATGAGTCCATAAAACCTTTCGGTGAGTAAAACGCGTCCGGTGCAATAAAACACTGCAAGGGTGGGGAAAGCTCGAGATTCGTTCGGAGGAAGCAGCTAATTTATGAAGAGATTATCACACCAGAGGGTAAAAGGCATTGGCAAGTGGTCGTACCCCATAGATACAGCTCTCAAGTACTTAGGGTAGCACATGAGTCTAGCATGACAGGAGATCTAGGTAAGGCGAAGACCACCAGCAGAGTAGTCACTGAATTCTACTGGTTTGGTATTATTGGCGATGTCACACGGTTCTATAGGCCTTGTGACGTATATCAGAATACCTTGCATAAAGGAAGGGTCACAAGGTGACCTTGGACAGATGCCATTAATATATACACCGTTTAAAACAGTGGCGGTAGATATTGTAAGACAAATATAACCAATTACTGAACAAAATAACCGGTATATTCTTACTCTTGTGCATTAGACAACCAGATATCCTAAGCCATAGCGTTACCAACGATTGCAACGGAACAGGTGGCTGAAGCGTTGGTTGAAATCGTCAGTAGGGTTGGAGTGCCAGAAGAAATCCTTAATAATCGTGGTTCCCAATTCCCAATGGGTGCAATAAGGAGATTGCAGTCCATCAAATAACTAAATACTATACCATACCATTCGATGTGCAATTGACTTGTATAGAAGATTAATGGTACCCAGAAATACATACTACAACAAATGTGCCCTGAACGTTTGCAAGACTGACAGCGCTATTTGATCGCAGTTTTGCTCGATTACCTTAATGTACCGAAAGAAAGGTTAGGGTTTTCACACTTCGTATTGTTGTACGAAAGAACAGTTCGAGGCCCGATGGGGATACTACGGGAACTATGGACAGGTGACGTCACGAACGAAGAAATACAAACTACCTACCAGTACATGTTTGATCTGCGAAAGAATCTAAAAGCTACATACCAGATGGCACGTGATGAATTAATGAAATCGGGACGCATATATGCCAAGTATTATAACCGCAAAGCTCCAAAAAAGAAATGTATTGGAGGAAATCAGGTTATATTGTTCTTCTAGCACACATAAGTTACTAGCCCAGTGGAAAGGTACCTACGAAGTCAAGAGTGACATGGATTATGAAACTGACGTACACGGTAATTTAAAGACATGCCTTGCTAACATGCTTAAGTGGTACATCAAAAGACAGAGCGACAATGTAGAAGATCTTTCATGTTTGTTTGTACTGCAGTCATCGACAACGACGTAGTAGATTCAGAATTTGAAGTTTCCATTGAGAGACAGTTGGGTGTTGCGAGGGAAGGGGCACATTCGGTCGGTGTGAGTGCGATGTTCACCAAAGACCAGAGTCAAGAAATTAATGCGCTCTGTTTAAAGACACATACCGACAGACGAGGTTGTACAACATTGGTAAACCACGAAATTAAACTGAATAATCTGACCCCATTAGAATCAAAGGTTATACGGTATCCTGCAAAGCACGATAAACTGTGGGCGTAAAGGAGATTGAACACCTAGGTCATGGGAGTTATTAAACGCTCTAACTTGCCGTATTATTCTCCCGTAGTGCTAGTCTGAAAGAAAGATCTGACGATCCGATTCTTTATCGATTTACAACAGTTAAATAAAATCATCGATAGCAGATAGCAGCAGACATCTTCGGATGTAAGTCTATCCTTCAGCGTTTGGAAAGCATGGTCACACGCATCGGTCCAAATAACTCTACTTGGAGCCTGTTTCTTGGTTAGGTCAGACAACAGCCCCGCAATCGCGCTGAAATTGGTCACATACCTCCGGTAATACCCGGCTAATCCCAGAAAAGACCAATCCTCAGTTTTCGTGGTGGGTCGTGCGGCGTTTCTCAGCTGCTCCACCATTGACTTCTCTGGGCAAAGTGTTCCTTGGATTAGGGTATATCCTAAATAATCCAATGTCCGGAACCCAAAGGGACATTTGGAAGGGCGAGCTGTTAATCCCGTCTGACGTAGTCGTTCCAAAACGTCAGCTAATAGAGTGAGGTGTTCACTCCACGTCTCTGTGGCTAACAAGAGGGCGTCCATTAAGTTGTAGTCACCCTTATCGCGTAAGGGCTCCAACAACTTCCGCATCATCCTAGTAAAGATGCTGGGAGCGTTCAGTACCCCGAACGGCATGACCAACCATTGGTAGGTCCGGTCGGGAGTAGCAAAAGCGAGCTTTTCCCTATCCTCCTTCCTTACCGGAATTTGCCAATATCCCTTAGACAAATCCAGTTTGGAGAAATATTTCACTCTCGAGACAGAATCGAAAATATGTTCCGGGTCAGGTAGCATTTCTACATGAAATTCTGTCACCTGATTCAGCTTCCGGTAGTCGACACAGAACCAATGGGTGCCGTCCTTCTTCTACACTAGGACCACAAGAGAGCTGTACGGAGATTCGACAGGTTCGATTACTCCCAGAGCAATCATCTGCTCGACCTCCTCACTTACTACTTTTCGTTTTGCGTGTGGCAAGGGGTAGGGTTTCCTCTGGACTGGCCGGTCATCTACCAGCTTTAACCCGATCTCGATAAGCGAAGTTCTCCCGGGTATTTCCATAAGCACATCCGAATACCCGGGCAGCAACGTATCAATCTCTTCTCGCTGTGCCGTCGCAAGCATGGGGTCACACTTCACGTCCGAAGGTGTCTCAGCCCTCGTTAACCGACAGCTCGGGACAGTGTTGGCGCCTTCCGTATCGACTTCGGCGTCCTCGGTGACTATTGTGGCGATGACAAAATCGCTGGCGGTCTCTCTTTCTTTCTCTGTTCCTGCTACAGTGTGGTTGTGAAACTGCACCAGAGTTGCGTCATCCTGTTGTAGCTTCCTCAACTCGGCCGGAAGAACGTTACTCACGGGAGACGTTGTAACTTCCATCGGCTTCGCTTCCGTCTGTCGACTCTTGGACCTGGTATCCACAGCACTTACTGGTATCGGTGTGCATGTTTCGGTGTTTGGTTGTGGCAACACATAACGACATCTCAGTATGACGTCATGTGATAGACCATCCAAGCACGCAGCTTCAATTTTCCCCTTCACGTACGGTGAATCAAGGTCAATGACAGCCACTGGCAATGTGTCGCGCACTGTTCGCGTACTGAACTTCGATTACCTCCCCTGTGTAATCTTCTGGCTTAAAGTACTTCCTGTCGACTAGGGCTGGGACACTACACCCGGTGTCATACAAGATGGTGGCACCTTCTCCGTTGACAGTTGCAGACGCGAGCTTTGAGGGTTTGCAACTTACTCCCGGCTCGTAATCCTTCCTAGCGATGGCATTCACCTGGGTCTGTCTCCCCTTGGAACAGTCCCTGGCTATATGTCCCGGGCGCTTGCAGTTGTAACACGTCGGCGGCCCTCGCCGACCTGCAAGTCCCGCTTTTGAGGGTGAGGAGACTGTCCAGGTCTATGGGTGGTATCCTTACCTGTAGATCCCCCTCCGGCCCTCACGTCGCCCTGACGGTTACGGACAGCCGGCTCCACGTCAAGCACCCGGCGCGACTCAGTGGGTCGGAGTCGGTCCGCGCCCCCGGAACTTACACTCTTCGAGTGTGTCTGTTCGTATCGCTCAGCCATGCTAGCGATCTCTTCGAGCGTAAGTTGCTCCCTCTTTGCTAGGAAGACTGTCAACTCGCGACGGTCAGTACTCAGGACATGTTCTTTGAGTATAACCTCGCGTAGCCCCTCGTACGATCGTTCAACTTCGGCCATCTTCATCCACTTCTGAAATAAATCTCGAACACGGTTGTGGAATTGAGAGTGGGTTTCCGTTGCCTTTTTCGTCGATTCCCAAAAAATTGTACGGTACGTTTCGGCGATCACCCGATAATGGCAAAGAAGGGTTTTCTTGAGCGCATTATAATCGTCAGCGTCGTTTGCAGCTAAGCCGTGGTAGACTTCACGAGCTGCACCTTGCAAAAAGGCTGAAACATTAATCGCCTAATGTTGCTCAGGAACTTGATGAGCGTGAGCAAGCTGCTCAAACTGCACGAGAAAATCGTCGATAGACTCCTCCTTATCGTTGAACCGCGGCATGTTTATCTTGGCCATTCGGTGATCGATGAAAGGTTGTCCGGTCCCTCCGGAACTCGTACTGGCGTTGTCCCCATCGATGTCCCTAGCTGCTAGCTTTACCTTCTCCATTTCGAGAGCGTGAGCAAGTCTGGCTAGCTCTAGTTCTTTCTCTCTCTCTCTCTCTCTCTCTCTCTCTCTCTCTCTCTCTCTCTCTCTCTCTCTCTCCTCTCTGTCTCTCTCTCTCTCCCCCTCTCTCTCTCTCTCTCTCTCTCTCTCTCTCTCTCTCTCTCTCTCTCTCTCTCTCTCTCTCTTCTCTCTTGCTCTCTCCGCTGGTTCCGCTGCTTCCTTTGCCAGTGCTTTCTCTGCTGCTTTTTCTGCCTTCCATTCCTTGATTCTTTCTTCGATAAATGCAGCCAGGCGATCTCCTTCGTATCCAAGATCTTCCGATCCCATGGCCCGGTACTCCTTTATCATTTGCCTTTCTTTAGCCATGTTGTTATACTAATATGAAGTGATACCTTGTCTCAACCCTGCTAACAATGGACAGATATTACAACTTCCCAGCCAAACACTTACCTGTCGACAACAACTAATTTCGTTCAGGTAAGATATTTGCTCGATATTTGTTTCACAATTACTGCAGGTAATTAAAGATCTACAAAGCATGTAAATATCAAATATAACAAACATAAGATGAGAAAATCATAAAAATTCAAAATACACAGGGTGGAAAATTAGTCACAACTATTTCACACTGTTCATTATTACTCCTAACAAATAAACTTTAGGTCTTAAATAATACTTATGTCTAATTGAAATCCCGGACGAGCCCCCACTGTAGCGTTTGCAAAGGTTGGGGTGGGGTACTTCTAATACATTAATTAAAACATTATGGAAGTTCCACCTGGCTCGTGAATTATAAATTTAAATTAATGACCAAATAGATGTACAGCTCTGAGCCCCCAGTCAGTACTGCCGACGGTTAAATTTATATATATATATATATATATATATAACATGAAGATGAAATTCAAACAATAACAATTTAATAAAGCCTATAAATTTAAATGAAATACAATCACTAGTCTTCCCAGTAATTGCCTTTTTCATCTCGTGGTTTTCAGTGTGAGTTCGATTTTCCACCTGGCCTATGGTTGTACTCATCTATTTATTTGATCCTCTCACTCCTCCTGGATTTCACCTCTCCCGACTTCTCTCCTTCCTCCTCTTCCTTCCGTTTCTCTATCGAGACTATTGGGACCACTTTCACTGGTCTGTCCCCGAAACTTCCTGTGAAAATCACAAGGCGTTGCCATATTTGGGGTTTATCAAATCTCACCTCACACTAAATCATCAATTCACCATCAGATAAGGCTATTACTTTTAAGGACACGCATACATACACATCGAAATTCCCACACACTCTTACAGGGAACAATATCGTAATAGCACGATATTATACATATATCAATACATCGTATCAAATCTAATATATATATTTAATCTCATGGTATTTACAATATTACGACAACCAGTCGTATGTCTGTACATTACACTCCCACAAGCGTACACAAATATTCAATATTCATATTATTAATTTCTCACAGTGTAACTATTTCAAAGATACCATTCAATTGCATGGATAATGTGCTAGTGTAATAATATTAATTCTTACGACGGCTAGCAACCAATATGATTCTTTACAAATATGAACTCATTCTTCAAAATATACAAACATATCAACATCACAAAATAATTATTCCTACTACGATTTTAGTAATAATAAGGATATATATATATATCTATATATATATATATATATATATATATATATATATATATATATATATATATATATATATATATATATATATATATATATATATATATATATCTATATATATATATATATATATATATATATATATATATATATATACACACGATCTGCAATTAAATGCAGTTGCAGTCAGCAATGATTGAACAAATAGCTCACTGACCATTTTGAAGCTACACTTAGAATTCTGTTCCTAAGGTTTTCCCGCCAATTAACGTATGGCAGAACGGAGTTCCAATCTTCTGGCAATTCTCCCTCTAAGAGCTATAGCTCGCCGGCAGGTTAAAGATATTATATTTTAAAATAGATCAGGGTCTCACCCCTTTGTCGATTCTGATTGGGTAGCGCTGGGGCCCTATCCACTCGACTAATTCAATCTGGCGGTCAGTCAGCATATCCAGAAGATAAGGCACGCCCACTCCTTCTGGCAGCTTCTTTGATGTACAAAACAACCTTCCAGTCCAAGGTGCTAATTACACTTCTGACGGGCTTGGGTCGGCTTCCTATCTTAGCTATGGCAAACTTACGTAAGGGATAGTGTTAGCCTGCGGTCATGCTTAACAATAAACAGTGGCTTGTCCGACTTACTTGATCACACACGGTTCTAATTTAATTTTGGGTCGGGCAACGCCACATTGAGAAAGAGTATTTGGCCGTAGTGTGGGGAACTGGGAAGCAATATGCGTATCGTTTTGGGAGAAATTTTGTTCTCGAGACTGACCACCAACCCCTACTGTATTGAAACAAGGCCAAGGTCTTTAATGCTCGATTGATGCGTTGGGCCCTGACACTACAATCTTATCGCTTTCGCGAAGAGGCCATATGAAGAGTTAAACACATAGGGGCAGACTACTTGATTAGGGCATAATTGGAACTTTGGATAAATTTTTACCCAGTATAAAAAATCCAGACTGGAGTATAACCATAGTAAATATTTTGTAACATATCATTAGTACTTATTTTTTGGTTGTTCTTTGAAAGTAAAAAAAAAATATTGACATTTCTTTTTCTCTCCGGGGGGAGGTATCGTCACAGAATTAGGCAAAAAATAATAACTTGGTTATGCCTTATAACTATTGGACTATTTATAGAAATACATTATTAGTATCACGTGAAAATGTAACTGACATATGTTTGCAAAAGAAACGGTTAACTGTGCAATCAATAAATCTAAACGAAGAACACAATTAAGATATTGGCAATGATGTAGTTGAGTATGTTCATTAACAAAGGACGTTAAATAACTTCAGCTCTTCTGATTGATCGTTATAATAAGCAGATATATTTATATAACAACTTAAAGTAGACATATTTTCTGGTTAATCAAATATATTTGTTTCAATTTTATACATATGGACTACCTTGGAAATATCTATGTTGACTTTAAGCTATTGCAATTGATAAATTGATAATTACGTAAACTCTGTAACATTGGGCAATATTTGTATCCTATTGTTCAAATATGTTAACCTGGAATGGACCTTCAATAAAATAACGTCCTTTGGAGTAAAGTCACCCTATATATAACAGTGCAACACTATCATTTAACTAGACTTTAGCGCATTCTGAAAGAATGAAACCGTTTAATTTATTTATGTTTATTATATTATTTCTATATTATATTAATGGTTTCATACCAATAGTATAAGCATGTGCCGTGTTGCACACCGACGTTTCTGTTTTATTTGTTTGGCCTGGCTAAGTTTTGTAATTGCCTTTGAAAAAATACTAGGTGCTTCTGTTTTATGGTGTAGTGGTAATTTTGGTGGACTTATGATACATGCCATACTGTATTGATAACTCGTTTAATCTAATCAGTAAATAAATCAAGACTGTTCTTAACATATTTGGCTAAAGCCTGTAATATGAGACAGTAGAAGCAAGGCTAACCTTCTCCACACAAATGCAAATTACATACATGGTGGTCAGAAGTAGCATGTAATTATAAAGTATCAAGTATCTTCTTCATTTCTTCGTCCTCTTCTTCATCTTAAAATGTATTATCCATAGTTACGATGGCGAACATTTTTTATATAATCATTTATGTTTTAATAATAGTTTGTAAATGCATTTTTTTTCCAAACATGAAGTAATTAGTTTGCATTTGTTCGGGAAAACCATAGTCTTGCCACCTTTTGCAGCACATAATTATTTACATTTCGACATGATATTAATATTGTATTTATAATTTTTATAATTTTGTTTTAGTATATCATTTGCCTGCTTCAATGTTTGCAATTATATGACATCATTACTCATAAAACCACATTATCTAAGTGAATATGTTTTTTTTTAAAGATGACTGAGTTTGCTATAATAGTGCGCTTGTTTGTTGACGAATCAGGTATATATTTGGCTTAACGTTACTTTCTACGATGACTTCTGTAAACAAACAGTTTTCAATGAAAAGCAGAATGGAAGAAGTGTGTATTCGCAAGTGTATTTTTATATAATATAAGGAGAATTCCTTAATCTATATCAACTTCAGCAATTATTACTTAATGGCAGTCTGATTCCACTTCTAATATGTTAAGCAGGTTAACAATTATATGATCTATTCAGTCCGATCGTTGATAATACTATGATTACATTATATTTCTCTCTCTGGACGAAACTGACTGTGTTCGCTGTCTGCACATCAGTCATTTTGATTTTCGTCATTTAAGTAGTTTTCTCAATATAGACCGTGATAACTTTTTTATCATAGTATTAATAATATTGGGATATATGTCAACATGCACTAAGACGCAGTGTTCAATAATTGTTTTGATTATATATTTAGGAAATATGACTCTTGATTTTATAGTTCTTGTATACAATAACTAACTGATATATTTATATTTCATACGCATCTTTCCTTTTCTTTCATTTTGGATCAATACAGTTTTAGACTTCCGATGCTGTGAATGAATGTATTCTTAGTTACAGTCATGCGCCACTATCCTCGCATTACATATTTGTAACATCATAAAAAAAGGTCTGGTTTATCACTGCTAGTATTGACATCATTGGAAAGGAAAACCATCACAATAAGTTTATTTCAAAGAAAACAATCATTTCAATATATTACGAATTGTATACTATTGTTTGCCTCAACTGTCAGTAAGAGTTAATTTTACTTCCCTCTGCGTCTCTAACTGTCTAAGACTTAGTAATGCTAAACATTTAACTTTTATAATGAAATGGTTGTCACTACGCTGTAGCAGGAGATCACATAAAGATTATGTGTAACTGTGCCAGCTGTATTCAGTCAAATGACATTGTGTCGAACATAATTATTGAAAAGGAACTTATTTCAAACGATATATATAGCTAATCATCTGTATTTTCTTTGTGAATGTTTATGTTTGATTATTTATAAATATGTTTTTTGCTCACCTTGAATTATTGGTGTTTTAATATTTTTGAATAATCCAACGACATCAGATGATATGCTTGCTTTATATCTTTCAAAGTCAGAATTGAAATAAAGGCAAAATAGTGCAGAGTGGGATTAAAGATCATGAGAGAAATGAAATGTGTCAACTTATAAGCTGAAATAATTTTTATAAAAATCTAACGTTTGTTAAGATTCAATGAAATAATTAATTTTTGATTGAATGGTGTGAATAAAATAAGTTGGAGTGAAATTTTTATTTTTTTTAAAAATTTATTTTCACAACAGCGTGCACATGCACGTTATTTGTATACAAGTCCGTGAGACCGAGTTATTAAATTCCGTTGGGGGAACATCGAGACATATATAAGCGTTATCAACACACACACGCACACAAACACACACATATATTTATATACACCGGGTTAGTGTGACAACCAGAACACTTTCATAAAAGCTTAATAAATATATGAAGTAAACGTGTATTACAAACAATACATGTTTGAATTTGATATCTTGATAAGTTTTCTGTACCTGAATGTAGAACGATGCTGTTTAACTTTAAACTCATGCTTTCAGTAGGCTGGAGGTCAAGATTTTAATGTACGTCTTTCACCTACTAGTATATCCATTATAAAGCAATATACAGGTACAAAATGATCACTAGTTATTGCAGGACAGAATATATGGCACTCAGTTCTAGTTTTGATGAGTAGTCTAATTAGATTTTTTGATGTGAATTTCTTTAAATATATTATTATGTATTCTTGCAAAAATGAAACAATTCAGTTCTAAATGTTTAACACAGTGCACAATGAAACATATTTGAAACGTAAATTATAATATAAATGAATATTTATTTCATAGTTTTAATTATGAAGTTACAAATAATAAAGGAAAAGATGAACCCGAACATTACAACCGATGGCGTATATATCATCATGCTTCAAATCAACACCTGTCAAGTCCTGTTGCAACAAATAATGAGGACATATTCAGAGTCTCAAGTATTTGCTTTTGAAATCAAGAAGGTAGCAATTACACTTTTCTCGCAGATTTGTTTTGTTGGGAATAGGAAGTCTTTCAGTTGTCTACTGAAAAAAGATGCATCAAATGCAATACTGATAAAGTGCACTATTATGACTGGGCCAGCTGGTTGCGTTCGCGCTTCATACTTTTCTTAGTTTAAATTATATACATAGTATAGTACTTTAACTGTGCCACCTGATGCTTGAAAACAAGGGATAATTTTAACTCATTGTTTTGGTTAGGCAAAATTATTTCAGTATTCTCTGCTGGCTAACCCAATAATTACAGCCGTTTTTTCTATCTTTCCCACGGTTAGAGGACCAGTCTTTGCATATTAATATTGTGTCTGCATTCTTTACATGCTTTCCTTATGCACTGTCCCATTATTAGCTATGTCCAATGTGCAGTTCTTGCTAACACCTTCTTTCAAAAAACTACGATTTCGTAGTTGAAGTGTATTCAAACTCCGCTGATATTGAATTAGAATTGCATTTACTGGTGATATAAGTTGTTTTTATTTAATTCACAATGATATAAAGTCATTTGAAAAGTTTATATGGTATATTAAAGAACTTGTTTGTTCTCCCGCTTTAATGTTTTAAAACGTTTGCCTTTGGAAGGCTGTTTATTTTAGTGATTACTTCTCATGCACTTTTAACTTCATTGTATCTACTTTCTTTTCAAGTGTGCCAACCTATCGAAAATATGTCTTTATTACAACGGTCCCAAGACATCATGAACCAGTTTCGATCTTAATGCAAGATTTCAAGCAGTTATGACAAATCGTTGGGGAGTTGCAAGCCCTTTTGTTTGAGAAAGAGATATGTAAACATATGCTAATGTATATTTTTTTTATAAAATTACAGTGCAACATACTTATGTTCTGTTTTTTAATGTGATTTTATCAATATATATATATATACATCGCCACATATTCTAGGTAAGTAGTCTATTTAAAAGTAATTTATCTGAAAATCAGAATAATATGGAATATTGAAGATCTATGCAAAGCTGAAATACTGCTACATAAACTAGTAGCCAACTCTACAACGTAGCGTTCGTTTGATTATATAAATCAAGTTGTCTTTTTAATATGGGTCACTCTGACTAAAGAGACCAGCTTTAGGTGTTATATTTATTAATTCTTTAATTCGTACATAGTATATGTTGGAGTGTCCTACATCACCAATCCACATGACTATAAACTCAGACATAGCCAAGGCCTCGATTCATATCTACATTAACCTTTGTTACAGAATGAAGAGCAGAAGAAAACCTTGGGTTAATCCAAAGAAGGATGCCAAATTGATGAAACCCTTGTCAAATGTGCTCTTGGACCAAATGGTTCAAAACGTCATTGATTATTACTGAAATTGCAGGTATGCCATTTGAATGATAAATTCATTAATTCATAATTTCACCTGTACATTGCTAAATCATTATATGAACGACATTTTCTAAAATTCATAATCTAACTTAACATTGCTAAATCGTTATTTGAACGATAAATTCATAATCTAACCTAACATTGCTAAATCGTTATTTGAACGATAAATTCATACATTCATAATCTAACCTATTGTTGCTACATCGTTATTTGAACGATAAATTCATAATCTAACTTAACATTGCTAAATCGTTATTTGAACGATAAATTCATAATCTAACTTAACATTGCTAAATCGTTATTTGAACGATACATTCATACATTCATAATCTAACCTTTCATTGCTAAATCGTTATCTGAACGATAAATTCATTAATTCATTATTTCACCTTTACATTGCTAAATCATTATTTGAACGATACATTCATAAATTCTTAATCTAACCTAACATTGCTAAATTGTTATTTGAACGATAAACTCATTATTTCATTATTTCACCTTTACATTGCTAAATCATTATTTGAACGATACATTGATAAATTAATTGTCTAACCTAACATTGCTAAATCGTTATTTGAACGATAAATTCATACATTCATTATTTCAAGTTGACATTGCTAAATCGTTATTTCAACGATAAATTCATAAAATTCATAATTTCACATTTGCATTGCTAAATCGTTAAATGAACGATACAATCATAACTTACATGCCTTTACCTTGTTAAATCGTTTTATGAACGATGTAACCAAAATTACAGGCGTTTTCTTGTTTCGTTAAACAAGTGACATATTTATAAATACATACATATACTTGTATGTGTTGATTGAATGTTAAGACGTTATTCACGTTAGTGTTAAATTCTTTTCATTAAGATAATCCTTTGCCCTTTTTTTCGTTACGTTACTTGTTGTCGATAGATCCATGTTAGGAATTTTATAAAATTCCTTATCTTTTGTTTATAATGGTGTCAGAATTGTTTATATTTAAATTGCGTGTAGAAATAAACATCTTATTAACGCAGTTGCTTTCAGTGTCTTCACTAGTTTAATCCCAACCCGACTTCATCCTGTGACAATAATGTATATAATTTGTTTAATTCTTATGCTAGTTTTATTTGCAGGTACGTTTGTGTGCCCCTTTTGTCAGATTAAAATTTAGGAATGCTAATTATATAATTAAATTTCTGAACATGCGTTTCCATAACATTAAAGCATTCAATATTCCCAACTCTGTTACAGTCGTGATAAGTTTAATGCTAGTTCAGATTGTACAAGGTTTAGAACAAAATCGGTTAACTTTCCTTAGGTCTCTTGATGAATGTTGACCATATATGTAATTATATTTGTATTGTCATCTGTAAAAATATATATTTTGTCCTTTCGTTGTACTGTTCCATTCCAATCCACTTTTCCTTGTGATTACACTCTTCCTAATTTATTGAGGAAATCAAGTTCGCATTATATATTTTATTAAATTTGCATATTCGTTTCTACTTAATGGATTTATAGCGGTGAACTTATATTCATATGATATATTAGGTATTTCACATTGCTTCATGATGTCATTTTACAAAAAGAATGGACGTTTTCGGTTCAGTACCTGTCGAGGGTATCTTTTTCAGTCTATTTTACGTGAATCTGTAAAAATGGTAATAAGGTATGAAGTACATAATAATGGTCTAACCATCTCGTTAAATTCCAGGTAAAGAAAATCTTGATGTCGACATAACTGTCAATGTTGCGTACCTCGTCAAGGTATATGATTTATGTTACGAATATAATTAAGTAAAACATTATTAGTATTATTAGTATTAAAATTATTATTATTGTTGTTGTTATTATTATTATTATTATTATTATTATTATTATTATTATTATTATTATTTGTAGCAGTATCTTCATGCAAATAATTTGTATTACTCTTGATTCGGGAATGAATATAATCAAGATCGTCCTCATATTGTTGCGGCTATTTAATAATAACCTCCCTAAGATTGGTAATAATGCCACTTATTAAAGTATTGTCTAAAGTATTGTATGAGAAAATAAAAGTCAAATAATTAATAGTGGACACCTGTGACGTACGCAAAACAGCTTCGAGAGGTCATGATTTTTTTTTTTGATTTTTCAGTTATACCAATTTGTATACTTATTATCACAATCCTGATAGTTTTAATAAATCCAGAGTTTCTAATTCCTATGAATGATTGTTACATTGTGCAAATATATTACAGTTATTACTGATATATTCAGCCTTTTGCGAGTTAAGTAACATTACACGGAACAGATGATAATAGAATCAAATCGCTTATGTTACTAAATGTTAGCAAGGACTACACTTTGCAGGCCTTATAAGCCGCAGTATACGGTGGACAGCATCTTTCCCATGTTTTGTTATATGGATCTATATAACACCAATACTTGACATCACTAAAAAGATAGTCATGAGTTCCGCAAGGAGAATCCGGATGACACGTTAGTCCATTTTGAGCCGTGTAACTAGGTTCAGTACAAGTCACCTCCTTGCTTCCAGAGTGGCACCACGTGTGTGCTCTTCCCCTAAGGCTGCACGCGTCACTGCAGCAATATTCCCAGTTTCTATATTCATCTACATAACACCAACGGTACGGTGTACTTCTATGATATCCGCACTCCATGCAAGTCCTACATTTGGTGTTTCCAGCGGTGAACAAGTCACGAAACGGCTTTTCTGTATAAATGCCGCAGCAGAAAACGAGCAACACTATGCTGAGTAGAGGCATGGTATGATCCATGATGTTACAGTGATCTGGAATAGAATATACCATTAACCAGTAAGTAACTTCTTTGAACTAACCTAGAAAAGATATAAAAAAAATTACCAGTTAATAATTATTTTAACTCATGTTATTTTAGTAATTGATTGATGTTCTCATCTGTGAAGTGAATGTTTATACTTTTTAGTTTGAACGTTCACCTCCAAACTCCAAGAGAGTAATGGGTACTATACAAATTTGTCCATATTCTATATTAATTATTTGCTTCCTAACCATGTGCTTGTTCTTGTCAGAACTAACTGGTCATTACTAACTGAGACTTCATATGGCCAAAGCACAACTTAACACAACATGCCATTGTCTTGTATATGAGTTATCACCCAATATAATCGGCCCACTCTAATTCCTAATATATTTATAAGTAATAATGAAACACAGAAGCTGTCTATCACATGTATCTAATCAACTGTACGTGAATGGTAATACCCCCAAATGTTAGTGGCAAATTTGAATACATGCGTTATCACAGCAGAGAGTGATTTAAAAGATTCTGTCACGGAACGTTTGGTTGACATTAGGATTGATAATACCCATCGTTTATTTGAATTGCGAGTTATCGCCTTGCTTTCGCCTCTATCGGTTTAAGCATGAAAGATGATGCGGTGTTTATATCCATATAGACTGAACGTGTTTACACTTATGTTACAAATTTCCATTGCTCATAAAAAAGCCAAAGTGTATACATTCACTAGTTTTAGTTTAAAATAAACAGCCAAAACAATGTTTTCAGAAAATTTCTGCACAATATTTGAATTGTCCTTTGCAAAGGAACGATTAGATCAGCACTGTTTCCGACGTCATATACAATTTGTATAATAACAATACCACTATACATATTTTGCGAAAGGTCTGATACTAAATATTGTATGAATATATTGAACCAAAAAGAGCTTAATACGCAGTCTTGCCTAATGGCAATTCAACAGTTTATATATTCTGTATATTTGCCAGTTGCCAGTTCATGTTCATACATTTTTATGCATCGAGTTCAGAACTGTTAAACGGCTTGCCACTGAGACCGTCAATTACTAAGCCAATTGGTAATTTTAAATGAGAAATACAATTTATAGTCTTAGCGACGTCATCGAAAAGATAATAAAAACTACTACTTTCGTACATAAATATTTATATGATATTGCTTAAAGCAAAACATAAATTATTTATTTCATTGTAACAACCCGCTTGACTTCGCTGAATTTCGCTGGTAAAAGAACCTAGTAAATTGTGTATTAGTCATACCAATGTTTTAGATACACGGATAATTATCACAGTTACCATAAGTGCTCTGTTTGCGAAATGGGAAATTTGACCTTTCGCACCACAGTTCCGGTTGTGACTGGTGTTAGTAACTGCGCTAAGTGCTAATGTGGCACCATAACTGTTACTTATATTAGATTTAAGTCATTTATTTTTGTTTTAATTTTTTGTTTGTCAGATTCAAAGTTGACATATTAAGTTTAAGATTCATTCATTGAGAGAGATTTTTTTTAAAAGTGGGATGACCTGTTCTCTACAAATAAACACCAGATGTTGACCTCAATTCTGACCTTGCTTCAGAGTTTGTAAACAAACTTTTAAAATGATTGGTTGATTCCAAGAACATTATGGAGCTTTGTTGTAACCATCTTTCTATTTTAAGTTCATACGGTCTGCACGAGATTGTTTGAACGTAAATATGTTCTAAAGATTCTAGAAGATCATGTGACCCCTTCCTTTTTTACGTAAAAACAGGTATATTAATTATGTTTTGGAGCGAACTATTTGGTAGAAGCTGGGCTGTATGAATACTGGATTATGTTGTTTTGAGTTATTTTGACTTCCCTTGTACTGGAATTTATTTCAATTCGTTTGGATCAAGAGGATTTATTTTGTTATTTATCTGGAAAACATTTGTGCTCATTGAACTTCATAAGACCAGAACTGACTTCATCACGTGACATCGTCTTCCGTTTGGATGCTTCACTAAGATTCGAACTGGAAATTATTATTACATTTTATTACAATTTCACTAGTGGATTATATTTTGAATTATTTTTTGATTAATTTTGGAATTGATTCTTAAAACCGTAAGTTTACTTTTCTTTTCTGGAAAATATTTGTGCTCAATAAATTGTTTATAAAGTTTTTACATGCTTGTTTTTTCACTCTTTCTATGTTACTGTTATTTCGACTCTAAGCACGTAACATAACAAAAGGCATATACTCCGGGTCGTGTTTTGCATTTAATTTGTCATTACTGCCGGTCGACTAGACATTCCTGATGTTGGGATTTAGGCACATATGTGCTTACCCGTATCAAAATGAGCTTTTCTTTGTCAACGAATGATTTCGGTAAGTCGGATCGATAGTAGCATAATCGCCAATAATATGCATTAAACTGGACGCAAATGATCATCATCACAATTTAAAAATATTTAGCGATATTCATCAAGTTTTTTAACCTATGTTAAGAGCTTTGAAATGTCATGGTCACTGAGCAGGATACATTCTGAGACGATCTTATCGAAGTACAACGCATTGGGAACTTAGACGTAAAATGTTTACAGAAAACCTAGTGTAAAGCATTTATAATGCTATCTAAACGTTTTTCAGTTACTTAGTACTTTTTGTATTTACCTGAAATATACTAAAATATAACTGCATTTTCTAGAATCTTAGAGACAGAGTTCCTAACTGTTCAGTGTAACTGACCCGCTTCCAAGAGTACGCAAGTTAAATTAAGCAGAGAGCAAACCAGTTACATCTGTGCTGCATATTCCAGTCCGAATCACTATAGTACAATTTCCAATTCAAAATACTTGTATTTCTTTTTGTTGTGCCATTTGTGATATGAAGAAACACAGATAGTCAATCAACGTTTTTAGGACCTTTTCAAAGTTGTAAATTAATCCAAACTCATGGTGGGTATGTCTGTGTGGGGAAAACAAATATTGATATAAAAATGACAGTTTTGGTGTCTTGAGTGGACGGCAAAGTTTTCAAATTATACTATTACGTAGAAATGTACAGACACATCCAACCTCAGATATGACGAGTACTTTCGTTGAAATCACCCTTTGAGGGTTTTTTCATTGAGTTACTTGTTGATAGTTCCATGCTAGGAACCTTCTAATTTTTCCTTATATTTTGTTTATAATGGTGTCATATTTGTTTTACCTTTAAATTGCGTTTATAAATAAATATCTTATTAACGCAGTTGCTTTCGGTGTCTTCACTAATCCAGTCCCAACCGGGCTTCATCCTGTTACAGTTATATGCAACAATAAATTTCGAATTCGGTTGTATTATTCCAGGTACTGTACAATTACAGAAACATAAGAATACACAAACAAAAATATGGATGACGTTTCGAAGTGCACCATTAAACTAATTTTTTTCTAAACGATTATTAACACACACACACACACACACACACACACACACACACACACATATATATATATATATATATATATATATATATATATATATATATATATATATATATATATATATATATATATATATATATATATATATAGATATATATATATATATATATATATATATATATATATATATATATATATATATATATATATATATATATATATATAATACAATCATGGGCGTTTCATTAGACTGGAATCCATCATGTGTAGCCTCTAAGTAGTGTCACATTTAATCAGTTGAAGTTCACCTGCTGAAAATGTTTCGAAAGCAAGAATGTCTGCTGCAAAGTAGATTTTTAGGAAGCACTTACCTAGCTTTTCTTTACCATGAGCTGAACTCTTCAAAACAAGACAAACAACTCCGTTCCAAATCACTATCAATTATTTATATCAGTGACTATGGTTATATATTGTCAAAGATGACGTCACTAATCTGTGAATTATTCGTGTAAAATAGGTCAGGTCATTTGTGGATAAACCAGTTTATATGCAGACGGAACACATCAGCTTCTTGTTCAACCTTATCTTCCGACGGTGTGCTTACTGAACTTGTTCAATACCACTAAATGTATTCAACTGCGTTGAGTCTGTGTTCTTGTTTATCTACCCTATCTGATCCATTTCTTGCCAGGTTTTGAACTCCTATTCATAGGTTTCCTTCCTTTATAATGCAATATATAATATATAGGCTTTGGTGTAAATATTTACATTATGAACAAGCCCCTTAAGATCATAATGCAGTCCTAATAAAATGGCAGGCACATTATCCCAGAAAATTCGGGAGACTCAAGGTCAGTACTTGATAAATTGTTTTTTGACATTGAGAATAAAGCGGGATTTGTTTTATATTATAATTGCGAAATAACTGACAAGACCCGTGAACTGCATAGAGATGCTGCTTTACGCGTGCTTTACGGCAATTTAGTTATGTTGTGCCTCATTATGTATGGATGAACGGACCCGCTCATAAATTTCACTCATGTGTTTATCCTTTCGTATCCTGTTCTTGCAAATGCTACGCTTCATTATTACATCTCTTTACCAATCATATGTTTATATAATTGTGTTGTTCTAACACCGCCTGTCGTTTGCAACTTAAAATATTTCAAATGTTTATTTGTTACATGGCATTCAAACATATATTATTTCTTCGCCATCCAATAGTCCCTTGTAGAGTGTATAAGTATTGTATTAGACAAATTCATTATTTCGGACTGAGCTTTTCTTCAAAGGAGTCATAAATGGCATAAAGTTTTTTTTTGCAGTTGAGACTGGCTAATCAATCATTGAGTAAAGCATAACATTTTCGCAAGGGCGTCTTTTTGTATGTTTTGGAATTACATTTACTTTTCTCCTTTTGGAGAAACTAAAACATGCGCGAATATGCCTTTATTTATCATCAGACGTTGATATCAAAGAATATACTAAAGGTCCACATCACACTACCAACATTATTCTAATTTTGGTATACCCTTGGCACTGAATATTCTGTATTTAATGTTTGCTCTGTTTTAACTGTGTACGCCACGGTGCATGGCAAAAACATGCTTTATTCGAATATAACATTGTATAAGAATGTAAACATATGCAAGCTATGTTGTTGCCAGCTGTAGAGTTTGAATAGTGGTACGAGTATTGCATATGTAGTTGTCATTTTGTTTCTACATCATTGTGATATATTTAATGCTGTGTTTAAACTAGCCTTCACGATAATCAAGTTAATTGTGTATCTGACCGGAATAATCAATTTTATAAAGAAACAAAACACGAAATGTATGAATTATGGTGAATTAAATATTCGGGTCATTATGAATAGCAAACATATTAATGGTCTAGATTCTGAGCGTAGGAACGTCTAGAATGAACGTTTCTACTAAGTTGTCATTGTAATTTCAGTAAATGCTAGCTGTGGCTTAGGTCAAGTAGAAGGTTTTAGACACGTTCTAACTTCACCCATGTTCACCATTGCGATCAGAGCTGAAGCAAACGTCTTTTGTATATGATTATTCAGTGTCTGGTTTGGATGGAATTATTGATTTAGATATTTAATCACTCGAATTACATTGTGTTTAATATAGTCGTAGTAATAGGGAAACATGTGTTGGTTTACGTCTGGAATATCTATAGTATATCATATATAAAATGATTTGTTACTGTAATTAACACTATTCTATTTTTCCTAGACAGGAGTTTCTTAGACTGTGTTAGGCAATACCAACATCTGTAAATACATGCTCAAAAACAATATACCTAGTGGTCTAATTTGACACATAAATATTTGTTCATCATTGCTCTTTAAGACAGAAACCATGCAAACATGAATTCTGCATTTAATCATAGCTTTTTGAAACGTCCTATTATTTCGCATCAAAATCATCTGGAATGCTTGTCCTATGACAAGAAGATATTATAGCCACTGTAGAAATTGTTAGCCTAACAATTCACGCTTTAATTACTCAATGCAAGGTTTACATGCTGATAGAAAATATATATTTATTTTAGTGACTTTTGCAAATCACTATATAAATACTAAATACATTATTGTTAATTACACAGGTATTCTGTTTGGAAGAGGTGACAATACCTCTTAGTAAAGAAAGTTTATTACCAAGGGTATGTTGAATAACGTACAGTTACTGTTAGAAAACAAATACATAGATAATTATGTTAGCTCTACGAGCTAATTAGTATTGGCTATTTTATATTATTGGTATCAGTCCTGGCCCTTGAGTCAGTATCGTTTTTGTAACATAATGAAAATTAAAGTATGAAGTTATTTGCATCCTAATATGCCCAAAACATTTGTATTGTTTTGTGTCCATTAAAATCGTCAGAACTGTAGGAGGTGGCGTGCAATGTTAAAAAGAGAATTTAAAATCATTAGCTTGTTTTACTCGTTAATGTCTTGTTACAATATGTTTTATTATTGTAAGTCAGTGTCAAAGACTTTAAAACTATATTGCAAAAAGTTTAATTTATTAACAAGCGTTTTTTTTAAAAACTTTTTACATCGATATATTATTCAAATCACTGTTATCATTATTTTTCTATATTTAGCATGATGTTTCCTTGCAGGGTAAATCAGTGAAAACAGGAATTGTCAGTACCAAGAACAATAACTAAAGTAAGAACTGAGTTCATTAGGAAAATATCAATCATTTGTACTAAACGCTCTATAAAGTTTCGTCTGAAAACAATTTCACCGGCAATACCGAGTAGTCAGATTACATCATGCAAGTAATATAGCTTGGTACGCAAGTTTGTACATTAACCATGAACAAACCTAAAATGGCACGCGTCACATCTGATACAAATTAAAAGAACTATAATAATTTGACACTGTTTTCACTTATTCCCTTTGCGCAAACGGAATCACTACAAAACATTTTACAAACTGGTAGTGTTTATCTTGATGTATACGATAGGACATAAAATGACTTTGAAGATCGAATCGTACAAATAAAAAAAAACTATTCGTAAAAAAACTCAACGAAATTACCCTGTCTCTGTTAGGTAATATAGTTTTCATGCGTATAGTATGCGATATAATTCTGAAGTCGAGTTTTATAAATGGGCTGTTGACAGCACATAATAGTGCAATTAAAATTGGCATAGATTATTTAATGTCAACTTTAATAACTTCATTTAAAATATAATACTGTTCTTTATATATATTAAGTGTCCTGAAATGAATAAGAAAATGATAAGTGACTTATGATAAAAAATCTTTGACTTACATGTGTCTGCAATGTTTAAACGCAATTTCAATTTTAACGTTTTACATCTGATTAGAGACAAACATTTTTCGTTGCTTACGTAAATAATCAAGCTTAGTAATCGAACTTTTTGAAACTTGTTTTGTGTATCTCAATCAGCTAATTATCAGAGTCATTATGTTAAAAAGTGATGATGCTACAAATCCTTAGTTATTACCATTTCTCAATGTAGATAGTCCTTCCCACCTGTTCTATAGTGTATCCACCCTACTAAGCACTGCGATATAGCAGCTCTCTTGAATTATAGTGATGTTGTTAGAAAACTTAGGAATCGTATTCACTTGAAATGCAGAGTGAAACGTATGAGGTTATCAAATGATACGCTTAATTTTGGTATACTTTTCTACACTTGCATGCCCAGAGAAATATATATCATTCCGTGTAGCTTACATTTTCCAGGAAATTAGCTACGTTTGATAAAGTTGAATGTACACATAACTTTTTGTACTTCTTTCATCGCCGCTGTTAACAGTGGCAGACATACACGAAGAAATAGCTATGCCCCATCACATACAGAGGTACATATTGTTGTATCAACATTTGTTGTTCATGATCTCTTTAACATTCATGCATCAATATGTAAAATGCAGCCCATCTTCTTGAAAAGTAATTTCTCTAATCACTGTTTTCATCTAAACATTCATCAGACAAATGTGATTACAATTTTTGTATAACCCGATTCTTAAGACTTATCTGATTCTAGATTGTCTTAGGTGAAAAATGATCATAGATACCTTTTGTTGTTTTTAAAAGCCAAAATAACAGCCTTTCACTTCAAAATATCTTTATTTACACACACATCTACCACATCAAGACTTACTCATACACACTATACTAGGTACCCGATGATTCCTATTAGTGCTTACAGACAATACGTTATAAATTACATGTATAATGATATTGCAGTCAAATGTCTCTCTGCAATAATGATGACACAGTTTACAAGCACAGACATAGCAACAATAAAATATGTTTCACTTAATAGTCATAATTTCATGAAATATATTCATGCGTTCAGGATACTTTTGTTACGGAAATTAAATAATGCGACTTCATTCGTGTATCGGTATATATCCGTTAATTTTTCCAAACAAACTCTATTTTAAGGATATATACTACTACTACTACTACAACTACAAATAATAATAAAAATAATAATAATAATAATAATTACAAAGAAAGAAAAATATATATTGACCATATTCTCTTTTTCCTAACAATTGTCTAAAATGGCTTTAACTTTAAAGCTATACATGTTCAATTTAAACGATAAATTGTATGGCAAATTGTATGGCAAATTGTATGGCAAATATGTTTATACACTTTTGAGACAATCTCCAAGTATTTGAAACGTGGAGATAAATAGGCATCAGCTTATACATTATGTGTATCTGTATTTTACAGAAATACAGGATGAGTAAAATATTTTCTTACTTCAAAATACAAATCCAGACCATTTTCTTTATAATATGTAATTCTGAATAATTAAAGGCACAATAGAGCAGAATGTGTGTGATTTGATGATTTTAAAAGATCCTGAAAATAATGAAACGTGACAACTTATAAGCTGAAATAATTTGTGAAGATTCAAATAAATAATTTATAAATAAACGAGAGAAAATTATTTTGTTTGTTGTTGCCTGTTTTATTGAACCTTGTGGATCACGAATTATTACGAAAACCAGACCTGACGACAAAAACGGATACGTCATCTTCGACTAGTGGGACAGTTATGGGTCACGTTTAATTAGTTAAATATCTACTTTAAACGGGAATAGAGAACGCACATAATAAACACATTAAAGGTCACTCGTGCGTGTCGCTTTTGGTGACCGAACAGGACTTATATGTGTAATTCTCATGTAAGGAACAATTTCGAATTGTTTCAAAATGTTATCATTACAAGTTTCTTTGGAGGACAGTTTCCTTTACAAGAAAGCAGCTTGGAATGGTTCTGAATGATGTTGAGAAATTACCATTCAATTAGTATCAATATCATGTGACTCAAAGTCAGGTCATTTTTCTGAATTTATATCTTACCTAATGAGTCCAACCCCCATCCCCACCCTAATTGTCTCTCTGCTCATGTGCAATGAAATATATTATCATTGTGGGCAATGAAATATATTATCTTTGTGATTATTTATTTCTGCTTTATTAACATTTCCCAATGTAGATAGTCCGCCCCACCTGTTCTATAGTGTATCCACCCTACTAACGGATAAGTTTTATCTGCGAAAACATTCTTAGCATTAATTCTGCCCTGGGCAATGAAATATATTATCATTGTGGTTAGAATTTAGTTTGATTTCAGTGAGTTCTAAACCATGGATAATATTGTCCGTGCTAAGAGTACACTAACCTAATATATTTTATTGTTTATACTATACCTTTTACATTTAAAAGACATATGCATAAACTTTCTGTATTTAGTTCCATCTCAATTATATGTATGTCATTATGCAATGGGGTGCTCTATTAGTTTGACACCATACTAATTTTACCATTATGGTGTTTTATAAGGCGGCCTCTACTCGGTATTTTCTACGGTAGCTTTACACGGTCATCCTTTATGAAATGATATAGGGATGTTGTTGTGAGTAGCAATAAAAAAAAAGCTGTTTAAACATACATTGTTTGGTAAAATAAATAATACAAGTACGCATTTTTAAGTTGTGCAAAACACCACCGAGTTAGATAAAAGAGTCTTTTCTAAGTGACTAAGTACAGACTATTTTTAATTATATATCATTAGTTGTTCTGCAAGTTATAAATAAGCAATTAATCACTAATGTCCGCCTTGTTTGAACTATGTGTAGGTCTCAGTTAGCTCTGTTCTCAGGCTGATATGCATGTCTTCCTCCTCGTCTCTCTCTCTCTCTCTCTCTCTCTCTCTCTCTCTCTCTCTCTCTCTCTCTCTCTCTCTCTCTCTCTCTCTTGTCTTTTATCAGTGACGCATCCTGCCTATCTTACATCCTATATCAGGTTGCCATGGAATTTAGCGTGAAAGTGGGCTGGTTTATTGATTGGCTTTCATTTCTTAAAATTGAGTGGTTGGGACATGAGGTAATTTCTATCTACATGAATATAAATTGAGTAGATGTAGAGTTTTTAAATGCTGTGCAAGACAAGTCGATATACAATCATTCTTGAACATTTAAATTAAACTTTGTAACGATAAGTAAAAAATAACGTGATCCAAAGATAATACTCACCGTTGTTTACATTTTGCACGGTCTCGTAGCGTGTTAATGTTTTACGCCACGATCTTCAATGTACACAATATGGCATATAATTATGCAAATATCGGTCACCGGAATTATGTGTATTATTCGTTTTCGATATGTCGGTCGCTGCCGAGCGTGATTTCAATATAGAGACGATATATTCGTTAATGTTCGAAGATTTCATAGTGCTCGCATTTCATGACGAGAACCTATACGTACGTGATGTTACCCCAAAATTGCCTTTTAAATAGAATTGAATCAGTTGATATGTATCAATGCCCAAACATTTTTTGCAAGTGAATTTTCCCTCATATGCACTATTGTGCCTTTAAAAGCCACTGACTGAGTGTATAATCCTCTCCTCGGTTACTCCTGAAATTACATCTCATAGTCTCCTAGTGTGTTTCTTTAACGGTGTGTAACTGCAGATCAACTACTGGCATTATACATTGATTGGCTTTTTTTCATCCGGCCATTGTTGGATAACTTATGGCAGTCAAAATATTTCACTGTATGACAAGTTAAAAAATAATCCAACTTGTATTTTGCATTACTGTAGCCGTAATGAGTAGGGAACATGGGTCAAAGCTCAATAGGTAAAAACTTTTTTTGTCATCATGAACTCGCGACCTTAGGTATTAATTATATTGTCAGGCTTGCTGCCCCATATCTCAGCATTATTAAGACAGCTGGATATACCATCACACTTGTTTAATTTACGTGTTTTCACATTCCTGAAGTTTGCAATATTGAAGTTACAAGCATGATAAGCAATTAAATTGTATTGAGTGGAAATGTTGGCATTGGAATCTGATTCGCCTATATTAATTGCATCACGTTCTTTTTTGCAGCACTCTTGACCATAACATACAAGTAGATTAAAAATGAAATGGTCCTAGCTGCGAGCTGTATTATAGTGGTGATCTTCAATTTATCAGGACTTTAAACCTACTTGCCGTGTAAATCCTTGAAAATTCTAACAACTTTCTTTCACATGTCAGCACATATTTCTTTCACAGCGTGTCGAACGGTTGAATTTGGCTCAAATAGTTGAAAATCATCCACTACGTTGCCAAAGTTTCTTTGCGAATTGCCAAACATACGGTTATAGATGCATTTGTATATGAGTAATGGTCACAATTACTTTATGACAAATTCAACTGTTTAGGGACAAAGGAATATTGTTGAATTCGCCTAACCACGAAAACAAAGAACTTTGTGAGCGTAATTTAAGTCGTGACAGGGTAAATAGGAAATTAAGTCCTTTGAAATTCGCGGAAATTACCAAAATTTGAGGTATTATCCACATAGGTATCTTCATAAACAATTAAACGGTAGCCGTAATACCGGTAGTACAACATCTTTCTGCCTATGTTGCGTTTCAGTTAAGTGTAACTAATGCTTCTCCACACCTTTCGGATCTTTGTTGACGTCCTCATTTAAAGTTAACGGATAAGTTTTATCTGCGAAAACATTCTTGACATATATCTTAACTATAAATACAAAACAGAGATATTATTGGCCTTTTCATTTAATTTAATGTTAAGTTGCCCGTAGACAACGATACAGAACAACACATTCTGAACGGATTATCACAAACAGATTTGCGATGTTTATTTTGTTTACAAAATGGTTTCGTCATTTTAACTGTTATAAGGTACTGTAAAACTAACCTCGCAAGAATGTTTTAATATTACCTATTCGTAAACAAAACCTAAAAATATGTTTTTTTAAAAAACATAATACAATGCATTCACGTAAAAAAGAGATGAAAAGATAATACATTTTCCTTGAAAGTTGTTCAGTTTTAATATTGTGTATATGTACAAATGTGTATAAATTACACACAGAACATGTATCCATTCATATTGATCCGGCAAAGTCCATTGATAATGTGTTTCCCTGAAGTTACTGGCAATCGGTACATGTAAGCCATCTTAACAGCTCTTTTAATTATTCTCAGAAACATATAACGATATAATGTACAATAATTAAAAATTTTACCAAGGACTTATGTACATATGTGTTTCAATGGAAGGCATCGTGGTTGTAAATATAGTAATATAATGTAGTTGTAACCCATTGAGGTATACTATATATATATATATATATATATATATATATATATATATATATATATATATATATATATATATATATGCATTGTGTCAATCAAGTAAAATATCACATAATTTACTGCCTTGGGTGCCATGGTTCAGTACATTCTAACACGTCTTAGGACTTCAAGGTAGAAATCCATATAAATACTTTGTTTGCTGTTTGCTGTGTGCAATGTTGAATAATTGTTAAACTAAAAATAGTAACTAAAGTGCGATATGTACGAGAATAATATAAATGACAACCAGTAAAAGACATTGCGCTTATATTAAAGACCTTGTTGATAATGCAATGTTTACACTGAAGCCACTATGATCTATACTGGTATGGAAAGATAGAAAACGTTTGAATGAAATTTCAAAACCTGGCCACAATATGTATCAGATAGGGCAGATAAAGACAAAAGCAAAAACAAAATCAGAACTAATTTGGTGGACTGGAAATTGTTAAGTAAGCACAAGCTCTCTTGAATTTATTCATCTTAGTTAAATGCTTACAAAGATGTTCCTAACTAAACACGTGACATGAACATACAGTAAGAAACCAAACATGGCATATGTGCATTAGGATTAAATTAAACCCGTATATATTTCACCAAATCCCATTTCTCCACTACAATGGCAATAAGTGCCACTTGGCAAACGTATGAATATTGCATTATATATGTATTGGTAATATGCAAACTTAATTTCTCACAAAACTGTTTTCCTCAAACATGAATTTGTATTTTCTTTATCATAAAACCTAAATACAATAATGTTAATATAAATGTATTTATAATCCAATTGCTGTGAAATCTTGAATAACTTGTTCAAGGCTAGTATGGAAGTACCGATATAGAAATGATTTATGGCGTTCCATACTACAGAAAACATTAAAACCCGGTATACCACTAAAAACGATTTATGACACCCTAGATATTCTTATGTTTGCTTTGGTTTATATAAAGTATGATGTCCATGAATTACAAGTAGTAATACAAGACGAACTTCGAAAAACCGAATCCGTTTCCATCGCAAATATTGTGCTGCATTTTGTTAAAAATACCTTTGTATAATGTAGTTATTTTAAGCACCACCAACACTGTAATATTCCGACGCGAGTGTCTGGGAGTTTGCATTAAATTTTCATCAGTTGACAGATGGAACAATATATTCCTCAGGGATGTAGCAAGATGAAAGTATATAATATACACTCTTCGAATGCTACTACTACTACTACTACTCCTACTACTACTAATAATAATAATACTTAAACTACTACTATTACTACTACTTCTACTAATACTAATAGTAATAATAATAACAGTAATATTATTGCATATTAGTGGTATTTGTAGGAGTATTATTATTATTACTTTCTTGTAGTAGTAATAGTAGAAGTATGTTTGTTTGTTTTGGTTTGACGCAATTTTCAGCACTATATTAGCTATACATGGCGGCCAGTAATAATGGTGTATGAAGAACCCGGAAAAGCCCGGAAATAGTCACCTACCCACGAGAAGCTACTGGCAAACTTTCTCACATACCCACATTGGCCGAATGCGAGACTCGAACCCACGTAGACAAATGTGAGATGTCGGTGATCCGTAAAGGATACTAAACCGCTCGGGGCCCCAAGTACTAGTAGTAGTAATAGTATTGTTATTTATATTATTGTTAATACATACTGATGATAATATTCTTCAGATTAAAGAAGACAAATATCACCGTTAAAAAAAAGCACCGCAGCCACAGCCACCCCAACAGTAGAATGATCAGTACCTTATACTCAAAAACGTTTTTGTGTATGTTAGTTGTTGAATAAATTGCAAATCACAAACTGTAACTAAAGTCAGATGTGTTACCTGATATCATCTGCAACACATTGTAATGACCTTGGTGTGTTGATTGGATCAATAAGTGATTATAATGAAGTTAGAATACCACACTCAACAAACAGTACATATTCTGCTGAATAACGTTAATAAAGACATAACCTATCTTATACTTTATAAATCACAGGAAGTATGTAAATAAGAATATGAAATCTAAAATACGAAATTTGTCTCAAGTCTCAAGTCTGGGTTAGGCCAAATAATATTTTTACAAAATCTTATACATACATATATACATACATACACACATACATACATACATACATACATACATACATACATACATACATACATACATACATACATAAATACATACATATTTATAAAATATGAACTAATTTATAAAATATTCAAATTCTTTATGAGAAAGGAATGCATTTTGCTTAGTTTGTTGTCAAGCCTAAACGGATGACAATAATACAATTTAATTAGTGACTTTTTACGTATTACAGGAAGAAAATATATGGGTAATCAGTTGTAATAATACCATTGCTACCCATTGTTTCCTCTCCTCATCCATATAACACCAATACTTGAGAGTAGCAAAAACATAGTCATGAATTCCACAAGGATAGTCTGGAATACACGTTAGTCCATTTGTAGCCGTTTAACTAGGTTCAGTAAATAACGTACTCGTGTCTCCAGAGTTGCACCACGGGAGTATTTCACCTCTATGAATGCACGCGTCATTGCATCAATATTCCCAGTTATCATATTTATCGACATAACACCATCGGTACGATTTATTTTTATGATATCCGCACTCCATGCCGGTCCTACATTTGGTGTTTCCAGCGGTGAACAAGTCACGAAACGGCTTTTCTGTATAAATGCCGTGGCAGTGTATAAGTGTATATCACCATGCCTAATAGATGTAATCTGTATTCCATGATGCGACAATATTCTACAATATAATACAAGATTAACCAGTTATTAACTGTTTAACTAAAATGTATGTATGTATGTATGTATGTATGTATGTATGTATGTATATAATTTATATATATATATATATATATATATATATATATATATATATATATATATATATATATATATATATATATATATATTATAAACGTTTCAAGGAACTCATCAAGCAAAGTTATTTTAACGATTATATCAAGAACATTTTGGTGTTTCAAAGCACAGGAATTAGGTACTTGTAACATCTTGCTAGTTTCACATTAGATCACTTGATTTTTACCTGCAGGATAATGGTTTGAAAGCATGAATATTTGCTGTGAAATTGTTTTAAAGTAAGCACTTACCTAAATGATATTTACTCTGGTTTAAGTTGAAGTCTTCAGAAAGCTGTGATTGAGTGTAACCTAGGTCAGGTAAATTACTACAGAAAACAGCTTAATTCAGGTGGAACATATCAACATCATGATGAACTTTACTTATCCTCTCAGAACTATGTAGACTCCTGTGAATGTCAAGATTTTTACATCTCTATGTCGATATGTTTGTACGTCTCTCTCTCTGTCTCTCTATCTCACTCTATCTCTCTATTTTTCTCTCTCACACACACACACTCTCTCTATAAATGTATATGTATATATATATATATATATATATATATATATATATATATATATATATATATATATATATATATATATATGCAAATGCAGAGTATGTTATCATATTTGTGATGATATTGTAAAATTAATTGAACACATTTGTCCACCACATAAGGTGCAATATATTTGCACTACCGAAGCAAATGTTTAATGTAGTATCAAGATATACAAATAGTTACACGTTTTCAGCCAAAGTAAATAATACCACCTCGAGCAAATTAGTTACAAAGTAATAAATATCCCAGAGCCAGTGCAACATTCGGTATGCTGTATTCCAACGTATGGAATAGAAGAGACATTAGCATCCAGACCGAACTCATGGTCTACAGCTCAGTTGTGCTTTGGACACTAGCTTACACATGCGAAACATGGACGGCGCACCACAAGAAGCAGAGCCCCTTTCACACCACAAGTCTCAGGAAAATCCTCAACATCAAGTGGCAGAAAACGTCTCCAGACACTGAGGTTCTAACCCAAGCAGGTCTCCCATCATCCACATCTACTTGACGCCGAGGCAGCTGCGATGGGCGGGACATGTTGCACGCATGCCAGAACATATATATATTGAGAACTACAGTAATGAAAATAACCCCACGTAGCTCAGAATAAATTCTTCAAAGACAATCCGAACGCTGCATGGAAAGCATTTAATATAAACCCTGATTCATTGGGGGAAAACAGATTGCAATCGAGTCACATGGCGTTAATATGTGCACAAATGCTCCAAGTTGTGTGAATGTAGCAGAACAGAAGAAGCAGAGCTAAAGTGGCAAGTGTCAAATGTTATCAACCTTCCTGGATATTCCCCTCTCATCCCCTGTACTATATGTAAACTAACATTCTGAGCAAGGGTTGGCCTGATCATCGACATGTGCACCCACAGAACAGAAGCATCAGCTCTTACCCTCAGATGACTAGGGAGGATCTCATGGAATCAACAAACGAACAACACACAATATAATATAGACCAAGCGATATATAATAATTATAATTATTATACAACGGAGCAAAGACGTTATAAGTTAATGACAAATAATAGTTAATCATACGCGTTGACATTAACAATAATTATACTGTCAAAGGTGATTTGTAAGTATTTTCAACGTTATGATTGATGTTATCAAGAACATTATTAAGCCGGAGACACGTTTGTATCCCGTTCCATGATGAAAATGCAAATAAATATTTTTTAAATTCAATGTAGTTGGCATGCAATGAACAGTAAACACTGAGAAAACGATTATTTACCGCATGTAACTTTAATCCATTGTTGACCCCCAGACCCCTTGAAGCTAATCGCTGGAACAGTTTGTGTTATAGAAATAATATGTTGTTTAGAGTGAAAGGTTTGCTATACATGTATACTCACCTTTTACTATCAACAAACAAACATTGGAAGTTAAATTTATGTAAGTTCAACAGATGATGATTACTTGCGCAAAGGCAAATATTGTAAACAAATAACTAAGTAACGCGATTACCATTTATCAAAATGATGTATAGATCACTGTAAGTGTACGTCAGGCTATGCAAGTGACGACACATACCACACTGACATTGCTCTATGTTGCAAACGGTTGATTAAACGTGTTTCATGCTCAAATTTAATTTGTGATACATTCGAGTGTTCTGCAGAAAAACTTTTGCAATGGAAAAGGAAAGAGGACGTTAAGATTGTCTAATTTTGTGTGTAATAACACAACCACTTTCGTACACATGAACACACACATACAAATTCATTTATATACCAAACATAATAATCACATAACAGCGATATAACAAATGCCACTTAAGTATATGTTCCTATAACAAATATAATTGAATTTGCTTTGTTTAAAAAGTATGCAGCTGGTCAATATTTAATTTTAACAATACAAATAAGCTTCAGTAGAATAACTGTTAAAATGCCGAATAGTTTAAAGGTTAATGTGATGATTTAAGCAGATTTTAACAAATTCTTTCTCAGTTTTGAAAAAAAAACACAAGTTTTTGGGAAATGTAAAAAGTGAATTATTTATCGTACGAACTGCTACATATGGGTATCATGAATACTTTTGAAACAGTCTATTTATGAACAAAGATCGACACAGATAATGAAACGCCTTTGTTCAGTAACCCCGTGCAAAAGTCAACAAATTGCATTTAAGTTTAGTCTCTTAATATAGAACCGATATCCTATGATAAAGCGATGTGAAGCTATATATTATTGTGATTAAATTAGATACATGGGGAGAGTAATGATACAATGTATGTTTTCCTTATAACAGTAGTTGAACCAATTGGAACTTAATTAGAACGGAACTGTCTGGCTGTGAGCAGTGATTGTACGAGTGAGAATCCTTATCTGCTTTTGTGTCCAGTGTTAGGTTTTAACTAGACTGAATTATATAAATTGGGGGAGTGGTTTTAATAAGATTTACAGACTTGACAAAGTAGATTTTTTTGTTAGCTTTCAGTGTGAAATGATTAATTGGATTTTCTCTCTGTTTTAATTGATACATGGTAACTCTGCAGGAATGTAGGGATTTTCTTATGTAATGTAACACAAGGCTAAATGAATGTTAATAACGGTAAGGTAAATAAACATGTAAATAGCAAAATTATTGTATTGATTTATTTTGTAATGCATCACGTTACATTATCTAGTAGCGTATATGAACAAATTAGAGCTTTATAATAATAATAATAATAATAATAATAATAATAATAATAATAATAATAATAATAATAATACAGTAATCCTAATAATAATTATATTTGTAAAATTAATCACATAGAAACAAAAATCACCTTAATAGAATATTGCTGTCATACCGAGAGATCGCCCATAATATAAATTGTCAGAATAATCATGTATATGCATTTGCAATTTCCTTGTTTATTGTTCAGTACGTTTTAAATTGAAGACCATTTCTAATGTGCGAAGAGTACACGTATAATATGTCTGACATCATGTGAAGTAGACTGTGTTGCCATTAGAGATCTTTTGCTTCGGACAAATATTTGTACTGAAGCCTGTATCTTCATTATTGATATATTAACCAAGATTAATTTGCTTAAGGTTTCAATACCCGGTCAAAATATGTATTACAGACGACATATAAACATAAACACTATACACAAAATAAGAACAGTTCATGGACTTGGGCAATGACGTGAATAATTGCTTTCCAAAATATCGTTGAAATATTCGCAACACATTGACCTAACACATTCACTTCCCTTAGTAAATAAGTAACATTTCTTTATAGCTGAAAATATAAATACGGTGGATTTGACCAAAATGACTTTCATAAAATGCCAAGTTAATATGTTTCCCCAAAACTTACTATTCCAGATAAATTTAAAAAAATGTAGGTACAATAAAATTTCAAAATTGACCTGAAATGTAACCACACGTTTTATATTTAATGTTGCTAGTGTCGTTTTCACCGATACATGAGTGAATTTATCATGATTAACCAAATTAGATACAACGAGATGTATTTTTATATGTGTTGCTGAATCTCCTCGACAAGTTAGCTGCATTTGATTCTATATATTTATTCAGGTATGAACGTTTGGAGAAGTATACATAAATGAAGATAGATAAGCTCGTACGTTTTATTCTATATTGCAAGATTTTTTGGATGATGTTAAATCGGTTATTATCATACCATCATCGTTGATAATTCAAGACAACTGGTATATAGCAATAATTTGTATGGCGGAAACATTAACGAAAAAGGTGCGAGCTGACTTTCCAAAAATGGATCAAGATGGGTTGATTGCTATTGTGTCATCTATAGACATGAAGTTTACTCCAGTTGTCCAGATGATAAATAACATTCATGTGTAGCTTTCTGTATAGCACCAAACCAGACCCCGTAATTAAGTGGTGAGCTGAATGTATTCAAAAATAACTACAGTGAAACTAGTCAACACATATACAAAGTCGTTATTTAAATAAACATGTGGTTTCATTCATTGAAGATTTTCTTCTGTTATACAGAATCTTCTTCCAGCAAATTAAAACCTATAGACGCTGAAACAGAAGCACTTTTAAGTCTTCAATTTGGGATTGACACGTTTGATCCTTCCAATTTTGTTCCAACTTACAAATATTCATATGAATGCATTTTCGCTGCCGTAATTCAGGAACCATTGATATATTGGTGTACAAATATGGTGTGGTTATAATGTAGGTACGATCCACACCGGATCTAAGTCGATCAAGTTTATGTATGATAACGTTTGTAGATTCAATCACATATCAATGTCCAAACGGCTTCTGATGTTCAAATAATTCTACACATACATGCCATCATCATTGATTACGGCCAGAAGCATAAGAATGAGGAAAACATACGTTACAAAAAGGAAACAGTATTGAAGGTAACATGTTAACAACTAAGACTTCCTAGAGTTATCCTTTTAAAATAATGACTGTGATAAATTGCTGCTGGAGATCTACAAAACTGTATCCACGACGCAAATTTATATAATTGGAATATGTAAGAAACCGGGCAAAATGAATGCTCTGCTTGTATCATTTTTCATTTAAAAACCGTAACGTTTCACATGCTGTTAAACATTACATACGCTTTAGGATCAAAAACTTTAGATCATTGTCAGTTGTCATGTTCTCTTAATTTTTTGGGGGGTGGTGGGGAATAACAAGATGTAACGCACATTCTTATAAGCAGCAGAGAGGGTTAACCCTACAACTTTGTAGAAAAGTCAATTCGGCAAACTGAGACTTCCTCGTAAATAGTAAAAAAGCGTCAATTCGGCAAACTGAGACTTCCTCGTAAATAGTAAAAAAAGCGTCGATTCGGTAAATAGAGGCTTCCTCAAAGACGCCAACGTTGTTGTCATTCACCCTCTCTGCTGCTATGGGTTACGATTTTAACCGACTATTTGATCAAGTCCTTAGGATCTCACAAACAGACTAATCGCTAACACCTCCTCTTGTAGATCAATCAAATTATTTGACTGGTCAGTAAGTCTAAAATTAATTCTCTTTAACGAATTATTATGGCATCGCATATAGACAGGATTAACTGGGTTTTCAATAATTAGGAATCCTGGAGGAGCTATTGGTGCAAGCGAATAAAGAATATATCCTTGCTGAGCTTGATTTGATTGCTCTAGATTAATTTGATAGCTTCCTTCAATTGCATCACATGCTAAATTGAGCGCAATTATTACTGAAATATTTACATTGTGCGGAGCGATATGCCTACCGCCACCATCTGGATCATTATTATGTTTGAGGATAGTTGAATCTGGTTTTTGTAGCGCCTTGATATCGGTTTTAACATTTCTTGCTAGTTCCTCAGCGTTATATCCGGGAAACTTGAAATTATGTAGATTGTCTTCTGTGATATTGTAACCGGTTAGGAATCGTTGTTTACTCTCGCTGTTGTCATTAATTATTGTTTGAATAATTAGTTCATAGATATATTCCATGTCAGATATAAGTTGATTTATTATTTCAACGTGTTTTTGCGATTTTGTTTTCCGTAGTTCTAGTTGTGCTTGTTGTAATCGATTAATTTCATTAAAATAACCAGTGATGTCAGTTAGCGTAAATGAAATAATAACAGATGAGTCGGCTGTTCTCTTAATGATAAAATCCCATTGCAATGTGTCTTTGTTGGTAAATATATATCTATCGGCGATTTTTCCTTTTCTTATATCAGATAAATTATCTCGATAACTGGGATTGATTTCATGATATAATTGTACGTCCGTGGTTAAGTCGGTGGCTGATTTTTCTGGTGGTTTTTCAGGCCATCCTAACACTGTTCTTAACGAGCTGTTATAGATATCTACAATGTATCCCTCTGTGCTTATTTCGATCGACGACGAGAGCGTCGGTTGATGAAGATTAATAGCTATTTTTGATTCTTTTCCCGTGATTGATTTTATTCTGCGCTGAATTTCAGCATTGATTTGCTTAATTTGGTACGACCCAGTTGGTAACGAAACAGTTTCCCACGCTGGAGTACCATCGGGTTTATTCTTATACGAGAACACCAGTGTGTTATTGGGTTGCTGACCGCCAAATGCAACAGATCTGATATTAGGCCAGCTATGATATACTCGTAATTTTGCCAGCGCGATCTCACGCACTGGAATCGGAGAAGGGAAGTTCACACTAAATTCAGGGTTTGTTGATGTTATTGATATCATGCTTGTTCGTATCGGAGTGGTATTCTCCGCGATTCGTTGAAGCAGTTGCAATTCGTTGAATTGTAGTGACATTATTATTAACGCTGTCTTCAATTTCCAATTTCGACATCGCACAGCTATACAACTGTGACATCGCGGAAAATTCAACATCGGATATGAACGAATTATCTATTGACAGCAAAATCAATTCGGATAATTTCGAATATGCGTCTGATACCCCTAAATATCTCGCTGTAACGTCGCTGAGTTTTTTCTGAGAACACGATGATAACGTTTTAGTTATCGCGGTGGCGACTGCCGCAATTGATGTTACTGCCGAGAACGCGATTGGAACTGCAATCGGAGCCATCATAGTCACCGTCAATAAAATAACTCCCGCGCTGGCCATTACACCAGATACCGAATACACGGTTACATCGATGACGGTAATTCTCCTGCGGTATTTTTTTTATTTTTTCACGATAACGCTCAGAAAGCGATTTCAAGTTTGCGGAAAATTCTTTTACGGTGTCGAATCGATATTGATGAGATGACGAAGTCATTGTTGTTGTTGTTATTTTAAACCCACTGGCGTTTTCAATTATTCTATCATTGAAAGGGCTTTAGGATCGGACGAGGGTTTACCGAGAAATTCTATTATCCAGGGTAGAGACTCCCTAACTATATTCTCATCGGGGTTGTTTATATTGATCGACATTAAGTTCATTATCCCCGGAGATGATGGTATTTTATCGATGTTATACGTCAGCGTGTTAACACCGGTAATATTTATATGGTCGACAATCAAATCAAATCTGTGTTCGTGTATTATTTTCAATCGGTAACAACCTGGTTCACTAGTATCTCTGTAGATGAAATTAAAAACATCCATATTTCCACGGACCCAATCAAGAGTCCCACTATCAACTACGTATACGAAGTTGCGAACGGAGACGATGTTGTGTGGAATTTTTACTTTATTGATAACCGCGCTAATCTCCTTGAGGGTTATACCTGTCATAAGTAGTTCTCCAAAGAATCTATTGATAGCTTCGTTAGTCGGTTTTTGTTCGTCAATAGCTTTTTAACTTCAGCGAGAGTCATGCCTGTCAACGATGTGGTTTCAGACGCAGGTGTTCTCCCTAAAAATTTATCCACGATGGTATTAAGTGTTGTTTGTCTCACCATAAACATATTAATATCCTTGAGAGTCATCGTAGATGTAGCCGAGACACCAAAGAAACTATTAGCGACGTAGGCATTGTGAGTATGCTTGCCAATAAACTCGCTAATTTCAGCGAGAGTCATGCCTGCCACAAGCGGGGTTCCAAAAAACTTAACAACGACGTCGTTAGTGGGTTTTTGTACCTTTTCAAGATTTTCTATTAGTTTAAGAACATCGTTGTAAATATTGAAATAATTTGCCTTAATTTCTTCAGGACTCATCATTTTATTCGTGCTCGTGTTATAAAAGAATGAAGTCAAAAGTTTGTTGATTCTTAAATTTTTTGGGATTTGATAATGACTGTTGAAGTTAGAAAATGTTTCCGTGATATCTTGGGATTTGCTACCCTCAAAGAACTTATTGATGGCTTCGTTGGTGGGTTTTTGTTCGTCAAACGCGCGTTTAATTTCAGCGAGAGTCATGCCAACCACAGATGGGTTTCCAAAGAATTTATGTACAACATTTCTTCGAAAAGCATTATAACTCCGAAGATGATCATCTATCTCACGGTCGTGTTTTTCAATTGCGTCGGTGATCGTGGACACAAGTGAACCTGGCTTAAGTCGTCCGTCGCTGGAATACAGCGCAATAGAGTTTTCAGCGGCGTCGCGCTGCCGTATTAAAATGTCATCCGCGGATATATCACTAGATTTCAATTTACCCTGGCGATCTTGAAATACAACTATTTCGTTCGGGTCAACACTTACTAAATTTAATGTCTCAGCGATTTCATCTTTAATTATTTTTTTTACATCCTCGATAGAACCCGCAGATGTTTCCGCGGTGGGTTCCGACATTGACAGAGATAGCCCATAAATATCAATCATTATTATAAAGACTCTAGTATTTTCAATTTATTGATTCTCTAAAATTACCTTGTAATTTCCCACTCGTGTATTTATTTACAACCAGATGAGGTGGTTTCTGTGACGATGAAATCTCCACGAGGACATTTAATACTTCATGGCCGCATATCGGTGGATCATTTAATTGTTGTGTTGGCAGCGTGGAATAAAAAATCGGAAACTCTTTAAGTTTCATCGAACAATTTATATACCGCATAAACTCGCTTGGCGGAGCTAACCCATATGAATCAAAATAGACAATCCCACGCGGATCGATCGCGTATGCAACCCAGTGAGTTCACGATCCGTTACTGTTATCAAGATTGATTATTCCGGTTTCAACGCGTTTAGGTTTTCTCGGTAATTGATCTCTCATAAAAACCCCTCTGAAGTTTTTTATCGTTAGTTTTTTAGCAGCATCAATTAAATCAAAATTGGACATAGGGAGAATTGGGTTTTCAACTAATAAACCGTTCCTGGTATTCTTAGACCTGATCCGTGAATGGATCTGCCGCTGTACCATGAATACTGGGTTCCTGGTAGGTACAACCCCTTTCCCTTTTTTTATATCCTTTCCCAGTTGCCTTTTTTAATGCCATCCCTGCCGCGGTACCAACGGCTCCCAACGCTTCCGCTTTCGCCACCGCTGGAGCAGCCGCTGCAATCAATGCTGGTATTGCGGCTAACAATGGAAATATACCGCCTGATTTTATCATGTTGGCGATTGCGGCTTTCGAAAAATCAATTTGAACCCCTCGCTTATTTTTCATTGCATCATTGAAATGTTTTATTTGACGATCCATTAATGATATTTTATGTGTACCACCGGACATCTGCGCTGGTTTCAACGTTATTGTGGTTCCACATTCTTTAGCGGATTTTTATCGCAATTTCTTGACCTGACCATCAGTCTGCTTGACACTAACAACATTATATGGCATTTTATTGTAAAACACATTTATGCTTTCAATTGATCTAATTGGAAACTCGAAAAGTTTCATTTACATATTCTCCACTGGTGCATCAATAAATCTCATTCGTCCGCCAACTCCTTCTAACAACATTGATTTGTCGCTGAGAATGACAGCAACCGCTCTATAATTAACACCACCGGGAGCTATACGAGCCCTAAAATGAATGTCAACAACGGATTGTCTCATTAAATCAAGATTTTCCAGCGAAAAGTAATAAATCGGATACAATTTCTTAAAATCGAGTTGTGATATTTGTAAACCTGTATCAACATTTTGATCACGACCCATATATGACAGCATCCGATGATATACACGTGCTATATAGTTATTGTTGTAATCAAGTTGTATATCCTCGGTTGGTTCTTGTTGTCCGTTTATTCTCAGCGAGACTTCTCTAACACCTAAATGATCAAATATCATATGGCTGCGTTGTTGATTACCAACTCGCTCATTATTCTGCAGTGCTATAAATATATGACGTGGAGCTGAAACGCCTTGTTTTGATGCCAGGTGCCATGTGAATATATCATCGACATTATCCTGTTTGACATCAGTCGTTGTTGTTAGCCAACTTAGCAATGATTTGCCACCTGTTTCCATAAATGAGAGTAGCCGCTCTTCTCTGGTAATTGATGGGGTCATTACTGGCATCCACAATACTAATTTAGTTATTTTAACTTTACCCTCAGCGGCACCAGTACGCCAAATAAAATCGTTGTCATTGCCTTTTCGCACTAACGCGATTGTGTGTTTGGCTCCATAGATGACTTTTCTGACATTTCTGCAGAATCCAAATATGTGGTGGAGTGGAATTGCACACGAAAACTTTTTCTATTGTCCTTCCAATGTTAATTTTCGTGTTGCAAACCCTAGATTGAAATTACCATTAACACCTCCGAGAATATCAAACGCAGCTCCGGGTCTAGCTCGACGTTCTGTATTAGCTGCTTCTTGTTGATTAGCAGCTGAAGTGTCTTGCGTTGTTAACACTTTAATGTATTGAAGGTGGTCAGCGTTATCAGTAGTATCCTTTGCAAACATCATAGACGGACCAGCCGATCTTGTATAATCATCAGAATATCTCGCTTTTCCGATTATTGTTGTTGCAACATCAACCTCGCGTTCTATTGATTCAATTTCTTTTCCATCAATGAGATATCTTGCACTTTCAAATAACGCCATTATGCCATTATTAACAAAACCAACTCGGATATTTGGGTCATCTGCATATGGGGTATCAGCTGCAACATTTGTTACAAGTTTTCCCTCAATTTCGATAAATGCTTCACACGGCAAAAAGTATTTACTGGTATCTTGAACTTGAAGTTCAACTCGCGATCGTAGGTCGGGTTGTATTGCATGATATGAATAGTATTGATAATCACGGACGGAATCGTCTTTGCCCACTTTAGCATCCATATCAACATACTAGTGTTTTCAATTGGAAACGCTAGCGTTTTAACTCTTTGTAATCATCGTCGTTGAAAATTCTTCGAATTTCCTTTTCGTTTCAAACCACTTCCTGCTATCGCGTTCATGATAGCGTTATCTGTTACCGGCGACGGAGTCACCGAAGCAGCCAACGACGCTAGTTTTTCTTCCACTGCGTTATTTATTGCTTTGCTGATTTTTGCAGGCATCACTGTAGTTGATGGCAGTACTGTTGATTTCTTTCGCACCATTGATGCTATTTTATCTTTAGCAGCAGAAAATGCCTTTCCGGCAAGATTTCCAACGAAATCTCCGATTTTGCTGGGTCCCTTATCACGAATGATATCAATGGCTTTCATTGATAATTGTTTAGCTAGCGTTGCCACCTTGGGAGCCATTCTTGTAAATAACCCCGCAATGGTGTTGCCGAAACCATCTCCGTACCACGCTCTATAAACAGGTAATCATGAGTTCACCACGTAGACGCTTACGGGTTTATCATGGTTGTAGTGTATAATCATCTTGTTATAAAACTAGTAGTTTTTCAATTAGTGATCAATCGCTTACATCCATTGGATTTTCATCATAACGTAGAGCGTCTCTGTGATTTCCAACTAATTCAGCAATGAGTTCTCGATATACATTAATGTCCATGATACCGCCGGTAAATAATCGTCTGCAGATATCAGCTGCTTCATTAATTATCTCGACGGAGTTGTTTCCAGCTCGCTTTTCACCCATAGTACTTCTAACCGTGATATATCACTGAGAATATTTCCAGGACATGTCACGGTTGCGTTGAAATCTTTTGGATTTTAAATTGAATATCCTTTTGCGCTTGTTTTCTTAGAACCGGCTTCTGCTTTTATATCTATTTGTTCCGGGATTGGATCCTCCATATAAGGTGGTTGTTGTGGACCGCCTTTAACCACACCTAGAAAGTTATTATAACCAGGGTGCTGCAACGCTGAGATTCTATCCCCGCCGTGTTTCGCTAAATATAGTTTTGATGCCCATGTGTCTCTGTTTCTTATAACATCTTCAAACCCGTATTTTAATAAATTATCTCTTTTACCTTTGGAAAATTTTCAATAGCAAAATCAGCTAATTCGGAATCCGTATCGAGTTTTTCAATTCTATTTAATGCTACGACTGTAAATATATTTCTAGGTGAATAGTCTCTTCCTGCAGCTGCACCTTGTTGTTCTTCTTCGCTATCTTCAATTTCGCGCTGAGTTTTTATATCACTGGATAACTGTTGTATCCCTGCGCGTGTTTGTTCGGTCTCTGCTGCTATCTTTTCAAGCACACCAAGAACAGGCACTTCTCGTCGCTTGCCTTCCTCAGGAATATCTCAAAATATTGCTCGTTCTGTAACAGTTTTCACATCTTTGGTCGCACTTGTTATCGGAGTAAACAGTTGTTCACTTGACACAGAAAAGTCAGTCTGCGCTTGTTGTCGTTGTTGAAGTTTTTCGCGAAGTCTGTCTCGAACCGGTATAAACTTTTTAATTGCTGATAGCCGCTCTCTGGCTAATCTAGTTGTAAGCGATTCACCTACCATATATTGTTTGTGAACTGAGTTTTTAAATGTGAACTATCACAATTAAATACTGAGTTATTAGATAATGTACCAGCAATCTAACGTATTCATTTCCGACTAAGTTAAACTGTACGACGCTATCCGCGAGTGTTTCAGAAATAACATGGCTGGGGGTTTCAGAATTGTAATATCTGAGAACGGCAATGAACGATTTTTGTTAAGGACGCGGCAACAACAACAACTACGTGAAAATGGAGGCATCGCGGTGATTACTTGCTACCACGACCAGATCATCCAGTACGCACATAACTGCATGAGCAAACCCAAACTGCTAAGTATTATTTCAGGAGAAAATCCTATGTAGTTACAAAAAACGCTAAAACAAATAAATTTTATTAAATTTACTGAAAGCCTATTTTATAGTAACGCTCACGTGGTTAAGATACTGGTTTTTCCTCGGTTAATATTTTTCTAAGATCACGAACTTTAGAACTAATTTCAGCTCGTTTTTGATACTCTTGGCCGAGCTTTTGACGTATTGCTTCAACGGTGCTAAATAGCGTTATAAATACATTAATGTCGTTACCGTACAAACAAGCATTGATGGATTTTTGAATTCCTTTCACGAGCCTGTACATCTTAGGTAAAACATAACGACCCTTACTAGACTGATACTCAATATCTTCATATTCCGAGGTAATCTTGTCACAATCGAGATCTTTAGATAATATTATACCGTTATTTTTTAACTTTGAAATTTCAGCAATTTTAACATTTACATCGCTGATATTCATTATTTATATAATATATTTTATCTTTAATTATTAAAAAAAAATGCAAAATAAATGGTATAAATTATGAGCGGTTATTCATTCATGAGTCCTTTATTCAGGCCTTTGTGTAATTGTTAGGGTCTATCCATTCCGGATGCTCTTTTTTGTGACCCTAACACCGTTTCTATTAGCATGTAGCCCATTCTGTGCTACCCTATGGGGTTCCTCATGTGAATGCAGAGCTTTTTGCATCAATTTATACCATTTATTTTACACCCAATTACTTTGACAAACACATAATCTCCGGCGAGGGGTCTAACTCAGCAAACACTGAATTAGATCTCTCAGTAGGTATATGTTTGATTGGATGTTATTGTGGCGTGGGCATGGTAAACCAAACCAACTTGGCAACCCATGAAATCAAATTCATGGTTGCATGAGTTGGAAAAAACACCAACCCACGCTACCGAGAATGCGATAGCATGAGTTACAATGTTGGTTTGGCTGAGGGGGTCCACCCTTTTCCCCCCCAATTAATAGAAAAACATCTTTCGTTTCGCCATCAAATAATGTATCTGCTATGGGGACCGAACACGTAGTTGATAGATCTGTGTTTACAAGACGAACCTGCTACCGTTTAGACTACGGAACTGTCATACAAAATATAGATTTTTAAATATATATATCTTCTGATTATACTTAACAATAAGAGATTTTTAAAATAGACAATTTTACTGTATCAACAGAAATTTCATCGTATTTAGGAAATAAAATACTAATTTCACAAAAATTAATAATATAACTGTTGTTTAAAATATCATGTAAATATCAGTCACGCATACCTGCGTCAGTGAAATACCGATAATACAGGGTGGGAAACAGAGGTACGTTTGTACTGAAGGTCGCACATGCCTGCGCCAGTGTACCGATCAATGACATGTATACTTAACAATAAGAGAGTTTTCACTGTATTTATAAAAATGCATACAGGGAAAAGGAAAACAAAATACTTTTAACTCGCACATAGTGATTTTAACCACGCCCACTTACTTCAATGAATGGGAAACACTAGGATTTCATTCTCGTTCCGGCTGAGCGAACACAGGTAACGCGTTAAATTATAAAAAATGTTTTTTCTTTACTGCTGGTCCACCCACCCCACACACATGAAATAAAAATACGACTGTTTAAATAATGCAGTTTTAGCCAAAGCGACAATAAAAGGTTTTAGAATACATGTATTACTCCATTACAGTCACGTGTGTGCGCGCCTAGTCAATTATACCTCACTCTACAGGTAATAGCAGACGGAACAATTCCTTTGACGTCATAAAACAAGGGAACTTAGTAGGTAGAGTGTATTGAGTTGTTGGATTTATACATAAAGGATTTATCTCCTTTAAATTGTTTCAAGTGTATACGAATTTTATTTTATGACCATTTTTGTTTGACAGAGAAGTTTTAATTATATTTCCCGCTACTCTTTGTATCGAAGGTCTACAAATATCAAAGTATCTACCGGCCGAATTTATTGATTGAAAGATCCTCTCCTCGTTGCTTTCTAAATCAAACGATTTGACCCTCTAGGGCGTTTTGAGTGCCTACCAGCGTTGCTTTTTAAAAGGTTATCGCGCTGCGAAATGGCTTGAAGATTCTCAATACAATTATCAGTCTTCACGCCATTTATGTGATCAATAACAAGGCCGTCTTTGATCGATCCATGAAATACTTCATAGATTATTCTGTGATTAAGATATTTCTTCTTCCCGGCTGCAAACATCAAGAATCCCATATTATTCAGAAATCCAACCGGCTTCTTTAGTCTGCAATTTCTAACAACACCATCACTGGAGGCTTCGTAATTAACAAGCACCGGATGGGGTCTGAAATCTTGGCTCATTTGTATAATAATACTATTTGTCTAATTTGTTATAAACCTCTTGATATAATCTTGAGTGGTTTTTATGATTTTGTCATTGAATGGGTCATTGATTCGATTGTCATAATAGCGTTTTAGTTCCCTGTATCGTTTACCCCCACAAGCAAGACACAACATCGATTTTCCCCTGACGCCTACCCCACATCGGAGGCATGGGAGAGGGCCAAGGGAACCGTTGCGAACGCTTTGTAAATGATACCCACAGAATTCGCCTCTGCATGATTTGTTACACGGGGTTGTTGATCCAACCATAAGCCATTTGCAGTGATTCATTATATATAAATTCTCTATTTAAATACTTGTTTTAATTATAACATGAAGAAGTTCGAGAGATTATCGAAAAATAAGCCCTGGAAAAATGCTCAATTCAATCCTGATAAGGAGTTTAAGAGATTATTAAAAATTAGTCCTAGATTTAATCTCGATAAACCAAAAAAACGTCTAGTAAACGGTAACGATAAACCAAAAAAACGTCTAGTAAACGATAACCCAAAAAAACGTCTAGTGGACGGCAACATGAAGGAGGTTAAGAGATTATTGAAAATTAGTCCTAGATTCAATCTCGATAAGACGTTTGCGAGATTATCGAAAATTAATCCCTGGAAAAATACTAATTTTAATCTCGATAGAGTCTCTGATACATCAAAACGTCTAATCGGTGATAGAACTATACTGGATAAAATCGGAGAGTGTTTTAATGAATTCTACCGAGACAGTGCAGCACATTGTTGGTCGACATTTCGAATTATTGATGAAGATGTCAATGTACCCATCATCGATGATACTATGAATGATGAAAGAGCAGCCGAGATAATTTCACACCTTGGTGGGCCAAGCAATTCTCAACAGAAGTAATTTTTCAGAATAAAATATTCATTATCGAAGTCGAAGGCAAATGGATTATCAAGGATAAATTTGAACCAATCCTTAGGAATAAAAAAGCTGTCATTGTGAGTAGAGATTCCAAACCAGGAATTCTAACTGGAATCGACAAACCATACTACGAGAGATCTTATCCTGTAACAGCAATCGTTTATGGAATATACCCGCTAAATGATAAACCCGATATTGCAAAACTAGCTCCTATGAAACTATCTTCGACGTTGAATTGTGTAGCAACACGGGTAATGGAACACTTCACAAATGCATCCCGAGGAAATAAACTAACTGATCTGCGACGTAGGAAAATAACCGAATAAGAACTGACAGTGAAACAGCACGGTGCAAAAATTTCTGATATTGCTAAATTAGAAACATTATTAAGATTTCCAATATCAATAACGACAATAACCGGAGAAGTATTATATGAACCGAAATATAACAAAAATGGAGCGCCAATACAAATTATTGATCATAACAAAACACGCGTGGACACCTACAGTAACAATATTTCCACGAGAACGAACCGTGAGATATATCCCCAAGGAGTTCGTCGGGGATGTTTTCTATGAAAAGAAATTATTCGATGCTATTAACGCGTTGTGTAAAGATGATCCTGTGTCAGTGTGGTTACTTAGTAGTGCTGGTTCCAAATTAGGATTCGATCAATTTGTAAGACCAAATGGTGAATTATATCGCATTGAAGAGTTAGATAACAGAATGAGAAAAATCGCTAAAGATTTTTCACCGGAGAGTTTCCATGAAAAACTATTAACGGATAGTTTTACTATTTCATCAGTGGTAGCTCACTTTGCAAGAGAAAAAAACTCATGGCGTCCAACACGAAGTGATTTTCTCGAGGACGTTAAATTGAGTTGCGTCGAATTCGGTCATGGAGGACTCTGGAACACAAAATACTCACGCGATGGTATGATTTCAATTGATATATCCGCGTGTTATCTTGGAAGTATTCTCGGGTATGGGGAATGTAGTAACTATTTTAAACGATTTGGACACCCCACGCATGAAATGACTCGTGTTGCGATTAATGGTCCATTGCCTGATTTTGATTTAACTGGATTCGCTCATGTGATATCATTCCAATTAGCTACAGGGTTACATCCGTGTAGTTATGTTTCGCTTGGTAGACACCTATCTGAAAAGGCATGGATGCCAATAGTGTTACTACGATATATGATCGATTGTGAGATGTAACAATCGTTAATTGTCGGTGAAGCGATTATATCCTATCGAGCTCAGAAAGAAGTTTGGCTACCACAACCCCATCTAGATCAAGTAATTAATGAAATACAAAAACAATTTCCTGATCTCAGCGAGGAAGAAATCATGAATTTGTCTAAGGAGGTATTTGAAATTAAAAAAGAAGAAGCAAAAGATTTTGGACGAAGAATAATCGGTAAATTTACCCAAGGTGGAGGATACGACAATGCAAAATACTCTTCGAGGTTGATCATAGACGTCGCTGAATACGATTTTATTGTAACGGATTTAACAAAACAGGGAAAACTTGTATCCCGTAAGGATGCTTTTCTATCCAATGGTGAGAAATTAGGTACGGTTGTTACCTACTGTGATGGATATAATTCCCAGTACACACATTTGAGAAGTTCTATTCTAGCCTATGCTTCTATTAATCTATTTTCGATGATAAATAGATTTCCTAATACCGCGGTTAGAGTAGCCACTGATTCGATGTATATACACAATAAATACAAATCAGCTGTAGCGGCATTCACAGATCCCAAGGAAAATTGGGGACGTTGGCGATTTGAAAAGGAAACACTACATGAGTATTGTGAATCCGCAGAAGTTACCATGGATGATAAATATCTTTGTTGTAACCGTATTGAAATTCAATCAGAATTTTCTAATGCACCACGTGTCTCTGATCCGATATGTAGATACAAGACAGTTTATTTAAACGGTTGTGGTGGGTCAGGAAAGACAACTCGTGCAATTGAATTATTTCGTCGGTCAAACATGATTGTGCTAACACCAACTCACAGACTCGCCAGAGAGATGAAACAACGAGGGATAAATGCCTGTACTTATCATAGTTTCTTTCGATTGAAGGGTGACAAATGGACTCCTGAGCGTATGGGTGATAAATTCATTCCTGAAATTATAATTTGGGATGAAATATGCACAGTGTCATTAGATGTATTACAAACATTTCTTGAGTGGTTGTTAAACAAAAACACAAAAGTCGTCATATCCGGTGATCACGGCCAACCTCCACCATTTGTTGGCCGATCTCCACATGAGTGGCTAAAGGGTTTTGTAGACTATTATGAAGAACTTAACACTGATTATAGATCACTTGATGAACGATTACGAGAATTCAAAGCGCTAATTAGATTACAACCGGATAGAATCCAGTGTGAAATAGCGCGTGAAGTGATTTCAGAGACTCCAATGAATGATTTTTGGGAAACGTGGAGACCAAACGATTTGATAATTGCAAGTAGAAAAATTGTCAGAGACACACTTCAGATGAAGTTATTTGAACTGCATAAAGAAAAATTTGCCGTACTTCCAGTACCGTTGTGTTATAGGCCTTCGGATACACGAACACAGAATATCGAAGTTGATATTCCAGGACAGAGTGAAACACAAATTCTCGGAATAAATGATATTGTGCTAGTTGATATCAGCGTCGTTGAAGATGCATTGCGTGCTAATAATTCCCCGTGGACGCTAGGTTACGCAGCGACGATACGTTCTTCACAGGGATTGACTATATCAGATACAATTGTTTGGATGGTTGATAATCACATGAATGGTCGAATTTAGTCTATCTTGCAGTATCCAGAGTACGAAGAATAAATCAACTTCGAAGAATTATCCTGACAGAGTCAGGCGATGATGACACCACAATAGATGATGCTAGCATCGTTGATGTTAAAACTATTGATAAAAAACTATCCGGTTACAAACAGCAGGATAAAAAAACAACGACAATTTGATATTGATGCTGAATTAATAATTACGCTGAAAGAACAACAGAATAATCACTGCGCAAGTTGCAATTGTATAATGCGTTGGCGTCATTCAGATAAAGATCCTCGCCAATTTACTGTAGACAGAAAGAATAGCAGTCTCGGTCATATCAGAAACAATGTGATGTTGACTTGTCTTGAGTGTAATAGACGCAACGGCGCTAGTTAAGACCCCGCGGTGGTAATTGAGTATCGTCAGGAATTACTTGTAATTGTTCGCGTGTAAAACCCCGTTGAGGGGCAGTTGAATCCAATTTATAGATTGCTGGTCTAGAAACGCTAGCGTTTCTACTAGTTGATCGTGTTATAGTAGATATCTTGTGTGCAGTAACACTCCAAATAGGATCAGTAGCCCTTTTTGTGCCACCTTCCAACTCTCCTGGTTCGTATAAATACCTGATAGTGACATTACTACCAAGAATTGGTTCTTTGAAATCTTTTTGTGAAATCCCTTGAATTTCCATTTTATTTATAGACTTCTTTTTAATCGCGTTGATAGGTTTCATTTTGATTGTTCTTGTAATCTCATTATTCAGTGTGGTAATCACAGCTGGTAACCTTTTGACCCATACACGAGATCTTTTATCCTGAATAAACTCCTTCGCGTATTGATATCCAAATAACCGCTCAGCAAGAGTCCGATTAAATCGTTCTACAATTGCCTGATCGCGATGTAACGCAGTATGCCCCCGTCTGATGGTGACTTTGTGATGTTTCATCGCTGATAAAACAGCGCCTTGAAATTCCTTGCCAGGATCAACTTGTAACAGATTTGGCCAACTCAGAGGACCCTTTCGATAAATCCTTTCAAATGCAGAAGCGACTTCAGTTGATGATTTTGTTTTTAACGGCTCTGCTTCTTTGTATCGACTCGCAACATCAACTACGGTTAACGCGTATTTGTAACCACGATCATGTGGCAAAAATAATATATCAGCCTGATGAACTTCATTAGGGACAGTCACATCAAAATGCGAGTAATTCATTTGTTTAGGCGCTGGTAGATAAATTTGCCATATAGCTTGTTTGGATAACCAATTAGCCGCAGTAGCTTTTTTCACTTTTGCGGCGCTAGCGAGTTTATTGATTGCAGCGTTACCCCTCCAGTATCCCCTCGGAGAATAATAAATAGATTCCATGTTGTTATTAATTACCGGCACCTAACATCAATTTGCCTTTCATAGCTGATTTTACCAACCACGAAGCTAATTTTTCTTTGAAAGCTTTATCAGGAATAGCATTTAACGCATGAATGATTTTCACATCTGCGAGATGCCTGTGCTGCAAATTGCTGCTTTTATATGCAACATCATGAGCATGACACGCCTTATCAATGGCGTTTATCGGTTCTTCACCACGTCGAGGTTGATTTTGATCATCGAGTCTGATATCAAGTCTTGTTTCCGGTCCACAATAACTATATCCTGGAAGGTGCTTTTCTCCCGGGTACTTTGCCCACGGTGTTCCTGGGAGTTTCATTAACTTGGCTGCAATATCACCTCCTCGTGTTTTTTTAAAGGTTCCTTGGGTTTACCAAGGGAAACAAATCTAAATTTCTTTGTACTACATTGTACGCATTTACCAGAAAGCGCTGATCGATTATTTTTTGTTGTAATCGTCGTCAAATCTTCTGTGCCAGTACGCGTTTTACACTTCACACAATATAGATCCATAATTTATGTATAGAGATATGGATATAATTGATTTTTTCAGCGACTAAAGCAAGAGAACCGGTTAAGTATCATGCAGCGCTACCAAACTCTATCCGGATGATTATAATCGGGCCATCTGGATCCGGCAAGACTCAATTGTTGCTCAATTTAATAATGAGATGGATGAAGTGGGATAAGTTGTACTTAGTTGCTCCTAGCGTAGATGATCAACGATGCTATGAAGTGTTAAAGGATTTTAACGAGAATGCATCAGAAATTAAAGGTGAGAACGTCGTTGATTTTATAACCGATATTGACGAGGCACCATCAGTAGAAGATCTCTATGGAAGTATTAACAATTTAGTTGTATACGACGATGTGATGTTAGATAAACAAACAAACCCAGCTAGAATTTTTCCCGAGGCAGGCATAAAAGCACGGACCTGATATATGTCGCTCAACGCTACACACAGATTCCAAAAGTGATCAGAGATAACTGCAATTTATTGTGTGTATTTAACGGAGTTGATACTCATACTCTTAGAAATATTTGGCAAACTTGGTGCTGCGGTGATATGGATCATAATCAATTAAGAAATTTCTTTAGTAATGCTCAGTCAACCCCGTACGGATTTGTAACAATAAATTTGCATAACCCTCGGACACGATATCGTATCGGACTCGATCAAATATTCGGTTAAAATCGTAACCCATAGCAGCAGAGAGGGTGATTGACAACAACGTTGGCGTCTTTGAAGAAGCCTCTATATACCGAATCGACGCTTTTTTTTAACGATTTACGAGGAAGTCTCAGTTAGCCGAATTGACGCCTCTACAAAGTTGTAGGGTTCACCCTCTCTGCTGCTTTATATGTTAAAAATCAAGTCACTAAAGTTAAAATTAAAAACCGATGTATATTTTACTTGCACTGTCCTGTCATCATTCCATAACTTAATATGCGCATGCAAATCATTTTTTGAAGCAGAAACAGGCTGATTTAGTTGTGGTTATGTACAAATAGTTTCCTTCTAAGAATATATCTGCTTGTTCTTATATTGTTTTACATTATCTTGTTTAAAGAATTTTAAATAATTTCGCAAGTTGAAAACTATTTTCTCTATTGTTGTGAACGAAATTCGTTCATTAGCTTGTATTAAAGGGATTTGGTATAATTAGGGTAATGTTGTCATGCACAAACCTTACGTTCCTTGTAACTATGCTAAATATGTAATTAATAGAGACGAAATCAATAGTACCATTATTCCGTCTTGGTGAACTTGCTCTCCAATTTTAGCACACTATTATTTACAGCTTGTCATCTGCAGGCTAACCAAACTAATCTTAATTTAGTTTCAAAGTTAAATAACAGTTTATTAAACTATTAATCTAAGTATAGCAAACATATTCACTATAAAGTACTGACCCTTGACTTTCGGGTTTATCAGGAGGATGTGGGTGCCATTTTGATTGTAATTAAACTTTTCATGACCCTTTTTCTAAATAATATTATATATCATTATTACGTGTCCTCGACTATTACATTACACCCAAACATGTCTGCATTGACACCCTTAATATTATATTACCTTCAATGTAAAATGCCTTTATATTATGTCCATTCTGACGATAACCCAACTGATTGGTTGCAATGGAGACATTTAAGCATTTAAATCTTTTTCATTAAACAAAATGATCCATGAACTCAACAGTATTTGGGAGACTTATTTGTATGAGAGATATAGCTTTCACACCTCATTGCTAAAACAAAGTTCAATCAGGTGAATGTGTTGGTCTTTTATTTTATGCATTTAAACAAATTGTCGTTGGTATTTAGCAGGATTGTGTGTGAGGTGACACGTCTAGCGAATTTTCTGCCATTAGAGTAAGCATTACAATTTAAAAAAGACACATCTATACATTCTCAGTGTATGTTTATAAACAAAATATATAGACATCAATATAAAAATAAATATCAGGGAACATTGTACAAGATCGCATCTATTATCTTTTTTTTGGAAACTACTATATTTAAGCATCATCTTTTTGTCATTATGTAACTTGTTTAAATAAAAAGATTATTTCCTGCAAGTGTACAACTTGTGATTAAATGACGATTAATACGTAACTAGTTACGCAATGTTTTCAGAGAAATCATAACATCACATTAAGTAAGTAATCTTTACCTGTATGCATGCCTGTATATTTCTTATATTGTCTTCAAAGTTTATTTATTGATATGTTCGACACCGACTGGCATTCTATATTTATGTGTCCTAATTATAAACTAATTATTATACAAGTAATGGGGAGATGTAGCCTCTGGTTAGTTCTCAATTTTCTAGACGTATTGAACTTTCATAAGTAATATTACTACTAATAATAATATTAATACTTAAGGACGAAAATCAATAATAATAAAGACAACACACACACACACACACACACACACAGATTCTGTACAGATTTTAATATTTAATGCCGTCTGTACTTTTAACATTCTACATTCATGTGTTGGTAATTGGTTTCCAATATTGCTTAAAGGTATGTACCTTGAAACATTATTGACAGCTGTCATAACAGCACGTAAGTTTTAACATTTCTTACATGGAGTAATACAGCTAACTTTGTTCAAATGAGAGTAGAAAAATCATCCGTTAAATTTCAGAAAGTAAAGCTTGTAATGATTAAAAGTTTGAACATGCTAACTTTTATTTTTGTTTGTGAAAACCAGCATATAGTATGTATTTTAGCTTTGCAGTATAAACATAAATATCCCGAGTATTTAAATCGTTTTCTAACTATAAAGCGTTTTGAAATACTGTCCTTATTATATTTAAATTATATTTTTACTTCATAGCTGTGCCTTCCATATGTTTTTGTTGTATTGGTGATGGGTTATGTATGGGTGACACCAAACATTGAATACAATCAAGTTATCCCAATTCAGTCAATTATATTGTGCACAAATCATTAGGTACACCATCTGTAGAAAGTTATTAATTAAAAGATATGTGTTTGGAATTCGTGTAGGGCATTTTCATTGCATTTCCTTATTGTTTTCAATACTACCAGAACAGGATTCTCATATTTCATGACACTTATATCATGTCGAGGAGACAAAAAGAAGAATATGGATTAGGTGGGGTGTGGACTAGATATATAAGAAGAAAACAAAATGAATACTATCCAAATATGGACATAACTTATCGGTATGTAGTGTTACAACACAAAACAAAAGAAACGAATAACTCTACATACAAAACACTGTGACATCAGTTAAGCTAAATATTGCAATTCTGTACAGTCAGTCTAGGTAACCCTTAAATAAAACACTCTATGAAACTTATGAGCTACAACACTTTCCTACAATACGAAAATATTCATGCTCTATATATAGGTAGTCTATTTGGCGACCATTATCGATCAATGTGGTTTGGACTTAACTATAAAAATTTGTCCAACATTCATTAACATTTCAAGTTCATATAAAAAATTTATTTTATAGAACGATTTGTGGATTTACATATAAAACATATTATTGTGGGAGACAAGCACTGTGAAGATTTCATATCCGCTATAATCGCACCTACTTATTTCCACATTAGAAAAATTACGATACTTTGTCTCTGTGATATAAAATGGCATATCCCTAACAAACAAAAAGACACAACTGTTTCAATTAGAAGCACAAGATGAGGCCAAATGTTTTAGAAATTTAAGGAGTTAGATCAAATCCTTAATTACTATTTAATAAAAGGAGAAAAACAAAGAAATACTATACCTAGAAATTTTAGTCATGTGCTACTTATTAGTGATAGTGTTACCCGTTTCAACCAATATTGCTTATTTTGTTTTATAACAGATAATGATAATGCTATTATATTAACACAATATTCAGATTTTTTTCGTTAATTCTAATAATATGTATATGTTGCAGAAATCAGAATTGTATATTAACTACCTCTACAGTATATTATAGTCTTCCGAAAGAGAAATTAAATGATAAGCATATAGTTAAATTCTTATTTGCTCTAATTGTCTATATTAGCTTTCTATATCATCTTTATAATGTAATAAAGTTGCAGTATGCGCATTTGATAGCGCCCCGTTATAAGCAACCTTAGATGTGTGATTATTCGTATTCGGCGCCATGGCAATATTCCTAGCCCGAAATAATTAGCCAATTACTAGGAGCAAACGTTCTAGAGTCCAATGTTAAGGAATTTGAACGATGACATGGTTCCCCAGTAGTGCATTTAGGTCCAAACCGAATGACTGTCCCTGGTAACGTATTCCATATTAACATCTAGTGGAGAATAATAGTGTTGTAACTGAGGTGGCATTATTTACGGGAGGAAACCGGTAAATTACACAATGGATCAATAAGGAGGGACTTTAAAGTTGCGACTGCTTTAGTGAAGACATTAATTTTCATAAATACCAATTACATGTGTATGCGCTTAAAAAAAACGACCAATATAATTGGTAATTTGAGATATCTTTGCGTACAAAATATACACGCGTGCTACCTAAGCGGATGTGGCCGTCAAATGCAACAAAAACCTTCAAACAAGGTAATATGCGGGCATTCTTAGACCTTTCCCTTTTTTTATATCCTCGCCCAGTTGCTTTCGTTAGTGCCATTCCTGCCGCGGTACCAACGGCCCCTAACGCTGCCGCTTTAGCCACCGCTGGGGCAGCCGCGGAAATCAACGCTGGTAACGCAGCTAACAACGGAAATATACCGCCGGTTTTAATCATGTTTTTGATCGCAGACGCAAAGATAGTGATTTGAACGCTTATTTTGTCCTTGAACGCATCATTGAAGTGTTTTACCTGACGAGTTGTAAGCGATAATTTATTCGCCCCGCCAGTCATCTGATTGGGTTTCAGCATGATCGTGGTTCAGCATTTTTTAGATGACTCTGATTGCAATTTTTTGAGTTTACCGGGAGTTAACGTAACACTAATATGACTATATGACATTATACAATAACAGATTGATCTAATTGTTAAATGTTTTCCACTGGTGCATCTATCACTCTCGTTCGTCCACCAAGACCTTCGAGTAGCATTGATTTGTCGCTGAGAATAATAGCAACCGCTCTATAATTAACACCACCAAGGGGTTCTACACGAGCTTTAAAGTGTATATCAAAGACGGACTGTCTTGCTAAATCAAGATGTTCCAACGAAAAGTAATAGATCGGATTTAATTTTTTAAAATTATACTGTGATATCTGCAGACCAGTATCAACATTTTGATCACGTGCCATATATGTCAACAACCTGTGATACACGCGTGCAATATAATTATCATAATCAAGTTGTATATCCTCGGATGGTTCCTGTTGGCCGTTTATTCTCAGCGAGATTTCTTTAACGCCTAATTTATCAAATATCATATGGCTGCGTAATTGTGAACCAACTCGCGTTTTATCCTGTAGCGCAACAAATATATGACGCGGACTTGAAACACCTTGTCGCGCTGCCATGTAAATGTACCATTAATATCAGAATCTATGGTATCTGTGGACACCGATAACCAAATCATCAACGACTGTCTTCCTTGGTCCGTAAATGATAGTAATTTCTCCTCCGTGGTGATTGATGGAGTCAACACTGGCATCCACAGTGATAGTTTAAATAATCTAACTTTCCCATCAGCAGCATCAGCACCTCGCCAAATTGCATCATTATCAGTACCCTTTCGCACGAGTACTACCGTATGCTTTGCTTCATAGATGACTTTTCGTACATTTCTGCAGAATCCAAATATATGATGCAGTGGAATAACGAATGAGAATCGTCGACGTTCTCCTTGTAGCATTGCTTTGCGCGTTGCATATCCTAAATTGTAATCGGGATTAGCGCTTTCTACAATATCAAACGCATCAGCTGGTGTATTTATGTGTTCATAGGTATCAAATTTTGGATCGGATGCAGTAGCTCGTGGTGTCCGTATTTTAATATACCGGGAGTGATTAGGGTGATCAGTAATATCATTAGCGAACATCATAGATGGACCTGCCGATCTTGTATAATCGTCAGAATATCTTGCTAATTCTATTATTGTTGTAGCAACATCAATATCATTCTCAATGGTTTCAATTTCTTTTCCATCGATGAGATATCTAGCGCTAGTAAATAACGCCATGATCCCATTATTGACAAAACCAACTTGGATAAGTGGGTCATTTTGCATATTCTGTATGAGCTGCGACATTTGTTACAAGTTCTCCTTCCACGTCGATAAATGCTTCACAAGGCAAAAAGTATTTACTGGTATCATGAACTTGAAGTTCAATTCTTGATCGAAGATCTGCTTGTATTGCTTGATAAGAATAAAATTGATAATCACGTACAGAATCATCCTTGCGCACTGGGGCGTCAATATCAAACGCTGGATCAGGTGACCGTTTGAACATTTTATTATATATTTACTTTGATAAATCAAAGTGTAAATCATCGACGTCGTCGTGGGTTTTTTAAGCCACTTCCCGCTATCATATTTGCTGTTATGTTATCTTGGGTGTTAGTCATCAGCGACGCTAGTTTCTGATCCATTGCGTTATTTATAATTTTACTAACACTCGCGGGCATTTCCGTTGTAGATGGTAGCGGTCCTGGTTTCCTTCGCCGTCGAACTAGCGCTGTTAGTTTATCCCGAGCAGCTGAAAACGCTTTTCGGCAGCATCTCCAACAGCACTAATACCCTTATCACGAATAACATCAATGGCTTTCATCGATAACTGTTTTGCTAGCGGTGCTACTTTTGGAGCCATTCTTGCAAATAATCCTGCGATTGTATTACCGAGACCATCACCATAGTATGTGTTATAAACTGGAAACCACGAGTTTACTACATAGACGCTTGTTGGTTTATCATGGTTGTAGTGCATGATCATTCTTATTTAAATAATATTTATCTAATGTCGAAATCGTAAACGATTTCCAATCCAAAGGATTTTCGACTTTGTCATCAGATTAGTCGCTGTGGTAACCATCCGTAAGATTTTCCACTATCTCGTCAATGAAATCTCGATATGTTTTGATATCCATGATGCCACCTTGAAATAACCGCATGCAGATATCAGCTGCTTTATTAATTATTTCCGGTGAGTTATTTCCGGCTCGTTTCCCTCCGATGAGAACCTGTAATCGTGCTATATCACCGAGAATATTACAAGTACAACTAACTAAACCACTACCTGAAAAAGCTATTTGATATCCATCTCCGCTTTTACCAGTTGCACCTTGATTACTAGATAATTCATACAGTGATGTATCCATTTCTTCAAAATTATCATCATGATCCCATTGAGAATCTTCTTGTCTTTTTCGTCTTAGTGTTGGTGTTTGGCGCTTTCTTTCTTGTTGTTGTTCTTGTTGTTGTTCTTGTTTTTTTATTATCAATTTTTTTTGAAGTTTCAATTCTCCCTCATCCTTTTATCTAAACCCCCAGTATTTATTTTATACAACGCATTAGCCCAGTCATCGGGGGATATTGGATCGTCCTTATACTCGTCCACTAAAAACTCCCCTCTTGAATTATATTTTTTAATAGCAAAACCGCTTAAATCGTAATTACTCTGTTGTTGTATTTGTGATATATCCTCCTTGGTAAATTTATCCACTAAAGAAACACTCGGTTTTTTTTTACTACTAGGTAGTTTTGTAAACAACGCTGATGTTTTTCAGTTCCTGTTGCTATTTTTTCAAGTTCACTAATAAGATGCTTTTCTTCTCTTGGTTTGTCATTGGGAACATTCCCCCCATATAGCTCGCTCAGTATCTGATACTACCTCTTTTGCTGCTTCTTTTGTTGCTATAGTAATCGGTTGAAATAACTGTTCAGATCCCACGGAAAGGTCAGTCTGAAGACTCTGAAGATTCTGTAATTTACCCCTGACAGAATCACGGACGGGTATATATTTTTTTATATTCGCCAGTCTCTCTCTCGCTAATCGAGTGGTTAATGCTTCATTTACCGTTATTGAAATCGTAAACAATCTTCCAATTTGAATCTCGAAGAGATTTTTATGTAATGATTTTACCTATGAGGAAAATACGAAAATTTAGTATTATAAGAAATTACGTACTCTCCTCATAGGTGGCGATGACAAAATCACTTCATAAAAATCCAAAGAATTTCAAATGGAAAGAGTCTAATTGATTCATTTAAAAAGACTTGACTCTTTAACCCAACAAGCATCAGTGAAAAATAACAACAAAATAAAACACTCGCTGAAATGTTTTTCACCGTGGTAATTTACTCCCGTGTTGTTTAATCAAGCCGGTATTGATTGAGCATACATGTCTTTCCGTGGAAACATCTGTTCCACTGTATTACAGTCCATGGAGTATTTATAGTCCAAATTTTACCTTGCAGTTGCAAGCTTATAGCGGGAATGCTTCGTTTACCGTTATTGAAAGTCTCGAAGAGATTTTCATGTAGTAATTTTGTCATCATAAAATGATTTTACATTTTAACCAGACTCAAATAGGCAAACATGAAAAATAACAACAACAAAGAAAACACTCGCTGAAAGGTTTTTCACCATGGAAATGTATCCTGTGCAAGTTGTTATTGATTATACAATTGAGCGCAAATACCTTTCTTTGTATTTGCAACATGCAGTAGTGTATTTATAGCGAGAATTTTACTACGCGTTACACATGTCATACAACTAGGGGTGAGGACAACAAGGAAATTCATGCAATCACTTGGTCGTTATCTAGCGGTTTTTGTTCGTGTTCATTTATTAATGCCAGTATATTTCTAATTGTTGCATTAACCTTCTTTTTGATCTCATATTGTTGGCCTTGTTCTCCTCTAACTCTTTCTACGATGGTAAATAACGGGACAAACACATTAATATCGTTACATTGTGTTAGGGTATCACGGAGAGAATTCTGGATCTTTTTTATCAAAGAATATTTCTGTGGTAATACGTATTTATGATGCATAGAAGCGAAATTAATATCCTGATAATCAGAGAGGATTTTATCACAATCTAAACCATCTGACAATGGTATTTTTAGGGATTTTAGATTTAATATTTCAGTTATAATTTCATCAATATCTTCAGAGTTCATATATAATTATATAATATATGTCTAATACAAAAATAAACAGTAATAGGGATAAGCTGTTAATCATTCACTGTGTTCCTTATTAAGCCCTTATGTCCTTCGTATGGTTCTTTCTTTGAGAGTTGTTTATGGTATATAAAATGAATGGTAGATGGTTGAACAATGAATGGTAGATGTATTACAGTGAGTATTTTTTATATTTACAATGAACAGTAGATGGTTATATACAGTGAGTTTATGATATATACAGTGAGTATTTTTTATGATATTTACAATGAATGGTAGATGGTTATATGCAGTGAGTTTATGATATTTGCAATGAATGATTTTCTCTCTTTGAAATGAGACCCTATGACAGTTTCTTTGGCTGATAATTGCCCAAATGTGATGGTAAGCTAAATCTACGTTATTGTTTATTCCGACGTCCATATCATACACCACAAAGCATATTCCCCCTTCATAAGGGACCTAACTCGTCAAATAACGGGTTAGAAACCAAGGAAGATATGATTAGGGGAATGGGCGTCTACTTATATACAATACAATGAATGATGGGATGGTATATACAATGGGATGGTATTTATAATGAATGATGGGGTGGTATATATAATAAATGATGGGATGAAATGATGGATGAAATGATGGGATGAAATGAACGATGAGATGGGATGATGGGCGGGTCAACATTCATACGGACATAATTCATACAACCCAGAACAAAATTCCCAGGTTGTTTGGATACAAAAAGTACCCACACACCGTGGAATAGTGTGTGAGTTGTATGAATTGGTCACATATGAGCTTCAACGCTAAAGCCCAATAATAACACAGACGATATAGTATATAATATGGTTATTGATGAAAGTTGAACACAAAGGGCTATATCATTTGTGTGCTTAATAATGATTATTGACGGCATTTAAGCTAGACTTAATGTTTGAAAAACACTATAAAAAAAATATGGTTGTTTCTAAACAGTTCATATTTGATTCGTTGTCCTATAAAAACCGATAATTGATTATCTCCGTTGAGAATCGTGATAATTATAACAGCCAATCAGAAGATAATCCATCCAAATCGGTGACACAATCTAAGGGAGATAACTATTTCATAGGCCGTAAACACACCTAAACAAGTTATCTCCGTTTATACTATATAGAATAATGCCAAAATATAATCAGGCATACGAAAGTCATTTTTCGAGAAAAAGTCTACGAGAAATCCCATGCAAAATCGACTACTTTACCCCATTGAGACCACCGCGATATTTCGGTGTTTTTTGATTGAGTGTTGTCTGTTTTTGTTGTTTTTTGTCTGATTTCGACTGATTTGTAACGATAAAATGAAAAAAATATCGCAAAAAATGATTTTCATGAAAAAGTCTACAAGAAATCCCATGCAAAATCGACTACTTTACCCGACTTAAAACACTGAAAATCAGTCAATAATCGACCAAAATCAGTCAAAAATTGATCAAAATCAGTCAAAAAAAAAGTAGATTTATTTATTTTTTGTAAGTCAGATTTTATACGAAAATAAATTGAATCTTTTGTCCATTCCTTGTGGAAATCGATGCTCGGGTTCTTCCCTTTGCTACAAACCACATTGAGGATTCACAAATATCGAAATATCTACCGGCTTCATTCATATACTTAAATATAATCTCTTCGTTGGTTACTCTATTAAACGATTTTACGGGTCTTCTCCCAATTGATATATAAGTACCAGTCTTTCCTCATTTTAAATTCTTACTTTGAGAAATAGCTTCTAGATTATTCAAAGAATTATTCCTTGGATTAGAATCAATGTGATCGATAACAAAAGCATCTTCGATCAATCCATGGAAACACTAGTATATGATTCTATGATTAAGACAAGTTTTCCCTCTAGTGGTAAACTTCAAATATCCCATACCATTGTCAGAACCAACCGGTTTCTTCAATCTGCAGTGTCTGACAGTACCATCAGGGGAAGCTTCATAGTTTGGAATCATGTAATGTGGTTGAAATTCTTGGTTCATTTATATACTATATTATTGTCTGTCTAATTCATTGTTTGGTTGAATTATTACACTTGGAAATGTATCAATCTTGGTTCATTTATATACTATATTATTGTCTGTCTAATTCATTGTTTGGAAATCTATCAATTTAATATTGAGAGGTTCTAATGACTTTGTCGTTGACTCTCTCAAGGACGCTCTCAAGGGTATAGTCATTGATGGAGTTTTTGATTTTATTATCATAATAACGCTTCAACTCTCTGTATTTTTTACCACCACAACAAAGACATAATTGTGATATTCCTCTCACAACTACCCCACATCGTTAGCAGGGTAGCGGTCCATAACTCCCCCTACGGACACATTCCATATGATACCCACAGAACTCCTTTTTGCATGATTTGTTACACGGGGTTACTGATTCAATCATGAGCCATTTACAATGATTCATTATATAATAAATTCTCTATTTAAATACTTGTTTTAATTATAACGTGAAGGAGTTCGAGAGATTATCAAAAATTACACCTTCGAAAAATACTAAATTCAATTTCGATAGAGGTCTGATAAACCAAAGAGTTTAATAAGTGATAGAACCATGAAAAGTAAAATCAGCGATTGTTTTAATGAATTCAAGCGTGATGGAGCATCTCACTGTTGGTCGACATTTCGAATTCATGGTAGCGCTGATGCTACCATGAATGACGAAAACGCAGCAAAGATAATTCTTACGCGGAAAAATATTTTTTTAGAATAAAATTCATTATTCGTTCAGACACTGGAGATTGGATTATCAGGGACAAATTTGTACCCATCTTGAAGGATAAAAGAACTGTCACTGTGAGTCGAGATTCCAAACCAAGAATTCTGACTGGAATTGACAGACCGTATTACGAAAGATCTTATCCTGTAACAGCAGTTGTTTATAGGATATATTCGTTAAATGATAAACCGAGTATTGAAAAACTAAAAACCATGAAACTGTCATTGATGACTTCGTCAAGAATGAATTGTGTTGCAGAACGAATATTAGAACACTTCAAAAATGCATCCCGGGTAAACAAATTGACTGATCTAAGACGCTAAAAAATAAATAAATGGGAATTAACAGTTAACAAGAACGGAGCATCAATTCAGGATATAGCCAAATTAGAAAAAAATCATTAAGATTCCCAATAACCGCAGTGACTATAACCGGCGAGATATTACACGAACCTATGTATAAATCAAATGTAGCTCCAATCAAAATTATTGATCATAACGAACACGAATGGACACCTGCGGTAACAATATTCCCTCGGGAACGAACAATAAAATATAAATACCCGAGGAATTTTCCACTCCAGAATTCTCAGAGAAAAAATTGTTCGATGCTATTTACCAGTTGAATAAAAACGATCCGGTGTCGAAAACCCCGAGGGTGGATTCGATCAGTTTGTAAGACCCAATGGAGATTTATACCGTACCGAAGCCCTCCATGACAAGATGAAAAAACTAGCTAGTAGTTTCGTGAAGAGTTTCGACGATGAACAATTATTAACAAATTGCTTTACAATTCCGTCGGTTGCAGCTCATTTTGCGAGAAAGAGAAACTCGTGGAAACCATCACGAGCTAAATTTCTCACGGACATCAAATCAAGTTGCATTGAATATAATCACGGTGGATTATGGAATTCAAAATACGACCCCAAAACCATTTTTTCGGTTGATATGGTCGCGTGTTACCCAGGAAGTTTTTTCGGGTACGGAGAATGTGCTGAATACTTCAAGCGATTTGGACATCCCACACATGAGATGGCACGTGTTGCAATTAATGGACCACTACCTGATTTTGATTTAACCGGATTCGCTGGTGTGGTATCATTTGAATTGGCTAAAGGACTTCATCCGTGTTGTTATGTGTGGATTGGCAGACATATGTCGGAAACATATTGGATGCCAATAGTGCTGTTACGGTATATGATTGATTGTAGCATGCTGATATCGCTGATTGTCAGTGAAGCAATTATATCATATCGAGCACAGACTGAAGTCTGGTTACCACCACAACCTGATATAGATAGTATAATCAGCGAACAACGAAAACAGTTTCCCGATCTTGACGAAGAATATATCATGAATTGGTCCAAACTGTTATATGAAATCAGAAACAAAGATGCAAAAGATCTCGGTAGAAGAATAATTGATAAATTCACTCAAGGTGGAAAATACGACAATACAAGATATTCTTCACGGTTGATTATAGATGATGCTGAATACGATTTTGTAATCGCAGATGTAACATCTAAGGGTATATACGTGGATCGTAAAGACGCTTTCTTGTCCGATGGAACCAAATTGGGTACAGTTGTTACTTACAATGATGGAAAAAGTCTTCAGTATACACATTTGAGGGCATCTATGCTAGCTTATGCTTCTATCAATTTATTTTCGATGATAAATAGATTTCCTGACACCGCAGTTAGAGTCGCCACTGATTCATTTTACATAGACGCGAAACACAGCAATGCATTAGTTGAATTCATTAATTCCGACGAGACTTGGGGATCATGGAGAAATAAGCGGGAAATACCTTGTGATTATTCAAAATCAGCAGATGTTACGATTGAGGATAAATATTTTAGCGGCTATAAAATATCAGAACTATCTAATGCACCGCAGATATCTGATCATGTATGAAGATATAAAACAGTTTATTTAAAAGGTTGTGGCAGGTCAGGAAAAACGACTCGCGTGATTTAATTATTTCGTGGTAAATCAACTATAATTGTACTAACACCAACACACAGACTCGCCAGAGAGATTAAACAACAAGGGGTGAATGCTTGTACTTATCATAGTTTCTTTCGATGGAAAGGTGACGAATGGACTCCTGATCGAATGGGCGAGAAATCTATCCCCGGTGTCATAATTTGGGATGAGATATGTGTGGTGTCATTAGATGTATTAAAAAAGTTTATCGAGTGGTTATTGCACGCGAACACAAAGGTCGTCACGTCCGGCGATCATGGCCAACCACCACCATTTGTCGGTTTATCCACACTTCTCCCAGATCAAAACATTCTTATAAAAACAAAACTAGCTGTCCAAAATTTCCTCTTAGTGTCTACAAACAATATGTTATAAATGGAGGGTATAATGCGATTGATGTCCGATGTCTTTTTTCCATATCACTGATCTCGTGTTCAAGCATAGAGCATCACAAGATATTAATAGTCAAAGGATGAGCAAAATTTAATGAAATATATTTCTGCGTTTATATTGTTTTTCGTTACAGAAAATACAATAAGATGTTCTGGAAATACGTAATTTACTATCAATGTACATTCATTAACGGGTATAAAGTAATTAGTCGTTACCCATCAATACTTGCTCTAAATCGATGAATGTATGTAGAACATGGTGTTGAAATCAAATATGTAACCATGGACGATTTTTAAATTTGCAAGACGACATATAAATAACAATACTTTTGGGCTAAAGCTTAGCGAAAACACAGCGCTGTGATCACTTGTTTGTCCGCGTGTTCATATGTTTGTCAAATAATTCGTCCATTTAACCTGTTACACCCGACAATAAACACAATTTTAACCGGTATCTTACAATTCATTTTTTATATCTTTCGTTCATTCTATATAAAACACAACTTAATATATATGTATCTTCTTGTACTTAATAATTGTTAGCATTATCATAGCTTGGATTGATATGGAATGATGGCGGGTGTGACATGCAAGCCTTGACACCCTTTCGAAAATAACCATTTATGAAAAAGACAATTTACTCAGTATAGTATGTATCTTTCGATCAGTGCTATTGATACATAAACATGTTACAGATATGAAACAACTGTTGATAGGTAAACATGATATTCGTGACTTAATATAAAAGGTAGGCTATATTGTACTGCACAATAAGAATTTATGTTTGAACTAAGGTACAATTATATACGTCAATTCATTCATGCCGAACCTGTACATTAAATTCATAAAGTTCATATAATCCATGCAACATCAGGTACAGAAGAGAGGACTTTTAACTGCAAACGAAATAAAAGAATCATTGAATATTTAAATACACTTGATGATTCGTACAGAAAGAGACTAGTGTTTGCTCAAACAATTGTTTTCATTCATGTAAAATAGTGACCTTATTACAAACATTTTACATCATTAATCGAGGACCTCAAAAATACATATTCCATTGCTTCTTGACGATTGATACGGAATATGTAACTACAAGCTTACTGAGACATCATCTAAATGACGATAATTTCAATTCATATGAATTGACCGCGTTTTCAACGTTTTCATTGATTTAAACGGTCATGTAATACTGGTCTGGAATTGTATACATGTCAATACATTCTACGGAGTACGTTTGGTTCATTGTTTGCATGCTATTTGATATGAGTGTTATCTATGTCAACGCATTACAGCCTAATAAAACGAACAAGCCCCAGCAAACCACACTGGTAAGTTCCGATCACAATTTACAACTGATGGTTACATTCGCCCATTAGATGTTTAAGAAATGTAATGGCACATTCATTTTGCACACATTATTTCGAAGGCAACACATGACACACTTTTGAAACCAATATTAAAATATTATTGCATTTCGTCTGGACAACATGTTCCATCGACTGGTAATAATGGTGATGGTCATTATATCGAGCAATTGAGCTCACAGACGTGACACAATATTGTGCTTTTAAAAGTTCAAGTGCGTGAAAATTAACAAACGGGAATGATTTAGCAACGCATGCCGTGCACATGATTAATTATAGAGAAATACAATAACGTGACTGAAACATTTTTTTATATATTAAGACAACTGTCATAGCAATATATTAATGGCTTGACCCAGAAGAATTATATAACGAATTGAAGAATCTTCGCTAACGAAGATCGGTTATGAAGTCCGTCGAAGTTAAGGGGCTCATAAAATAAACCTTCGATCTGCTTGAAGTCTAATACTTTGTTGATGAAATCGGTTTAGATTATGATACCATCGAAATAATTGACCACTATAAGCGTTAAACGATAACGTTCGGGTATTTATTGATGTGTACAGTTTACCTACGGTTTACCTAATTTCTCACAAAGTTAACATAAAGTCATTGAGATGTATTTTACTTTATGTGTGCCCCTTTATAGAGATGCAAAAAAATCATGTCATGATTTATGTTTGCTTATCGTAATCCACATCGAAAGTTATGCATATGGTTAATATCATCAATGATTGAAACATCTACAATGTATCAAATCTTCTAAAATGCAAAAGGTATGTTCATATCACATACTATTCTGTACCTGCGACAAAACGTATTTTCGGCTCTCTGCCATTATATCAGATGAATTGCTGTACTTCATATTCCGCTTTTTCTCTGTTGTTTTATTAATATTTACGGGTATTATAAACTAGGTTTATTGGTTAACTACCCATACAATAAATAATTGTTTTTTCTTGGAATTTAAATGATAGGCATGTATATGCTATATCATGATGTGTTTTAGTTCGAACTATGCATAGCACTGGAAGTATAGAGTATACGACAATTTCATAGCTTTGTTGTCACTAATGTAATGATATTAACATCATGTTTTCATTTGAATGACAAAGTAGATTTATTTGTTCAAGACACTTGAGTTAATCACTAATATGTTTTAATTTGATACTCCCTGAATAGCACCTTTGATACAGATTTGATACCATCAGCAAGGAAGGTACTTTAGTAGCCATTGGGATCGTGGCTGGTACGGTTATAGTGACGTCTAACTCACTCTTGTACCAGCTAATCGCGTCATTTGTTGACGCATTATTTGGCAACTGTTCCTTAGAATTAAACGTTATATTAAGTAAAGGTTCAATTGTATTTTTAACGCCTCCATCCACTCTAAGACGAATATGATATTTTACGTCAAATCTTCGTTCTATACAGCATGTTACAACAATATCACGTACTACGCAATAGGTTTGAATCATATTGGAGCAAAGTATTAATCTCTTCTTTAGTTATTGATGACCTTCTGTGTATATCTTAAAAATTGATCCAGTGTATATGTTCATTTATTCTTGTCTGAAATTTCATAATATTTAAGCTGAAACCACGGTATTGAAACTGAGTTGGCAATATTCATGTTGAACAGTAAATATATACATACATATATATATATATATATATATATATATATATATATATATATATATATATATATATATATATATATATATATATATATATATATTTAACGCTTACGAAAATATGAATAGTTTGGGTACTTACTAATGAATATTCATGTATTAAGTGCTGGTATGCCTTTGTAAGAATGTACTTAAATATAAAATCCCCCAGAGAGCGTGTGCTTACGTGAATAGTGTAACAGAATTGTTACCGAGAGGATGGTGGATTAAATGAACAACACAAACACAAGTGTAAAAGATAATGTAAATTTATGAAATAAATTATTAATGAAAAATAATGATGTATCAACACAATAACTCATGCGCTCAACCCACAATTACACTCACAGCCATTCACAATACATGAATAAATGAAATATTACCGGTAATACAAAATAAAACACAGATACAAAGGAATCTCTTGGACTATACACAGATCCAAAGAACCTTTACAAAAGTTATATTAACGCAAGTATAAATCACGATAATAAACACAAACATCAAACTATACTATCGCACCTATGGATTGCGACAATTAGCACGAACATATACAGGTATTCAATCAAGTTGCTAGCTTTTATTGAGAATCATGCAATGCCTTGAAATACTATTGTGTTCTGAAATAACCATGTAAATACAACAATGTATTCAATTGTACTACAATTGCAACACACACATGTGTCTCGACCCTGTATAACCGTACGATTCACACACAGTTGAATCGCCGCCCAGTTTCCCCGAAGACCTAGGGTTTGACCAATACTTTTATCGGCTGTTTGCCCTTCACGGATCCACCACAGTTATACGTACAGACAGCATACAACATCTACTAGAACCAACGTTCCTCAATACCCTAGATGTCGCCCCGGATGTTTATAACTCTAGACAGCTCCGACACTCGGACTTCTAGCTTTCCGGATATTTACACGTCCGACAGATGTAGACGAACAGACAGTTCGACAGACAGACAGTCAGATACTTCAATTCGATTGCACAATAAATCAGCAACAATTTCAGCTACGATAACAGATGTTATCAGAGATGTTCCGCAATAAATCAGCTATAATTCAGAGATGTTCTCAGTGATGTTATCAGAAATGCTATCAGAGATGCTATCAGAGATGTTATCCGATGCGTTATCAGAGATGCTATCAGATGTTTATCTGATTTTCTCAGAGATGCTATCAGAGATGCTATCAGATGTTATTAGATGTTATCAGATGTTTTCAACGATGTTATCAGATGTTATCAGATGCGTTATCAGTGATGTTATCAGTGATGTTATCAGAGACGCCATCAGACGCCATCAGAGATACCATCAGATGCGCCCTTAGATGCGTCATCAGATGCGCCATCAGATGCGTCATCAGCTACAATGAAGAAACCAGACTAATATGAGTTGTCTCAAAAAATTATCTAAACCATAGATCACGCTATTGCATTTAAAGCCAAATAGTGACTAGTAATTCCAAATAATCCACGTTTAAAATCTGCATTGCAATAAAGGCATCATTATATGAAAATGATAAACTGAATAAAATTCACAATAAAACGAAATATAAATTTAACACTCACCCCTTTGGCTGGAGATTAATGACAGGCTATCTTTCCTACGATAAGATACTTTTGGTCCCATAATATTGATCATAAATATTCTGCCTTATATACCCTCAAATAGGTGAGCAGAAATCACAGCAAGATTACCGTGCACCACGTGAAACTAATGTTCCGGATTTCATGTAAATAAAAATCAGGCACATGCAAATCGTTACACCCCGCTTACCTTGGAGAAAACCACTTATTCACCCCAGGTAATGCATGTACGACGAAACAAAAAAAATGGTGAGATTAATTTGTAATTTAAGAAGAAAAAAAAATTCAATTTTCGCCTAATTCTGTGACAATACCTCCCCCCTAAGAATAAAAATGTACACATTTTTAAAACTAACACAGAATAGAAGAAAAATAACTACTGATGATATCTTACAACATTTACACTGGTTATACTACAATCTGGATTTTAATACTGGGCAAATTCATACAAATTTCCCATCATGCCCTACTCAAGTAGCCTGCGCCTATATTTTCAACTCCCCTTATTGCTTCTACACGGAAACGATAAGGTTGTAGTGTTAGCGCCCAACGCATCAACCGAGCGTTTTCGACCTTGGCCTTGCTAAATACAGTAGGGGTTGGTGATCAGTCTCGAGAACGAAATCTCTCCCAAATAGATATGCGTGATACTTCCCAATTCCCCATACTACGGCCAAACATTCCTTTTCTATGACGGAATAATTTTTCTCCCTGGGTAGCAATTTCCTACTCGAGTAAGCTACGGGTAACTTACTGTCGTCTTGCTCTTGCAGTAAAACTGCCCCCAACCCAGTTTCAGAAGCATCCGTTCTTAGAATAAAAGGTTTGCTGACATCTGGCAATTTTAATATAGGTGCACTAACCAGTTTCTCTTTCAGAGCACAAAACTCTTTATCTTGTGGCGGTCCCCATTCAACTTTGTTTGGTTGCCCCTTCTTTGTTAAATCAGACAGTGGGCTAGCAATGGCTGCAAAGTTCGGTATAAACTTTCTATAAAAACCTACTAGACCAAGAAATGGTCTTACCTGCGTGTACATGGTTTGTATATAGCAATAGTTCCTAATACATGATACTGTTTTTAGACAGGCCATGCAGTATGAAACTGTGTAGTATGTTAATATACTGCATCATTCTAACATGTAAAATTAATAGAGAAAACAATGAGCATATAATAAATCAGACTGCCTAATATATTAATTCATAGTATATCAAATGGTCTAAAAATAAATTCACCGTATATCAGATTGCCTAATGAATAAATTCACCGTATATCAGATTGCCTAATGAATAAATTCACCGTATATCAGATTGCCTAATGAATAAATTCACCGTATATCAGATTGCCTAATTAATAAATTCACCGTATATCAGATTGCCTAATGAATAAATTCACCGTATATCAGATTTACCTTTACTTTGTATAGCCACTGCTACCTTATGTACAAGTCCCTCTCTTTTAGGACAGTCTTTTTGAACATGACCCATGCATTACATAAGTAACATTGCACACGCTGAATAACTGGATTCCTAACTGACCTATTTGCCTCAGCTGATTTCACAAGCTCCCTAGGCATAGGTCTCGCAGATTGGTTTCCAGACTTAAAATCTTTTAAAACCACATTCTGGGTTCCCCCATGAGCATCGGCAAAGAAATCGGCTTGCTTAGCCATATCTTTAACGTTTGTGAAGACTTTCTCTTTCAGAAATTGATCTCATTCTCGCCCAACTGTATTAAATAATTGATCTCTGAGCAAGAAATCAGTCAATCCTTCAAACGTTTTCACAGCTTTGCCACATTCAATCCACCGCTCAAAATAGTTCGCAATTCTAACGGTGAACTGACCAAAGGTTTCTTCCTAATCGGGCTTGCTATACCTGAACTTTTTACGAAAACCCTGTTCAGTGAGCTCGTACCTCTTGAGAAGTGCTTCCTTTAGGACGTCGTACTTAAACACATCGTCCGTAGGAAGTCGCGAGTATACATCCAGTGCTTTACCCTTTAATAGAGCACTCAGATGCAATGCCCATTCATTTTGACTCCACTTCTGGTTTTCGGCATACCGCTCAAAGCGATGAAGATAACTATCCATGTTATCTTTTTCATCGTCAAAGGGAGGTAATTTGGGGCCCCTTAATTTGCTAAAGGCAGAATCGTGTTCTCTTCCAGATGTCGCTAATTCTACCTTACGATCATGATCCCGTTGCTTTACTTTTTCTTCTAACTCTTTTCGCTTTCCCTCCGCTTCCATTTCCCATCCTATCCTGTCCTTTTCGGCCTGCTTCTCTAATTCTATCTTTTCCCTTTCGGCCTGCTTCTCTAATTCTTTTTTTTCCCTTTCGAAGGCCCATTTCCTTTCATCGGATTCCCTTTCTAATTCCCGTTTCCATTCATCGGATTCCCTTTCTAATTCCCTTTCTAATTCCCTTGCCCTTACCCTTTCTTCCCTTTCTCGAGCTTGTTCTTCTTGAATAAACGTCCTTAAACTTTCACCTTCATAACCAAATTCTTTGCCTAAGGCAACCAAGTCCTTAAAGGATGACATGAAAATAACAATTGTAATATGAATATAGATAGGTAACCAAACCAATGCTTTAAACACGTTTATACTTCACAAAAATGATTGACAGTACACTTAATCCAGCGATCCCACTTCTGACACTATTGTAACAGAATTGTTACCGAGAGGATGGTGGATTAAATGAACAACACAAACACAAGTGTGAAAGATAATGTAAATTTATGAAATAAATTATTAATGAAAAATAATGATGTATCAACACAATAACTCATGCGCTCAACCCACAATTACACTCACAACCATTCACAATACATGAATAAATGAAATATTAATACAAAATAAAACACAGATACAAAGGAATCTCTTGGACTATACACAGATCCAAAGAACCTTTACAAAAGTTATATTAACGCAAGTATAAATCACGATAATAAACAAAAACATCAAACTGTGTTATCGCACCTATGGATTGCGACAATTAGCACGAACATATACAGGTATTCAATCAAGTTGCTAGCTTTTATTGAGAATCATGCAATGCCTTGAAATACTATCGCGTTCTGAAATAACCATGTAAATACAACAATGTATTCAATTGTACTACAATTGCAACACACACATGTGTCTCGACCCTGTATAACCGTACGATTCACACAGTTGAATCGCCGCCCAGTTTCCCCGAAGACCTAGGGTTTGACCAATACTTTTATCGGCTGTTTGCCCTTCACGGATCCACCATAGTTATACGTACAGACAGCATACAACATCTACTAGAACCAACGTTCCTCAATACCCTAGATGTCGCCCCGGATGTTTATAACTCTAGACAGCTCCGACACTCGGACTTCTAGCTTTCCGGATATTTACACGTCACGACAGATGTAGACAAACAGACAGTTCGACAGACAGACAGTCAGATACTTCAATTCGATTGCACCATAAATCAGCAACAATTTCAGCTACGATACCAGATGTTATCAGAGATGTTTCGCAATAAATCAGCTATAATTCAGAGATGTTCTCAGTGATGTTATCAGAGATGCTATCAGAGATGTTATCCGATGCGTTATCAGAGATGCTATCAGATGTTTATCAGATGTTATCAGAGATGCTATCAGATGTTATTAGATGTTATCAGATGTTATCAGATGTTATCAACGATGTTATCAGATGTTATCAGATGCGTTATCAGTGATGTTATCAGTGATGTTTTCAGAGACGCCATCAGACGCCATCAGAGATGCCATCAGATGCGCCCTTAGATGCGTCATCAGATTTGCCATCAGATGCGTCATCAGCTACAATGAAGAAACCAGACTAATAATAGTTGTCTCAAAAAATTATCTAAGCCTTAGATCACGCTATTGCATTTAAAGCCTAATAGTGACTAGTAATTCCAAATAATCCACGTTTAAAATCTGCATTGCAATAAAGGCATCATTATATGAAAATGATAAACTGAATAAAATTCACAATAAAACGAAATATAAATTTAACACTCACCCCTTTGGCTGGAGATTAATGACAGGCTATCTTTCCTACGATAAGATACTTTTGGTCCCATAATATTGATCATAAATATTCTGCCTTATATACCCTCAAATAGGTGAGCAGAAATCACAGCAAGATTAACGTGCACCACGTGAAACTAATGTTCCGAATTTCATGTAAATAAAAATCAGGCACATGCAAATCGTTACACCCCGCTTACCTTGGAGAAAACCACTTATTCACCCCAGGTAATGCATGTACGACGAAACAAAAAATATGGTGAGATTAGTTTATAATTTAAGAAAAAAAAAATAAATTCGATTTTCGCCTAATTCTGTGACAAATAGTTCATCCCAACAAACGTGTTACGGTTTGTTGAATGTGTTCGTGTGTTTCTGCCCTCTGTGATATAAATCTTGAATATCAGGTAAAAAGTTTTCTCTCCTACTATTGCACCATAGAATATATTGTCTTTTGTGTAAGTATTTACATTATCAACAAGCCATCTAAGATCAGCACAAGATCTGTAACTGGTTACCAGATACATTGTTAGCTTACTTGCTTTTCCAACGTTTGTTACTAATTTTAGTTTACAACTTCTTCATCAGGGAAAACAACAATGGCAAATATGGTATGAAGACGTAGTTCTACCTTGCAAACCTGAACGTCTAAGTATTTACTAAACGTTGGAATTTTTGGTCGTACCTTTTTATCTGAGACTTTGCTATTCAGTAGATGATGTCACACTTATGTAATGCATAAATCTCAATAACACTAGAATTTAAATCAACACATTGAATTAATTATCCTAGATTAAAAATTTAAACTGGTTAATTTAACTTTATTGAACGTATCTGTTTAACTCTCACAGTTTTGAAACATACCTATGACTATAAGATTATCGTATTTCTTAGATAATGATTGGGAAATGCTTATCATGTGAAAATGGAGGCAATATAAATATAATGTTATTTCCGTGAGATAATCAGATAAAGTAATACCATATTTTGTAAAAATAACTCGACTAAATGACATACTAAATTTGGATAAAATACTCAGTCACACCTTTAATAACAGGGGCAAATGTCAACATGGTAAGAGTATAATATTTGCCTCAGTATTTACATGGGACCTGTTGTAGTCCCTTTTAATGCCTTTAAATGCCAGTAATTTTATTACAACCAACTTGATCATTATTCTTGTTGCTGCGTCAATGTTTTTCCATTTCATAATATCATAATTGTGAGATACAAGTACCATACTGAACTGCATTGAATGTTTATTTGCAATCTTCATTCTGGGAACAGGGCACACGTGTATCAATACAATAGTAATATTCTAATTAGCAGTAATCGTTACTAATAGAACAAGAAGCTTAAGTGTCGTCAATAGTATTTTAATATGCTAAATGTAGGTATTTCTTGGTAATAATTTGCACCTCGTGACTATTTCATGTCCACCAAATTTATACTGCTTTTCTGAGTGTGTTCAAGTGTATCTCGCCTTTCTGGTACTAATCTTGTCCAGGTTTTGAAAATCCCATTCAAATGTTTCCTTTCGTTCTATAGCACTATATTGGCTTTGGTGTAAACATTTACATTATCAACAGGCCCTATAAGATCACCATGGGATCTTTCGCTGGATGTCAGATACAGTGTAAATGTACTGGTCCTACTTAAGTTACTATGGTTAGATTGCACCTTATTCAAATATGGGCACTAACATAGCAAATGTGGTATGAACATAGAGTTCTACCTTGCAGACATGAACGTTTAAGAATGTACCACACGATGGAACCGTTGGCTGTAAATGTTTTTTCTTCGGAGACATCTTCATCCCTATTCAATGGATGACCTCACGCTGGTGTAATGCATATACCTGACTTTCAATATAATTCAATCAACACATTTATACTTCTTTGCATAGTCTGAAATATGTAATGATATAGTGCTCATTTCATTTTCACTGCAAATTGGATATCTATATTCATATATTCGTTTCTTGTTTGTCATTTCTCTTATTAGTAAAACATTTTTCCATGCGATCTGTATGCATAAAATTCAATGTAAGAATCAATCGTGTTGTATAATCAAAATGTCAAATTGTGCTATTATGTATTGTGCATTAATATGTAAATGAAACCAACGCCATGTTTTGAAGCGCTGTATGTTCAAAAAAGATTAGTACAACATTATTCGTGTTATCCACATTTAATATTTGATTATGTAAGAGATTCACTTTTCACACGAGTATAAGCCATTTTTAAAACTACTAACACTTTTATCTCTTCACACGTGAGTACCTTTCATTATTCGGTTATTTTTTATCTCATGTGTTTTTGTAACAACAGCTGATTAGCTGATTAGCTATCTATGCAATGTTTTGTAAAGAAAACGATTACTTCCTATTTATATTAGCACAATTGTCTTGTCTTGTTTTTTGTTTCTTCATTTTATTGCATATATATAATGCCATGAGGTATGTGAGATGTACTTTTGCAAGTAACGTCGAGTAAAACATGTTACTGAAATTACTCCGTTAATGTATTACCAAGTTAATGACATTCACATCCACTTTTCATCTTCACGACACAGTAAATATATTGTTTTAAATTGCATTGTTTAGGATGCTGGAATCAATCAACATCTAATTTTGGATCTGATGCTCAGAAATGACATCGCTAAGCGGCGCGAATTACAGCGTGGCATCTGGGGTTTCCCTCACGTGATGGTAGTATTGTCTGCCCCAATTATTTGAAATATTACGTATACCATTTCTGGCCTTGTTCACACTGTTTCTGCAACTGTTTATTAGCTGAAGATATTATATAAACTCATCTTTCAATACTATATTGGTGCGCCTACATTTATATTAAAATGTGCATACACATTTCCTTCCAACACTTTAATCTAGACAACATATTACATCAATACTATAACCCAGTTATTATCAACAACCTGATTCAGACATACCTAATCATTTAAAATAATCGGTTTGTTCTGTTCTTTAACTAATATGTGTATCCACCAACAGTTACAATTATATTTCAATTAATTATATATTGTTGGTGAAAAGTTCATCAAATCGTGTAAATAGAGCACGTTATTGTGTGCTATTTATATGATCCATATATACGCAATATATGAATTGTCTTCCTATGTAGGTTAGATATAGTTATACACGTTTATGTGAGTAAGGAAATTTTCAGTGTTTTTTAAATTGTCATCATGTTAGCTTGTCAAAGTAAATATATTTTGCTTAAATTGAATTCGTTCATGGCACTTGAATGCACCGCAGATTACGTTTGAGTATTATACTCCATAATAACATGTTTTATAGCTGCATTGAATTCATTGAATACATCCAAAATGAAACAAAAAACAATATTCCAAAGCGTATTTGTTATTATTGCATTCGAACTGCTTCAAATAATTTCAATGGCCGAAAAGACCAACACTTGCGGATGTCAACACGCTTCTCTCACACTCTCTCTCTCTCTCTCTCTGTTAAAATCATATGTCCTTCATGTAGAATGGACACAAATAAATCAAGTCATTATCAAGAAATTTAGTAGAATCGACACAAATACACAAATCTATTCAAACCAGACATGATGTAAATGTTGTGACAATGCGCATTGATTCATTTGCTTGTTGTGTACTTATCATTCAGAGTGTGTGGTTTGGTTGTTTTCTTTGTATGCACTTTTTAATAATACTCACTGAAGTGACTATTTTAGTTAAGTGCCATCTTGAAGAATTGTTTGGTCTGTTATGTAAAAGGCAGTTTCAATTGTATTTTTCCACGTCAGTTTGACCATATTAATTGTGGAATAAACATTTGCATTCAGCATTTCTCTATCGATAGCATGTAAACCAAAAATACTACAACCCGTTCCTGGTCATTATATTTGACGGTGGAAATCAAACGAAAATTGGAACCTCTCTAGTGAATATAATATTTGTATTATTTACTGTTGAACGTTATCAGTAACTTCATGTCAGGATACGTTTCTTTAAACTCAATTTAGAAATTATTGAAAGAATCGGATCCTTCGTGATTTTGGCTTTAAGCATGGCACGACAAGTGCCTTGAATTCAGAAGCGTTGTTGTTGTTCTTGTTTTCTGTGTCCATGTGTGTGTGGCTGTGCATGTGTATGTGAGCGTGTGTGTTAACATCATCATGGGAAATATGGACAAATATATCAATGAATGGACTTATTTCTCATTGCCTACACTGTTTATTTCATTAGTGAAATTATATGATAATTCAACATAGTTTGGTTTCCAACGTCTTAGTGTACGTTGTCACTGAATACGTATTTGTCATAGAAATGCAAGAGCGTTGCTGCGTTTCATAGGAAATTATACTAATATACAGTTCACGGATAAACATAAATTGAATTTGTGTTATCAACGCTCAGCATTACTGGATTAGTTTCAGGACTGGTCGGACTGGTGTTAGGATAATAGGACTGGGTGGAACATCATGTCACATGTGTTTGGCATAAAGCCCCAGTGATTGACATCATTATACACTGCCTCACTACATACATGGTAGCCATGATAATGGAAAATTGTTAATCCTAATCTCACACACATACATATCTAAAGGTTTAATCGTTTGATACATCTTTAACAGTAGCATTGCAATAATTATATGAATCTTATTACCAAGGACACATATTTACGGATTAAATTCTAGCTGATAAAATGTTTGAAACTCTATACACCATATCATATATATTTTCTATCAAAGTTGCATAATAAATATTTAGATGTGTTAACTGCAAAGCGATGTTGCATTTATTACCCATGCTTAAAGGCAATTTATTTTGGATCAAATTATGTGTGAATTATCTTACCTGCCCATAATTTGTATTCCTATGTTTATCCTGATGTATCCTTTTCTTGCAAATGCTACCTTGTAATATTCTCTCTCATTGCCAATAACTTATATTTAAATATTACATTCATTATGTTTTCTTGTTTTCAGAGAATCTGTTTTTAAACAAATATGGCATATATCAAATTTGCTACCAAAAATTTGACAATATGTCATGTAATATTACAATGTAGAGTATAACAGCGTTGTATACGGCTAACGCATTCGAAAGAATCATAATTGACAAAACGTTTATTTTTCCCTGAGACTAGCCAATCAATCGTTGATTAAGAAATGTGTTTGAGGGCTGAAAGGGCTGTTTTAAAGTGCAAATCCATTGGAGATTCATGTCCAACATTTTGAGGTTTATACGTTTGCTCCAACTAAACTTTGGTGCCACTTTGCTTTAATTTGTCATCAGCCGTTGATGTCGAAGAATATGTGAAACGTCCCGATCACACTAAGAATGATATTCTAATTTTTTCATATCCTTGGCACTGAACAATCAGTATTGTGTTTTTGGTTTGTTTTAAATGTGGTCGCCACGATGCATGACAAAAATATGCGTTATTAGACCAGCTCTATATAAGATTATAAGCGAATATTAAAATGGTACAAGCATTGATGTTGCCTGCTGCTGAGCTTGAATAGTATTATGAATAAAACATTTATATTTATCAATTGTTTCTCAATCAGTACGTGATATATTAAATGACATTAATAATTAACCTTTATTAAAGTCATGAGAATGTTTCTCTGACCGTTAAAATCTGTTTTCTAAAGAAATAGAATACGTAGTTAAAACTGTATGTATATCTGTGGATTAAATATTTAGATTATTGATATCAATGCTATTTGAATGATCTTGATTCTGAGCTAAGTACGTACTAGACGTTTCCACTAAGGTGTCATATTTTTCTCAGTAAATGCTGTCTGAGTCTGAGGTCTAATACATAGTTTAATTATCGTTGTAAGATGAACTACTGCAATCAAAGCTGAATCGAAAGTCAATAAAGCAAACTAATACTAGTTGGAGTTGGATAACATGGATAATTTTATATCGCAATATTTGTACAAAAACTGCGAAAAATTACATGCAAATCTGACAGACATAAAATGTAATTTTATGTTCAAAAGGCCTTTCACTTTTTAAAACATTTGTGGATTTATGAACATGAGGAAAACTTGTTCTCACGTATACCATAATAGAGTAAAGAATATCCATTATTTTTCATAACATGAATGATAATGATGACATTAAGAATTTTAATGTAGAAGAAAATCATCAATGTTAACCATGCCAATATATACATACTTATTCAAATAAAAAGCCAATACAAGTTCATATCGAACGAATGTTGCAGCCATCACCTCCCGGATAACTAGAAAGTCACAATGTCTGTGCGTTATACTTAATTGGTTTGCTTCGCTTAAATTAATAATTTGCTAATCTGTTATTTAACATTGAAACTAAATTAGAATAATTTGTGTAGCCTGCAGCTGACACAATGTAACAAAAAATATCCTAACATTAGATAGCTTCTTCATCGATATTTATTGACGGCACTGTTGACTTCGATACATTTTCCACGTCTACATTGGATGTAATGTGCGTGCTCGGTCAGGCTATTTCTGAGAGTGGGTAAGCAAACAGAATTATGTAAAAGGTGAGGCTACGCTTATAATATTAACATAAGTTTCAAAAGATATAAATTTAAAACATCAATAGGCTTTTTAACAATTTTTTATTTGTTAATGAATTAAGATACTATTCGAACACGTGTTTGTAATACACATCTTGGCTGTGTACTGTAACAACTCATACTGTTATTTATTCCACGATTATACTTGTCGTGTTGTGCCTAAAACCTCTCGAAACAATTGTGAAACAGTCCAATAAATATTTTCCAGATTGTTGAGTAATTGTGTTTTCTGTTTACTGACCCTCTATTATAAATATCCTGACCGATCTCTGTCATCACCTTCAATCTAGCAATGCTAAATATTTAGAAACTGCTGATGTTCACAGGATTTTCACAGAGTGTCAGCTGCGAGCCAACCTAACTAATCACAATTTACTTTCAATGTTAAACAACAGCTTATTTCAAGTATTATCCTAAGGATTCGAAATCCATTCAGTGTAAACTACTGACCCTTTTGACCTTTACAACAGTTATTATTATTACTGATCCTTTGACCTTGGGTATGGCTATTTGTGTGCTCTTTTCATTGTTGACTATAAGAAATGCTGCAATCTACATGCTGTCTAAAATTAGTGCCAAATGTTACAATTTGACTTTTATGATTATACGAAAGTACGGTTGGCCTACAATTGTTATATAGTTAGAATGCGTGTTCTAGTGTCAGTTTGCTATGAGATGTGTTGTCTAAAATTAACATATAATTAGTTTCAGTTAATTCAATATTGAATATTTGTACAACTTTACTATACTATGGGTACAATCGCAGGTATAGTTAAGTAAAATCTCTGCTAAATGAACACAATGCATGGCCCAAAAGAGTGTCTATTTGAACCATAATACTCCTACTCATGTTTCAAATCTGATGCTGTTTATGACTATGATGTCTTAATCTAAGTCACATCAAAATGCAAAACCGGCAATTTCAATATATATGACCTGACAAGAATATGAAATAAATAATAAATAGTCCTAAACATTCTATCACACGTCCAACAGTAGAGCCTCAATGCATCACAATAGAAAGGAATATGATCATGTACCAATAAACTTGAATAATTTGATATGCCAAGATTCTTCACGCATCAAATAAATTTATTTCTGACGGAATGATGACTTTACATTATATCAGAATGTTGTTAGTACAGTGGATGAGCATTTTGCAATTCTGATGAAATGTTTAATAAGTATAACTGAATATAATTAATTTTGATTGCTGACCAGGATGCAGTTCCTACATTTTCTTTTACGACCTCCTAATGCCAAAAAATGCCATGTCAATATGTTTACGTATATCTGTAAAGCACACAATCCAAAGAAAACGAAATATAGCTTTCTAAACATTTGTTTACAACTACCGACAATCATGAAAAAAAGTTAATCAACTAATAAGGATATTAATGAAAATTGTTAACAACAATGTCCATTTGACTCTATCACTTTTTGTTTTATCTCTCTTAGGAAAGGAGGATATTGAATATTCATGTGAAACTATTCTTTCTTCATGAAGGTTGAATTCAATATATTATTGCTTGATTTACGATTTGTCACTTTATCACATTTATACTGAAGGATGCTCACCTGTCCATTTATTTTCCCGTGCGTCGTTTTCGTACTTTTGCATTTAATTTGGTCAGTAATTATGTATTACTGCATTTCTATGGAAACAATAGGAATAATACTTCCTGATTAATACTCCGCACGACCATAAGGGGTGCGGGATATTCATCGACCAAACGAGGTTATATTGTCCGATACAAATGCAGTAAACGGTTATATGCTCATTTTTATATCTCCTAAGGCTTGACTGTATAAACAAAATACAATACAAGAAACGGAGTAATTTAATTTATGCCATATTCCAAACTAAATACACACACTATGAATGATATGTACACAACAAGCAAATGAATCAATGCGCATTGCCACAACATTTACATCATGTCTGGTTTGAATAGATTTGTGTATTTGTGTCGATTCTACTAAATTTCTTGATAATGACTTGATTTATTTGTGTCCATTCTACATGAAGGACATATGATTTTAACAGAGAGAGAGAGAGAGAAGCGTGTTGACATCCGCAAGTGTTGGTCTTTTCGGCCATTGAAATTATATGAAGCAGTTCGAATGCAATAATAACAAATACGCTATGGAATATTGTTTTTTGTTTCATTTTGGATGTATTCAATGAATTCAATGCAGCTATAAAACATGTTATTATGGAGTATAATACTCAAACGTAATCTGCGGTGCATTCAAGTGCCATGAACGAATTCAATTTAAGCAAAATATATTTACTTTGACATGCTAACATGATGACAATTTAAAAAACACTGAAAATTTCCTTACTCACATAAACGTGTATAACTATATCTAACCTACATATGAAGATAATTCATATATTGCGTATATATGGATCATATAAAGAGCACACAATAACGTGCTCTATTTACACGATTTGATGAACTTTTCACCAACAATATATAATTAATTGAAATATAATTGTAACTGTTGGTGGATACACATATTAGTTCAAGAACAGAACAAACCGATTATTTTACATGATAAGGTATGTCTGAATCAGGTTGTTGATAATAACTGGGTTATAGTATTGATGTAATATGTTGTCTAGATTAAAGTGTTGGAAGCAAATGTGTATGCACATTTTAATATAAATGTAGGCGCAACAATATACTATTGAAAGATGAGTTTATATAATATCTTCAGCTAATAAACAGTTGTAGAAACAGTGTGAACAAGGCCAGAAATGGTACACGTAATATTTCAAATAATTGGGGCAGACAATACTACCATCACGTGAGGGAAACCCCAGATGCCACGCTGTAATTCGCGCCACTTAGCTATGTCATTTCTGAGCATCAGATCCAAAATTAGATGTTGATTGATTCCAGCATCCTAAACAATACAATTTAAAACAATATATTTACTGTATCGTGAAGATGAAAAGTGGATGTGAATGTCATTAACTTGGTAATACATTAACGGAGTAATTTCAGTAACATGTTTTACTCGACGTTACTTGCAAAAGTACATCTCACATACCTCATGGCATTATATATATGCAATAAAATGAAGAAACAAAAAACAAGACAAGACACTTGTGCTAATATAAATAGGACGTAATAGTTTTCTTTACAAAACATTGCATAGATAGCTAATCAGCTAATCAGCTGTTGTTACAAAAACACATGAGATAAAAAATAACCGAATAATGAATGGTATAGTATACTCACGTGTGAAGAGATAAAAGTGTTAGTAGTTTTAAAAATGGCTTATACTCGTGTGAAAAGTGAATCTCTTACATAATCAAATATTAAATGTGGATAACACGAATAATGTTGTACTAATCTTTTTTGAACATACAGCGCTTCAAAACATGGCGTTGGTTTCATTTACATATTAATGCACAATTTGACATTTTGATTATACAACACGATTGATTCTTACATTTATTTTTATACATACAGATCGCATGGAAAAATGTTTTACTAATAAGAGAAATGACAAACAAGAAACGAATATATGAATATAGATTTCCGATTTGCAGTGAAAATGAAATGAGCACTATATCATTACATATTTCAGACTATGCAAAGAAGTATAAATGTGTTGATTGAATTATATTGAAAGTCAGGTATATGCATTACACCAGCGTGAGGTCATCCATTGAATAGGAAAGAAGATGTCTCCGAAGAAAAAACATTTACAGTCAACGGTTCCATCGTGTGGTACATTCTTAAACGTTCATGTCTGCAAGGTAGAACTCTATGTTCATACCACATTAGCTATGTTAGTGCCCATATTTGAATAAGGTGCAATCTAACCATAGTAACTTAAGTAGGACCAGTACATTTACACTGTATCTGACATCCAGCGAAAGATCCCATGGTGATCTTATAGGGCCTGTTGATAATGTAAATGTTTACACCAAAGCCAATATAGTGCTATAGAACGAAAGGAAACATTTGAATGGGATTTTCAAAACCTGGACAAGATTAGTACCAGAAAGGCGAGATACACTTGAACACACTCAGAAAAGCAGAATAAATTTGGTGGATATGAAATAGTCACGAGGCGCAAACGGTCCTCGAGGTATTTGATAAAATTAAATTATTACAAAGAAATACCTACATTTAGCATATTAAAATACTATTGACGACACTTAAGCTTCTTGTTCTATTAGTAACGATTACTGCTAATTAGAATATTACTATTGTATTGATACATGTGTGCCCAGCAGCAGAGAGGGTGAACCCTACAACGTTTTGAGACAAAATTTTGATTGAAATCTTAAAACAAGCCTTCCTACGATCTCATTTTAACCAAAAAAAGGGCGAACCTCACAACTTTCCGGCAAAAAAAGTCGATTGAAAAATCTCATATTTTAACTAAAAAAAAATATATCCATTTGCCATATGGAGATTTTACGATTTTTTAATTAATTTTGGTCGCAACGTCGTTGTCATTCACCCTCTCTGCTGCTGAACTTTCAGTTCTGGTTAATAATTTTTTTACGATAAAAATCACTAAGATTTCACAAACAGACTAATCGCTAACACCTCATCTTGTAGATCAATCAGATTATTGGACTGGTCAGTGAGTTTGAAATTAATTCTCGTTAGCGAATCATTATGGCATCGCATATAGACAGGATTAACCGGAGACTCAATAATTACCCATCCTGGAGGAGCTACCCTACAACCTTTTCCATCAAAAATTTATTGAATCCTACAACTTTTCCAACAAAAATTTATTGAATCCTACAACTTTTCCAACAAAAATTTAATGAATCCTACAACTTTTCCAACAAAAATTTATTGAATCCTACAACTTTTCCAACAAAAAATTGATTAAAAAATCGCAAAGTCTCCATTTAGCAAACGGAGACATTTTTTTGGAATTAAAATATAAGATTTCATAAAACGTGGTCTGTTCACTCCGGCTCTTTTTTTTTATTATGATTTAACCTGTTTTTCACGGAGAGTCGCTAAAAACTCTTCTGGAGTCGGTATCGGTTTATTTTTCCGTCGTAGGTGTTCTATTGCGGAACGATACTGTGGACAACCACATGATATACAAATCTGATATTTTCCTCTGACGCCTTTGCCACAACCAATACAAGACTTTGGACCCTCGGGACATCCTTGTTTCGCAGTATAAGTATGTACCCCGCAGAACTTTCCAATGCTATTTTTTTCACATCGTCGTGTGGATCCTAAAAATAACCAACAGCATTTATTTGTTGCCAATGCTGAATTAACCATTATTATTAATTGTTAATCATTATTCAATTAGACATTAAAAAGTATACAGTATAATGATTACTGATTACTCTGATAACATGTTAGAGTTTTTTCAAACTCCACAATCATATTACGATCTTCAAGAATTTTACAAAAGGCGTTTAGGATCATCATGGAGTGTTTCTAGTAAAAAATCCGCAATTGAATTACTCACCGAGGATAGTTATCTACGCCATGGAGTGATTATTCAACAACGAGAAAAATTTTACGTGTTTGTAGATGATCCGGACATAACAGTTTTTCAAGGATGTTTTGCGGTTAATGAAATCATCCCCCGGGAAAGATTGAGATATCCCTCTATCGACATTGATTCTAAAACCCCATCATTGGAAGAATTGTTATTGTATTTCAATGACTTAGTTGACTCTGTCAATGATGTTTTGGTTTTTTAAACCAGCGGTGGTTATCACATTTTATTGAAAACGATTCCGATCGATTTTGATGATCATCGGAAATTGTTGAAGAGCATTGCCGCAGACAGACCAACATGGAACGTTGATACGCAGGCTGGACTTCATAGTATCAAATTACCCGGGACAAGATCGGTAAAACCAAACAGCGTTGATAAACGATTAATTTATCCTGTAACATCTACTAGTTCGTTGCTATCTTGTCCTGTTTCTGTACAATCATGTTACGAAAAAGTCACTGACGATAAAATCACTGGTGAAAATGCTAGCATTTTTAATTGCAGAGTCATCAATGGCAGAGCCATCAACGATGAACAAATTAAAAAGATTTCAACAGCGCTGACTGGACAACCAGATCAAATCACTGGGATTACAAATCAAACCGGCAATATGATTTCACTGGGAAGAGTTGCTAGTTCGTTTTGTAATATTTGTCACCGCCGACACGGATATAACGAGTTCGGTGGATACATTGAAGGAAAAGCCATTGATGCGTTTGTGGTAGTTTATTCTGATAGACTCGTGATAGGTTGTTTCCGTACCACAAAAAATAAAATAACTCTCGGTAACACCGAGGACAACAATGCTGACATTTCCAATGATTACGAAAAATACCTAGCGTCGTATAATTATCATCGAGAAGATCATTGTGGGGAATTTCCCATGAAGACACCGGATTATACTTATTGTGAAGCTCCAGTTCATGAAAACGGTCAAGGATGTAAAATCATCCTCAACGATGACTACATAGACGGATCCCCTTGTGGAATGGGCAAATCAGAAGCAGCCTGGAAATCAATAGCAGCTGATAAATCAACGCTGTGTATCAGCTATAGAAAGACCTTTACACGAAAGACCGCATTCGACTACAATCTCGAATCGTATGAAACAATTCATGGTGGGATTATTTTTGATACAAGAACCCATCGAAGGGTTATTTCGCAAATTGAATCAATTGTACGAGTCAGGGGAATCCCTGACGTGTTAGTGTTAGATGAGTGGCACGGAATTCTCCGTCAAATAATCTCATCGTGCCGTGGAAAGCAAATTTGGGAAACACTCACGTGGTTAATTTGTTCTGCAAAACGAGTAATCGTACTTGACGCTGATGCCAACAACGACGATCTAGAATTATTTAAAAAATATTTTAATCGTCAAGACATGAAATTTATCACCAATGATTATCAACCCGATCATGGTAAAAAATTTATTGTGGAACAGTCTCATCAGGACAACTACGTAAAATTATTAGACGCGCTGCAACGAGGAAATCGTGCCGTAGTTTTCACACAAAACAAAAGACACGGGAATTATTCCGTAGAAGCCCTTGCTAAATTGTTACAACATTTAGGATACCGAGTGAAGTATTATCACGCTGATACGGATTCTGATGAAAAAAAGAGAGATTTCGCTGATCCCGTTAGCGCGTTTAACAACATCGATGTAGTGATTTATAACAGCACCGTAGAAGCAGGAATATCAATCGTGGACGAACGATTCAAGCATATGGCGGTGTTTTCTGAACATTTAGGATCGGTAGAAGCAACCAAACAGGCAATTCATCGGTTCAGAAACATTATTGAAATCCATTATTCAGTGACAAAGTCACCAGCAACTGAACGATCTTCCACATCATTGCCGCTAACACGAAATGAAATTATCTCCACGATTGAATCACATGAACGTGATTTATCCTCTACGGAATTATTATTTAGGACTCCAAATCTCTGTGATGTGAATTCCAGTAACGTATACGCGTTTATCAGTACAATCATCGAGGAAAACAACTCTAAGTGTTATTTTACTGGACGACTTGTTACGATGATAAAACGTACGGGATATGAAGTCACGTGGGAATTACCGGATAAATATTCATTGTGGTGTGAAAAAATAAAAAAAATAAAACTAACAGCGTCGATAACGCGGCAATTAACAATAATCCCGTCGTAGATGATTTTTTGAAATCTACCATTGGAGAAAGAATTGCGTCGGCGAGTGATAAAATCACCAATGATACACAACAAAAATACCATCGATACGACCCTGAACAGCGATTAGAACCCTACGCGAAGAAATTAATGTATTTAAATCATGTATTTCAAACTGATGTGGGAAAATTGGACACCGATCAAATAGAACAACTTGATAAAAACGTATCAAGGTTACAGCGATACCAGCGAGTCCTTGTTGATAAATTTAATGATGGTAAATCAATTATTACACAACAATGCAGATCTGATAAAATTAATCCACGACAACAACTCGAAATTGTCAGAAATATCCTTGGCGTGTTAAAACTCCCTGATGTGGTTCCGGATCAGCTTGATGTGAAAAGCGTTTCTGTAAACCGTGCTGGGTTAATCGAAAATATCAATACGATGTTAAAAAACCCTGACCAACTCGATAAATATCAAGCGCTGTTAAAACACTTCGTTGAGATATTTCCGGGTATAAAGTTTAGAAAAGGCACATTGTCGGTAAAAAATATCATCGAGAAAATCAAATTGATTTACAAGGAATTCGGTGGAGGATTACAATCTGATGATAAAAAACACACTGATCGATCAAACTATACACTATACTATCCTGAATGGCCTAAATCGGACTTCGTAGATGATCCAACATGGATTAATGAAAACCTCGATGATGTGGGATTCGCTGGTAAAGATGTGACTGCAACGGATACACACACTACAATGTTACGATTCCATGTATGGACCGTTAATGGATGGTTTTCTCGATATGATATGTCAGATTGATCAATAGAAAAGTGGGGAAAGTGTCAGTATTATTTTATTTTATATACAATTTGGACACTTTCCCCATCATTGATAACGCCGTTAAAACAACAAAATAACGCTTATACGGTGATTCCATCACTTGTGTTAAAAATCATTAGTATTCAACGACGAGTAAAAAAAAAATTGTATACAAATTATGACACTTTCCCATCACTGATAACGCTGTTAAATACTTCTACGGTGACTTTGTCCTCAGTGTTACTAGTGATTCCATCACTGGTGTTAAAATATCACCCGATGGGGGATTTCATCAATGTTTTATATTTTTCAGTATAAAAATTTATCACTACGAATTTATCCCCGAGATCAAGAAACATTGAAGTATGAAGGTTTATTTTCTCGGGAGATTTTTTGACGATGGTCAATATTTCCTTGTCGAACTGATTGGCTTTTTTTGACGATTCGACGATGTTGATCAGGCGATTAAATTCTTTCTGGAATTCTTTAACTATCTTTACTAACGAAAACGCTGTAAAATTGGATTGATTGTTGTCAATGATTGGGACTATTTCATCACCAGTGATTCTATCACCACGAAGTGTAAATGACATCATTGAATCCAGTGGAAGCAGGAAATATTTATCCTGTTTTGAATCATCGTAGATTAATTTATCCCGGAAGTATCCAGGGTGTATTATTTTCAACGCGGACATATCTTCGATAGTACACATTATTCTGATATCGATTTAGCGTTTAATTAAATAGCAGTATTAGTATAATGTCTTTGTTTGAAAACGCATTGAACGATTATAGACGCGCTTATCCCACAGTGACCATTCTTGATAAGATAACTAGTTCTGGTAGAAGGATAATCACGGAAAAATGCCCTGATGGTATCACTCACATTTGTCATGTACATGAAAATAGAGATTCCGCTGCACGTATCCGTCTACAACAGAAATACCGCAAACAGAACCAACACGTGTTGGATGTAAAAATGCTAGCGTTTACAATTAAAAAACTTCCTAAACAACAATAACACTTCTGATTAATGGCTGGTAGGTCAGATATCAAATATACTAAAAAATTCAAAATGTTGAATCGGCACATTACATTTTATTTTATATGAAATCCGCCGTTTCAACACCGATCGTAGAGATGTCTGAGACACAAATAGATATTTCGTTGGGATATCTTAACCGATTATTAATTCATTGATGGCGCTGCCATTAAAAATGCTAGCATTTTCACCAGTGACAAAGTCACCAGTGATTTTATCATCGATTATGATATCATTTTAAAGATTAATTAAATAACCGCGTTAATTATATGTCTGCGACAGAAACGATCGGTCAAATGCGTCAAAAATATCCCAGTGGGAAGTTTTCAGAGAAAACCAACAATAATGGGCGTCGCAAAATATCTTATAGAGCCCCTGACGGAGTTGTGCATCCTATAGCAACCCGAGTACATCGAGATGCCACAGCACGTGTTAGTCTCTCCAGAAAATATCATCAACGGCACCAACAAAAATCTTTTGATGAACTAGGCTTCATTCAAGAACTACTACGCGATGGTACCCCCGCAGTGATACTATCTGATGATGGCGACACCACTGTCATTTATAATAAACCAAACGATATTGATCCATCGCGACAACATTCATTAATTAAAATCGAACGTGGTGAACACGGAAGTTGTTTCATGTGCGAACCAAACAGCGAAACTGAATTTAAAAAGCTCGAAACTGAATTAAAACGTCACTCTAGAGTTTCCCATTAATTATCCATTAAATTTTCTTCTATTCCGCTCTTCCAGATCTTCAATTTTTAATTTTTCCAATATCTGTTTTTTTTTTTTATTCTTCTAGTTCTTCTAATTTTAGTTCTTCCGATATCTGTTTTCTTCGATTTTGTTCTTCTACTTCTTCGATTTCATTAATTAATTCCAGGTCTTCTTTGGGAATATATTTTTTCCATGAATTATCATCTATAACCTTTCGTTTTTTCTTTTTTCGTTTGATATTCTTTTCATCTACCCGTTTGTTATAGTTTTCAATATTATCAATAATTCTGTTGTATTCTGTTAATAGATTATTGTATTTATTTTCCAATGTGGCGTAGTCTTGTTTTATTGTTTTTAGTTCTTGATTAACAACACCGAGTTCTGTTTTTAATTTATTACGCTGAACGATTACATCATTACGGCATTGTACTGCAATCTCTAGCTGGCATTCAATATCCGCATCTGATATTATTCTCTGATTATTTTCTATCCTCATCGTTCTTAATGATTTTTTCAATTCATTATTTTCATTGGTTAGGTTATTTTTTTGCAGTTGTAATCGATGAATGGTTTCCTTGCCATTGATGGCGCTGCCATTAGTGATTTTATCACCAGTGACAAAGTCACCAGTGATGGCACTGCCATTGATGCTAGCATTTTCACCAGTGATTCTATCACCAGTGATTCTATCACCGATCACATCATCACAATTTGATGATTTACCATCTATAAACTGTGATATTTCATTTTCAACTTCTGCATCTATGATCCGCTCCAACGCAGGAATACTATTGACTTCTTCATGTCTTCAGATCTTGTAGATCCGTTGATGACTGATTTTATACCGATCAGCAATTTCCGATACTGGTAAGTGATTTCTAAGTTGTTTAATCGTGCGCCATCACTGATAATGCTGTTAAACGCTTCCATGGTCGTATTAAAAATCATCCGACATTACTCAACTGTTAGTACTCACTAAAGCAATTTAGTAATAATAACAACAACAATAAAAAGCTATGACATATTATTAGTGCAGAAAAAATAATTATTTCTATACAATTTTCAAAACCGTTTTATTTATCATCTGAGATGTTAGTCTTATAAGATGAATGATTGCGATATAATTATTAATTGTTATAACAGAGTCAATGAAATATTTTTTTTATTCTAGTGACTCGAACTCGTCAAAAAAAGCAAATCAGTTCGACAAGGAAATATTGACCATCGTCAAAAAATCTCCCGAGAAAATAAACCTTCATACTTCAATGTTTCTTGATCTCGAGGATAAATTCGTAGTGATAAATTTTTATACTGAAAAATATAAAACATTGATGAAATCCCCCATCGGGTGATATTTTAACACCAGTGATGGAATCACTAGTAACACTGAGGACAAAGTCACCGTAGAAGTATTTAACAGCGTTATCAGTGATGGGAAAGTTTCATAATTTGTATACAAATTTTTTTGTACTCGTCGTTGAATACTAATGATTTTTAACACAAGTGATGGAATCACCGTATAAGCGTTATTTTGTTGTTTTAACGGCGTTATCAATGATGGGGAAAGTGTCCAAATTGTATATAAAATAAAATAATACTGACACTTTCCCCACTTTTCTATTGATCAATCTGACATATCATATCGAGAAAACCATCCATTGACGGTCCATACATGGAATCGTAACATTGTAGTGTGTGTATCCGTTGCAAACACATCTTTACCAGCGAATCCCACATTATCGAGGTTTTCATTAATCCATGTTGGATCATCTACGAAGTCCGATTTAGGCCATTCAGGATAGTTTAGTGTATAGTTTGATCGATCAGTGTGTTTTTTATCATCAGATTGTAATCCTCCACCGAATTCCTTGTAAATCAATTTGATTTTCTCGATGATATTTTTTACCGACAATGTGCCTTTTCTAAACTTTATACCCGGAAATATCTCAACGAAGTGTTTTAACAGCGCTTGATATTTATCGAGTTGGTCAGGGTTTTTTAACATCGTATTGATATTTTCGATTAACCCAGCACGGTTTACAGAAACGCTTTTCACATCAAGCTGATCCGGAACCACATCAGGGAGTTTTAACACGCCAAGGATATTTCTGACAATTTCGAGTTGTTGTCGTGGATTAATTTTATCAGATCTGCATTGTTGTGTAATAATTGATTTACCATCATTAAGTTTATCAACAAGGACTCGCTGGTATCGCTGTAACCTTGATACGTTTTATCAAGTTGTTCTATTTGATCGGTGTCCAATTTTCCCACATCAGTTTGAAATACATGATTTAAATACATTAATTTCTTCGCGTAGGGTTCTAATCGCTGTTCAGGGTCGTATCGATGGTATTTTTGTTGTGTATCATTGGTGATTTTATCACTCGCCGACGCAATTCTTTCTCCAATGGTAGATTTCAAAAAATCATCTACGACGGGATTATTGTTAATTGCCGCGTTATCGACGCTGTTAGTTTTATTTTTTTTATTTTTTCACACCACAATGAATATTCATCCGGTAATTCCCACGTGACTTCATATCCCGTACGTTTTATCATCGTAACAAGTCGTCCAGTAAAATAACACTTAGAGTTGTTTTCCTCGATGATTGTACTGATAAACGCGTATACGTAACTGGAATTCACATCACAGAGATTTGGAGTCCTAAATAATAATTCCGTAGAGGATAAATCACGTTCATGTGATTCAATCGTGGAGATAATTTCATTTCGTGTTAGCGGCAATGATGTGGAAGATCGTTTAGTTGCTGGTGACTTTGTCACTGAATAATGGATTTCAATAATGTTTCTGAACCGATGAATTGCCTGTTTGGTTGCTTCTACCGATCCTAATTGTTCAGAAAACACCGCCATATGCTTGAATCGTTCGTCCACGATTGATATTCCTGCTTCTACGGTGCTTCTACGGTGCTGTTATAAATCACTACATCGATGTTGTTAAACGCGCTAACGGGATCAGCGAAATCTCTCTTTTTTTCATCAGAATCCGTATCAGCATGATAATACTTCACTCGGTATCCTAAATGTTGTAACAATTTAGCAAGTACTTCTACGGAATAATTCCCGTGTCTTTTGTTTTGTGTGAAAACTACGGCACGATTTCCTCGTTGCAGCGCGTCTAATAATTTTACGTAGTTGTCGTGATGAGACTGTTCCACAATAAATTTTTTACCATGATCGGGTTGATAATCATTGGTGATAAATTTCATGTCTTGACGATTAAAATATTTTTTAAATAATTCTAGATCGTCGTTGTTGGCATCAGCGTCAAGTACGATTACTCGTTTTGCAGAACAAATTAACCACGTGAGTGTTTCCCAAATTTGCTTTCCACGGCACGATGAGATTATTTGACGGAGAATTCCGTGCCACTCATCTAACACTAACACGTCAGGGATTCCCCTGACTCGTACAATTGATTCAATTTGCGAAATAACCCTTCGATGGGTTCTTGTATCAAAAATAATCCCACCGTGAATTGTTTCATACGATTCGAGATTGTAGTCGAATGCGGTCTTTCGTGTAAAGGTCTTTCTATAGTTGATACACAGCGTTGATTTACCAGCTGGTATTGATTTCCAGGCTGCTTCTGATTTGCCCATTCCACAAGGGGATCCGTCTATGTAGTCATCGTTGAGGATGATTTTACATCCTTGACCGTTTTCATGAACTGGAGCTTCACAATAAGTATAATCCGGTGTCTTCCCCACAATGATCTTCTCGATGATAATTATACGACGCTAGGTATTTTTCGTAATCATTGGAAATGTCAGCATTGTTGTCCTCGGTGTTACCGAGAGTTATTTTATTTTTTGTGGTACGGAAACAACCTATCACGAGTCTATCAGAATAAACTACCACAAACGCATCAATGGCTTTTCCTTCAATGTATCCACCGAACTCGTTATATCCGTGTCGGCGGTGACAAATATTACAAAACGAACCAGCAACTCTTCCCAGTGAAATCATATTGCCGGTTTGATTTGTAATCCCAGTGATTTGATCTGGTTGTCCAGTCAGCGCTGTTGAAATCTTTTTAATTTGTTCATCATTGATGGCTCTGCCATTGATGACTCTGCAATTAAAAATGCTAGCATTTTCACCAGTGATTTTATCGTCAGTGACTTTTTCGTAACATGATTGTAGAAACAGGACAAGATAGCAACGAACTAGTAGATGTTACAGGATTAATTAATCGTTTATCAACGCTGTTTGGTTTTACCGATCTTGTCCCGGGTAATTTGATACTATGAAGTCCAGCCTGCGTATCAACGTTCCATGTTGGTCTGTCTGCGGCAATGCTCTTCAACAATTTCCGATGATCATCAAAATCGATCGGAATCGTTTTCAATAAAATGTGATAACCACCGCTGGTTTAAAAAACCAAAACATCATTGACAGAGTCAACTAAGTCATTGAAATACAATAACAATTCTTCCAATGATTGGGTTTTAGAATCAATGTCGATAGAGGGATATCTCAATCTTTCCCGGGGGATGATTTCATTAACCGCAAAACATCCTTGAAAAACTGTTATGTCCGGATCATCTACAAACACGTAAAATTTTTCTCGTTGTTGAATAATCACTCCATGGCGTAGATAACTATCCTGGGTGAGTAATTCAATTGCGGATTTTTTACTAGAAACACTCCATGATGATCCTAAACGCCTTTTGTAAAATACTTGAAGATCGTAATATGATTGTGGAGTTTGAAAAAACTCTAACATGTTATCAGAGTAATCAGTAATCATTATACTGTATACTTTTTAATGTCTAATTGAATAATGATTAACAATTAATAATAATGGTTAATTCAGCATTGGCAACAAATACATGCTGTTGGTTATTTTTAGGATCCACACGACGATGTGAAAAAAATAGCATTGGAAAGTTCTGCGGGGTACATACTTATACTGCGAAACAAGGATGTCCCGAGGGTCCAAAGTCTTGTATTGGTTGTGGCAAAGGCGTCAGAGGGAAATATCAGATTTGTATATCATGTGGTTGTCCACAGTATCGTTCCGCAATAGAATACCTACGACGGAAAAATAAACCGATACCGACTCCAGAAGAGTTTTTAGCGACTCTCCGTGAAAAACAGGTTAAATCATAATAAAAAAAAGAGCCGGAGTGAACAGACCACGTTTTATGAAATCTTATATTTTAATTCCAAAAAAATGTCTCCGTTTGCTAAATGGAGACTTTGCGATTTTTTAATCAATTTTTTGTTGGAAAAGTTGTAGGATTCATTAAATTTTTGTTGGAAAAGTTGTAGGATTCAATAAATTTTTGTTGGAAAAGTTGTAGGATTCAATAAATTTTTGTTGGAAAAGTTGTAAGATTCAATAAATTTTTGTTGGAAAAGTTGTAGGATTCAATAAATTTTTGTTGGAAAAGGTTGTAGGGTAGCTCCTCCAGGATGGTTAATTATTGAGTCTCCGGTTAATCCTGTCTATATGCGATGCCATAATGATTCGCTAACGAGAATTAATTTCAAACTCACTAACCAGTCCAATAATCTGATTGATCTACAAGATGAGGTGTTAGCGATTAGTCTGTTTGTGAAATCTTAGTGATTTTTATCGTAAAAAAATTATTAACCAGAACTGAAAGTTCAGCAGCAGAGAGGGTGAATGACAACGACGTTGCGACCAAAATTAATTAAAAAATCGTAAAATCTCCATATGGCAAATGGAGATATTTTCTTTTAGTTAAAATATGAGATTTTCAATCGACTTTTTTTGTCGGAAAGTTGTGAGGTTCGCCCTTTTTTTGGTTAAAATGAGATCGTAGGAAGGCTCGTTTTAAGATTTCAATCAAAATTTTGTCTCAAAACGTTGTAGGGTTCACCCTCTCTGCTGCTTGCCCTGTTCCGAGAATGAATATTGCAAAAAAACATTGAATGCAGTTCAGTATGGTACTCGTATCTCACAATTATGATATTATGAAATGGAAAAACATTGACGCAGCAGCAAGAATAATGATCAAGTTGGTTGTAATAAAATTACTGGCATTTAAAGGCATTAACAGGGACTACAGCAGGTCCCATGTAAATACTGAGGCAAATATTATATTCTTACCATGTTGACATTTGCCCCTGTTATTAAAGGTGTGACTGAGTATTTTATCCAAATTTAGTATGTCATTTATTCGAGTTATTTTTACAAAATATGGTATTACTTTATCTGATTATCGCACGGAAATAACATTATATTTATATTGCCTCCATTTTCACATGATAAGCACTTTCCAATCATTATCTAAGAAATACGATAATCTTATAGTCATAGGTATGTGTCAAAACCGTGAGAGTTAAACAGATACGTTCAATAAAGTTAAATTAACCAGTTTAAATTTTTAATCTAGGATAATTAATTCAATGTGTTGATTTAAATTCTAGTGATATTGAGATTTATGCATTACATAAGTGTGACACCATCTACTGAATAGCAAAGTCTCAGATAAAAAGGTACGACCAAAGATTCCAACGTTTAGTAAATACTTAGACGTTCAGGTTTGCAAGGTAGAACTACGTCTTCATACCATATTTGCCATTGTTGTTTTCCCTGATGAAGAAGTTGTAAACTAAAATTAGTAACAAACGTTGGAAAAGCAAGTAAGCTAATAATGTATCTGGTAACCAGTTACAGATCTTGTGCTGATCTTAGATGGCTTGTTGATAATGTAAATACTTACACAAAAGACAATATATTCTATGGTGCAATAGTAGGAGAGGAAACTTTTTACCTGATATTCAAGATTTATATCACAGAGGGCAGAAACACACGAACACATTCAACAAACCGTAACACGTTTGTTGGGATGAAATATTTGTCACAGAATTAGGCGAAAATTGATTTTTTTTTTTCTTAAATTATAAACTAATCTCACCATATTTTTTGTTTCGTCGTACATGCATTACCTGGGGAGAATAAGTGTTTTTCTCCAAGGTAAGCGGGGTGTAACGATTTGCATGTGCCTGATTTTTATTTACATGAAATTCGGAACATTAGTTTCACGTGGTGCACGGTAATCTTGCTGTGATTTTTGCTCACCTATTTGAGGGTATATAAGGCAGAATATTTATGATCAATATTACGGGACCAAAAGTATCTTATCGTAGGAAAGATAGCCTGTCATTAATCTCCAGCCAAAGGGGTGAGTGTTAAATTTATATTTCGTTTTATTGTGAATTTTATTCAGTTTATCATTTTCATATAATGATGCCTTTATTGCAATGCAGATTTTAAACGTGGATTATTTGGAATTACTAGTCACTATTAGGCTTTAAATGCAATAGCGTGATCTAAGGTTTAGATAATTTTTTGAGACAACTATTATTAGTCTGGTTTCTTCATTGTAGCTGATGACGCATCTGATGGCGCATCTGATGACGCATCTAAGGGCGCATCTGATGGCATCTCTGATGGCGTCTGATGGCGTCTCTGATAACATCACTGATAACATCACTGATAACGCATCTGATAACATCTGATAACATCGTTGATAACATCTGATAACATCTGATAACATCTAATAACATCTGATAGCATCTCTGATAGCATCTCTGATAACATCTGATAAACATCTGATAGCATCTCTGATAACGCATCGGATAACATCTCTGATAGCATCTCTGATAACATCACTGAGAACATCTCTGAATTATAGCTGATTTATTGCGAAATATCTCTGATAACATCTGTTATCGTAGCTGAAATTGTTGCTGATTTATTGTGCAATCGAATTGAAGTATCTGACTGTCTGTCTGTCGAACTGTCTGTTCGTCTACATCTGTCGCGACGTGTAAATATCCGGAAAGCTAGAAGTTCGAGTGTCGGAGCTGTCTAGAGTTATAAACATCCGGGGCAACATCTAGGGTATTGAGGAACGTTGGTTCTAGTAGATGTTGTATGCTGTCTGTACGTATAACTATGGTGGATCCGTGAATGGCAAACAGCCGATAAAAGTATTGGTCAAACCCTAGGTCTTCGGGGAAACTGGGCGGCGATTCAACTGTGTGAATCGTACGGTTATACAGGGTCGAGACACATGTGTGTGTTGCAATTGTAGTACAATTGAATACATTGTTGTATTTACATGGTTATTTCAGAACACAATAGTATTTCAAGGCATTGCATGATTCTAAATAAAAGCTAGCAACTTGATTGAATACCTGTATATGTTCGTGCTAGTTGTCGCAATCCATACGTGCGATAGTATTGTTTGATGTTTGTGTTTATTATCGTGATTTATACTTGCGTTAATATAACTTTTGTAAAGGTTCTTTTGATCTGTGTATAGTCCAAGAGATTCCTTTGTATCTGTGTTTTATTTTGTATTAATATTTCATTTATTCATGTATTGTGAATGGTTGTGAGTGTAATTGTGGGTTGAGCGCATGAGTTATTGTGTTGATACATCATTATTTTTCATTAATAATTTATTTCATAAATTTACATTATCTTTCACACTTGTGTTTGTGTTGTTCATTTAATCCACCATCCTCTCGGTAACAATTCTGTTACACTATTCACGTAAGCACACGCTCTCTGGGGGATATTATATTTAAGTACATTCTTACAATGGCATACCAGCACTTAATACATGAATATTCATTAGTAAGTACCCAAACTATTCATATTTTCCTAAGCGTTAAATATATATATATATATATATATATATATATATATATATATATATATATATATATATATATATATATATATATATATATATATATTTACTGTCCAACATGAATATTGCCAACTCAGTTTCCATACCGTAGTTTCAGCTTAAATATTATGATATTTCAGACAAAAATAAATGAACATATACATTGGATCAATTTTTAAGATATGCAAAGAAGGTCATCAATAACTAAAGAAGAGATTAATACTTTGCTCCAATATGATTCAAACCTATTGCGTAGTACGTGATATTGTTGTAACATGCTGTATTGAACGAAGAGTTGACGTAAAATATCATATTCGTCTTAGAGTGGATGGAGGCGAGCAGCAGAGAGGGTGAATCAGACAACTTTTTTTTGGTTATTTTTTATTATACCCTTAAAACGGTACGAATAGACCCTTCTCGCGAATAACCAGAAAAAAAATAAGTCTCCGACCCTTAATGATTGTTGTCTGAAAACATTCGCGTTTTCGTTAATGAATCATAAATGTCACAATGATGTTGTCACTCACCCTCTCTGCTGCTAAGGTTTACGGTGATTTTAACCGAATATTTTATCAAGTCCGATACGATATCGTGTCCTAGGGTCTGCTAAATTTATTGTCACAAATCCGTGTGGTTTTGACTGAGCGTGACTAAAGAAATTTCTAAATTGATTATGATTCATATCACCGCTGCACCAGGTCTGATGAATATTTCGTAGCGTATGAGTATCAACGCCGTTAAATACACACAACACATTGCAGTTATCTTTGATCACTTTTGGTATCTGAGTGTATCGTTGAGTGACATAGATCACATCAGTGTTTTTATGCCTGCCTCGGGAAAATATTCTAGCAGGATTTTTTTGATTATCTAACATGATATCATCGTATACCACTAAATTGTTAATACTTCCATCAATAGCATCAATGCTCGGGGCTTCCTCTATATCAGTAATAAACTCAATAAAATCTTCATCGATTTGAAATTCTTTTGCTTTCTCGTTAAAATCCTTTAGCACTTCATAGCATCGCTGATCGTCTACACTCGGGGCTATTAAATACAATTTGTTCCATTTCATCCATCTCGTTATCAAATTAAGTAGCAGTTGTGTCTTTCCGCTTCCAGATGGTCCGATTATAATCATTCTAATTGAATTCGGCAACATTTCATGATGTTTAATAGGTTCCCGTCGTCGGGTAGCTGAATAATCAATTATATTCATGCCGTTATATATAAATTATGGATCTATATTGTGTGAAGTGTAAAAAACGTACTGGCACAGATGACTTGACGACGATTACAACTAAAAATAACCGATCAGCGCTTTCTGGTAAATGCGTACAATGTAGTACAAAGAAATTTAGATTTGTTTCTAAACCCAAGGAACTCAAGGAACCTTTAAAAAAAAACGAGGAGGTGATATCGCAGCCAAGCTAACTAAACTCCCTGGAACCCCATGGGCAAAATACCCTGGAGAAAAGCACCTTCCAGGATATAGCTACTGTGGACCGGGAACAAGACTTGATATCAGACTCAATGATCAAAATCAGCCCCGACCCGGTGAGGAACCAATAAACGCTATTGATAAGGCCTGTCACCTTCATGATGTATGTTATAAAAGCAGTAATCTGCAGCACAGGCATCTAGCAGATGTGAAATTAATTCATGCGTTAAATGCTATTTCTGATAAATCTTTCAAAGAAAAATTGGCTTCCTTTTTGATAAAATCGGCTATGAAAAGTAAATTGATGTTAGGTGCTGGTAATTAATAACAACATGGAATCTATTTATTATTCCCCAAGAGGATACTGGGGGGGTAAATCAGCAATCCATAAACTCGCTAGCGCTGCGAAAGTGAAAAAAAACCACTGCGGCTCATTGGTTATCCAAACAGGCACTATGGCAAATTTATCTACCACCGCCTAAACAAATCGATTTCTCGCATTTTGATGTGACCGGACCCAATGAAGTTCATCAGGCTGATCTATTATTTCTGCCACATGTTCGTGGTTACAAATACGCATTAACCGTAGTTGATATTGCAAGTCGATACAAAGAAGCAGAACCGTTAAAAACAAAATCAGCCACTGAAGTAGCTTCTGCATTTGAAAGGATTTATCGAAGGAGTCCTCTGCACTGGCCAAATCTGTTACAAGTTGATCCGGGCAAGGAATTTCAGGGTGCAGTGTTATCAATAATGAAAAATCATAAAGTCACTATCAGACGAGGACATACTGCGCTACATCGTGATCAGGCCATAGTGGAACGGTTTAATAAAACCCTTGCTGAGCAGTTATTTGGATATCAATACGCAAAAGAATTCATCCAAGAAAAAAGATCCCGTGAATGGGTTAAAAGGTTACCAGCTGTGACTACTGCACTGAATAACGAGATTACTAGAACCATCAACATGAAACCTATCAATGCGATTAAAAAGAAGTCAATACCTGAAATGGAAATTCAAAAAGATTTTAGCGTTTCCCAACCAATTCTTGGTAGTAATGTCATTGTGAGGTACTTATACGAACCAGGAGAGCTTGAGGGTGGCACAAAAAGGGCTACTGATCCTATTTGGAGTATTACTGCACATAAGATATCTAGTATAACACGATCTACGGGTAGACCTCCAATCTATAAACTGGATTCAACTGCCCCTCAACGGGGTTTTACTAGACAACAATTACAAGTGATACCTGAGGATACTCAATTACCACCGCATGGGCTTAACTAGCACCCTTGCGTCTATTGCACTCAAGACAAGTCAACATCACATTATTTCTGACATGACCGAGATTGTTATTTTTTCTGTCAACGGTGAATTGGCGAGGATCCTTATCCGAATACTGCCAACGCATTATACAATTGCAACTTGCGCAGTGATTATTTTGTTGTTGCTTCAAAGTGATTATTAATTCAGCATCAATATCAAATTCTCGTTGTTTTTTTTTTGTCTTGTTGTTTGTAACCGGAGAGTTTTTTATCAATAATATCATCTATTGTGGTGTCATTATCATCGCCAATGATTTCATCATCGCCACTGGCTTCGCCAACGACAATTCTTCGAAGTTGATTTATTTTTCGTACTCTAGACACTGCGAGATAGACTAAATTCGACCATTCTATGCGATTATCTACCATCCAAACAATTGTATCCGATATAGTCAATCCCTGTGAAGAGTGTATTGTTGCTGCATAACCTAGCGTCCACGGGGATTTATTAGCACGCAATGCATCTTCAACGACATTGATATCAACCAGCACAATATCATTTAATACGAGAATCTGCTTTTCACGCCCTGACTCTGTCAGGCCTGGAATATCAACTTCGATGTTCTGTTTTCGTGTATCCGATGGCCTATAACAGAGGGGCACTGGAAGTGTTGCAAATTTTTGTTTATGCAATTCAAAAAACTTCATCTGAAGTGTATCCCTGACTATTTTTCTACTTGCAATGATCAAATCGTTTGGTCTCCACATTTCCCAGAAATCATTCATGGGAGTTTCCGAAATTATTTCACGGGCTATTTCACACTGGATTCTATCCGGTTGTAATCTAATTAATTTCTTAAACTCTTTTAATTTTTCATCAAGTGATCTATGATCGGTATCAATTTCTTCATAATAGTCTACAAAACCCTTTAGCCATTCATGGGGGGATGCACCGACAAATGGTGGTGGTTGCCCGTGATCACCGCACATGACGACTTTTGTATTCTTCAATAACAACCACTCAAGAAATATTTTTAAGACATCTTCGGACACTGTCTATTTCATCCCAAATGATAATTTCAGAAATAAATTTCTCTCCCATGCGCTCAGGAGTCCATTTATCTCCCTTCCATCTAAAGAAACTATGATAAGTGCAGGCATTTACCCCTCTCTGTATCATTTCTCTTGCAAGTCTGTGAGTCGGTGTTAGCACAATCATGTTTGGATTGGAAACACGAAATAACTCAATTGCCCGGGTTGTTTTTCCTGACCCACCACAGCCGTTTAAATAAACTGTTTTATATCTACAGATTGGATCAGAAATCGGTGGTGCACTAGAAAATTCTGAACACTGATTGCTTTCTAAGTAATTATTTTCAATGGTAACATCTGATGATGGAATATAATCATGAAGCATTTCCTTCTTAATTCTCCATGACCCCCATTTCTCGTTGCCAGTAGCCTTAAAATCAGCCATTTTGCTATTTATGTAAAATGAGTCAGTAGCAACTCTAACTGCGGTGGTAGGAAATCTATTGATCATTGAAAACAGATTGATAGAAGCATAACCAAGCATAGAAGCTCTCAAATGTGTGTACTGCGGATGGTATCCATCAGTGTAAGTAACAATTGTACCCAATTTGGTTCCATCGGACATAAATGCGTCCTTACGATTGACATATAAGCCCTTATTCGTTAAATCCGTGATTACAAAATCGTATTCAGCATTGTCTATAATCAATCGTGAAGAATATTTCGAATTATCATCTTTGCCACCTTGGGTAAATTTACCGATTATTCTTCGTCCAAGATTTTTTGCTTCATTGTTTCTGATTTCAAATAACTGTCTGGACCAATCCATGATTTGGTGTTCATTAAAATCAGGAAACAGTTTTCGCTCTTCGCTAATTATTTTTTCTAGATCAGGTTGTGGTAACCAGACTGATTTCTGTGCTCGATAGGATATAATTGCTTCACTGACAATTAATGATTTTAACATCTTGCAATCAAGCATATACCGTAATAACACTATTGGCATCCAGTGTTTTTCAGACATGTGTTTACCAATCCAAAGATAACTGCACGGATGAAGCCCTTCAGCCATTTCAAATGATGCTACACAAGCGAATCCGGTTAAATCAAAATCAGGAAGTGATCCATTAATAGCAACACGGGTCATTTCGTGTGTAGGGTGTCCAAATCGTTTGAAATATTTCTCACACTCTCCATACCCAAGAAAACTTCCTGGATAACACGCAATCATATCAACTGAAATAACGGTATCAGCGGTGTATTTTGTGTTCCATAATCCTCCATGGCTGTATTCAAGACAGGACAATTTGACATCTGATAAGAACTCACTTCGGGTTGGTTTCCACGCGTTTTTCTTTCTAGCAAAATGTGCTGCAACTGATGGAAGTGTAAAACAGTTTGCTAATAATTGATCGTTGTCTTCCCCTTCCCCAGAAAACTCACTAGCTAATTGTTTCATTTGATTATGCAGTTCTTCAGTACGGTACAATTCTCCGTTGGGCCTTACAAACTGATCAAATCTACATTCTTCGTCTGAAGTACTATGAAAAAGCCACACTGACACAGGATCGTTTTTACTCAAATGGTAAATAGCATCAAATAATTTCTGCTCTGAAAAAAACTCTTCGGTTTGGGATAGATATTTTACGGTTCTATCCCGTGGGAATATTGTTACTGCAGATGACCACGCGTGTGCGTTATGATCAATAATTTCAATGGGAGCTCCCTGTGATTTATATTTCGATTCGTATAATACTTCACCGGTGATTGTCCTTACCGATATTGGAAATCTCAATGATGTTTCTAATTTAGTTATATCCTGAATTGTTGCCCCATGCTCTTTTACCGTGAACTCCCACTCAGTTATTTTTTTTCGTCTTAGATCAGTTAGTTTATTTCCCCGGGACGCATTTGTGAAGTGTTCCATTATTCGTGTTGCTACACAATTGAGCCCTGTCGAATATTTCATGGGTGCTAGTTTTGCAATATCGGGTTTGTCATTGAGTGGATATATCCCGTAAACAACTACTGTGACAGGATAAGATTTTTCGTAGTAGGGTTTATCAAGTCCAGTCAAAATTCCTGGTTTTGAATCCTGAGTCACAGTGACAGTTTTTTTGTCCTTAAGAATAGGCTCGTATTTGTCCCTAATGATCCATTTTCCATTATCACGGATAAGGAATTTTATTCGAAAAAAATTTCTTTCTTCCCCAACATTTGAGATTATCACTGCTGCTTTTTCATCATTCATGGTAGCGTCAACAACACCATCAATTCGAAATGTTGACCAACAATGAGCTGCCCCATCACGCTTGAATTCATTAAAACAGTCTCTGATTTTACCAATCAAGGTTCTATCAAGAATTTTATTCTTTGGTGTATCAGAAACTCTATCAAGATTGAATTGAACACTTTTCCAGGGCTTAATTTTCGATAATCTCTCGAACTCCTCCATACTATAATTAAAACAAGCATTTAAATGAAAGATTTAAGTATAATGAATCATTGCAAATGGCTTATGATTGGATCAGTGACACCGTGTAACAAATCATGCAGAAATGAATTCTGTTGGTATCATATGCAAAGCTTTCGTCGTGGAAGCCTTGGTCCGTTACCCTGTATTCGATGTGGGGTTGGGGTTAGGGGAAGGTCGCAATTATGTCTTAGGTGTGGCGGCAAACGATACAGGGAACTAAAACGCTATTATGATAAAAGAATAAAAAATACTGTCATTGACCCCAACGATGACAAAATCATAAAGACTCCTCAAGATTATATACAGAGACTTATAATTAAACCAAACAATGAATTAGAAAAATAGTGTTATTATACAAATGAACCAAGAATTCAGACCTCACCCCTGCTTGTTAATTATGAAGCATCCCGTAATGGTATTATCAGAACCCGCAGATTGAAGAATCCAGTTGGATTTGTGGTATTTGATGTTTTGTGCTGGGAAGAAAAAATATCTCTGTCACAAATTCGTCTTCGAGGTGTTTAATGGATTGATCAAGGATGGTTATGTTATTGATCATATTGATTCCGATTCTCAGAATAATTCTTTACCAAATCTACAGGCTATTTCAAAAGAGACAGGACAAAAAATTCGATTTTCGTATGTCTATAACACCAAGGGAGACAACTCTTAAATATAACCAATGGATATAACTAAGGGAGTTATCATTGTGATTTAGCGGCTGGGTATTGTTTTATAAGAAAAGAAATATTTTCTTTTTTTTTTTTAGTGTTTAAGTCAAATAATATGTCTCATTTAAATACCGTGAAACACCATTAATAAGTAATTTAAGAAAATAAAATAACACCCTGTGGATTGCTGTATTAGTGACTTTATATACTTTCTCCCTTAGATTGTGTTAACTTGTTTTATGGGTTATTGTGATTCAGCGGCTGGGCATTGTTTTGTAAGAAAAGAAATGTTTTCAAACAATTATATTCTTTTTTCTAGTGTTTAATGCAAATATTCAGTCTCATTTAAGTACCGTGAAACACCATTAATAAGTAATTCAAGAAAATAAAATAGCATACCTTGCGGATTGCTGTATTAAGTCCCCTTATATACTCTCTCCCTTAGATGGTGTCGGGTTGATAAGGGAGGGAATAACAACCCCTCCCACCTAAATGGGTGCCGACATGGCACCTATAAAAGATGTACAAATGCCCCTAGAGAGCGGCTACATCTATAAAAATTACATTACAGTATGGCGTGGGTTATTTCCCCCTAAATTGTGATTCAGCGGCTTGGGCTATAATTAATTAGAAAAGAAATCAAATATAAAATGTTTTCAAACGATTATATTCTTTTTTTTAGTGCTTTATGCAAATATTCTGTCTCATTTAAATACTGTGAAGCACCATTAACAAGTAATTCAAGAAAATAAAATAACACACTCTGTGGATTGACGCTGCTGTATTAGTCACCTTGTATACTAAATGAAAGGTTTAAAGCTGGGGCTTTCAAGGCCAATCCGACCAGTCAAAAAATAACCCACGCCATTGACACGTGTGCGTGGTTGACTTTTCTCAATCATGCAACCGGGTTTAATTTCATGGGTTGCTTTGATTGGTCGGATTGGCCTTTGAAAATCAGCCCCGTCGTTTCATGTTTGTGATGTCTGTGCCGTCCCATCATCATTACATCATCATTGAATTATAATCCATCCTTAATTAAGTTAATTAAGTATATGTATACCTACAATCTGAATGGAGATATATACGGTATTTGTGCTGTCCTTAATTAAGTTAATTAAGTATATGTATACCTACAATTTGCCACAACACTCGAGTGGAGATATATACGGTATTTGTGCTGTCCTTAATTAAGTATATGTTGTGACTTCACCCCAAGCATATCTTCTGGGCGGTCTAAGATGGCGTTTGCCACGTTAGGCCTCCCTTCCGGAGATGTATGTTTCGGGTTTCCTTTGGGCTTACTTGGATGTGAAGGCAACCAAGGAGTTCCAAAGATGTGTTGTCGTATATATGTAACCTCTAGGTCATTTCACGTAAACATACCCTCTTGTGATTCTAACCCGTTATTTGACGAGTTAGATTCACTCTTAGGGGAATATGTTTCCGGTGAATGTAAATATAAATGACCTAAAATAAATAACATCCATGGATGTAATTAGCTCTCCGTCACATTTGGGTAGCCCCGTATGGTGTTCAAAAATGAATTACCGGCCAAATAGGGTCAAATCGAGATCGAAGAAATCTCAGAAAAAAAAATGGAAATACTCAAAGAAAGAACTCTATGAGAGACACAGTGGCCTATATCAAGGGGCCAAATGACTGATAACCGCTCATCATGGTTGTTTTTATTTTTGTCTGCATTTATATTTATATATACAGAATTAATTTTTAAAAATATATTTATATATACAGAATTAATTTTAAAAAATATAGTTATATATACAGACTGAATTTTAAAAAAGGTATTTATATATACAGACTGAATTTTAAAAATATTAACGGCTCATTTATTTTTGAAAAATGAATTAGAAATATGTATTATCATATATGAATTCTGAAATTATGAATAGCATCATAGTTGAAATTGCAAAATTGAAAAATCAGAATATTAAATTGTCAGATGGGTTAAATCCTGATCAAATCAAGTCGGATTTTCAGGGTATAGAATACGGAGTTAGCACTAACAAGTATATGTTACCAAAGAAATATGCACTCATCAAAAAAATTCAAAATTCTATTCGAGACTCTCTTGCATTTTCCAGTGAAGTAGATGTGTTTGTTCCGTTATATACTATCGTGGAAGGAATACGAAAAGAATTGGGTAACGAATATGAATTGAAAAAGGAAGTTAATTCTAAAATTAGAAACTTACGAGCGTTAATTCAAGAAAATGAACTATTTTGATTGACCGACCCTCAAAAGATTTTGTCAGACAGTAAAATCTCCTTGAGATTTTCATTTTTTTGTCATTTTTTGATTGAATCAGTGAAAATATTTCACACTGCGAAAATAAAATAGAATCCTAACTTTTAAGAACTTTTCCCTATGGAAATCGACTACTTGACCCTACGAGGTTTTTTGATGAAAATCGATGAAAAATGATCAAACATCACTGAAAACAGGCAAAAATTGATGAAAAATGGCTAAAAATCATCAAAAATGAGTTTTAACAGCTTTTCCTTATGGAAAATCCCATGTAAAATCGACTACTTGACTGTAAAATCTCTTTGAGATTTTCAACTGAAAACCACCAAAATGGCACCAAAACAGGCAAAATCAATGGATAAAAAATAAAAATATTTCACAGCAATAAAAAATTGGACCGTTAGGATGGAATCATTGATGGGAAAAATTGTTTTACAATTGAAAAATGGTTTCTGATTTCAAATAATGGTCAATGAAGCATTAACAACCCGATTGGCTCGTGAACGACTGGATGCAATTAAGAAATTTATACCAATTCGTGACTCTGTCAGGAATAAACTGCAACAACGACAGAGTTTACAAACTGATTTTGCTCTGGGGTCTGAAGAATTGTTTAAACCAGTAACCACAGCAACGAAGGGGGTAGAGCGTGCTTTACTGGGAGATGGTCCCGAGACGGGAAAATCTGTTATTGGTGAACTTGAAAAACTAGCAGCGAAAACTGAACAAACTGAAAAAACTGATCCGAAAAAAACGACTGTTTCTCTGTTGAATAAATTTACTGATCATGCTAAAATATTAATAAAAAAAACCCTATTTTATTGAAATCAAAGGATTATCAAGCCTTTGGTAATTTTGCTGCTCAAAGCTATAATTCAAAAAAAGATTTTTTAAAGGACGAGTATAAAAATGATAGAATATCAAGTAATGATTGGTTCGATTATTTGTATAAACTAAATAAAGGGATTGGTCGTTTGAATAGGGATGAGATAGGATACAAGGAATTTAAAAAGGGAATTAGTAATTATAAAAGAGAACAAATAGAAGAACGACAACGAGAAATAGAAGAACGGCAAGAACTAAAACGTCAAACACCAACACGTAGACAAACAAGAAGACAAAAAAAACAACAACTACTACCTGATGATGATGATGATTTAGAAGAACGACGTCAAACACCAACACGGAGACAAAAAAACAAGAAGACCCTAATGATGATTATTTACAAGAAACGGGTTTAGAAAAACTAGATGAAGCAGCTGGTTATAGCGGAAGTGGACTGCAAAATCCAAGGATTGGAAACACTTGTCCTGATAGTGTTATCAATGATAAATCACGATTAGATGTTCTTGTAGGAGGATTCCGAGCTGGAAATAACTCTCCAGAAAAAATTTATGAAGCAGCTGATATCTGTAGACGGTTATTTGCCAGCGGTATCATGGATATCAAAACATATCGAGATTTCATTGACGAGTTAGCAAATGGGTATCATAGTGATTAAATAACAATTGAAAACACTATTGTTTTTATAATAATGATCGTACACTACAATCATGATAAACCAACCCTCGTCTATGTAGTTAATTCACGGTTTCCAGTTTATAAAGCATACTATGGAGATGGTTTAGGCAATACCATTTTAGGATTCTTTTCAAGAATGGCCCCAAAAGTGATGCCGTTAGCTAAACAGTTATCAATGAAAGCCATTGATGTTATTCGTGATAAGGGTATTAGTACTGTTGGAGATCTTGCCGGAAAGCGTTTTCAACTGCGAAGGATTAAGTAACATCATTAGTGAGGCGAAACAAGAAACCGTTACCGTCTACAGCAGAAATGCCTGCAAGTGTTAGTAAAATTATAAATAACGCAGTAGATGAAAAACTAGCGTCGATGGTAAATCAAGGGGACCAAAGCAATATTGCAAATATGATAGCGGGAAGTGGCTTTAAAAAACTACGTCGATGAAATCCTATGGATTTTCACGCTAGCGTTTTTCACGATGAAAATGGAAAATCGTTTACGATTTTACGATTTAGACTTTGATAAATAGAATAAAATGTTCAAAAGGTCACCTGATCCAGCATTTGATATAGACGCCCCAGTCCCCAAGAATGATTCTGTACGCGATTATCAATATTACGCCTATCATGCCATAGACTCAAATAGTCGAGCAAGAATTGATCTTCAAGTCCATGATACCAGTAAATAATTTTTGCCCTGTGAAGCGTTTATCGAAATCGAAGGAGAGATTATACGAACAAATGATACAGAGTATCCAGCTGGTACTCAAGTCGGTTTTGTCAATAATGGTATTATGGCGCTATTTGAGAGTGCTAGATATCTCATTGATGGAAAAGAAATTGAGTCCATAGATCGTGAAGTTGATGTGGCCACAACAATCATAGGGTTAGCGAGATATTGTGATGATTATACAAGATCAGCGGGTCCATCTATGATGTTTGCAAAAGATGGTAAGAATACCGCTGGAGGAAATCAATTTATTATAAGACGACCAAATGATCGTGCTGCTCCTCCTGCTCCTGCTGGTATCGAGAATATGATTATAAGCAACGATCCTGATTTCAATCTAGGAGCTGCAACACGAAACGCAATGTTGCAAGGAGAGATTAAATCATTTTCATGCGCGATTCCACTGCATCACATATTTGGATTCTGTAGAAACGTCAGAAAAGTTATCTACGGGGCGAAGCATACAGTATCGCTTGTACGAAAAAGTGATGATAATGATGCAATTTGGAGGATTCCAGCAGATGCTGCAGCCCCCAATGCTGATGCCGGTAAAGTCAAATTAACAAAAATATCATTGTGGATGCCAGTGTTGACTCCAGCAATCACCGAAGAACAACGACTACTATCATTTATGGACCAAGGAGGAAAGTCGTTGTTGAGTTGGCTAACCGTGAGTACAGATGTGAAGCAATCAAATATCAACGGGTTATTCACTTGGAACCTAGCATCAAAACAAGGCGTTTCTGCGCCACGTCATATATTTATTGCGTTACAGGATAAATCACGAGTTGGCAATCAACGTTTCAGTCATATGATATTTGATCAATTAGGTGTGAAAGACGTCTCACTGAGAATAAACGGCCAGCAGGAACCATCTGAGGATATACAACTTAATTACACAGAAAATCATATTGAACGAGTTTATCATCGTCTGTTGTCATTTATGGCACGCGACCAAAATGTCGATACTGGTCTACAAATATCACAATTGGATTTTAAAAGCCTCTATCCGATTTATTACTTTTCGCTGGAACATCTCGATTTGATGAGACAATCTGTCGTTGATATACACTTTAGAGCTAATGTGACTCGTGGTGCTATTGCTGATTATAGAGCGGTTGCTGTCATTCTCAGTGATAAATCAATGCTACTTGAAGGTGTTGGTGGAAGAATGAGAGTGGTAGATGCCCCAGTAGAAAATCTTTGAACGATTTTTCTCGATTTTTCATTGAATTAGAATCAATCTATTATGTATAATGTCATATAGTGTTATTAGTGTTGCGTTAACTCCTGGTCAAATCAAAAAATTGCAATCAGAATCGGCTAAAAAATGTGGAACCACAATCACGTTGAAACCTAATCAAATGACTGGTGGTGCAAATAAATTATCGCTGACAACTCGTCAGGTGAAACATTTCAATGATGCACTTGCAGCCAAAAAAGGTGTTCAGATTACTCTCTCTGCGGCTGCTATTAAAAATATGATGAAAACGGGTGGTATATTTCCATTGTTAGCTGCAATACCAGCATTGATTGCAGCAGCAGCCCTAGCAGTGGCTAAAGCAGCGGCGTTAGGAGCCGTTGGTACTGCAGCAGGAATGGCACTAAAGAAGGCAACTGGGAAAGGATATAAAAAAAAGGGACGATCCGTTCACGGATTGGGTCTAAGACTACCAGGAACCCCGTATTCATGGTACAGCGGAAAAGGTCTAAGACTACCAGGAACCCCGTATTCATGGTACAGCGGGAGATCCGTTCACGTATCAGGCCTGAGACTACCAGGAACGGTTTATTAATTCAGAAATCTTCGATGGTTTCCAAATCTTCGATGGTTCCCATGTCCAATTTTGATTTAATGGATGCGGCTAAAAAACTAGTGATTAAAAATTTCAGAGGTGTTTTTATGAAAGATCAATTACCACATCAACCAAACAAAACTGAAACAGGTATTATTAATCTCGATAACAGCACCGGACCTGGAACTCACTGGGTTGCATACGCTATTGATCCACGTGGGATTGTCTATTTTGATTCATATGGATTAGCCCCACCAAAAGAATTTATGCGTTACATAAAACAATTTCCAATGAAGACTTGGTATTCTACGCTACCAACACAACAAATCAATGACCCATCAATATGCGGCAGTGAAGTATTAAATGTCCTTGACGCTATTTCTAACTCCTTGGGTTACACAAGGGGGAAACCACCTCATATTGTCGTAAATGACTACACCAGCAATCGCTTTTTAGAGAGAGAAAGAGTTTTACAATAACATGATTGATATTTGGGGGAGACCTCTGAAACCCAAACCCGATGACACTGCAACCCCTGATTCTATCAAGGATATAACAAAAAATATTAAAGATGAAATAGCTGAGACGTTGAATTTAGAAAGTGTTGAACCCAATGAAATAGTTGTATTTCAAGATCGCCAGGGTAAATTGAAATCTAGTAATATTTCTCTGGATGATATTTTAGTTAAACAACAAAACGCAATCGAGAACACCGTTGCGTTATTTTCCGATCAGGGTAAATTGAAAACCAGTAATATTTCTCTGGATGATATTTTAGTTAAACAACAAAACGCAATCGAGAACACCGTTGCGTCATTTTCCGATCAGGGTAAATTGAAAACCAGTAATATTTCTCTGGATGATATTTTAGTTAAACAACAAAACGCAATCGAGAACACCGTTGCGTTATTTTCCGATCAGGGTAAACTCAAACCGGGTGTACTCGTTTCGACGATTACAGATCGATTAAAAATTCTCAACGATGAGTTAAACAATTCTGTGGTTGTACTAACAACATTTGAATCTAGAATTGAAGAACACATAAAACAGTTTACCGCATTTCGTAGAAATATCATTGATAAATTTATTGGAACTACATTCGATAAAATTGAACTAAAACTCTCTGATATTAACAAATCCATCGATGAGACGAAAACTTTCATCGAAGCCGTCAAAGGTGATTTTTCGAGGATGATAACAGTCATTGAAAAAACAAAAATTCCTCATGAGAAACCCAACAACGTGGTATACACAATCCAACACGGATCAATTGAGTGGACACCTACAAACAACAAATTAGATATCAATGCAACCGTTAAGGGTATTTATCGATTAACACTAGTAACACCATTGTCTCAATTTAATATTTCATCGTCGAGTTCATCCGGGGTCAATAATACGATTTCAACGATCATCGACAAGAATACAACTGAAAAGTTTACAATTACATCTACTGATAAAGATTTGGTTAGGGTCTCAACAACGTGGTATGTGGAATTCGTAGCGGATTTAAGTAAATCGTAATTGAAAACGCTAGCGTATTTAAAATAAAAATGATTTCATCATCGCAATATCGCTATGATCAGATCAGAGAGTATCAAACTAGACTCAAAACCTTGTCTGAGGAGTATGCAATGAAAATTAAAAAATATCGCAGGAGAATTACCGCAATTGATGTTACTGTGTACGCTGTGAGTGGTGTAATCACCGGAGCCGGTATTATACTGTCTTCAGTGACAATGATGGCCCCGATAGCTGTTCCAATTTGCATTTCTGCGGCAACAACAATCGCTGGAATTATTTCAATAATCACAAAAAAAATATCCTCATGCAGCCAACGGAAACTACAAGACTACATAATTCAATTTCATGTTATGTCCACTGCATACTCGCAATTATCCTCATTGATATCGTCATCGCTCGATGTTACAATTATATCAGAGAGTGAGTTTTTAGCGATGGTAGATATATATGATTCTGCGATGTCAAAATTAGAAATACAACATGAGTATAATAACAATGACAACACAGATGGAATTACTTCAACAAATAGTGGAGAACACGAACCCAGTACAAACAAGCATGATCTCAATAACCTCAACGAATCCAGAATTCAGTGTGAATTTCCCCTCTCCGGTCCCAGTGAAGGAGATAGCGCTAGCAAAATTACGAGTATACCACAGTTGGCCAAATATTAGGTCAAAATCATTTGGTGGTCAACAACCCAATAATTCACTGGTATTTGCAAATAAGAATAAACCCGACGGTACCCCAGACTGGAACGTTGTTTCCATACCAACCGGATCATACCAAATCGAACAAATCAATAACGAATTCGCGCGTAGAATAAAATCGATTACTGGAAAAGAGTCAAAAATAGCTATAACAGTTCATGAGCCAACACTATCATCTGCCATTGAAATAAGCACAGAGGGTTACGTCGTAGATATTTATCAGAGTTCTATTAGAACCGTACTAGGATGGCCTGAATTACCACCCGGGGGAAAAACCGTTGATTTACCAGAACCACAAAAAACCGATTATATCACAGACAGGATAAAATCTGATAATCCAGTAAAAAAACTATAAAAGATACAACGAATTGATAGTTTTCACTGCAGTGAAAAAATTCAACAACCCAATATATCACACAACTCGACAAGAGAAAATCACTGAAAACTTCACAGCGATGAATAATGATTTTTCATTGTTGTTAATATCTCTTAAATCCGGTTCTCTCACCCGAGATGAATTTATCAGCGTCGTAGAAACAGGCAACAAAATCATCAATGACATGGAAACATTTCATTTGCAAATCATTCAAGTGGTATTAGGTGACAGTAATCCTATAACGAGAACAGAATTTGCAACGAAGTATAATATACGCGTAGAAGATATTCATGCGTTCAAACTACCAGGGTATAATATCTTAGAACTACAAAAATCTCTCAGTGATGCCATCGATATTGGTTTTAAAATAATTCATGATACGTGGAAAAAAACAACATCACAGGAAATAAAAATCCTCAAACATAATAATGACCCAGATGGTGGTGGTAGGCATATTGCTCCGTTCAATGTGAATATTTCAACGGTGATTGCGCTCAATTTAGTATGCGATGTGATCGAAGGAAGCTATCAAATAAATTTAGAACGATCAAATCAAGCTCAGCAGGGATATATTTTGTATTCATTTGCACCAATAGCTCCTCCAGGGTTTTTAATAATTGAGTCCCCGGTGAATCAAGTCTATATGCGATGTCATAATAATTCATTAACCAGAATTAATTTCAAACTCACTGACCAGTCTAATAATGTGATGGATTTACAAGAGGAGGTTTTACAAATTAGTCTGTTTGTGAAATCCTAAGGGGATTTTCGTCGTAGTAAGGACTTGATAAAATATTCGGTTAAAATCACCGTAAACCTTAGCAGCAGAGAGGGTGAGTGACAACATCATTGTGACATTTATGATTCATCAACGAAAACGCGAATGTTTTCAGACAACAATCATTAAGGGTCGGAGACTTATTTTTTTTCTGGTTATTCGCGAGAAGGGTCTATTCGTACCGTTTTAAGGGTATAATAAAAAAATAACCCAAAAAAAAGTTGTCTGATTCACCCTCTCTGCTGCTAGGCGTTAACAATACAATTGAAACTTCACTTAATATAACGTTTAATTCTAAGGAACAGTTGCCAAATAATGCGTCAACAAATGACGCGATTAGCTGGTACAAGAGTGAGTTAGACGTCACTATAACCGTGCCAGCCACGATCCCAATGGCTACTAAAGTACCTTCCTTGCTGATGGTATCAAATCTGTATCAAAGGTGCTATTCAGGGAGTATGAAATTAAAAAATAATTAGTGATTAACTCGAGTGTCTTGAACAAATAAATCTACTTTGTCATTAAAATGAAAACATGATGTTAATATCATTACATTAGTGACAACAAAGCTATGAAATTGTCGTATACTCTATACTTCGAGTGCTATGCATAGTTCGAACTAAAACACATCATGATATAGCATATACATGCCTATCATTTAAATTCCAAGAAAAAACAATTATTTATTGTATTGGTAGTTAACCAATAAACCTAGTTTATAATACCCGTAAATATTAATAAAACAACAGAGAAAAAGCGGAATATGAAGTACAGCAAATCATCTGATATGATGGCAGAGAGCCGAAAATACGTTTTGTCGCATGTATAGAATAGTATGTGATATGAACATACCTTTTGCATTTTAGAAGATTTGATACATTGTAGATGTTTCAATCATTGATGATATTAACCATATGCATAACTTTCGATGTGGATTACGATAAGCAAACATAAATCATGACATGATTTTTTTGCATCTCTATAAAGGGGCACACATAAAGTAAAATACATCTCAATGACTTTATGTTAACTTTGTGAGAAATTAGGTAAACCGTAGGTAAACTGTACACATCAATAAATACCCGAACGTTATCGGTTAATGCTTTTAGTGGTCAATTATTTCGATGGTATCATAAACTAAACCGATTTCATCAACAAAGTATTAGACTTCAAGCAGATCGAAGGTTTATTTTATGAGCCCCTTAACTTCGACAGACTTCATAACCGATCTTCGTTAGCGAAGATTCTTCAATTTGTTATATAATTCTTCTGGGTCAAGCCATTAATATATTGCTATGACAGTTGTCTTAATATATAAAAAAATGTTTCAGTCACGTTATTGTATTTCTCTATAATTAATCATGTGCACGGCATGCGTCGCTAAAGCATTCCCGTTTGTTAATTTAAACGCACTTGAACTTTTAAAAGCACAATATTGTGTCACGTTTTGTGAGCTCCGTTGCTTGATATAATGACTATCACCATTAATACCAGTCGATGGAACATGTTGTCCAGACGAAATGCAATAATATTTTAATATTGGTTTCAAAAGTGTGTCATGTGTTGCCTTCGAAATAATGTGTGCAAAATGAATGTGCCATTACATTTCTTAAACATCGAATGGGCGAATATAACCATCAGTTGTAAATTGTGATCGGAACTTACCAGTGTGGTTTGCTGGGGCTTGTTCGTTTCATTAGGCTGTAAGGCGTTGACATAGATAACACTCATATCAAATAGCATGCAAACAATGAACCAAACGTACTCCGTACGACATGTATACAATTCCAGATCAGTATTACATGACCTTTTAAATCAATGAAAACGTTGAAAACGCGGTCAATTCATATGAATTGAAATTATCGTCATTTAGATGATGTCTCAGTAAGCTTGTAGTTACATATTCCGTATCAATCGTCAGGAAGCAATGGAATATGTATTTTTAAGGTCCTCGATTAATGATGTAAAATGTTTGTAATAAGGTCACTATTTTACATGAATGAAAACAATCGTTTGAGCAAACACTAGTCTCTTTCTGTACGAATCATCAAGTGTATTTAAATATTCAATGATTCTTTTATTTCGTTTGCAGTTAAAAGTCCTCTCTTCTGTACCTGATGTTGCATGGATGATATGAACTTTATGAATTTAAAGTACAGGTTCGGCATGAATGAATTGACGTATATAATTGTACCTTAGTTCAAACATAAATTCTTATTGTGCAGTACAATATAGCCTACCTTTTATATTAAGTCACGAATATCATGTTTACCTATCAACAGTTGTTTCATATCTGTGACATGTTTATGTATCAATAGCACTGATCGAAAGATACATACTATACTGAGTAAATTGTCTTTTTCATAAATGGTTATTTTCAAAAGGGTGTCAAGGCTTGCATGTCACACCCGCCATCATTCCATATCAAACCAAGCTTTGATAATGCTAACAATTATTTAGTACAAGAAGATACATATATATTAAGTTGTGTTTTATATAGAATGAACGAAAGATCTAAAAAACGAATTGTAAGATACCGGTTAAAATTGTGTTTATTGTCGGGTGTAACAGGTTAAATGGACGAATTATTTGACAAACATATGAACACACGGACAAACAAGTGATCAAAGCGCTGTGTTTTCGCTAAGCTTTAGCCCAAAAGTATTGTTATTTATATGTTGTCTTGCAAATTTAAAAATCGTCCATGGTTACATATTTGATTTCAAAACACCATGTTCTACATACATTCATCCATTTAGAGCAAGTATTGATGGGTAACGACTAATTACTTTATACCCGTTAATGAATGTACATTGATAGTAAATTACGTATTTCCAGAACATCTTATTGTATTTTCTGTAACGAAAAACAATATAAACGCAGCAATATATTTCATTAAATTTTGCTCATCCTTTGACTATTAATATCTTCTGATGCTATATGCTTGAACACGAGATCAGTGAGATGGAAAAAAGACATCGGACATCAATCGCATTATACCCGCCATTTATAATATATTGTTTGTAGACACTAAGAGGAAATTTTGCACAGCTAGTTTTGTTTTTATAAGAATGTTTTGATCTGGGAGAAGTGTGGATAAACCGACAAATGGTGGTGGTTGGCCATGATCGCCGGACATGACGACCTTTGTGTTCGCGTGCAATAACCACTCGATAATTTTTTGTAATACATCTAATGACACCACGCATATCTCATTCCAAATTATGACACCGGGGATAGATTTCTCGCCCATTCGATCAGGAGTCCATTCGTCACCTTTCCATCGAAAGAAACTATGATAAGTACAAGCATTCACCCCTTGTTGTTTAATCTCTCTGGCGAGTCTGTGTGTTGGTGTTAGTACAATTATATTTGATTTACCACGAAATAATTCAATCGCGCGAGTCGTTTTTCCTGACCTGCCACAACCGTTTAAATAAACTGTTTTATATCTTCATACATGATCAGATATCTGCGGTGCATTAGATAGTTCTGATATTTTATAGCCGCTAAAATATTTATCCTCAATCGTAACATCTGCTGATTTTGAATAATTACAAGGTATTTTCCGCTTAATTCTCCATGATCCCCAAGTCTCGTCGGAATTAATGAATTCAACTAATGCATTGCTGTGTTTCGCGTCAGGTGAATCAGCTGCAGGTATTATATAAAACGAACATCCAATCTTTTTAGCATTTATCCACACAGCCATTGATGGATACATATTTGTTGTCAACAACCCACACTTAACAAGTTCACAAAAAATACAACCCGTGTTTTGCATTACTTTAGGATTAGTCAGTTGAGAAAATGGGTCGAAGCTCAATGGGTATAAACTATTCTCCTCATCATGAATTCGTGACATTTAGTACTAATACAACTGCAATAGCTCTGCACTCTTATGAAAGCTTGGTATACCGCGGTACTCGTTCTAATTTACATGTTTTAACAATTCTAGAAATTGTAACATTTAAAATAAAATATGACAAACATTTGAATTACATTCAAAGGTATTTTTTTGTATGGAAATGTTAGCTGTGGAAACGAACACGAATATATAAGTTGCATCAGGTTGTTCTTATTTGCAACACAATTTACATTAACGTTAAAATACTACTACTCTTAAAAACAGTCATGTTCCCAAAATCTAGATGTATTTTATAGTTGTTTTTTTCTATTTGTCATTATATTTTATATTAATTTGCTTGTAAACACTTGCTACGTTTATCAAAAAGTTTTCAAATATCAGCACAATTTCTTGACCATGGTGTCAGATAAAGTTCGTACTCATTCCTCCCGATTTTGTTACTGTTTTTGGTTTGCAATTTAGTCACGATTTCCCATTTGTAACAAACGACTAATAATAATGGTTAATAAAAATGCATAATAATTACGAGACTAAAAAAACTAATAATAAATTAATCAATAATAATATTTAAAAAAAAAATAATAAACTTCTGATGAAGCAGTTTGTGTTTAAAATCTTTCTTAAAGGCAGCGGCGTCGCTAGGGTTGGTGTCACCCAGTGCGGTAAACTCATGGTGTCACCCCTCCAGACTTCCACCATGGATTTCTTCGTCTTAAAATAAGTCCACAGTATAAAAATGACAAGAACAAAAACAAATTAATTGAAGGTCAGAAGGTAAAAGTATTTAAGAACTGTAACAACGTTAAGTTATAGTTATTTTTTTTTACTTTAAACTTACTTTATTTAAAATTTTCCTTTTGGTGTCACCCCTCTGAGATGGTGTCACCCGGTGCGGTCCACACCCCCCCCCCCCCGCACTCCCTTAGCGACGCCACTGCTTGAAGGAGTGTTTATTGGTTTGAGAACAAATTACACATTAATCTATAGTGACTCACAACAATGTTAATACATACATGTGATTTTATATTGAAGGAAAGTATACCAGGGATATTAAATACGTATGTGGTGATGCTGGCGTTGGGTTCAACGCCAAATTGTTAACTTGAACTCAGCTTTCATATAGGGTATACATAATTCCAAGTATAACTGGTGGAATACATTAACAAGGGAAAACATCAGAAAACGCACCAAACCACAAAACACTGCTGTCAGGCTTTCTCACATACCCACACTGGAGGAACTGGTGACTCTACCCCACGCAGAAAGAGTTGAGATGACAATGACCAGTAACGGTGAGAGGTTTAGATTAGTCGTAGTCGGCAACTCATTGCTCCCGTCTGTGAAAAGCTCTATAATCATCTCGATATAATTAGGAAACGATAGTGGTATGACTAGTACGTCGGTGTACCGAGGTATTTGCTTCATTTAATGTATATAAAGTCACAAATTAAACAGAATTAATATAATACGTTCAGGTTTTACATAAGCAAAACAAAAATGTTTTTTTCCCCAAGTCATTTGAAAATTTTAGAAATTAATTAGAATGTTTCCCATATATGTATGTTTTTAGCCTAATTAGCCTGGAAGATTAAAGACACATTGATCTACCAGAATTGATGCAAATATATGTACCTTTTCATGCGATGAATAATAAGCATGACTTAGAATTTCACTGCCAGTGTTATCTGCTGAAAGAAAAATGTTATAAAAATTATTCATGTAAAGGTCAAACACCTTGGTCGATTTTGCCCAATGGATCTTAAACCCCGTCGACGAGACGTGGAGTCAAGAAAACATACGGAGATTGTCATCGCCATGCCACGGCAATGGCTCACAATTTCTCGGGATGCGATGGGCATTTTCTACTCACATAATATACGAAACAAAGTACCGAACGTCCTAAAGTGATATTAAACGGAGCCAAAATCATTTACATGCAAGTAGGGCAAGTGCAGTTTAAAGATTCGATGAGTTACATGGCCATGCCTTTGAGTCGCACCCTAAAACGTTTGGAATGCCAGAAATTTCCAAAGATTATTTACCGCACTTTTTCAATACCGAAGCCAATCAACGTGCCGTTCTACCCCATTTGCCTGAGACTCACTATTACTACCCCTACAACATGCGTACCGAACAACGAGATGCTTTCTTCGCTTGGGACCAGACTCACGCCTAGGACCCATTCGACTTTCAGGATGAAATGTTTAAGTATCGTTGATCTGACGTGGAACGTTTTAGGCGTTGTTGTGGAAAATTTCAAGAATTCTTCATGGAGCAAGGAGGGATCGATCCTTTGAAAGAAACTTGCACCATCGCCAAATGAAGTTCTTTTGTGTACCGCCATCGATTCATGCCCAAAAACACCCTGGCTGTCATAAGCCCTCAAACGAAGAACTTTGTCAAACGTCAATACTCGGTCAAAGCCCTACGTTGGCTACATTATTTGTGTGACAAGGAAGACAAATGTATCAAACACGCAAGCAACGGAGGAGGCAAAAAGACCATTTAAATGTATTTGGTGGATGGCTGGGATTTAGAAAACCCTCAGATCGTGTACTAGTTTAACAGATGCTTCTATCATGGATGTCTCATGCGTTTCCCTCATCGTGACACCAAGAATCAGTTTTTACAACGGACCATGGGAGACATGTACCAAACTACTTGTCCGCGGCGTTTGAAGTTAGAACAGCAGGGTACCAAGTGGTGGAAATGTGGGAACATGAGCACGATCACCGTTTGAAAACCGATCCCGAGTTTAAACGCATTGCGGAAAGTTACAGGTTGGTAGAGCCACTGAACCTCCGGAATAGTTTGTACCGAGGACGAACGAATGCCACCTGTTTGCCGTACCAGACGGACTAGAAGAAAGGAGAAGAAATAAAATACTTGGACGTGTGTTCGCTCTATCCTTACGTGTGCAAATATTGTCACTTTCCCATAGGGCATCCACAATTGATGACAGATCACATTGACCTGGACCTCATTGAACAGTACGAAGGATTGATCAAGTGCAAAGTCTTGCCTCCTTTGGACTTGTACCATCCCGTTTTACCTCACCATTGCCAAAGGAAACTCATGTTTCCTTTGTGTCGAACTTGTGCCGAAACGTGCAACCAGGACCAACCTTCTCAGCACAGCCAGGAAGAACGCGATTGAAACGAACGTGGGCTAGCGTGGAATTGTTTAAAGCTTTGGATCTGGGATAAAAATTGCTAGAAGTGCACGAAATTTATAACTTTTCCAAGACACGACAATACTGATAGGGCGACGAGACACGGAAAGGTATTTTAGAAGAATGCGTAGATGCCATTTTGAAACTAACACAAGAAGCTAGCGGCAATCCTTTATGGTGCCACACTCCCGAAAACCAAAAGAAATTCAAAGAAAAATATAAGGAGCAAGAAGTTATCTTTTGACCACATCGAGAAAAACGAAGGTAACCGATCGTTTGCCAAAGTGATGATTAGTTGCTTGTGTGGTAAAATAGCACAACGACGGTCTTTACCCAAGACGGAGTATTTGTCCGAACCTTCCCCCTACGTCCAGATGATTCACGACAAAACCAATTACATCAAACACATGGACGTCATTCGTGAGGACTTTATTTTAGTCAATTACGAAGAAGAACAAGACTTTGCAGAAGCCGACGAATTTGGCAATGTCATCATTGCGGCTTACGTGACAGCCCATGCTCGCTTAAAATTGTATGAAGTGTTATAACTCCCAGGAGATCGCGTCCTGTATTTTGACACGGACAGTTGCATCTACATCGATCGCCTCGGTCAACGTCACCCTGACATACAAGGAGGCCGTTTAGGAGCCTGGACAGAGATCAACATTCCGACGACAAGATTCTAAGTTTTCCAAGTGGCGGTCCTAAAAATTACGGCTACGAGTACCGACACCGTCAAGGAGAAATGCACACCGAATGTAAAGTGAAAGGATTGACTCTCAATTATCGAACCAGTCGAGTGGTGAACTTTCACGTGCTAACAGAAGCCTTGAAGTCTGTACAGGAGGAAACATTTAAAGTGACCACCCACAAACCGCACAAGATCGTACGTTTACCCACACACCAGGTCGTCAGTAGGTCTTGGGAAAAAGTCTATCAAATCGTATACCAGAAGAGAGTGCGGCTTCCCAATCACTTCACTTTACGTTGATGTTGGTCAGCATATAAAAAGGGACATCGTCCAAGACCGAGAGTTAATTGTGACTAACACTGCCAAGCGAGAAAGATGAATCATTTCACACACCAAGTATCGAGAGTAAGACTCAAGGAGATTTACGTATGAAAGGGGTACGTAATGGGAAACATCTACACTGTGACACAAGCGATAGCTGATCAGATTTTAAACAAAGTGTATGACGGATATAGAAAACAACATGAACTTTCTCCTATTTGATTGTTTGTTACTTATTTTGGTTTGGCTTTCTTAAAAATGGATATTAATTGTTGTATGAAAAGTGTCATTCTTATAAGAAATGATAATGCGTTGTACATAAAGTAGGGTTTTTTTTTTGAAGGCATAAACTTTAATGTTAAAAGTATTTTTTCTAGATTAAAGAAATAGATAACATGTGAATAGATTTGTTCCATGTCCAGATTTGAATGTTTTAAATGGATAGTGCTTAGATTAAAGCCCAGGCCAGAGAGCCCATGTATTTACTTGAATAAATGTTTTGAACCCATATCGTAGATTTTTATTATTTGTGGGTCTTTCTTTAGAACATCTCTGCCTTATTTTATGTGTGTTTCAATGTGTATGTGGTTCTTTCTGTATATCTATGTTTGTCCTTATCAGCTCTCTGTCCATACACGTAAAGTATCAATAGTTTTGACCCTATAAACACAATTGAATCAACAATTTTCAATTCCCTTTAAACTCCATGTGACATTCCCATGTTAAATTCCCATTAACACTAATTTTGATATACCCATTTTTAACGTTACGGTCCCATTGGCACTAAAGTGACCCAATCCTTGTCGCTCTGTTCAATTCCCCATTCGCTCCATTTTACATTTCCCCATGTTAAATTCCAATTGTCGCCAGATGTCCCCACGACCTTTTTTAACTAGATTTCCCATTGTCGCTAGAGTATCCCCATATACTATTTATATATATATATATAATTATACAGTTTACCAACGGTTTACCTGATCTCTTACAAAGTTAAGACAAAATCATTGAGATTTATTTTACTTTATGTGTGCCCCTTCATAGAGATGCAAAACAATTATTTACTGTCAAGCGAATGTTTTCTTTTCATACCAGTTTTTCATGATATTTAATTACAAGCACGGTACGCTAGCTTCCCTAAATAAAACTTTAAGATATATAAATGTGAACAACATTCAAAGGGTACTGCATTACCTGTAATCGCTTTATTTTGTGCGAATGCATATTTAGATTTTTCAAAATTCACTTGTGTACGTGTGTCGTTCACAACAATCTGCATGTTCGCGTACACATTATGAATATATTGTTAAAACGTACATGTACCTTTGAATCGAGGAAAGCTATGTATGTGAGCTTAATTTGGATTTGAAACATAGCTTTATCAATTTTGCACAAATATTTGAACGTAGTCTGCAGTGTGGTAGTTTCTATTGATGTCTAGCACTGGGTCATCATGCCGCAGACATGTAGCATGATGTCCGATAAAATTCACATTATCACCCACTGACACCCGTGCCAGCCAGTCAGAACACGATTTTTTTAATGCTTAGCGCCACGAGAGGCAGCCGTTAGTACCATTTTACAAGCAGAACCCAAGACGTCCGGCATCCGAGATGGACGCTTTAACCACGATATAACCAATAAGAGTAAAGGTCACTTTAATTACGATTGGTAATAAAATGTGCCGAATGAATTGCGTTATATGTCCCACTGGGTGCATATAAATATAAAAATATCAATACTGCCTCTTTATCATTGTCTCTTTTTAGGAACAGTATATAACTGTGAATCAGCTACTGGAATTATATAAACCGAACACCCAATCTTTGTAGCTTTTACATATTTGGAGTCAACACACCACACTTGACAAGTTCACAAAAAATAAAACCCGTGTTTTGCATTACTCTAGGTTTACTCAGTTGAGAAAATGGGATCAAAGCTCAATGGGTATAAATTATTCTCCTCATCATGAATTCGTGACATTTAGCACTAATACTACTGCCATAGCTCTGCACTATTATGAAAGCTTGGTATACCGCGGTACTCGTTCTATTTTACATATTTTAACAATGCTACAAATTTTAACATTTAAAATAAAATATGACAAACATTTCAATTACATTCAAAGGTATTTTGTGTATGAAAATGTTAGCTGTGGAAACTGATACGAACATATAAATTCCATCAGGTTGTTCTTATTTGCAAAGCAATTTACATTGACGACAACATATTACTACGCTTAAAAACAGTCATCCTCCCAAAGTCTAGATGTATTTTATAGTTTTTTTTTTTTAATTTGTCATTATATTTTATATTACTTGGCTTGTAAAGACTTACTTGCTACGACTATCAAAGAGTTTTCAAATGTCAGCACAGTTTTTTGACCATGGTGTCAGATAAAGTTCGTACTCATTCTTCCCGATTTTGTTACTGTTTTTAGTTTGCAATTTAGTCACGATTTCCCATTTGTAACAAACAACTGATAATAATGGTTAATAAAAATGCATAATAATGACGAGACTAATAAAACTAATAATAATACTAATCAATAATAATATTAATAATAATAACAATCTTCGATGAAGCAATTTGTGATAAAAATCTTTCTTGAAGGAATGTTTATTGGTTTGAGAACAAACTACACATTAATCTATAGTGACTCACAACAATGTTAATACATACATGTGATTTTATATTGAAGAAAAGTATAATACCAGGGATATTATTTACGTATGTGGTGATGCTGGCGTTGGGTTCAACGCCCAAGTGTTAACTTGAACTCAGTTTTCATATAGGGTATACATAATTTCAAGTATAACTGGTGGAATACATTAACAAGGGAAAACATCAGAAAACGCACCAACCCACGAACCACTACTGGCAGGCTTTCTCACATGCCCACACTGGAGGAACTGGTTACTCTACCCCACGCAGAAAGACTTGAGATGACAATGACCAGTAACGGTGAGAGGTTTAGATTAGTCGTAGTCGGCAACTCATTGCTCCCATCTGTTATGATACGTACTGAAGTAAATGAATTCATTTCTGAATTTGATTCAATGAATATTTGCAATTAAAGCAAAAGACGTTGACTCCGTCAATTTTGTATTCACATGCATAATATAGGTCATGGCTTTTAATCAAATAAAGATTTGCCACACTAAACTTAACTTAACAAATCAAAATGAAAAGCACTATAATCTTCTATATATAATTAGTAAACGATATTTGTATGACTAGTACATCAGTGTTCAGAGGTATTTGCTTCATTTAATGTATATAAAGGCAAAAACTAAACAGAATTAATATCATAGATAGAGGCTTTACATAAGCAAAACATATACATTCTCTTCCCCAAATCATTTGAAAATTTTAGAAATTAATTAGAATTTTTCAGATATATTTATGTTCTTTCAGTCATATGGTTGTCAACGTGTTTGTCAAATGGGGTTTTTGGAAATACATTTTTGTCAAACTCATGATTAAGCAATATTTTGCAATTTAGAAAGTCATTCCATTTGTATCTACCTAATAGCATATGTTAAACGATATATTTAGACTGTAAATGAGCTAAAGATTTTGATAAGAGCATTTGCGAACGTAATATCTCACACATTTCTTGTTTGTTGAGTGTTCTATAATGTTACTAGCCTTTTAGGACAAATATATGATGCTAGTAGTGATATCCTACTCAATGATGGCTTATATTTATATCATATTAAAGTTTTAAACTTCAGTATAAACTCAGTTAGCAGCATAGAGGGTGAACAGACCACGTTTTCAAGCAAAAATAAGGCTTCCAGATCATGTTTTCGAACAAAATATGGCCTATAGATAACGTTTTCAGACAAAATATCAGGTTTCCAACAAATCTCATTTAACCAAAAAAAAAGTCTCCATTTTTGCAAAAATGGAGATTTTACGATTTTTTAATCAATTTTGCTCGCAACGATGTGGTCATCCACCCTCTCTGCTGCTAAAGTTTTCAGTTCTGGGTTAACAAAAAATAAGAAATGATTTTAACCGAATATTTGATCCAGTCCGATACGATATCGTGTCCGAGGATCATGCAAATTTATTGTTGCGAATCCGTGTGGTTTTGACTGAGCATGACTAAAGAAGTTTTTAAATTGATTGAAGTCTATATCAGAACACCATGTCTGCCAAATATTTCTAAGAGTATGAGTATCAACTCCGTTGAATACAGAAAGAATATTGCAGTTATCTCTGATAACTTTTGGAACCTGAGTGTAGCGTTGAGTGACATATATCACGTCAGTGTTTTTGTGACGCCCACGGGAAAATATTCTAGCAGGATTTTTTTGTTTATCCAACATTATATCGTCGTATACGACTAAATTGTTAATATCTCCATCAATATCATCAATACTCGGTGCTTCATCGATATCGGTTATAAAATCAATTGTGTTCTCACCCTTAATTTCTGATGCATTCTCGTTAAAATCCTTTAACACTTCATAACATCGTTGATCATCTAAACTAGGGGCAATTAAATACAACTTATCCCACTTCATCCATCTCATTATTAAATTGAGCAACAATTGCGTTTTACCGGATCCAGATGGCCCGATTATAATCATCCGGATAGAGTTTGGTAGCGCTACATGATGCTTAATTGGTTCTCTTGTTTTAGTCGCTGAAAAATCAATTATATCCATATTTCTATACATAAATTATGGATCTATATTGTGTGAAGTGTAAAACGCGTACTGGCACAGATGATGTGACGACGGTTACAACTAAAAATAACCGATCAGCGCTTTCTGGTAAATGCGTGCAATGTGGTACAAAGAAATTTAGATTTGTGTCTATGAGATCTGATTTAAAAAAAAACGAGGAGGTGATATCGCAGCCAAATTGGCAAAGCTCCCTGGAACCCCATGGGCAAAGTACCCCGGAGAAAAGCACCTCCCAGGATATAGCTACTGTGGACCAGGAACCAGACTTGATATCAGACTCAATAATCAAAATCAACCCAACCCCGGTGAAGAACCAATAAACGCCATTGATAAGGCCTGTCACCTTCATGATGTTGCTTATAAAAGCAGCAATCTGCAAAACAGGCATCTCGCGGATGTGAAATTAATTCATGCGTTAAATGCTATTCCTGATAAATCCTTCAAAGAAAAATTGGCTTCATTTTTGATAAAATCGGCTATGAAAAGTAAATTGATGTTAGGTGCTGGTAATTAATAATATGGAATCAATTTATTATTCCCCAAGAGGATACTGGAAGGGTAAATCAGCAGTCCGTAAACTCGCTAGCGCTGCAAAAGTGAAAAAAAACACTGCGGCTAATTGGTTATCCAAACAGGCACTATGGCAAATTTATCTACCACCGCCTAAACAAATTCAATTCTCGCATTTTGATGTGACCGCTCCTAATGAAGTTCATCAGGCTGATATATTATTTCTGCCACATCATCGTGGTTACAAATATGCGTTAACCGTAGTTGATATTGCAAGTCGATACAAAGAAGCAGAACCATTAAAAACAAAATCAGCCACTGAAGTCGCTTCTGCATTTGAAAGGATTTATCGACGAGGTCCTCTGCACTGGCCAAATCTATAGCAGGTTGATCCTGGCAAGGAATTTCAGGGTGCAGTGTTATCTACAATGAAACATCATAATGTCACCATACGACGAGGGCATACTGCGCTACATCGCGATCAGGCCATTGTAGAACGATTTAATCGGACGATTGCTGAGCGGTTATTTGGATATCAATACGCAAAAGAATTCATTCAAGAAAAGCGATCCAGTGAATGGGTCAAAAGGTTACCAGCTGTGATTACCGCACTGAATAATGAGATCACTAGAACAATCAACATGAAACCTATCAACGCGATTAAAAAGAAGTCAATACCCGTACAACCACAAAAAGATTTCAAAGAACCAATTCTTGGTAGTAGTGTCATTGTGAGGTACTTATACGAACCAGGAGAGCTTGAAGGGGGTAGAAAAAGGGCTACTGATCCTATTTGGAGCGTCACTACGCATAAGATATCTAGTATAACACGATCAACTGGTAGACCTCCAGTCTATAAACTGGATTCAACTGCCCCTCAGCGGGGTTTTACTCGACAACAACTACAAGTGATTCCCGAGGATACTCAATTGCCACCGCATGGTCTTAACTAGCACCGTTGCGTCTATTGCACTCAAGACAAGTCAACATCACATTATTTCTGACATGACCGAGATTGTTATTTTTTCTGTCTACGGTGAATTGGCGAGGATCCTTATCCGAATACTGCCAACGCATTTTACAATTGCAACTCGCGCAGTGATTATTCTGTTGTTTCTTCAAAGTGATTATTAATTCAGCATCAATATCAAATTCTCGTTGTTTTTTTTTTGTCCTGTTGTTTGTAACCGGAGAGTTTTTTATTAATGATGCTAACATCAATATCACTTATTGTTGTGTCATTATCATCGAAAACAACTCTTCGAAGTTGATTTATTTTTCGTACTCTGGATACTGCAAGATAGACTAAATTCGACCATTCGATGTGATTATCCACCATCCAAACAATTGTATCCGATATAGTCAATCCCTGTGAAGAGTGTATTGTTGCTGCGTATCCTAGCGTCCACGGGGATTTATTAGCACGCAATGCATTTTCGACGACGCTGATATCAACCAGCACAATATCATTTAATATGAGAATTTGTTTTTCACTCTGTCCTGGAATATCAACTTCAATGTTCTGTTTTCGTGTATCCGATGGCCTATAACAAAGGGGTACTGGAAGCGTTGCAAATTTTTCTTTATGCAATTCAAATAACTTCATCTGAAGTGTATCCCTGACTATTTTTCTACTTGAAATTATCAAATCATTTGGTCTCCATGTTTCCCAGAAATCATTCATTGGAGTTTCTGAAATCACTTCACGCGCTATTTCGCATTGGATTCTATCCGGTTGTAATCTAATTAGCGCTTTGAACTCGCGTAATCGTTCATCAAGTGATCTATAATCAGCGGTGATTTCTTCATAGTAGTCTACAAAACCCTTTAACCATTCATGTGGAGATGCACCGACAAATGGTGGTGGTTGGCCGTGATCCCCGCACATGACGACTTTTGTGTTTTTGTTTAACAACCACTCAAGAAATGTTTTTAATACATCTAATGACACTGTGCATATTTCATCCCAGATTATGATTTCAGGAATGAATTTATCACCTATTCGATCAGGAGTCCATTTGTCACCCTTCCATCGAAAGAAGCTGTGATAAGTGCAAGCATTTCCCCTCGTTGTATCATCTCTCTGGCGAGTCTGTGAGTCGGTGTTAGCACAATCATGTTAGAAACGCTAGCGTTTCCACGACGAAATAATTCAATTGCACGAGTTGTCTTTCCTGACCCACCACAACCGTTTAAAAAAACTGTCTTATATCTACATACTGGATCAGATACCGGTGGTGCATTAGAAAGTTCTGATTGAATTTCAATACGGTTACAACAAAGATATTTATCATCCATGGCAACGTCTGCGGATTCACAATACTCATGTAGCATCTCCTTTTTAAATCGCCAATGCCCCCAATTTTCTTCGGGATCTGTGAATTTAGCTACAGCTGATTTGTACTTATTGTGTATATACATCGAATCAGTGGCCACTCTAACCGCGGTATTAGGAAATCTATTTATCATCGAAAATAGATTAATAGAAGCATAGGCTAACATTGAACTTCTCAAATGTGTGTACTGGGAATTATATCCATCACAGTAGGTAACAACCGTACCTAATTTCTCACCATTGGATAGAAAAGCATCCTTACGGGATACAAGTTTTCCCTGTTTCATTAAATCCGCTACAATAAAATCGTATTCAGCGACATCTATGATCAACCGCGAAGAGTATTTTGCGTTGTCGTATCGTCCACCCTGGGTAAATTTACCGATTATTCTTCTTCCGAGATCTTTTGCTTGTTCTTTTTTAATTTCAAATGACTTCTTAGACCAATTTATGATTTCTTCTTCACTGAAATCTGGAAACTGTTTTCGTAGTTCGTTGATTATTCTATCTAGATCGGGTTGTGGTAGCCAAACTTCTTTCTGAGCTCGATAGCATATAATAGCCTCGGAAACAATCAACGATATTAGCATACCACAATCAATCATATATCTCAATAGCACTATTGGCATCCAGTGTTTTTCAGATAGGTGTCTACCGAGCCAAACATAACTACACGGATGTAACCCTGTAGCTAATTCAAATGATATCACACGAGCGAATCCGGTTAAATCAAAATCAGGCAATGGTCCATTAATCGCAACACGAGTCATTTCATGCGTGGGGTGTCCAAATCGTTTGAAGTACTCAGCGCATTCCCCATATCCGAGAAAACTTCCGGGATAACACGCGGCTATATCAATTGAAATCATACCATCACGTGAGTATTTCGTATTCCACAGTCCTCCATGACCAAATTCGACGCAACTCAATTTAACATCCTCGAGAAAATCACTTCGTGTTGGACGCCATGAGTTTTTTTCTCTTGCGAAGTGAGCTACCACTGATGGACTAGTAAAACTATCCGTGAGTAGTTTTTCATGGGAATTCTCCGGTGAAAAATCACTAGCGATTTTTCTCATTCTGTTATCTAATTCTTCAATGCGATATAATTCACCATTTGGTTTTACAAATTAATCGAATCCTATTTCGGGATCTTCATCACTTCTAAGTAGCCACACTGACACAGGATCATCCTTACACAACGCATGAGTAGCATCGAATAATCTCTCTTCATAGAAAACATCCCCGACGAACTCCTTAGGGATATATTTCACGGTTCGTTCTCGTGGAAATATTATTACCGCAGGTGTCCACGCGTGTTTGTTATGATCAATAATCTGTATTGGGGCTCCTCGCGATTGATATTTCGGTTCGTATAATACTTCTCCGGTTATTGTTGTTACTGATATTGGGAATTTTAATGATGCTTCTAATTTAGTTATATCAGAAATCTTTGCACCGTGCTGTTTTACCGTTAATTCCCACTCGGTTATTTTTTTTCGTCTTAGATCAGTTAGTTTATTTCCTCGGGATGCATTTGTGAAGTGTTCTATTATTCGTTCTGCTACACAGTTCAGTGAACTAGAATATTTCATAGGAGCTAGTTTTGCGATATCGGGTTTATCATTTAACGGATATATCCCATAAACCATTGCTGTTACGGGATAAGATCTTTCGTAGTATGGCTTATCGATTCCGGTTAGAATTCCTGGTTTGGAATCTCTACTCACAATGACAGCTTTTTTATTCTTGAGGATTGGTTCAAATTTATCCCTAATAATCCATTTGCCATCGACTTCGATAATGAATTTGATTCGGAAAAAATGCCGTTTTTCCCCAACACGTGAAATTATCACTGCTGCTTTTTCATCATTCATGGTAGCGTCAACAACACCATCAATTCGAAATGTTGACCAACAATAAGATGCTCCATCACGCTTGAATTCATTAAAACAGTCTCTGATTTTACTAATCATGGCTTTATCAAGAATTGTATTCTTTGGTGTATTAGAAACTATATCGAGATTGAATTGAGCATCTTTCCAGGGGTAATCTCTCTTGGACGTTTTTTTTGGTTTATCGAGATTAAATCTAGGATTGATTTTCAATAATCTCTTAAACTCTTTCATGTTTCCGTCTATTGGACGTTTTTTGGGTTTATCGAGATTAAATCTAGGATTGATTTTCAATAATGTCTTGTTACGTTTTTTGGGTTTATCGAGATTAAATCTAGGATTGATTTTTAATAATCTCTTAAACTCTTTCATGTTTCCGTCTATTGGACGTTTTTTGGGTTTATCGAGATTAAATCTAGGATTGATTTTTAATAATCTCTTAAACTCTTTCATGTTTCCGTCTATTGGACGTTTTTTGGGTTTATCGAGATTAAATCTAGGATTGATTTTTAATAATCTCTTAAACTCTTTCATGTTTCCGTCTATTGGACGTTTTTTGGGTCTATCGAGATTAAATCTAGGATTGATTTTTAATAATCTCTTAAACTCCTTATCAGCATTTTTCGAAGGCAATCTCTTGAACTCCCTCATGCTATACTAAAAACAAGTGTCTAAATGAAAGGTTTATGTATAATGAATCACTGCAATGGATCAGTCAATGAATTAGACAAATAGTATAGTATACTAATGAACCAGGAATTCAGACCACACCCAGTGAGTACAAATTATGAAGCATCCAGTGATGGTGTTGTAAGACACTGTAGACTGAAGAACCCAGTTGGGTGGGATAATGGTATGGGGTATTTGTTCTTTACTGTTGGAAAGAAGAAATATTACAATCATCGTTTCGTATTTGAATGTTGTAATGGATTGATCAAAAATGGTTTTGTTATCGATCACAAGGATTCTAATCCAAGGAACAATTCTTTATCAAATCTGCAAGCAATCACACAGAGTGAGAATTCCAAACGAGGAAGGACTGGCATTTGTTCAAAAAAAGTGAAACCAGTAAAATCTTTGAATACAACAACTAACGAAGAAAAGATATTTAAATCAATATATGAAGCCGGCAAGTATTTCAATATTTGTAGAGCCTCAGTACGATTCGTTGCAGAGGGGGTTTGTCGATCGGCTATTTCGAAAAGGACGGGACAAAAAATTCAATTTAGTTATGTCTAATGCGTCATATTTTTCATTTAGAAATATATCATTATTATAGAATAATGAATTCTGAAAACATGAATAGCATTTTATCCGATTTCAAAATTGAAAATTTGGGATATTGAACTATCAGATGGGTTAAATCCTGATCAAATCATGTCTGATTTTCAGGATATAGAATACGGAGTTAGCACTAACAAGTATATGCTACCAAAGAAGTATGCGCTCATCAAAAGAATTCAGAATTCTATTCGGGACTCTCTTGCATTTTCCAGTCACGTAAGTGTGTTCGCTCCGTTGTATACCATCGTAGAACGAATACGAAAAGAATTGGGGTACGAATACGAATTGAAAAAGGAGGTTAATTCTAAAGTTAGAAACCTACGGGCGTTAATTCAAGAAAATGAACAATTTTGATTGACCAACCATTTATCATTATTTGATTGTGACCGTCCCTCATAGAGATTTAAATATTTTTTTAGCATTTTTGGATTAAAACTGTTGAAATCAGTGAATAAAAAATTGATGGCTGGTTCGAATTGATCAATGGAAAAGTGGGGAAAGTGTGATATTATTATTATTTTATATACAATTTAAACACTTTCCCCATCGATGAACGAAGGTGTATCACGATGAAATAACGCTTCTATGATCGTGTTAGGTCGGATTGAAAAATTGTTTTACAATTTAAAAATTGTTTCTGATTTTAAATAATGGTCAATGAAGCATTAACAACCCGATTGGCTCGTGAACGACTGGATGCAATCAGGAGATTTGTACCAATTCGTGACTCTGTACGGAATAAAATGCAACAACGACAGAGTCTTCAGACTGATTTTGCTGCGGGATCTGAAGAATTGTTTAAACCAGTAACAACAGCAAAGAAGGAGATAGAGCGTGCTATACTGGGAGATATTCCTGAGACGGGGAAATCTGTTCTCGGTGAACTCGAAAAAATATCAGCGAAAACTGAACAAACAGAACAGGCTGTACAAAAAATAGAATCAAAAAGAACAGTTGATGGTTTACGCGTGAGATTTAACGAGGAAGGGTTAGCAGAAATTGATAAGACTGATCCAGCAGAAATTCCTGCGTTTGTTGTTACGTCCTATGAAAACAGAAAAAAATGGTTGAAACCAAAACATCATAAATATGTTAGAAATATAACTCACTGGGCTGATATATTCTACAAAATCAAAACTAAAAAAAGTCAAATTGATACCGATGGTGCATCATACATCGAATATATCAATGTGGTGGGTATAGTGTATAAAAAATATGAAGAACAAAAACCGAGGCGGCGACAGCAACCTGCAAAGAAAGTACTCTACTCTCCTAAAAAACAACAACTACCACCTGATGATGATGATATTCTTGATTATTTACAAAAAGCCAATTTAGAAGAAATGGAAAAAATGGATGTAGCAATGGGTTATAGCGGAAGCGGATTGCAAGGTTCCAGTGAGAATCCAAGGATTTCATGTCCTGGTAGTGTTATCAATGATATATCACGATTAGAAGTTCTTGTAGGAGGTTTCCGAGCTGGAAACAACTCACCGGAAATAATTAATGAAGCAGCTGATATCTGTAGACGATTATTTCAGGGTGGTATCATGGATATCAGCACATATCGAGATTTCATTGACGAGTTAGTGGAAAGTGGGTATCACAGTGATTAATCACCGAGACTGAATAAAAACGCTAGCGTTTCCAATTGAAAAATTGTTTCTGATTTCAAATAATGATCATACACTACAATCATGATAAACCAACCCCCGTCTGCGTAGTTAATTCACGGTTTCCGGTTTATAGAGCATACTACGGAGATGGTTTAGGCAATACCATTGCAGGGTTATTTGCGAGAATGGCTCCAAAAGTGATGCTGTTAGCTAAACAACTAGGAATGAAAGCCATTGATGTTATTCGTGATAAGGGTATTAGTGCTGTTGGAGATTTTGCTGGATAAGCGTTTTCAACTGCGAAGAATAAAAAAAACATCATTAGTGAGACGAAAAAAGAAACCGGTACCATTGCCATCTACAGCGGAAATGCCTGCAAGTGTTAGTAGAATTATAAATAACGCAGTAGACGAAAAATTAGCGTCGATGGCTTTAACCCCCGACCAAAGCAATATTGCAAATATGATAGCAGGAAGTGGCTTTAAAAAACTACGACGATGAGAATGGAAAAATCGTTTACGATTTCACTATTTAGACTCTGATAAATAGAATAAAATGTTCAAACAGTCACCTGATCCAGCGTTTGATATAGATGCCCCAGTTCGCAAGGATGATTCTGTACGCGATTATCAATATTACGCCTATCATGCCATAGACTCAAATAGTCGAGCAAGAATTGATCTTCAAGTCCATGATACCAGTAAATACTTTTTGCCCTGTGAAGCGTTTATTGAAGTAGAAGGAGAAATTGTAACAGCTGTACCAGCACCGTATCCAGCTGGTACTCAAGTCAGTTTTGTCAATAATGGTATCATGGCGTTATTTGAGAGTGCAAAATATCTCATTGATGGAAAAGAAATTGAGGCGATAGATCGCGATGTTGATGTGGCTACAACAATAATCGGGTTAGCGAGATATTCTGATGATTATATAAGATCAGCAGGACCTTCTATGATGTTTGCAAAGGATAATAAAAATACCGCTGGAGGAAATCAATTTGTTGTAAGACGACCAAAGAATAATGCTGGCACCGCTAATATTGATGCCGGAGATATGATTATAAACAACGATGTTAATTTCAATCTAGGAGCTGCAACACGTATTTCAATGTTGCAAGGAGCGCGTAAATCATTTTCATGCGCGATTCCACTGCATCACATATTTGGATTCTGTAGAAACGTCAGAAAAGTTATCTACGGGGCGAAGCATACAGTATCGCTTGTACGAAAGAGTGATGATAGTGACGCAATCTGGAGGATTCCAGCAGACAATGCAAATCCAAATGCTGATGCTGGTAAAGTCAATTTAACAAAAATATCATTGTGGATGCCAGTGTTGACTCCAGCAATCACCGCAGAAGACCGATTACTATCATTTATGGACCAAGGAGGAAAATCATTACTAAGTTGGCTAACCGTGAGTACAGATGTTAAACAATCAAATATCAACGGGTTATTCACTTGGAACCTAGCATCAAAACAAGGCGTTTCTGCGCCACGTCATATATTTATTGCGTTACAAGATAACGCACGAGTTGGCGATCAACGTTTCAGTCATATGATATTTGATCAATTAGGTGTGAAAGACGTCTCACTGAGAATAAACGGCCAACAGGAACCATCCGAGGATATACAACTTAATTACACAGAAAATCATATTGCACGAGTTTATCATCGTCTGTTGTCATTTATGGCACGCGATCAAAATGTGGATACTGGTTTGCAAATATCACAATATGATTTTAAAAATCTGTATCCGATCTATTACTTCTCACTGGAACATCTCGATTTGATGAGACAATCTGTTGTTGATATACACTTTAGAGCTAATGTGACTCGTGGTGCTATTGCTGATTATAGAGCGGTTGCTGTCATTCTCAGTGATAAATCAATGCTACTCGAAGGTGTTGGAGGAAGAATGAGAGTGGTAGATGCACCAGTAGAAAATCTTTGATTGATTTTTCATTGAATTAGAATCAATCTATTATATATAATGTCATATAGTGTTATTAGTGTTGCGTTAACTCCCGGTCAATTAAAAAATTTGCAATCGGAATCAGCTAAAAAATGTGGAACCACAATCACGTTGAAACCCAACCAAATGACTGGTGGTGCAAATAAATTATAACTGACAACTCGTCAAATAAAACATTTCAATGATGCACTTGCAGCCAAAAAAGGTGTTCAGATTACTCTTTCTGCGGCTGCTATCAAAAATATGATTAAAACAGGCGGTATATTTCCGTTGTTAGCTGCGATTCCAGCATTGATTGCAGCAGCAGCCCCAGCGGTGGCTAAAGCGGCTGCGTTAGGAGCCGTTGGTACTGCAGCAGGAATGGCACTAAAGAAAGCAACTGGGAAAGGATATAAAAAAAAGGGAAAGGGTCTAAGACTACCAGGAACCCCGTATTCGTGGTACAGCGGAAAGGGTCTAAGACTACCAGGAACCCCGTATTCGTGGTACAGTGGAAAGGGTCTAAGACTACCAGGAACGATTTATTAATTGAGGAATCGAAGATTCCCATGTCCAATTTTGATTTAATGGATGCTGCTAAAAAACTAGCGATTAAAAACTTCAGAGGTGTCTTTATGAAAGATCAATTACCACATCAACCAAACAGCGTTGAAACCGGAATCATTAATTTAGATAACAGCACCGGACCTGGAACTCACTGGGTTGCATACGCTATTGATCCACGTGGGATTGTTTTTTTCGATTCATATGGATCAGCCCCACCAAAAGAGTTTATGCGGTATATAAAAACCCTTCCAATGAAGACTTGGTATTCTACGCTACCAACACAAACGATGATTGACCCACCAATATGTGGCAGCGAAGTATTAAATGTCCTTGACGCTATTTCTAACTCCTTGAGTAACCCAAGCGGAAAACCACCACATGTTGTCGTTAATGAATACACTAGTAATCGCTGGAAATCGAAACGATTTTAGAGAGAGAAAGAGTTTTACAATAACATGATTGATATTTGGGGGAGATCTTTGAAACCCAAACCCGATGGCACTGCACCACCTGATTCTGTCAAGGATGTAAAAAAACTAATCAAAGATGAAATAGCTGAGACGTTGAACTTAACAAATGTTGATCCTAATGAAATAGTTGTATTTCAAGACAAACAGGGTAAATTGAAAACTAGTGATGTGTCATTGAATGATATTTTAGTTAAACAACGAAACGCAATCGAGAATACTATCGCGCTATTTTCCGATCAGGGTAAATTGAAAACTAGTGATGTGTCGTTGGATGATATTTTAGTTAAACAACGAAACGCAATCGAGAATACTATCGCGCTATTTTCCGATCAGGGTAAACTCAAACCGGGTGTACTCGTTTCGACCATTACAGATGGATTAAAAACTCTCAACGATGAGTTAAACAATTCTGTGTTTGTACTAACAACACTTGAATCTAGAATTGAAGAAAACGGAAAACAGTTTACATCATTTCGTAGAAATATCATTGATAAATTTATTGGAACCCCGTTAGATAAAATTGAAATAAAACTCCCTGATATTAAAAAATCCATCGATGAGACGAAAAAGTTCATCGAAGCCATCAAAGGTGATTTTTCGAGGATGATAACAATCATTGAAAAAACAAAAATTCCTCATGAGAAAACCAATAACGTAGTATATACAATCCAACACGGATCATTTGCGTGGACACCTACAAACAACAAATTAGATATCAATGCAACCGTTAAGGGTATTTATCGATTAACACTAGTAACACCATTAACTCAATTTAATATATCATCGTCGAGTTCATCCGGGGTTAATAATACGATTTCAACGATCATCGACAAGGATACAACTGAAAAGTTCACTATAACAGCTACTGATAAAAATTTGATTGGGATCCCAGCAACCTGGTATGTGGAATTCGTAGCGGATTTAAGTAAATAAATTGAAAGGATTTCACAATTGAAAACGCTAGTGTTTTCAAAATAAAAATGATTTCATCAACTCAATGTCGCTATGATAAAGTCAGAGAATTTCAGAATAGACTCAAAACCCTCACTGAGGAGTATCAAATAAAAATAAAAAAATACCGACGAAGAATCACCGCAATTGATATTACTGTGTACTCAGTGTCAAGCGTTCTCACTGGCGCCGGAATAATACTTGCATCGGTTACAATGATTGCCCCGGTCGTAGTTCCAATTTGCATTTCTGCGGTGGCTACAATCGGGGGTATATCAACCGGGATAGCAAAAAAGATATCATCATGCAGCCAGAGTTAACTGCAGAATTACTTACTTCAATTTCATATTGCATCAACCACATATTCGCAGTTATCCCTGATATCGTCGTCACTCGATAATACAATTATATCAGATAGTGAATTCTCAGCGATGGTCAGTATTTTTGATTCCGCGATATCGAAATTAGAGCGACAACATGAGTATAATAACAATGACAACACCGATGGAATCAGAAAACACGAACCCAAAAAACAAAATGATCTTAATAATATCAACATTACCAGATTGTGAGTTCTCAGTGATGGTCAGTATTTATGATTCCTCGATACCAAAATTAGAGCGACAACATGAGTATAATAACAATGACAACACCGCAGGAATTACTTCAACGAATAGTGGAGAACACGAACCCAGTACAAACAAGCATGATATCAATAACATCAACGAATCCAGAATTCAGTGTGAATTTCCCCTCTCCGGTCCCAGTGAAGGAGATAGCGCTAGCAAAACTACGAATGTATCACAGTTGGCCTAATATCAGATCAAAATCATTTGGTGGTCAACAACCCAATAATTCTTTAGTGTTTGCAAATAAGAATAAACCCGACGGAACCCCAGACTGGAATGTTGTTTCCATACCAACCGGATCATACCAAATCGAACAAATCAATAATGAATTCGCGCGTAGAATAAAATCGATTACTGGAAAAGAATCAAAAATCGCTATAACAGTTCATGAACCAACACTATCATCCGCAATTGAGATAAACACAGAAGGATACGTCGTAGATATCTATCAAAGTTCTATTAGAACCGTATTAGGATGGCCTGAATTACCGCCCCAGAGTAAAACTCTGGAGGAATCCGTTGATTTACCAGAACCACAAAAAACTGATTATATCACCGACAGAATAAAACCTGATAATCCAGTAAAGAGTTATAAAGATTATAATAAGTGGGATCTTTTCCATGGAATAGTAGAAAATAACGCTGTCAAATTCATACCCCAACAGAACAAAATTACTGAAAATTTCACAGCATTTAATAACGATTTTTCGCTGTTGTTAATATCTCTTAAATCCGGTACTCTCACCCGAGATGAATTTATCAGCGTCGTAGAAACATGCAACAAAATCATCAATGATATGGAAACATTTCATTTGCTAATTATTCTAGAGATATTACGTGACGATAATTCTAAAACGAGAACAGAGTTTGCGATGAAAAGTAATATACGCGTAGAAGATATTCGTGAGTTTAAACTACCAGGATATAATATCCTAGAACTACAAAAATCTCTCAGTAATGCCATCGATGTTGGTTTTAAAATAATTCATGATGCATGGAAAAAAACAACATCACCGGAAATAAAAATCCTCAAACACAATAATGACCCAGACGGTGGCGGCAGACATATCGCTCCGTTCAACGTGAATATTTCATCGGTGATTGCGCTCAATTTAGTATGTGATGTTATCGAAGGAAGCTATCAAATTAATCTCGAACGATCAAATCAAGCTCAGCAAGGATATATTCTTTATTCGTTTGCACCAACAGCTCCTCCAGGATTCCTAATTATTGAAAACCCAATTAATCCTGTCTACATGCGATGCCATAATAATTCATTAACCAGAATTAATTTCAAACTCACCGACCAGTCAAATAATCTGATTGATTTACAAGAAGAGGTGTTAGCGATTAGTCTGTTTGTGAGATCCTAAAGACTTGATCAAATCATTTATTATTTTTTGTTAACCCAGAACTGAAAACTTTAGCAGCAGAGAGGGTGGATGACCACATCGTTGCGAGCAAAATCGTAAAATCTCCGTTTTTGCAAAAATGGAGACTTTTTTTTGGTTAAATGAGATTTGTTGGAAACCTGATATTTTGTTCGAAAACGTGATCTATAGGCCATATTTTGTTCGAAAACGTGATCTGGAAGCCTTATTTTTGCTTGAAAACGTGGTCTGTTCACCCTCTCTGCTGCTCAGTTTATTTAGTCAACACACTCTTTAAGATCAATACTATGCATACTCATCTCAATTTAGTTAGTTTGTAATTATAAAACGTATTCAACAATTAACACCAACATCGCGAATCTATTTTACATAAGGTACTGATCATTCAACTGTCGGGATATTAGGAACTGCGAATCTGTTTTGAGCGGTGATATTTTATTTTGTTTCTCTGAAGAATATTAACATTATTTGGTATGAACTATATTAGTAATACCAATAATGTTATTACCACTACTGATACGGCTGATAATAATAATAATAATAATAATAATAATAATAATAATAATAATAATAATAATAATAACAATCGATTATAATAAGTTAAAACATTATAGTAGTAGTAGTAGTTGTATATTATAGTAATATTGTAATTTATATAGTTTCATATGAGTATAACTGAGGAAGATAATTCTGCTCATATCATATATGAAAAAAAAATACGACCTCTGCGACTCTTCCTCCGGTGTATTACATTTTTGGTGCATTAAATAACTGCGTTATTCCATTGCTTGCATCGTGTCGGTTTATATTACTACTTATTATACGGGGACATCATAAATTATACAAACAAAAGCATATATAAGAATATATTATGTCATAATTCGTATATTAAATACATACTGCTTTAGTAGGACTTTACTTACTCTGCAGTCTTTCCTTCACATTAAACACGTATCTGTTTAACTCACACAGTTTTGACACATACCTATGACTTTTAGATTATTGTATTTCTTAGATAATGATTGGGAAATGCTTATCATGTGAAAATGGAGGCAATATAAGTATAATGTTATTTCCGTGCGATAATGAGATAAAGTAATACCATAATTTGTAAAAGTAACTCGAATAAATGACAAACTAAATTTGGATAAAATACTCAGTCACACCTTTAATAACAGGGGCAAATGTCAACATGGTAAGAATATAATATTTGCCTCAGTATTTACATGGGATCTGTTTTAGTCCCTTTTCATGCCTTTAAATGCCAGTAATTTTATTACAACCGATTTAATCATTATTTCTGTCCCTGCGACAATATTTTTCCATTTCATAATGTCATAATTGTGAGATACAAGTACCATACTGAACCGCATTGAATGCTTATTTGCAATATTCATTCTGGGAATAGGGCACACATATATCAATACAATAGTAATATTCTAATTAGCAGTAATCGTTACTAATAGAACAAGAAGCTGAAGTTTCGTCAATAGTATTTTAATATGCTAAATGTAGGTATTTCTTTGTAATAATTTAATTTTATCAAATACCTCTAGGACAGTCTGTGCTTCGGGACTATTTCATGTCCACCAAATATTTTTGCTTTTCTGAGTGTGTCCAAGTGTATCTCGCCTTTCTGGTACTAATCTTGTCCAGGTTTTGAAAATCCCATTCAAATGTTTCCTTTCGTTCTATAGCACTATATTGGCTTTGGTATAAACATTTACATTATCAACAGGCCCTATAAGATCACCTTGGGATCTTTCGCTGGATGTCAGGTGCAGTGTAAATGTACTGGTCCTACTTAAGTTACTATGTTTAGTTTGCACCTTATTCAAAAATGGACACTAAAATAGCAAATGTGGTATGAACATGGAATTCTACCTTGCAGACATGAACGTTTAAGAATGTACCACACGATGGAACCGTTGGCTGTAAATGTTTTTCGTCGGAGACATCTTCTTTCCTATTCAATGGATGACCTCACGCTGGTGTAATGCATATACCTGACTGTCAATATAATTCAATCAACACATTTACACTTCTTTGCATAGTCTGAAATATGTAATGATATAGTGTTCATTTCATTTTCACTGCAACTCGGATATCCATATTCATATATTCGTTTCTTGTTTGTCATTTCTCTTATTAGTAAAACTTTTTTTCCATGCGATCAGTATGTATAAAATTCAATGTAAGAATCAATCGTGTTGTATAATTAAAATGTCATATTGTGCTATTATGTATTGTGCATTAATATGTCAATGAAACCAACGCCATGTTTCAAAGCGCTTTATGTTCAAAACATTAGTACAACATTATTCGTGTTACCCACATTTAATATTTGATTATGTAAGAGATTCACTTTTCACACGAGTATAAGCCATTTTTAAAACTACTAATAGTTTTACCTTTTCACACGTGAGTATACTATACCTTTCATTATTCGGTTATTTTTTACTTTTGCAAGTAACGTCGAGTAAAAAATGTTACTGAAATTACTCCGTTAATGTATTACAAAGTTAATGACATTCACATCTACTTTTCATCTTCACGACACAGTAAATATATTGTTTTAAATTGTATTGTTTAGGACACTTGAATCAATCAACATCTAATTTTGGATTTGATACTTAGAAACAACATCACTAAATGTCGCGACATCGCTAAGTGGCGCGAATTACAGCGTGGCATCTGGGGTTTCCCTCACGTGATGGTAGTATTGTCTACCCCAATTATTTGAAATATTACGTGTGCCATTTTTGGCCTTGTTCGCACTGTTTCTGCAACTGTTTATTAGCTGAAGATATTATATAAACTCATCTCCAATAGAATATTGTTACGCCTACATTTATATTAAAATGTGCATACACATTTGCTTCCAACACTTTAATCTAGACAACATATTACATCAATAATATAACCCGGTTATTATCAACAACCTGATTTAGCCATACCTAATCACTTAAAATAATGGGTTTGTTCTGTTCTTGTACTAATATGTATATCCACCAACAGTTACAATTGTATTTCAATTAGTTATATATTGTTGATGAAAAGTTCATCAAATCGTGTAAATAGATCACGTTATTGTGTACTCTTTATATGATCCATATATACGCAATATATGAATTATCTTCTATTAAGGTTAGATATAGTTATACACGTTTGTGTGAGTAAGGAAATTTTCAGTGTTTCTTAAATTGTCATCATACTAGCATGTCAAAGTAATTATATTTTGCTTACCTTGTATTCGTTCATGACACTTGAATGCATCGCACATTAAGTTTGAGTATTATACTCCAATAATAACATGTTTTATAGGTGTTTGGTGAGTCAGAGTGAATGATACATAGGTTGACAGTGCTGCTTTGTTGATTGTGAGTGTCGCAAAAAATACATCTTCTTTATTGTTTGTATCGTAAACAAATGTTTATCTGTCTCTGACATTATATACCAAGAAGTTTGTAGTATATTGTTACTCACGCGCCCATCAATAGTAAAGAGTGAAAACATATTCGCAGTGAACCATTCAATCCAGACATCATGTTCACCCTGTAATACAACCCAAATTGTTCATCCAACCTTCAAAGAGGTCAAATGTGGATCAAAGCTCAGTGCGTGAGGTATATAATATTCTCCTCATTACTTATAAGGTAACTGTGGTAGTAAATATCGTCTTTGTTTGTATTCCCTTTGAACGCGATGAAATCGCAGTATTATAATAAAACTGGGATGACCCTAACGCTTGCTGCTGCGTATTTAGTTTTCCATTTCTTACAGTCATAATATTGGGATATAATTATCATTAAAGAGCTGCATTGAATTCATTGAATACATTCAAAATGAAACAAAGAACAATACATTCCATAGCGTATTTCTTATTATTGCATTCAAAATGCTTCATATAATGTCAATGGCCGAACAGACCCACACTTGCGGATGTCAACACGCTTCTCTCTGTTAAAAATCATATGTCCTTCATGTAGAATGTACACAAATAAATCCAGTCATTATCAAGAAATTTAGTACAATCGACACAAATAAACAAATCTATTCAAACCAGACATGATGTAAATGTTGTGGCAATGCGCATTGATTCATTAGCTTGTTGTGTACTTATCATTCAAAGTGTGTGTATTTTGTTTAGAATATGGCATACATTAAATTACTTTGTTTCTTGTAGTGTATTTTGTTTATACAGTTAAGACTTAGGAGATATAAGAATGAGCATATAATACACCGTTTACAGCATTTGTATCGGAAAAAATAACCTCGTTTGGGTCGATGAATATCCAGCACCCCTTATGGTCGTGCGGAGTATTAATCCGGAAGAATTATTGCTATTGTTTCCATAGAAATGCAGTAATACATAATTACTGACCAAATTTACTGCAAAAGTACGAAAACGACGCACGGGAAAATAAATGGACAGGTGAGCGTCCTTCAGTATAAATGTGACAAAGTGACAAAACGTACTCTTATAATCATAAAGTCAAATTGTAACATTTGATACTAATTTTAGACAGCATGTAGATTGCAGCATTTCTTATAGTCAACAATGAAAAGAGCACACAAATAGCCATACCCAAGGTCAAAGGGTCAGTAATAATAATAACTGTTGTAAATGTCAAAAGGGTCAGTAGTTCACACTGAATGGATTTCGTATTATTAGGTTAATACTTGAATAAGCTGTTGTCTAACATTGAAAGTAAATTGTGATTAGTTAGGTTGGCTCGCAGCTGACACCCTGTGAAAAACCTATGTACATCAGCAGTTTGTAAATATTTAGCATGGCTAGATTGAAGGTGATGACAGAGATCGGTCAGGATATTTATAAGAGAGGGTCAGTAAACAGAAAACACAGTTACTCAACAATCTGGAAAATATTTATTGGACTGTTTCACAATTGTTTCGAGATGTTTTAGGCACAACACGACAAGTGTAATCGAGGAATAAATAACAGTATGAGTTGTTACAGTACGCATCCAAGATGTGTATTACAAACATGTGTTCGAATAGTATCTTAATTCATTATCAAATAAAAGAATTGTTAAAAACCCTATTGATGTTTTCTATTTATATCTTTTGAAACTTATGTTAATATTATAAGCGTAGCCTCACCTTTTACATAATTATGTTTGCTTACCCACTCTGATAAATATCCTGACCGAGCACGCACATTACATCCAATGTAGACGTGGTAAATGTATCGAAGTCAACAGTGCCGTCAATAAATATCGATGAGGAAGCTATCTAATGTTAGCACATTATTTGTTACATTGTGTCAGCTGCAGGCTACACAAATTATTCTAATTTAGTTTCAATGTTAAATAACAGATTAGCAAATTATTAATCTAAGCAAAGCAAACAAATTAAGTATAACGCACAGACATTGTGACTATCTAGTTATCCGGGAGGTGATGGCTGCAACATTCGTTCGAGATGAACTTGTACTGGTCTTTTATTTGAATATGTATGTATATATTGGCATAGTTAACATTGAGCCTGTAATTGAAAAGATACTCTGTCAATGTAAAGGGATACTAAAACACAATCTTCTCCACAATATCATTATTATATGCTCAGCAGAATAAAACTAGTAACCTTACCATATTCGGATACTTTATTTGTCGAAATAGAAGGAACGTATTTATATTGATTCATTTGACTATTACGTCAAGTTAAGTGTTTGTTTCATGATCTTCTCTTCATTACTTTGACAATCTCGTTCAATCTTGAAATAACTTGAATTTTTCTCTATTCCAAGGAGAAACAACATCATAAATTTGACAACTGAAGGCTGAACAAAGATTGTATGATGATGATAAATAATAAGAAAATACCAGCAACAAAATAACGTGAACAACTATATTTTGAAAAAGTAAAGGTAATTATGTGGGATGTGGTCACACTCCGTGTTTAACTACATGATATAGTGGACATAATAGCCAGTACGTTTTATATATACAGATAGATAGATAGATAGATAGATAGATAGATAGATAGATAGATAGATAGATAGATAGATAGATAGATAGATAGATAGATAGATAGATATATCGATAGATTGATAGATAGATATATAGGTTGATGAAGATGATAGTGATCCGTCAGGGTATTAATTAAAGAAGGTCAGTGAACAGAAAACACAGTTACTCAAGAATCGAGAAAATATTAAGTGGACTTGAAAAAATACGTAGAGTTAAGAATACAAATATAATGTAAGTTAAATCGCAGAATATATAATATTATGATAAGCTAAATATACGCAGCCACGTGGTTATACTTTTATGACAATAAAAATATTAATGGCAATATATACATAGATATTAACAACATCAATATGTTGAAGTATCAACTTATTTCATTAAGAAACTAAAGAGAGTAAATAAAGACCATATATATGTTTTATATGTGTGTAGTTCGTAAAATACGTTTTGTTTTATACAGTATTTGTATTCATACATTTACCTAATTATGTTTAATGACACTCTGTTGAATATCAAGGTCTCGCAATGACAGTTTTAAATGTACAAATACTGTAGACGACGTCAAATGTGTCAATTATCTTTATTGATGATCAAGCTGTTTAATATTAGCAAATTTTTAACAGGGAGTAAGTAGCAGGCTATGCAAACTAAGTTTGTTTCAATGTAAAATAACAGCAAATTCATTAATTAATGTAAACAGAGCAAACCCATTCCCTATAACGTATTGATCCTTAGCTCTTGTGTTTTTAAGGATGATGTAAGCTGCGATCATGATCTTCTGCGATTGATAAACCTAAAATCATGTCACAAACTGCCATGTCTCTTGACCAAGGCATCACAATATATGAATCTCAAATATCATGTTATTTATCACGGGGGTGTAAAAATATTGCCATAAAAATTGTCCCTGTTACCCAATTCGAGTTATTGTTAATTTTAATTGTTACTATTACATACTTGCTTTCAACATTACCAGAAATCATGTCCTAATCGTATATATAGTTCTTGAAATGATGGGTTTGGTTAGCATGATTGTAGACAAGTATACCTTATTCTTCTTAACATATTCCTTATTGTTTGTCTTTCAAACCAATGTACCAAATCTTCATCAGCTGTTGGTACTATATTCAATTATGTATCAACATATTTGGTGGTTTTGTATACGCAGTTAGTTTTGTGATTGTTCAATTTAGATTTACGGGCATTCCCTCAATCAAGACAGAATGTAAGGCTACTACCTTTTACAATACTAGAAACTATTTACTATGTTGTTATCTATATGCTTTCAAACCTCAACATATCATTCAATGTTGACCTATGATGCAATAATATTGTTTCTCATATTGTCTTTCATTCATCACTACTATTTGGTCGATGGTCTCCATCATTATACTTGTTCACCATAATAATAGTAATAATAACGAATGATGTAAATGCTAATGGGTACGGAGTGTAAGTCTAAATATATATATATATATATATATATATATATATATATATATATATATATATATATATATTAGTGCGAAAAGCTGACAAGCAACAGTGCAAAACTAGTATCACTCTAGCCTGAGCGCTTTCGACTCTTAATGAGTCTTTATCAAAGGCAAATACAGAACATAGACAAGACAGACAAGTACAATACAAACATCGTGTTTACAAAACTTTACATGCCTGTTTCTACATTAATTCAACCTATAAAATTTATTATGTTACAACTAGTTTCTTTCAACTTGTTGCGGATGCTGTAAAATGTCTCTATTGACTTAAAAATCGATGAGCCAAAGCGACACATCTGTTTTGGTATGTAAATTAATGTACGCGTAAATTATATCCCGGATATTTTTGATTAGTAGTAAGAGCCTATTAAGCAAATTTAGAGAATTATTTAAAAGAAAATGTGTCAGCTGGAAAAGATAATCACATTTGTGCACGGCTGTCTTTTTCTAGTCTTCTTGGTTTAAACAGCTAGGTTTCAATGTTCGAAGGCGTCATATCCAGTAAGATTCCTTCTTTCCCGCTTTCGGAGCTCCAGTTGTGATTGTGAGCAATTGCAATACGTGTTACATCACTGAAGGTGTTGCTAGGAGAGGAGAAGTGTTCTGCGACAGGACTTCTGTATAGCTTATTTGTTATCCATCAGATCTATGAAGGTTGATCCTTTTGTGTAGCCTCTCAGTTTCTCCGACATACTGCAGGCTACAGATCTTACATGTGATGAGATAAATTACATTCTCTGTTTTGAACGTTTTGTTTGGACCATGTATGTTTAGTTTTTCTCTCGTCACTGTGCTAGAAAAAGTCCTGGTTTCTATCATGTGTTGAAACGTTTTGCACCTTTTATCGCGACAGGGGCTAGATTGACTCGGGTGGTCTTGATTAGTGATTTGCGCTAGCTTCGCCCTGACTAGGATGTCCTTGAGGTTTTTGGTCTCCGGTAGGCTACTACAGGTTTGTTCGGGAAGATTAACTTTAGTGCATCCGATGATTCTACGATGGGCCAGTGTTTCCCGATGATTTTACCTATTTTAGGGTTGTCTGGATGGTAGGTCAGGATAAATGGTATCCTATCAGCCTTTTCCTTCTTTCCATATTTTAGTAGGTCATCGCGGTTTGTTAGCGTAGCCCTTTGGGTTGCCTCAGTAATCAGGCCCTTGTCGTAGCCTCGGTAAATTAAATGTTTAGATAGCTCTTCAGACCTTGTTAGGAATGTGTCATCGTCGGAGCAAATTCTGCGTATCCTCAGTGCCTGTCTATATGGGATGTTCCTAATGCAGTGTTTTGGGTGACATCTGGTTGGGAGGAGATATTGGTGTTTGTCAGTTGGTTTCGAGTAGATGTCCGTATAAAGTTTGTTTTCTACCAGTCTGGTTGTTGTGTCTAGTAAAACGTGGTTTAAATTGGAGACTTCAGACGTGAATTTTATTGAAGGATGGAAGTTGTTTGCCTTTGATATGAAATCATCCATTTTCCCATAAAAATGTTAGCGTGCGAAGAGGAACCACAATGGGTACAAATATGGTCCCTTCGTACGCTAACATTTTTATGGGAAAACTAGAGGGTCAACTATTAGCATCGGTTGAACTTGCACCCTACCAGTGGGTACGCTTTATCGATGATATAGAACTGAAGTGGCAACATGGAAGAGAAAATCTGGATGATTTCATATCAAAGGCAAACAACTTCCATCTTTCAATAAAATTCACGTTTGAAGTCTCCATATATATATATATCTATATATATATATCTATATATATATATATATATATATATATATATATATATATATATATATATATATATTATTTAAATGAAAATGACAGGCACATCCATCCCTAGCACCCAAAACCAATATGGTCAATGCTGTATAGTGAATGGATTTGGTATACTGAGGTCAGTAGTAGAACAGGTTGTTATTTACAATTTAAACTAATTTCCTATTATGTTCTTTTAGCCTGTAACTGACACTCTTTGAACATTTCGTGGTAGAATTTAAGAGCAGTTTCATCAGGTATTTATTTCACAGTTTATTACCTCTACAATATTGATATATTAGGCACGGCAACCATGAAGGTGATGTCAGTGTTCGGTCAGGAAATTAGAAAAAGAGGTCACGAAATGTTCAACTTAATACAATATGGTAGAAACATCCAAACCTAGCACCCGAACGACAATATGTCAATGGCTTATATTTTATGGATTTGCTATGCTGATGTCAATAGTTGAACAAGTTGTCATGATTAGCTTATTTGGCCTGCAGTTGACACTATGAAAAACATCAAGCTAACATTAGTGGGTATTTCATCAAGAATTAATGGCAACGCAGACTACAATATTGATATATTAAACACGTGTACCCTGAAAGTGATGTCAGTGCTCGGTCAGGATATTATCAGAGAGGTTCAGTAAACAGGTCACATTTACGTAGCAATCGATATAATGTTAAGTTGACTTCATAATTGAGAAATGTTTTGAATATAGCTAACATTTAAGTTTATAATTGAAATATATAACATTATGAACACAATGAATTTAAGCAGGTATATAACTCGCATACTTCTGTGTGAATTCCATTAGGCATATAACTTGCATATTTCTATGTGAATTTTATCTGGCAAATAGCCTGAATACTTATGTGTGAATTCAATTAGGCATAGAGCTTGCATACTTCTGCGTGAATTCAATTTGGCATATAACTCGCATACATCTGTTTGAATTCTATTAGGCATATAACTCGCATACTTCTGTGTGATATCAATTAAGCATATAACTTGCATATTTTTATGTGAATTTTATCTGGCAAATAGCTCGAATACTTACGTGTGAATTCAATCAGGTATATAACTCGCATAGTTCTATGTGAATTCAATTCGGTATATGACTCGCATATTTATGTGTGAATTCAATCTGGCATTTAACTCGCATAGTTCTATGTGAATTCAATCCGGTATATGACTCGCACATTTATGTGTGAATTCCACCATGCATATAACTCGCATCATATTTTCGTTTGCAAATTGGATCATGCATATGATGCATGCAATTATTCCTTGCATATAATGCGTATCGCACCCAATTTAAATATGCATCAATTCTAATCTTTAATAACTTCTCCCAGTAAAGTTTACAAGTTTGAAAACTGATCAAACATGCTTTGTTTGGTTTAGGTATTTTCTGTCTAACAGAAGCCCATTATTGTTAATTTCTTATTTAGAAGAAATATAACTTATATGCATCTATATTATCTACATTATTCACTCTTTTATATTAGCTAGGAATGAGCACCATGTCACCTGATATTTGGTGCCTGTAAGTTATGTTATAGCACAGGTGCCTTTGAATTGTATTTGCACCTATGGTCCACTGACACCCTATATTTTCTAAGATAATGTTATCAAGCTCTCACTTCTCATTTTTTTATTGCTGCTTTTGTCACCTTTAATTCCATTATCATTAGCTACATCTTCCATTTAGATACACACTTTCAGCCTGTTTTTAAATCCATTGAACTCACTATACTCATTATTAAACTTGAGTCTTTTTCTGTATTTTAGGCCATGTATAAATATATCTAACCTGCATAGGAAGATAATTCATATATTGCGTATATATCGATCATATGGTATCACGGTACCAATTGTTTTTCCATAGACCTTAATGCTAATATTTGGAGAGATAAATATATTTTCTATCCTAATTTAGCGTGCATCTCACACACTGTTATAGAGAACAATGTTAGATTTGATGATGACAAAACCAGGTACTCCATTGCATTTAAGAGAGATAACTCTGCTGGAACTAGACAGGGGTGTGAGTTATCTAGTCACAACATACCTATTTTCAGTCATGTGTATCACATTTTCAAAAAATCATAAAAAATACAAAATATTATCTATATAGGAATTAACATAAATTCACATGTTGCCAAGAGGCTAAACTTTTTTTAAGCCTAACAGAAAGTACAACTCTTACATAATCCACCAATCATAGCTTGTGTTGTGCTTTATTTCTGAATGGTATGGCCCTGAAGAAATACTCCCTAATTTTATCATGACGTCATTCATAGAATGTCAGCTGCAGGCCAAAGAAGCTAATCCTAATATAGTTTTAATTTTATATAACAACTTGTTCAACTATTGACCTGATATTACCAAATCCATAGGATGTACACCATTGACATTTTGACGTCCGAGTGCTAGGGTTGGATATGGCTACCATATTGTTTTAAGTTGAACATTTAGTGACCTCTTTTATAAATTTCCTGACCGAGCACTGACATCACGGTCAAGGTAGCTGTGCCTAATATATCAATAGTGTAGAGGTAATCAACGGTAAAATAAATACCTGATTAAACAACTCTCCAATTCTATCACGATAAATTCACAGAGTATCAGTCACAAGCTAACCAAACTAATAGGAATTTAGTTAAAATTGTAAATAACATATCCAACTAATTACCTCAGTATATCAAATCCATTCACTATACAGCATTGACCGTATTGGTTTCGGGTGCAAGAAATGAATGTGCCTGTCATTTTTATTTAAATTATATTATATTATATTATATTATATTATATTATATTATATTATATTATATTATATTATATTATATTATATTATATTATATTATATTATATTATATTATATTATATTATATATCTATATATATATATATATATATATATATAAAGACTAACACACTCTATAACTTTTATTATTGACATTCATTGTTATTATTATTATTATTATTATTATTATTTTTATTATTATTATTATTATTATTTAGCAATCTCAATGATATTGAACATTGTGTACTAAACATAAGCTACAGCTCTGAAGGAAACAATACCCCATTATTTGTATAAAAAATCTGTGTAGCTTGAATGTGTGAAACTTAAACATTATGAAATTCATGAATGAAACAACACGTAATAGGAAACAACTAGGGATAATATAGTAGTTATGGTAGAATGATAATCTGACAACGAATATTATTGCAAACATAGTAAACATTATATGACGAGCTGCAGTTTCTATAACCCAAAACATTTTGGTTGTAGCAGCACGAAGGGTGAACACACCAAGTTTTCAAACAAAACTAAAACATCTACGGAGACCGAAACTATTTATTACAAACCCATACTAATTCAGACAAAAAGGGGTGAACTGACGAGTTTTTAAAGATTCTACGGAGACCGAAACTATTTCAGACAAACTAGTCTGTTTATGTTTCAACCGAATATTCTATCAAGTCCGATACGATATCTTGATATCATTGTTGAAGAAGTTGCAAATTAAATATAGTACCTAACGTGGGACAAACAAGTACGCTTACTTGTTTATCTGGTAACCAGTTAAGGACCTTGTGCTGATCTTAGAGGGATTGATGACAACCAAAGCCAATATATTATATACTGCTATAGTAGGAAACTAACTCTTTTACTTGACATTCAACCCGGTTACGATATATATCAGAGAGGTAAGGTAAACATGAACACACTCAACAACCCGTAACAAAATGGTTGGGATGAACTAGTCAAGTAAACACACGCTCTCTGCGGGATATTATGCTTACTTACATTCTTACAAAGTAATACCAACACTTAAAACCTGAATATTCATTAATAAGTAACACAAAATTTCATCATTGCCTAAATGTTAGATATGTCCCGTTTATATTTCGCAAGTGTCCATTTCGCCACCATATTGGTATAAGTGTCACATGTCAAACGTATGATTAATGGAGCATACATATATTGGTAGTATTAAAATTTAACTTGTGACAAAACTGTTTTCCTCAACAATGTTTTTTTTATAATTTTTCTTTATTATGAAAATGAAGTTGTGATGTTAGTATTAATTTATGTATAACCTGTTTAAATTTATTTTATGTTTGTTTGTAAATATCACTGTATTACAACTAATGGAAGCTGGCCTTGAACAATATTTTGTTTCAGTTGTAATAAATTAGTTTTATTTTTTTAAATATATCGTATTCGTGGCAAAACTGATTATGTTACACTGTCAATTATTACAAATGGTTATAAGTGACAAATTTGTACAGCGCTAGTTTTGAACACCTCGATACATCCAATGGTATAATGCAGTTATTTTCAGCACCAACAATTTAATATTTCAGAGAATGAGTCTGAGGGTCTCTAATCAATAGTCATGTTTCAATAGGAGTGAAAATTTAATAATAATAATAATAATAATAATAATAATAATAATAATAATAATAATAAAAGTGTAACTAGTTTTATACTTAAATCCGGATTGTCATGACAGCAAACATCGGTTCAGTCATAATAACTCCGCGCACCTTGATTGGTGGATTATAATAACAATTTATGTACTTACTTAGTAGCAAACTAAAAACGTATTCACTACAAATTGCAATAGAATACATTCATGTATGTTAAAAGCAGAACTTGCAATGTGTCCATCTACAAAGAAATTATTATTTACGTACCGGTACCATAATTCCGAATAATTCTTATTCTTACTTATTATTTGTATGTGACATTGTTTAAACATGACCAGCAACATTTTAATATAATATATCTCTGTCTCGCTTAAAAGATATGTAGTGACAAAATCGAGGGAGCAAAAGATTTTATTGTTTTTAATTTTGACATCATGCTAAAATTAATATATATATATATATATATATATATATATATACATATATATATATATATATATATATATATATATATATATATATATATATATATATATATATATATATATATATATATATACATATATATATATATATATATATATATATATATATATATATATATATATATTTATATATATATGTGTGTGTGTGTTTGTGTGTGTGTGTGTGTGTGTGTGTGTGTAGATTCGACTATATTTACTGACGAACACAAATACTTTAAGATCATTAACAATAACTAGGGAGGTAACTACGGTGACTTACTAAAGAAAGATACCTGACATTAATAATCTACGTTCTGACAATATGTAGAAATAATTCGCTAGTCTCTCTATTCAGTCTCTTTATTCAAAAGCCACAAAAGTAAAATACATGGAAATAATGAAGAAAGGTTTGCGATTCGATTATTTTCATTTACTTACTTACTATTGCAGAAGAAAAAAATGAAGCGAGACACCTAACTGTTGCAGAATATTGTGTCTGTAAAACACAATCTGAATACTTTTTCATTAATTAAATAGATTTTACCCTACTTGACATAATTCGATAACTCTATATATGTACGCGATTATTACCCTTACAAGATTCTGTTTTCTAATAGAGTTATCTCCCATAAATAGTGATGATTTAAGTGCATACAGTTCTTTTAATTGATTTGTTTAGGGAGTGGGGATTTCGTTCTATATGGTTATCAGCTTATATATTAAAACGATTTAGTGACATAAATAAGGTTTCTTCCAGTAAACATTAGACAAATGCGATTATTGAAAAACCCATCTGGCCTTTTCAACCAACAGTTTATGATTGCGCCATCACCAAATGCTTTATAAGTTTTGATCGTGGGATCTTTTACGTATTCCTGGATCATTTGTATCATAATAAAATATGTTTAAATCATTATTTGTCTAAATTCTTACTTGAGAATCTAGACAACTAAACAAATTATCTTTTAATTTTGCATAGTTTTGTCACTGCCAATATTTTTAATTTCGTTATGCCGTTTAATCTCTATTTATCTTATACCTCCACATTCCAAACACAATTGTGTTGTCCTCTAACTTCAACACCACATTGTAATCAAGGTTCACTTAATAAACTACACAGCCGTACACCTTCCAAATGACGTCATCCGAATTCATGTATACATGATTTATTACAAGATGCCTATTATAAAGCACTACACTGATTATTTTTTTGAGTTATTATATACACACTTTTTGTTTTATTGAAGTACTTGTTTAAACAATAATATGGAAGACTTTCACAGATTATCAAACATCAAGCCTTCTTAATATAAATTAAAACTCGATAGAATATCTCCTGACTTAACAATAACAACTGGTGCTAATCGTAAGAATAATAACGTAATTAATTAAATTCAGGATGCCAAGAAGGAATTTACCAAGGATGGCGCATTTCACGTATGGTCAACATTCAAAATCATACCCACAGATGTCGTCGCTACGATGAACGACACAACAGAGGTAAATATCATTAGTTATCTCGATAATCGGATATATTTTTAAAGAGTAAAACTTATTGTACATGCAGAAAAATATAATTGGATTATTCGTGACAAGTATGATCCTGTTCTAGATAACGATAAAACCTGTCATACTGAATATAAAACCCAAACCAGGAATGTTGACTGGCATTGACAAACCGTATTATGAAAGAACGTATCCTGCTAAAGCGATTTTGTATGAGATTTATCAGATAAATGAAAAACCCAGAGTTGATAATCTAAAACCAATGAAATTATCAAGATCCCGGTAGACGAATAATCTTTAAATCTACTCAAGTTGGAGCAAATGATCATAAAAGCGACAGTATGCATGATTAATTATTGATGATGCTCAATATGATGCTATAATCGCAGATGCAAAACAGAAATATATATGTGTAAGTCGCGGACAAGTTTATTTGTCTAACGGAACAAGATTGGGTACAATCGTTGGCTATATCGATGACGTATCTTCGCAATATACACATCTAAGATCATCTATGCTCGCTTATGGTTCTAAAAATATGTTATATATGATAGATTCTCTAACATCCCAGGTAGAGTTTCAGAAAGATTGACTCAATTTACAAACGCTGATGCACCCTGCGGATCATAGAGAATTAAAGAAGATATGTTATATAATTATGCTGAATCCGCAGATGAAATCGAAAATAATCGATCATAATTATTACCTCGACATTTATTGAGGGCACCATCTGTTTCCATGACAGCACCCATACATAAGACTGTTTATCTAGGATGAGGATGCGAGAAAGCAACTCTTGTTCTTGAATTATTTAGACAGAATACAGATTTAGTTGTCTTAACTCCTAACTTCAGTAAGATGTATTGTAACTTATTTCAAGGAAAATACCTGTGTAATTAACAATAATCCATTTAACCGGTGTTGGGTTGGTGCTAATTACATTTACAAAGCATATTACTTATGATACAATGTAGACATTCCAGACATAAATAAACAACAGTGTTACAATTGCCACGACTATACTGAGCACAATGTAGTTCCACTTACTAAATATTTTAACAAATAATTCTACCCAAACCAAATACTGAATACAACAATACAAAGCCTTTTCGCTTCTGCTCTAATCACAGCAGGGAACATGGTCCAATTTAAAACGTTCATAAAATCAACTAATTGACCTAAAAAAAATAATTTAAAATTTACTGAAAATACAATGAAAACATTCTTATACAATTTTTAAATAAATCTGGTCTAATAAAGCATGTTTTTGCCATGCACTGTGGCGACCAGTTAAAATAGACTATTAATACAATACAGAATGTTCAGTGCCAATGGTATGAAAAACTTAGATGTGGAACTTTTATATATTCTTAGACAGCGAAACCTTATGATATACGAAAGCTTATTTGCCCCAAAGGTTTAGTTTACGAAAAGTAGAAACCTCAAAAGTAAAGGCAATTTAATCATTACAATACTATGCCTATGCCCTTACAAAAACTTCATGTTTTTATAAATTATTGATTAGCCAGTCTCAACTGAAACATAAAATCTCTTTCAATTATGATTCTTTTCAAGAAAATCTTTGTCCGAAATAATAGATGAACCGAATACAATGCTGGTACTCTCTACATGGGACTATTGGATGGAGAAGAATTACAATTAAATATACGTCATTGGCAAAGAGAGATAATAATTAAAAATATCATTTGCAAGAACAGAATACATCAGGATAAACATAAGAATGAAAATTATGCGCAGGTCAGACCATCCACACATAATTGAATTAGGACCAAACCTAAATTGCATTTGAGCATGGGTAATACAACATCTCTACGCAGTTTATAGGCCGTGTCCGTTATCACAGATTTTAGAGTGTATATGCCTTCCAAGCTACATTACTGAAAAAATATGACCATTTAATATAGTCTTGTTGTCAACGTCAAAGTGTATGTTATCATTGAACACTTATTTTTCATAGAAATGTAACATCGTTGCCTTATGTTATAGAAAAGCGTGTTATTATATATCTTCCCGGTTAGCCTTGTCTTAACTTTGTATTAACAAACTTACCTAATTCTTTAAGTCCACTAAGTATTTTAGCGATTGTTGTGTAACTGCTTTCACTTTACTGCCCTCTCTGATCAACATCTTGACCATGCACTGACATCTCTTTAAATACTGCAGACACATTTAACCGGGAAACATGCAAGCCAAAGGGTCAGTTCTTTATAATGAAGGGATTTGGTATGCTTAGGTTAATAATTAAATAAACTGTTATTTAACTTTGAAATTACTTTGGTAGTAATTTGGCTTCCTTGCAGCTGACAAACTGTTAAAACCATCGTGTTACAACTGGAGCACTTCTTTCTCAAGAACTGTTAGACCAACAATGTTGACTACGTCTACAATATACTATATATTTAGCAGGACTACATAGAAGTGTGATGATATTGCTGGGTCCTGAATATTTCTCAGAAAGGGTTAGTAAACAATAAACAAAGTTACTCAACAATCTAGAAAATATTTGATGGACTTGGGAAATTAAGTAGCGTTGGGCAGGAATGGTGTGATAAAAATCTATCAGATCAAGTTTTCCCGTTGTTCATATACCTAACACTGTTTCAAACATTGCCTTGTCTCGTTACCAGAGAATCACAATTTTAGTATATCATACATCACGTTGAATATCGCGTTTAGTGTAATATTGCGATTCAAAGTTTTCTCTGTTACCCAACTATAATTAGTATTAATTTAAATTGTTGTTATTGCATTCTCGCTTTTAAAATTACCCGAGAAAGTAATTTCATAAACAATTGACAATCAAATTATGTTAATCTTTCTAATAATCGTAATATTCATTATTTTTCTTTTCAATATGTACTTGTACCACGATTAGGGATAAAGAACAAGCTAGATAATTCACTTAACAGGTAATTGTTGCCGTTAAATGCCAATCTTATTTTAATTAGTAAATGGTGCTTGTTTACTTAATTACTTGAATTTGTCATCGCATAAGATATGTCTTAATTATATGTGTCCTGTTTAAACATGACGATGTCCTAATCGTATATATAGTTGTTGCAATGTTAGGTTTGGTTGTTTTAATTATAGACAAAAATACATAGTTCTTATTAAACATATTCTTTAAAGTTTGCAATTCAGACCAATGTATCAAATGTTCGTCAGCAATTGGTGCTATATACAATTATGTATCAATGTATTTGGTGGTGTTTTGGCGCACCTCACTGTCGCCATTGTTGATCTACTGAACTTCTTAAACACACTAAGCATTTTATAAATTGCTGTGTAACTGTGTTTTCATTTTACTGGCCATCTCTGATAAATATCCTGACCGAGCACTGACATCTCCTTCAATATTGCATAGACATCCTCCTGGAAACCCGAAAACCATAGGGTCAGTACTTTATGCTGAAGGGATTTGGTATCCTTAGGTTAATCGTTAAATAAACTGTTGTGTAATATTGAAAGTAAATTGGGAGTAATTTGGATAGTTCCCAAAAGACACTGTTAAAAGCATCGTGCTAAAATTGGAACGCTTGTTCATCAAGAAGTGTTATTCAATTAACGTTCACTACGTCAAAGATATTGGCATACTTAGCAGGTATACATGGAAGGTGATGATACTGCATGGGCTGGATATTGATCAGAAATGATCAGTAAACAGAAAACATTGGAGTAAATATTTAGTGCACTTAAGAAATTATGTAATAGTGAGAGAACAAATATAAGTTTAATCGGGGAATGTATAATATTTATGATTTTCTCAAATACACAACAAAGAGGTAGCAAGTGTATGACCAAAAGGAGTTCAGTGACAATATACACATATACGTTGAAACGATGACCGTGTTTTAAATTATAGTTGTATTCTCAACTGTATTTTATTATGTTTACCTAACGTATATGCTTAATATTCTGCCCGAGCACTGATATTATATTCAATGCAGCCGTACTAAATGTATCAATACTTTAGACGAAGTCAACTGTGCAACGAATCAATGGGTGTCAGCTGCAAGCCAACCAAACTAAATCCGAATTTATTTTCAATGTAACATAACAGCTTTGCAAGCTCTTAATCGATTCATTGACTATAAAGTATTGACCCTATGTCTCCCGGGTTTCCAGGGATGATGTACCTCCTATCTTTTGGTACATTAAACTTTTCTCATTCATCATTGTGAAATCATATATATATATATATATATATATATATATATATATATATATATATATATATATATATATATATAATATTTCATGCTATTTATCGTGGTTTGTGTAGAAATATCGCTATACAAAACTTTCCCTGTTAACCAACTCTAATTATTCTTAGTTTTAATTGTCTACTATTATATTCTTGCATTAAGCATTACACGAAAACATAATTTCATTATGAATTTTCAATATAATTATGACAATCTTTCTAATAATCGGATTCGCTTCAACTATTTTATTATATGTATTTGTTAAACGATTTAGGATAATTAACTAGCTTTATAATTGACTTAACACGTAATGAGTACTTTCTCATGTATATCTGATATTAATTAGTAAATGGTTGCTTATTTGCTTAATCATTTGAATTTGTCCTGCAATACGATATATTTTAATTATATGGGTTCTGCTTGAAATTCACGGTGTCTTAATTGTATATATAATTGTTGAAATGTTGGGTATGTTTGTTATGATTTCAGAACAGTTTACATAATTCTTATGAAACATACTCTTTATTGGTTTCCTTTCATACCAATGTATCAAATGTTTGTCAGCCGTTGGTACGATATGCAATTAAGTCTCAACATATTTGGTGGTGTTTTTGGCGCACCTCACTATCGTGATTGTTGAATTTATATTTACAGGCATCGCTATATTCAAGACAGAATGTAAGGTTACTACCATTTACCATTCCATAAAATTGTTTTGTGAGGTTTTCTATATGCCTTTAAATTGTATTGGGGTTAAAAAACTTAACTCATCATTTAATGTTTATCTATGTTACCAATAATATTTTTTGTCAGACTGTCTTTCCATCATGACTACTATTTCTTCCACAGGCTCATTAAATATAGGACGTCATGATGTATGTCTGCGGCTTGATGCCCCAGTGTTAGACATTATAATCTGGCTCACTGCAGACATCGTAGCGATATGACTGACAAATTGTTAAAGCAACGTTAAAGTCATAGTCACACAAACTCACAAACACACACACGCACACACAGGACTGCATGCAGAACTCCGAAGCACGCATATATACCTCGAAGATAAATATATCTCACGTAAACAGATATAATGGACGATTATATTGTTTCGCTCACGTGTGATTGATTTTGATAACAAATTATCTCTTAAATCGAATCACTTGAACATATCAATCATAAGTTTCGATGAGTTCCTCAATCATGTCCAATCGAACACAAATCTAAGATAAGAAACTACTATTTTTGTAGTATTGGTAATATTAGTACCACTCACCGTTTCCAAGAAAAACAACACACATTAAATGTATTGTTACACGCACAGGGGTATTCAGTTCATCGAGCGGAGTCAAAACCCTGGCGCGAGTCACGCTGGAAGTCATACGTTTTCCCCAAATATCCAAAGACTTCCATACAACTTTGAGTTGTAAAATGGAAAGTCAGACGTATCTGCTTTATTTAATAAATTTTGCTCTAATCAATTGGCGACTACAGATGAGACAACTTGCCCAAAAGTCCATTAACCGCACCTTTGCATGGTTTTTCTTCATTATAAACAGATTTCCGTACCACCAGCCCGTCATGCCATAGAAAATACACTAGTATTCCCTTACTAACTGTGAAATATTTAACTGCGCGACCCTAGGCCAGTCAATCCACAGAATTTTCGGCGTATCACACTCATATAAATACGCCTATTTTCCACTATGGACACATAAACGGTATCTACCAAGTTCCAACTTATTGATTTCATTGTATAATTTACTAATTTCCAACCATAAATTCTGCCATTTCAACCACAACACTATTATAATTTTAATATTGACTATGTTACTAAAGGGACAATCATTCGGTTTGAACCTAAATTCACTACTAACGACCCCTGCATGGTTCAAGTTCACTAACTCTCGGCTCTGTGATGTTTGCTCCTACTAATTGTCTAATTATTTCGGGCTAGTAATATTTCCATGGCGCCGAAGAAAAAATAATCACACCAATAAATCTAAGGCTTGCTTAAAAACGATGTGCTGTCAAATATGCATACTCCAAATGTATTACAGTATTTACTTCCTTAAAATAAATGCAATAGATAAGTTACCGTCATTTGTGAGGTTGAATTTGTCTGCAAATTCTCACATAACAGTAAAATCTGGCTTGGGTATTAGGATTTCTGAAGCCGTTCGGTAGACCAGCTCTCTGAATACATCCCAGTCAGTATCCTCATTATGATGATCCAGAGGTTTGAAGTTCTTCCACGGCATGCACGAGATATTGTTTGGTACTGGTGCATTTCAGTTTGCTGATATTCAGTCGTTTAGGAGCCGTCTTTTCGTTATGGCGTCTTTTGGGGTGAATGAGGATTTTGAGACGGTGGTCTATCCAGCAGTCAGGACTGCAGAAGGATTAGTTCACACGCTCATCCTGCCTGTATCTTTTCTTAACAAAGAAGACGTCGATCAGGTGCAAGTGGTTATAGCGAGGGTGCATCCATGACGTCCGTTTAAGGGTCATGAGCAGAAAACTGTATTGATGATCAGTAGTTCTTTCTCGGTGCAGTTATATAGCAAACCTAGACCATGGCTGTTATAGTGACCCACTCAGTGCTTTCCTAGCACCCCATCTCAAGCAACTTGATTACAAATTACTTTTGCATTTAAATAGCCAAGATTCACTCGTTCATATGCTACTGTAACCTTAGCAATGACTATGTACTATATATATACATAGTACATACATGCCATGTAGTATATATACATAGTACATAATACTTTGTACTATATATAGATAGTACATAGATACTATGTATGTAAACATGCAGAGTGCATAGATAATATGTATGTATACATACATACATACATACATACATACATACATACATACATACATACATACATACATACATACATACATACATACATGATTCATTGGCGCAATAGTGTCGGCAGACCATGCGGATAGCGCCCTAGGGGTGTCGTCTGTCTCTGGGTTTTTGGCATCGTCTGTTGTGGCTGTGGAGGCCTATGCGCGAGTGGCAGTCCCTCTTGCAACTTGTTCAGACATGCTGGGAAGCCTGAGTTGCTGTGGTTTCTGTCACGTGGACCTTTCTAACACGTTTATATGCCGCCAACTGGCCTCTCTTCGTATCAGCAACTGATATACCCTTACTTACTGTCAGTCTCCAGGTACCTCGGTCCTCGGCCAACACTTCCCAGCCATCAGGTGCGAAGTCACAAGCCTTCATGTCCCTCTTGCACGCATCCTTGAAACGGAGTGAGGGGCGGCCGAATCTTCTAGTGACATTGGCCAGCTGTCCATATAGTATGTCCTTTGGCAGCCTACCATCCTCCATGCGTCGGACGTGCCACAGCCATCGAAGGCGACGTTTGCTCAGCAGGGAGAACATGCTGTGGGTATTTGCACGCTGCACGATTTTGCTGTTTGGGACACGGTCTTGCCAGCTTATTTTCAAGATGCCTTTAAGGCACCGTATATGGAAGGAGTTGAGCCGGCTCTCTTGCCTCATGTAGGTACTCCAGGTCTCACTTCCATATAGAAGGGTGCTGAGAATGCTGGCTTGGTAAACGTTGCCTTTGGATTGCACCGTCAGCGCATTGTTTTCCCACACCCTCTTCTTCAGTCGTGACATGATGGTGTTTGCCTTTCCAAGCCTTCTGTCCAGCTCCTTATCAAGCGAGACCCCAGGTAAGTAAAATTGTTGACTGCTTCCAAGGTGACACCGTTGATTTTGATTGTAGTGGCAATGGTGGTATCTTTCACGCTGACCATTGCCTTTTCCAGGCTGATGGTGAGTCCAAGCTGCATGCAGGCATCAGCAAAACGGTCTCATAGTCTCTGAAGGGCTTCCTCAGTGTGCGCCACAAGAGTCGCGTCATCTGCAAAAGGCATCTCTCTGATGAGCACAACCTTCAGTTTCGTGAACAGCCTCCCATCGGACCTGGTGTGTGTATGTATATATGCCATCAGTGGACGAGTCAAAGGAGTAGGACAGAAGCAAGGAGAAGAAGATTCCGAAAAGGGTTGGTGCCAGAACGCAGCCCTGCTTCACACCGCTGTTAACTGGGAAGGAGGTTGAGCAAGATCTATCATACAGGACTGTTCCCTTCATATCTGCATGGAATGAAATTATCATGCTGAGGAGTTTTGAGGGGCAACCGATCTTACTGAGAACTTCAAAAAGACCCTTCCTGCTGACTACGTCAATGGCCTTGGTGAGGTCGATTATCATCATGTAGAGTGGTTAACCTTGCTCCCTGCTGTTCTCTTGGAGTTGGCGTAATGAGAAGATCATGTCTGTTGCCGACCTGCCTGCTTTGAAGCCGCATTGGGATTCTGGGTACACATGGTTTGCCTACAACTGCAGCCTGTTTAGTACGATGCGGGCATACACTTTACCAACGATGCTCAGAAGCGAGATCCCTCTGTAATTATTACAGTCACTGAGGTTGCCCTTGTTTTTGTAAAGTCTCACAATTGTGCCATCACGAATGTCTTGTTGGACTGCTCCTTCCTCCCAGCAGAGGCAAAGTAGTTCGTGCAGTCGTTGGAGCAATGTTGGTTTCTACATTTGAGAGCTTCGGGAGGGATGCTGTCACTACCTGGTGCTTTGTCTTTTGGGAGGGAGTCAATTGCTTTACTGAGCTCTTCTAAGGTTGGCACTTTGTCCAGCTCCTCCATGATGGGAAGATTCTTTATGCTGCTTAGGGCGGTTTTAGTAACTATCGTTTCACAGGAGTATAGCTCTAAGTAGTGCTCCACCCATCTGTCCATCTGTTGCCCACGTTCTGTGATCTTCTCTCCCATCATAGATTTCAAGGGAACGACTCTTTCGCTGTAGGGCCTAGAGCCGTCTTCATGCCACTGTAATACCTTTTATGTTTCAGGACTCCTTCACACAGACCAGCAGAGGGGGTGAACTGTACAACTTTTAATAGGCGTCGATTCGGCAAACAAAGGCCTCCTCGTAAATGCTTAATAGAAGCGTCCGTTTGGAAAGAAAAGGACGCCATAGTCGTTGTTACTCACCCCCTCTGTTGATATATGTTAACAATTTTTTTTTAGTATTTCAACCGATATTTGATCAAGTCCAATACGATATCGCGTCCGAGGATCTGATAAATGTATCGATAAAAATCCATGTGGAATTGAACGTGACTAAAGAAATTCCTAAACAACATTATAATCCATATCACCGCCACACCAAGTTTGCCAAATATTTCGTAGCGTTTGTGTATCAACTCCGTTGAATACAGCGAGAATATTACAGTTATATCTGACCACTTTTTGTATTTGTGTGTATCGTTGAGTGACATATATCACATTAGTGTTTTTATGCCTACCTCTGGAAAATATCCTAGCAGGATTCTTTTGATTGTCTAATATCACATCGTCATATAGAACTAAATTGTTAATACTTCAATTGATATCATCAATACCCGGTATTTCCTCAATATCGGTTATAAACTCAATAATATTCTCATCGATTTCCGATCTTGCTTTCTCGTTAAAATCCTTTAACACCTCGTAACATCTCTGATCATCTACACTTGAGGCTATTAAATACAACTTGTCCCATTTCATCCATCTCGTTATTAAATTAAGTATCAGTTGTGTCTTGCCCCTTCCATGATGGTCCGATTATAATCATGCGAATAGAATGTGATAGCGCTACATAATGCTTAGCTGATTCTTTTGCTTTCGTCGCTGAAAAATCAATTACATTCATGTTTTTATAAATATATTATGGATCTATATTGTGTGAAATGTTTAAAACGTACTGGCACACATGACATGACGACTATTACAACTAGCAATAACAGATCAGTACTTTCTGGTTAGTGAATACAATGTAGCACAAAATATTTTAGATTTGTGTCAATCAAATCTGCAGATGATTTAAATAATACGAGGAGGTGATATTGCAGCCAAGTTAGTAAAATTAAAAGGAACACCATGGGCGAAGTATCCAGGAGAAAAACACATTCCAGGGTATAGTTATTGTGGACCCGGGACTAGACTCGATATCAGACTCGATGATCAAAGCCATCCTCGACCCGGTGAAAGCCCAATAAACGTTATTGATCAGGCTTGTCACGCTCATGATGTTGCTTATAAAAGCAGTAATATGCAACACAGACATATCGCAAATGTTAAATTAATTAATGCGTTGAATTCTATCACTGATAAATCCTTCAAAGAAAAATTGGCTTCATGGTTAGTAAATCGGCAATGAAAAGTAAATTGATGTTAGGTGCAGGTAATTAATAACATTGAATCTATTTATTATTATCCAAGAGGATACTGGAGGGGTAAAGAAGCAATTGGTAAAGTCTCTAGCGCCGCAAATGTGAAACATACCACTGCAGCGGATTGGTTATAAAAACAGGCGATATGGCAAATTTATCTACCACCGCCTAAACAAATTAACTTCTCGCATTTTGATGTGATCGTCCCTAATGAAGTTCATCAGGCTGACCTATTATTTCTGCCTAATGATGTTGTTTACAAGTATGCGCTAACCGTAGTTGATGTTGCGAGTCGATACAAACAAGCAAAGACGTTGAAAACAAAATCATCAACTGAAGTGGCTTCTGCGTTTGATAGGATTTATCGACGTGGTCCTCTGCCATGGCCAAATCTATTACAAGTTGATCCTGGCAAGAAAAATTATATACCTGTAAAACCACAAAATGAATTCTCAAAACTACCAATACTCGGCAATGTCACTGTAATATATTTATATGAACCAAGAGATCTCGAAGGTGGCACAAATGGGCTACTGATCCTATTTGGAGTGTCACCACGCATACAATATCTAGTATAACACGATCCACGGGTAGACCAGCAATCTATAGACTGGATTAAACTGCTCCTCAGCGAGGATTTACTCGTGAGCAACTGCAAATAATACCCGAGGATACTCAATTACCGCTGCGTGGTCTTAACTAGCACCTCTGCGTCTGTTGCATTCAAGACAAGTCAACATCATATTATCTCTGGTATGACCAATACTGTCATTTTTTTTGTCTACGGTAAATTGTCCAGAGTCTTTTTCCGACCATCGCCAACTCATTATACAATTGCAACTCGCGCAGTGTTTATTATATTGTTGTTTCAGAGTGATTATTAATTCGGCATCAATAACAAATTCTCTTTTATTTTTTTATCTTGATGTTTATAACCAGAGAGATTTTTTCTGATTATATCATCGCTGGCAATCTCGCTTATTGTGGTGTCATTAGGATCTAAAACAACTCTTCGAAGTTGATTTATTCTTCGTACTCTGGATACCGCCAAGTAAACTAACTTCGACCACTCGATGTAATTATCTACCATCCAAACAATTCTATCGGATATAGACAATGTTTGTGAGGAGTATATTGTCGCTGTGTAACCTTTCGTTCATGGGGATTTATCAGCGCGCAATGCATCTTCGACGACATTGATATCAACCAGCACAATATCATTTAATACGAGAACCTGTTTTTCACATTCCCCAGGAATATCAACTTCAGTAATCTGTTTTCGTGTATCCTTTGGTCTATAACAGAGCGGCACTGGAAGTGTTGCAATTTTTTCTTAATGCAATTCAAATAAATTCACCTGAAGTGTGTCTTTGACTACTTGCTATTAACAAATCGTTTGGTCTCCACGCTTCCCAAAAATCATTTAATGGTGTTTCCAAAATTATTTCACGGGCTATCTTACATTGAATTCTATCCGGTTGTAATCTGATTAGTTTCTTGAACTCGCGTAATTGTTCATCAATTGCGATACTATGATCAGTATTAATTTCTTCATCATAGTCTACATAATTCTTTAGCAAATCATATTGGGATAAACAGACAAATGGTGTTGGTTGGCCAAGATCGCAGAACATTATCACTTTTGTATTAGCTAGCAATCACCAATCGAGAACCTTTTGTAATACATCTAATGACACCGTGCATATCTCGTCCCAAATAATGACTTCAGGAATATATTTCTCGCCCATTCGATCAGGAGCCCATTTATCGCCTTTCCATCGAAAGAAACTGTGATAAGTGCATGCATTAATTCCTCGTTGTTTTATCTCTCTTGCGAGCATGTGGGTCGGTGTTAGCACAATCATGTTTGATTTCCCTCGAAATAATTCGATCGCACGAGTCGTCTTTCCTGACAAACCACAGCCGTTTAAGTAAACGGTTTTATATCTGCATATTGGATCAGATATCTGCGGTACATTAGATAGTTCTGATATCTGAATATTTTTCAAGTAATTATTTTTATTTGTAACATCTGCTGATTTGGAATAATCACGCAGTATTTCCTTTTTAATTCTCCATGATCCCGAACTATCGTCTGAATTAGTAAATTCGGCCACTGCTTCATTGTGTTTCGCGTTTATATAAAATGAATCAGTGGCTATTCTAACTGAGGTGTCAGGAAATCTGTTTATCATCGAAACTAGATTAATAGAAGCATAAACCAACATAAATGCCCTCAAATGTGTATACTAAAGACTGTATCCATCGTTGTAAGTAACAATTGTACTCAATTTGGTTCCATCGGACAAGAAAGCGTCTTTACGATCGACGTATATACCTTTAGATGTTACATCTGCGATTATAAAATTGTATTCAACGTTATCTATAATCAACCGTGAAGAATATTGATTATTGGCGTATTTGCCACCCTGTGTGAATTCACCGATTATTCTTCTACCGACTTCTTTTGCATCTTTATTTCTAACTTCAAATATCTGTTTGAACCATTCCATGATATATTCTTCATCGACATTGGAAATTTTTTTCTTGTTTCCGCTGATTATACTATCTAGACTATCGGGTTGTGATAACCAAACCTCAGTCTGCGTTCGATATGATATAATCGCTTTATTGACAATCAGCGATATCAGCATTTTAGAATCAATCATATATCGTAATAGCACTATTGGCATCCGGTGTTTTTCAGAGATGTGTCTACAATCCAAACATAACAGCACGGATGAAGTTCTGTAGCCAATTCAAATGATACCACACGAGCGAATCAGGTTGAATCAAAATCGGGAGGCGACCCATTAATCGCAACACGGGTCATCTCATGTGTGGGATGTCCAAAACGCTAGAAGTATTTAGCACATTCTCCGTACCCGAGAAAACACTCGGGATAACACGCAACCATATCAACCGAAATAATAGTTTTAGGGTCATATTTTGTTCTCCATATTCCGCCGTGGTGATATTCGATGCAGCTTGATTTGATAGAAATTCAGCTTTTGTTGGTTTCCACGTGTTTATCTTTCTCGCAAAATTAGCCTCAACCGACGGAATTGTAAAACAATTTGTTAGTAATTGTTCGTCGTGTTCTGTTGTTAAACTACTAGCTAGTTTTTTCATCGCATCATGGAGGGTTTCAGTACGGTATAAGTCTCCGTTTGGTCTTACAAATTGATCGAATTTGCCCTCTTCGTGCTCAAAACTATGAAGTAACCACACTGACACAGGTTCGTTTTCACTCAACTGGTAAATAAAATCAAATAATTTCTCCTTTGGGGAGAATTCCAGGAAGAACTCCGCGGGTATATATTATATTGTTCTATCTCGCGGAAATATTGTTACTGCAGGTGTCCACGCGTGTTCGTTATGATCAATAATTTTGATTGGAGCTCCTCTCAACTTATGTTTAGGTTCATATAATACTTCACCTGTTATCGTCGTTACTGATATTGGGAATCTTAATGATATTTATAATTTGGATATATCTTTAATCGTTGCTACGTTCTTCGTGACTGTTAATTCCCATTCATTTATTTTTTTTACGTCTTAGATCAGTCAATTTGATTCCGCGCAACGCATTTGTGAAGTGTTCTATCATTCGTTCTGCTACACAATTCAGCGATGATAGTTTCATTGGTTTTAATTTTTCAATACTCGGTTTATCATTTAACGGATATATTCCTTAAACAACTGATGTTACGGGATAAGATCTCTCGAAGTATGGTTTGTCAATTCCAGTCAAAATTCCTGGTTTGGAATCATGACTCACAGTGACAGTACTGTTATCCTTCAAGATGCGGTCAAATTGATCTGTGATAATCTAATCTTTTGTTTCCAAACGGATAATGAATTTCACTCTAAAAAATACTTTTTCTTGTTAAGATGTGAGATTATCATTGCTGCGCTTTCTTCGTTCATAGTAGCATCAACGCTACCATCAATTCGAAATGTTGACCAACAGTGAGATGCTACATGGTGTTTTTGAATTCATTAAAACAATCACGAATTTTACATAACATGGTTCTATCACTTATTACACCGTATGATGCTACGGAGCCTCTATCGAGATTGAATGTAGCATTTTTCGAAGGCGCAATTTTCGATAATCTCTCGAATTCCTCCATATTATAATTAAAACATGTATTTGAATAGAAAATTTATATATAATGAATCATTGCAAATGGTTAATGATAGGATCAGTAACCCCGTGTAACAAATCATGCAAAAAGGAGTTCTGTGGATATCATATGCAAAGTGTTCGTGGTGGAAGTCTTGACCCCTCCCCTTGCATACGATGTGGGGCAGGGGTGAGAGGAAAATCGCAGTTATGTCTCGGTTGTGGTGATAAGCGATATAGAGAGTTGAAGCGCTATTATGATAAACGAATGAAGAACTCCATTAAGAATTAAATCAATGACTCTGACTGTGCCCCTTACCAAGTCATAAGAACTCCTCAAGACCACGTTGATAGATTATCAAGTAAGAATTCAACCAAATAATAAATTAAACAAAAGGTATTGAGTAAATAAATGGACCAAGAATTTCAACCATATCTTGTGATCAGCGATTATGAAGAGTCTCGTGACGGTATTGTCAGACACCGATGGCTGAAGAAACAAGTTGGTTCTGACAATGGTATGGGGTTACTTTAAGTTTGGCGCTGGAGGGATAACTTATCTTAATCATAGAATGGCATACGAGTGTTTCCATGAATTGGTTAAGGGTGGTTTTGTTATTGATCATATTGATTCCAATCCTAAGAACAATTCCTTGAATTATCTGCAGCCTATTTCTCAGAGTGAAAACACCAAACGATGAAAGCCATGGAAAATCCTTGAAAAATGCGAGATCTGTAAAATCATTTAATACAAAAAATAATGAGCAAATGATATTTCAATCAATGTATGAAGCCGGTAGGTATTTTGATATTTGTATGCCCTCAGTAGACTCGTTGCAAAGGGAATAAGCCGATCAGCGATTTCCAGAAAAAAATGGACAAAAAATTCGATTTACTTATGTCTGAATCATATTTTGTACATATTTTATATAACATCAAAAGGAGATAAATCGTGCAGGTATGTGTATAGCTTATGAAAGAAGTACCCTCAATGGGTTTTTCCGATTTTACACCATTGTTGGTTTTTCACTGTGAAGAAATACAGTCCCTGCTAGAGGAGAAGCATTATCATTCTCAGCGGAGATATAATCTATTTTGTGAGGAAACGAATTAAATAGGTAGTATTTTTTTGGTGTTTTTTCCAAGTATTCGTTTGTCAACAATCATTTAAGTACAAATAACACCTCTTTGTTTGCCCTACATGTACGTAAACACGGAAGGAAAATCCACAATAATCGATTAGTCGTAGATAGCAAAGAGGATCCGATCTCGTGTTACAGAATACATATATATTATATTCAAAAGTATATACATGTAAATAAGAACAGTTTGTGTTAGTTTATTTCGCAAAGCGTTGCAGATTCGTCCCGAATCCCATGGTTCAAACCCCGTAACAGGCATATTGTCGACGGTACCGACAGATTTTTTTTAATGGGGTGGGGGTGAGCACCCGAAATTCAAACTGAAACCACCATACCAAGCACACCGCGTCACACGGTGTGAATGACCTTTTTCATTCAACCCGGGTGATTTTGTGGGGGGGGGGGTTGGTGGTTCAGTTTGAATGTAGAGTGTCATTATCATTTATTATCATCCATTCATTCATTCAGTCATTGTTATATGTTGTATTGTCTTGTGACATTCCTAACATGCAAAGACTGGACCCGGCGGACTGCACCAGCCGTCTGAGCGACTAAGCAGACCTTTTCAGGATAGCGCTGCTTACCTCCGTAGCCAGAGGAAGGGGCTAGAAAAGGTGCCCCCAAAAAAGCCTGCTTCAACCACCCCGCGGCTGGAGGGAATCCCATTCTTGCGGTCGAAACACAAAGAAACCCAAATGGTTTCACTCACTCTTGGTGCGTGAAACATACGTACTCTACTGGATCGTGCAGAGGCAGACAAACCGGAGAGAAGAACTGCCCTGATTGCAATAGAACTTGCCCGCTACAAGATAGAGATAGCAGCACTGAGTGAAACTCGCTTGGCCGACAAGGGGCAGCTGACTGAAGTTGGAGTTGGATATACCTTTCTCTGGAGTGAACGTGGTACTGATGAACGCCGTGAGACTGGAGTTGGTTTGGCAGTCAAGTCGAGTTTGGTGAATTAGATCTCTAATTTACCAAAAGGGATTAATGACAGATTTATAATACTGAGGCTACTATTGCATGTCAAAAAGTATGACATGGCATTGGCAACTGCAACAGCAGTGGACTTCTGCTCTTGAGGTTGTGTGCAACGTACGATCTTCTGATCACAAACACTGTATTCCGTTTGCAGAACCGTAATAAAACAACTTGGATTCACCAGCGGTCTAGGCATTGTCATATGATCGACTACATCTTAGTTCGTGGGACTGACAGGCAGGATGCCCGGGTGACTAGTACCATGTGTGTTGCTGACTGCTGGACAGCCCACAGGCTGTTGATTTCCAAGATGAATCTCAGAATTAAAACTCCCAGACGTCAATAGGGAATCAATGTCCCAAAGCGGCTCAATATCTCCAGGTTGAAATTATGCTACACTGAGCAAGCTCTGTCTGCAGCTATATAAAGCCAGCTAGAAACAACATACTCTGACACCAACGACGTAGAGGAATGCTGGGCTGCCTTCAAACATCTGGAGTACTCTACCGCATCTGAAAACCTTGGCATAACTGCGCGAAAGCACCAAGACTGGTTTGACGAGAACTGTAAAGAGATACAGTCCCTGCTAGAGGAGAAGCATTGACTCCATCGTGCGTACAACATCGACCCCAAGTCCGCTGCAAAGAAAGATGCATTCAGCAGGGTCCGCCATTCTGTGCAGATAAAAACTGCGCGAGATACAGGACACATGGCTGAGCCAAAAGGCTGATGATATCCAATACTTTGATGACAGACACGACATGAAGAATTTCTATAGCGCTCTTCGTGATGTTTATGGCACAATAACAGCAGGCACAGCCCCTCTATTGAGCACAGATGGCAGCACTATGATAACCGAGGAGAAGATACTGAAACGCTGGGAGGAACACTTTGACGGTGTCCTCAACAGACCCTCGTCAATCAATGATGAAGCTATCAACCGTCCACCACAGGTGGAGATCAACGAGAGACTGGCTGACCCTTCAACAGTGCTGGAAACTCATAAAGCCATTGAGCTCCTGTCTAGTGGAAAAGCTCCAGGAGCATACTCCATTCCAGCTGAGATCTACAAGTCTGGTGGGCCTAAGCTAGTGGAAAGACTAACAGAGATGTTCTGTGGGATGAGGAAGCAGAAACGCATACCACAGGAATTCAAAGATTCATACATCGTCCATGATTACAAACGCAAAGGCAATCGCAAATCCTGCGACAACCATAGAGGAAGAGCTCTCTTCTGCATTGCAGGTAAGATCCTCGCCAGGCTACTGCTAAACAGACTCACAGAGAACCTTGATCATGGCCTACTACCAGAAAGTCAGTGTGGCTTTAGAAAGGAGAGAGGCACCATCGACATGATCTTTGCTGCCAGTCAGTTGCAAGAAAAGTGTCTGGAACGAAATGTCAAGCTATACACCACCTTCGTAGACCTGACTAAAGCATTCGACACTGTCAGCTGGGAAGACCTTTGGAAAATCATGGCCTAATTTGGATGTCCAGAGGTCTTCATTGAAATGGTGAGGCATTTTCATGACGGCATGCTTGCCAGAGTTCAGGACAAGGGCAACTACTCCGAACCCTTTGCAGTCACGAGTGGTCTGAAACAAGGATGCGTTTTAGCCCCCACTCTCTTCAGGCTCATGTTCTCCGCAATGTTGATGGATGCTTTCAAGGACAGTGATGTGGGAGTAGGTCTCTGTTACCGTCTGGATGAGAAGTTATTCAACCTGAGGCTTCTTCAAACCAAATCCAAAGTCCAGATTGCGAACATTCGTGACCTCCTGTTTGCAGATGACTGTGCCCTCAATTTCAACACGGAGGACGGCATGCAACAGAACATGAACCTGTTTTACACAGCGTGCACTAACTTCGGACTCACCATCTCTACCAGCAAGAACGAGGTTCTGCATCAGCCAGTCCCTGGAGAAGATTACCTGGAACCATCTATCACTGTCAATGGCCAAAAGCTCAGAAATGTAGACAGGTTCACATACCTCGGCAGCACTCTCTCACAATCAGTTCACATAGATGATGAGGTCAACACAAAGATTGCCAAAGCCATTGTAGCTTTTGGCAGACTCCGTTCTAATGTCTAGGACAGGAGAGGCATCAGGCTTACCACGAAACTAAAAGTCTACGAAGCGGCTATTCTCCAAACCCTCCTCTATGCTTGCGATACCTGGACTGTGTATAGCCGCAATGATAAGAAACTGAACCACTTCGACATGAGCTCCCTGAGAAAGCTATTGAAAATTAGATGGCAGAACAAGGTATCGAACACAAAGGTGCTTACGCAGGCTGGCATGACATGCATCCACACCATGCTGTGCAAGGCACAACTCCGATGGGTTGACCATGTCGTCCGCATGCCGACAGAACGGCTAGCCAAGAACATCTTCTATAGAGAACTACAGCAAGTCAAGAGATCTCATGGCGGTTAAAAAAGGAGGAACAATGACACCCTCAAGTCCTCGCTAAAAAACCTAGGCATTGATCCTGAAAGCTGGGAGAGTGTCGCTGCTGATCGATCTGCTTGGCACAGTCAAGTTAATGCCGGTGCGGCAGCCTTTGAGCTCAAAAGACTGGAGAACGCAGCTGAGAAACGTGATCTACGCAAATCTAGGAATAGCACTTCTGCAATTCACAGTCAACAACATGCACATCCATGTCCCCACTGCAACAGACTATTCCGGGCCCGCATCGGACTGATCAGCCATCTCCGGACCCACCCTCAATGAATCAATGACATTGAATGGTCCTCATCGACTTCGATGGGCAAGCATCATCATCATTGTCTTGTACCACGCCATTGATATCATTCATTTATATATATATATATATATATATATATATATATATATATATATATATATATATATATATATATATATCCATTCCTTGCATATACCATTGTTATACATTATATATATAATCCATTGTTATATGTTGCATTGTCCTGTGACGTCATTCGCCAAGCATACCTTCTTAGATTTCTAACCCGCTATTTGGCGAGTTAAAAATCTTCTCATGAGACTATGTTTCGTGATAGTGGTATCTTATATATGTAACCCCTGTGCGCCTCCGATGTAAATTATACACCGGATGGGTTTTCAGATGGGGTTTTCATATATATCTCTAGGCGTGGGTAAAATGTATGATTACACCTTAGCACGAATAGGGTTCATATCATTATATATAATCGCATAATATCTCTAGGCGTGGGTAAGATGTATGATTACACCTTAGCACGAACAGAGTCCACATCATCATATATAATCGCATTATATCTTTTGGCGTGCTAAGATGCTAAACACCTTAGCATGAACAGAGTTAATGTTTGAAAAATATATACATTTTTTGTATTAGAAATATATAGTTATCATATAATGTGAATTCTGAAAATATCAATAAGATCATAACCGAAATTTCAAATTTGAAGTCTCAAGGAATACAATTATTAGATCGATTAAACTGTGACCAAATTATTTCGGAGTTCAAAGACATTGAATATGGCACCCAAAGGAATAGGTACATGCTACCTAGGTCGTACGCATTAATTAAAAAGATTCAACATGCAATTTATGAGACTTTTAAATATGAAAATGATATAAGTAAGTTTCTCCCGTTATTTACTATCGTGGAAACAATAAGGAAAGAACTGAGACAGGAATACGAAATGAAACGGGTTTACTGTCACGGAATACCACTTGAATAATTTCCAAATGAAATGTTTCCATGTCATTAATGACTTTGTTACATGTTTCTACGACGCTGATAAATTCATTTTTGGTGAGGACCGGATTTAACAGATATTAACAACAGTGAAAAATCATTATTCATCGCTGTAAACCTTTCAGTGATTTTATCTTGTCGAGTTGAGTAGTATCTTCTATTAACACGATCTTCTATCATTCTAGTGAAAACATTTAACTTGGTGCATTCGTTATAACTTTTCACTGGATTATCAGGTTTTATCTTGTCCGTAATATAATCAGACCTTTTAGGTTCGGGTATATTAACAGTTACTTCTTCTCGAGGTGGATTTTCAGGCCAACACAGTATTGTTCTTATAGAGCTCTGAATCTACGACATATCCTGGTGTGTTTATCTCGATGGCAGATGATAGTGTTGGCTCATGAACCGTTATTGGGATTTTCAATTTTCCTCCAGTAATGGATTTTATTTTACACTGTAATTCAGCATTGGTTTGTTCGATTTGGTATGACCCAGATGGCAGCAAAACAACGTTCCAGTCTGGAGTTCCATCGGGTTTATTCTTACTCGTAAACACCAAGGAATTATTCGGTTGTTGACAATCAAATGGTGCTGACCTAATATTAGGTCAACTGTGATACACACGTATTTGGTCTAACGCTATCTCCTTACAGGGAATCAGAGTAGGGAAATTAACACTGAATTCAGGATTGGTTGATGTTATTGAGATTATGCTGGTTTCCACCGGTGTGGTATTTTCCGCTATTCATTGATTCGGTTCGGTATGTTTTACTATTCGTTGAAGTAGTTCTTGCGGTGTTGTCATTGTTATTATTATTACTATCCTGCTCTAATTTCGATATCGCGGAATCATAAATGCGTACCATCGCTGAAAACTCGCTATCTGATATTAATGTCTTATCGAGCGACGATGATATCATTGAAGATAATTGCGAGTATATTTTTTTTGTTATTATTGAAATAAATCCTGCGATTGTTGTCGCCGCGGATATGTAAATTGGAACAGCTATCGGGGCAATCATTGTTACCGAGGAGAGTATTATACTGGCTCCGGTGATCACACCACTCACCGACTACACGGTAACATCAACTGCGGTGATTCTTCGTCGGTATTTTTTTTCATCTGGTACTCCTCGGCGAGGGTTTTGAGCTTAGTTTGAAATTCTCTGACCTGATCATAGCGGTATTGAGATACTGAAGGTATCGTCGGTGATGCCATTTTATTTTCAAATCGTTTACGATTTCAATTTAGTAGTTTACTTAAATCCGCTACAAATTCCACATACCATATTACTGAAACCCTAGCCAAATTATTATCATTTGTTGTTCTTGTGAATCGTTCAGTTTTATCTTTGTCGATGATCGTTGATATCACATTGTTGACCCCAGATGAACTCGTTGATGATATATTAAATTGAGTCTGTGTCACTAGTGTTAATCGATAAATAAACTTGATGATTGCAGTGATACTTAATATGTTAGTGGATGGTGTATTGAATCGTGTATACAACGTTGTTGGTTTACTCTTGATTAATTTTTTGTTTTTTCAAGTATTTTTATCATCCTTGATAACATCGTTGGTCGTTTTAATATCAGCGTTGATAGCTTCTATTTGCCAATTAATCGGGGTAATTTCATTACCGGATGCTTTAAGATCATCGATGGATTTTTTAATCTCAGGGAGTTTTATGTCAATTTTACCTAGCGTGGTTACAAAAAATGTATCAATAAAATTTTTACGAAACGATGTAAACTTTTCAACGTGTTCTTCATATTTGACTTGAAGTGTTGCTAGTTCCAACAGAGAAAATTTTATTTCCGTAAGTTTCGGTGTGGTCACTGGTAGTTTTCTAAGGAAATCTAATAGAGATTTGTTAATATTATCAATTATATTTCTTTGTAATTTAGAAAACTGATCAAATGTAGTTAAATAGTCGTCATATTCAACGAGTATTTTTTTAAAATAATTCTATCGTTGATGAATAATTATCACCGAGTGCTGCTAGTTTATCTGTGAGCGCTGAAACGAGTACACCTGGTTTGAGTTTACCCTTATCGGAAAACAACGCAATAGTATCATCTACTGCGTCGCGTCGTTTAACTAAAATATCATCAAGGGAAACATTACTAGTTTTCAATTTACTCTGACGATCTTGAAATACAACTATTTCATTGGGATCAACACTTGCTAAGTTCAACATCTCAGCTATTTCATCTTCGATTAGTTTTTCATATCACCTGTTGCAGTGCCATCGGCATCGGGTTTCTTCAGCGTTTATAAAGGTCTTCCCCAAATATCAATCATGTTATTCTATATAATTTCTCTCGAAAAGGCGATTACTAGTAAATTTCATTTACGACCAGGTGAGGTGGTTTTCTAGATGTTGAAATAGCGTCAAGGACATTTAATACTTTGTTGCCGCATATTGGTGGGTCATTAATTTGTTGTGTTGGTAGCGTTGAGTACCAGCGAGGGGTGTTTAAGCGGTTTATGTAACGCATACATTCATTCGCCCGTATGAATCGAAATAAACAATTACACGCGAATCAATCGCGTATGCAACCCAGTGAGTGCCAGGTCCGGTACTGTTATCGAGATTAATGATACCGGTTTCAACGCTGTTTGGTTGTACCGGTAACTGATCTTTCATAAAGACACCTCTGAAATTTTGTATCGCTAGTTCTTTAGCAGCATCAAGTAAATCAACATTTGACATGGGAATCGAAGGTTCTCGAACTAGTAAACCGTTGCTGAGATTCTTAGGCCCTTTCCGCTGTACCATGAATACGGGGTTCCTGGTAATCTTAGACCCTTTCCCTTTTTTTACATCCTCGTCCTGCTGCTTTCTTTAGTGCCATCCCTGCCGCGGTCCCAACGGCTCCTAACGCTGCCGCTTTAGCCACCGCTGGGGCCGCTGCCGCAATCAACGCTGAAATCTCAGCTAACAACGAGAATATACCGCCGGTTTTTATTATGTTTTTGATCGCAGCCGCGGAGAGTGTAACCTGGACGCCTTTTTTGTCTTTTAAAGCATTATTGAAGTGTTTTATCTAACGAGTTGTCAGTGACAATTTATACTGACCACCAGACATCTGATTGTGTTTTAGCGTTATCGTGGTTCCACATGTTTTAGCTGATTCCGATTGCAATTTTTTAATTTGACCGGGAGTCAATGTAACACTAACAATACTATGACATTATACAATAACAGATTGATCTAATTGTTACACATTTTTGAAAATCATAGATTTTCCACTGACGCATTTATTGCTCTAATTTGTCCACCAACACCTTCGAGTAGCATTGATTTATCACTGAGTATGACAACAACCGCTCTATAATTAACATTAGCAGGAGCTACACGAGCTCTAAAATGTATATCAACGACGGATTGTCTTTTTAAATCAAGATGTTCTAACGATAAGTAATAGATCGGATATAGATATAAAATCCAACTGTGATATTTGCAGACCAGTATCAACATTTTGATCGCGTCCCATACATGACAACAGATGATGATACACACATGCTATTTGGTTTGCATCGTAATTAAGTAGTATATCCTCGGATGGTTCCTGTTGGCCGTTTATTCTCAGCGAGACTTCATTAATATCTAATTTATCAACTATCATATGGCTGCGTTATTGATTGTTTCATCCCGTTCTATCCTGTAGCGCAACAAATATATGACGTGGGGCTGAAACACCTTGTTTTGCTGCCAGGTGCCATGTAAATGTACCAGTAATATCAGAATCCATAGTATCTGTGGTCACTAATAACCAAATCAACAATGATTTTCCTCCTACATACATAAATGATAGTAGCCGCCCTTCTGTTGTGATTGATGGAGTCATTACTGGCATCCACAGTGATAGTTTTGTTAAAATAACTTTACCCTCGGGAACATCAGCACCGCGCCAGATTGCGTTATTATCATCACTCCGCCGCACGAGTGCTACTGTATGCTTCACTCTGTAGATAACTTTTTTGGGATATTTCTACAGAATCCAAATATATGACGCAGTGGAATCGTGCATGAAAATTGTCGACGAGCCCCCTGCAACGTTGCTACGCGTGTTGCAAATCCTAGATTATAATTACGATTAGTACTTTTTATCACATCAAAAGCAGCACCTGGTCTTAATTCGTTTTCCGGACTAACTGGTTGATTAGGACCAGCTGCAGTATCTTACGTTGTCCGTAATTTAATATACTGGATGTGATTAGCGTAATCGCTGATATCCTTAGAGAACATCATAGACGGACCTGCGGATCTTGTATAATCATCAGAATATCTTGCTAACCCTATTATTGTTGTGGCAACATCAACCCCACGCTCAATAGATTCAATTTCTCTTCCATCAATCATATATCTAGCACTCTCAAATAACTCCATGATACCATTATTAACAAAACCAACTTGAACATTTGGGTCATCTGCGTATGCTGCATTAGCTGCAACATTTTTTACAAGTTCACCTTCTACTTCGATGAACGCTTCAGACGGCAGAAAATATTTACTGGTATTATGGACTTGAAGTTCAATTCTTGCTAGAAGATTAGGTTGTTCTGCATGATAGGGATAGAATTGATAACCGCGTACATAATCATTCTTGTGCACTGGGGCGTCCATATCAAAGGCTGGATCAGGTGACCGTTTGGGACATTTGATTATATATTCCTTGATCTAAATTGTGATTTCGTTCGTGGTTTTAAGCCACTTGCCGCTATCATATTTGCGGAGTCGTTTTGGTTGCTGGCTGCCAATGATGATCTCACCAACGATGCTAATTTTTGATCTACTTCGTTATGTATTATTTTCCTAACATTTGCAGGCATATCCGCTGTAGATGGTAAAGGCAATGATGGTGGTTTCCTTCGCCGCCGAACTAACGCTGTTAGTTTATCCTTCGCGGCTGAAAACGCTTTCCCGGCAACATCTCCAATAGCGCTAATACCCTTATCACGAATAACATCAATGGCTTTCATCGATAATTGTTTTGCTAGCGGCGACACTTTTGGAGCCATTCTTGCAAATAATCCTGCAATGGTATCACCGAAACCATCACCATAGTACGCTTTGTAAACTGGCAATCGTGAGTTTACTACGTAGACGCTGGTTGGTTTATCATGGTTTTAGTGTATGATCATTCTTATTTAAATGATATTTATCTAATGCGCTGATTAATCATTGTGATAACCATGACAAAAATCCGTAGGATTTTCAACAAGCTCATCAATGAAATCTCGATATGTTTCAATGCCCATGATGCCACCTTGAAATAACCTCCTGCAGATATCAGCTGCTTCATTAATTATTTCCGGTGAGTTATTTCCAGCTCGTTTCCCTCCTATGAGAACTTCTAATCGTGTTATATCACTGAGAATATTACCAGGACAATGAATAAGACCACTGCCTGATACCCCATCTGGGGTTCCACTGGAAAATCTTTGATTTTCAGAAAATCCCTTTCCCTTTGTTTTTTAGTGATACCAGTTGCACCTTTTTTAGAATCAGCTTCTGCCATTATTTCTATTTCATCCGGGGTTAGGTCTGTATACGGTGATGGTTGTGGACCACTCTTTACAATGGCTAGAAATCTAGGAAAACCAGGGTGTTGTTCTTAGGTGATCTTAGCTCCGCCATGTTTCGCCAAATATATTCTTTCTGCCCAGGTGACTTTGCGGTTTATAGAATTTTCATATTCGTCTCTTAAAAAATTCTATCTTATACCCTTTGTAAATTTTTTTATAGTAAAATCAGCTAATTCATCAGCTGTATCTACTCTTCTAATTATACCTAACGCTGCGTTTGTAAATATATTTTCAGGTGATATGGATCCAATATCAGCTAGTCGTTAAACTTCTTCTTGAAGTAGTTCTCGTTCTTATTGTTGTTGTTCTTGTTGCTGGCTTACCGCGGAAGATATATCACCAAGGAGTGTCTTAAAAGTTTTCTGTTTGTTTAGATCTTTCTGCTATTTTTCAAGTACAGGAAGAAGAGATGTCTCTTTTCTTGGTGGTTTCCCCTCTTCAAGGACATCTCCCCATATAGCTCGCTCAGTGGTTGATATTTGATATTACTCCCTTGGTTGCCGTGGTTACCGGTTTAAATAATTGTTCCGTATCAGCCGAAATCAGTACGTAAACCCTGTCTAGCTTGTAGTTTACTTCTGACAGGGTCGCGTACAGGTACAAACTTTTTAATCGCGATCAATATCTCACGAGCTAGTCTGATCGTTAATGCTTCGTTTACCATTATTAAAACAGCAAAGTAATTTCCAGTTAGTGTACGATGCAGTGATTTTCTCATCATAAAATGATTTCTAATGAGAAATCGACCATTTGACCCGATTCAGGCAGGCAAGCATCAATAAAAAAAAAATCACTGAAATATTTTTAGTAATGAATATCTATGAAAATTTCTTTCCTTATAGTACGCGTTCATTGATAAAGCCTTGTTGAGCGTACATACCTGTCCATTGTATACTCGCAACACCAGTCCATGGAGTATTGTAAACAAAACATTGAAGCAATATAGTAAGAATTTTACCTAACACAGTCAAACCGTCGGTTACAACTTATACGACAAGGGAATCCGAAAGGGGGTTTTCGTTTTGTTGAATCAACATACTTATATTATTCATTTTTGAATAAACTGCTCGTTTCATTTCATATTCCTGCCTCAGTTCTTTCCTTATTGTTTCCACGATAGTAAATAACGGGAGAAACTTACTTATATCATTTTCATATTTAAAAGTCTCATAAATTGCATGTTGAATCTTTTCAATGAATGCGTACGACCTAGGTAGCATGCACTTATTCTTTTGGGTGCCATATTCAATGTCTTTAAACTCCGAAATAATTTGATTACAGTTTAATCGATCTGATAATTGTATTCCTTGAGACTTCAAATTTGAAATTTCGGTTATGAACTTATTGATATTTTCAGAATTCATATTACGTGATAACTATATATTTTCAATACAAACAATATATATATATATATATATATATATATATATATATATATATTTCAAAAATAAACTCTGTTCATGCTAAGGTGTTTATCATCTTAGCACGCCAAAAGATATTATGCGATAATATATGATGATGTGGACTCTGTTCGTGCTAAGGTGTAATCATACATCTTATCCACGCCTAGAGATATTATGCGATTATATATGATGATATGAACCCTATTCGTGCTAAGGTGTAATCATAAATTTTACCCACGCCTAGAGATATATATGAAAACCCCATCTGAAAACTCATCCGGTGTATTATTTACATCAGAGGCGCCCAGAAGTTACATATATAAGACAACACTATCACGAAACATAAACTCCTGAGAAGATTTCTAACTCGCCAAATCTTAGAAGGTATGCTTGGCGAATGACGTCACAGGACAATGCAACATATTACAATGGATTATAGAATGTATAACAATGGTATATACAAAGAATGGATACATATACAATGAATGACGTCAATGGCGTGGTATTACTAGTATATACAAACCCCAATTTGAGTTTTATGGCGAGTTGTATAGAACAGCACAAGACAATGATGATGATGTTTGTCCATCGAAGTCGATGAGGACCATTCTATGTCATCGATTCATCGAGGGTGGGTCCGGAGATGGCTAATCAGTCCGATCCGGGCCCGGAACAAACTGTTGCAGTGGTGACATGGATGTGCAGGTTGATGACTGCGAATTGCAGAAATGCTATTCCTGGATTTGCGCAGATCACGTTTCTCAACTGCGTTCACCAGTCTTTTGTGCTCAAAGGCTGTCGCACCGGCATTAACTTGACTGTGCCAAGCAGATCGATCAGCAGCGACACTCTCCCAACTCTCAGGACCAATGCCTAGGTTCTTTAGCGAGGCCTTGATGGTGTCCTTGTACCTCCTTTTTTTTACCGCCATGAGATCTCTTGCCTTGCTGTAGTTCTCTATAAAAGCTTTTCATGGGTAGGCGTTCTGTCGGCATGCGGATGACATGGCCAGCCCATCGGAGTTGTGCCTTGCACAGCATGGTGTGGATGCTTGTCATGCCAGCCTGCTTGAGCACCTCTGTGTTCGGTACCTTGTTCTGCCATATATATATATAGTTTTTTCAGGGCGCTCATGTGGAAGTGGTTCAGTTTCTTAACATGGCGGCTATACACAGTCCAGGTATCGCAAGCATAGAGGAGGGTGGGGAGACGTTTAGTTTGGTGGCAAGCCAGATGCCTCTCCTGTCCCAGACATTAGAGCGGAGTCTTCCAAAAGCTACAAAGGCTTTGGCAATCCTAGTATTGACCTCATCATCTATGTGAACTGATTGTGAGAGAGTGCTGCCGAGGTATGTGAACCTGTCTGCATTTCTGAGCTTTTGGCCATTGACAGTGATAGATGGTTCCAGGTAATCTTCTCCAGGGACTGGCTGATGTAGAACCTCGGTCTTCCTGGTAGAGATGGTGAGTCCGAAGTTAGTGCACGCTGTGTAAAACAGGTTCAAGTTATGTTGCATGCCTGCCTCCGTGTTGAAATTGAGGGCACAGTCATCTGCAAACAGGAGGTCGCGAATGTTCGCAATTTGGACTTTGAATTTGGTTTGAAGAAGCCTCAGGTTGAATAACTTCCCATCCAGAAGGTAACAGAGACCTACTCCCACATCACTGTCCTTGAAAGCATCCATCAACATTGCGGAGAACATGAGCCTGAAGAGAGTGGGGGCTAAAACGCATCCTTGTTTCAGACCACTCGTGACTGCAAAGGGTTCGGAGTAGTTGCCCTTGTCCTGAACTTTGGCAAGCATGCCGTCATGAAAATGCCTCACCATTTCAATAAAGACCTCTGGACATCCAAATTAGGCCATGATTTTCCAAAGGTCTTCCCTGCTGACAGTGTCGAATGCCTTAGTCTTGTCTACGAAGGTGGTGTATAGCTTGACATTTTGCTCAAGACACTTTTCTTGCAACTTACTGGCAGCAAAGATCATGTCGATGGTGCCTCTCTCCTTTCTAAAGCCACACTGAATTTCTGGTAGTAGGCCATGATCAAGGTTCTCTGTGAGTCTGTTTAGCAGTAGCCTGGCGAGGATCTTACCTGCGATGCAGAAGAGAGCTCTTCCTCTATGGTTGTCGCAGGATTGGCGATTCCCTTTGCGTTTGTAATTATGGACGATGTATGAATCTTTGAATTCCTGTGCTATGCGTTTCTGCTTCCACATCCCACAGAACATCTGTGATAGCTTCATCATTGATTGAAGAGGGTCTGTTGAGGACACCGTCAAAGTGTTCCTCCCAGCGTTCCAGTATCTTCTCCTTCTCGGTGATCAGAGTGCTGCCATATGTGTTCAATAGAGGGGCTGTGCCTGCTGTTACTGGGCCATAAACATCACCAAAAGCGCTATAGAAATTCTTCATGTCGTGTCTGTCAGCAAAGTATTGGATATCATCAGCCTTTCGGCTCAGCCATGTGTCCTGTATCTCGCGCAATTTCTTCTGCACAGAATGGCGGACCCTGCTGAATGCATCTTTCTTTGCAGCGGACTTGGGGTCGATGTTGTACGCACGATGGAGACAATGCTTCTCCTCTAGCAGGGACTGTATTTCTTCACAGTTCTCGTCAAACCAGTCTTGGTGCTTTCGCGCAGTTATGCCAAGGTTTTCAGATGTGGTAGAGTACACTAGATGTTTGAAGGCAGCCCAGCATTTTTCTACGTCGTTGGTGTCAGAGTATGCTGTGTCTAGCTGGCTTTATATAGCTGCAGACAGAGCTTGCTGAGTGTTGCATAATTTCAACCTGGAGATATTGAGCCGCTTTGGGACATTGATTCCCTATTGACGTCTGGGAGTTTTAATTCTGAGATTCATCTTGGAAATCAGCAGCCTGTGGGCTGTCCAGCAGTCAGCAACACACATGGTACTAGTCACCCGGGCATCATGCCGGGCATCCTGCCTGTCAGTCCCACGAACTAAGATGTAGTCGATCATATGACAATGCCTAGACCGTTGGTGCATCCAAGTTGTTTTATTACGGTTCTGCAAACGGAATACAGTGTTTGTGATCAGAAGATCGTACGTTGCACACAACCTCAAGAGCAGACGTCCATTGCTGTTGCAGTTGCCAATACCATGTCATACTTTTTGCCATGTAATGGTAGCCTCAGTATTATTAATCTGTCATTAATCCCCTTTGGTAAATTAGAGATCTTATTCACCAAACTCGACTTGACTGCCAAACCAACACCAGACTCACGACGTTCATCAGTACCACGTCCACTCCAGAAAAAAGGTATATCCAACTCCATCTTCGGTCAGCTGGCCCTCGTCGGCCAAGCGAGTTTCACTCAGTGCTGCTATCTCTATCTTGTAGCGGGCAAGTTCTATTGCAATCAGGGCAGTTCTTCTCTCCGGTTTGTCTGCCTCTGCACGATCCAGTAGAGTACGTATGTTCCACGCACCAAGAGTGAGTGGAACCATTTGGGTTTTCTTTGTGTTTCGATCGCAAGAATGGGATTCCCTCCAGCCGCGGTAAGCTAGTAGGGGTGGTTGAAGCAGACTTTTTTGGGGGCACCTTTTCTAGCCCCTTCCTCAGGCTACGGATGTAAGCAGCGCTATCCTAAAAGGAATGTCACAAGACAATACAACATATAACAATGACTGAATGAATGAATGGATGATAATAGATGATAATGACACTCTACATTCAAACTGAACCACCAACCCCCCACCCACAAAATCACCCCGGGTTGAATGAAAAAGGTCATTCACATTGTGTGACGCGGTGTGCTTGGTATGGTGGTTTCAGTTTGAATTTCGGGTGCTCACCCCCACCCCAATTAAAAAAATCTGTCGGTACCGTCGACAATATGCCTGTTACCGGGTTTGAACCATGGGATTCGGGACGAATCTGCAACGCTTTGCGAAATAAACTAACACGAACTGTTCTTATCTACATGTATATACTTTTGAATATAATATATATGTATTCTGTAACACGAGATCGGATCCTCTTTGCTATCTACGACTAATCGATTATTGTGGATTTTCCTTCCGTGTTTACGTACATGTAGGGCAAACAAAGAGGTGTTATTTGTACTTAAATGATTGTTGACAACCGAATACTTGGAAAAAACAAAAAAATACTACCTATTTAATTCGTTTCCTCACAAAATAGATTATATCACCGCTGAGAATGATAATGCTTCTCCTCTAGCAGGGACTGTATTTCTTTACAGTCAAAAACCAACAATGGAGTAAAATCGGAAAAACCCATTCCGGTTACTTCTTTCATAAGCTATACACATACCTGCACGATTTATCTCCCTTTAATGTTATATATAAAATATGTACAAAATATGATTCAGACATAAGTAAATTGAATTTTTTGTCCATTTTTTTCTGGAAATCTCTGATCGGCTTATTCCCTTTGCAACGAGTCGTACTGAGGGTATACAAATATCAAAATACCTACCGGCTTCATACATTGATTGAAATATCATTTGCTCATTATTTTTTGTATTAAATGATTTTGCAGATCTCGCATTTTTCAAAGATTTTCCATGTCTTTCCTCGTTTGGTGTTTTCACTCTGAGAAATAGGCTGCAGATAATTCAAGGAATTGTTCTTAGGATTGGAATCAATATGATCAATAACAAAACCACCCTTAACCAATTCATGGAAACACTCGTATGCCATTCTATGATTAAGATAAGTTTTCCCTCCAGCGCCAAACTTCAAAGTAACCCCATACCATTGTCAGAACCAACTGGTTTCTTCAGCCATCGGTGTCTGACAATACCGTCACGAGACGCTTCATAATCGCTGATCACAAGATATGGTTGAAATTCTTGGTCCATTTATTTACTAAATATCTTTTGTTTAATTTATTATTTGGTTGAATTCTTACTTGAGAATCTATCAACGTAGTCTTGAGGAGTTCTTATGACTTGGTAAGGGGCACAGTCAGAGTCATTGATGGAATTCTTCATAGAGTTCTTAATTCGTTTATCATAATAGCGCTTCAACTCTCTATATCGCTTATCACCACAACCGAGACATAACTGCGATTTTCCTCTCACCCCTACCCCACATCGTATGCAAGGGGAGGGGCCAAGACTTCCACCACGGACACTTTGCATATGATATCCACAGAACTCCATTTTGCATGATTTGTTACACGGGGTTACTGATCCTATCATTATCCATTTGCAATGGTTCATTATATATAAATTTTCTATTTAAAAACTTGTTTTAATTATAATATGGAGGAATTCGAGAGATTATCGAAAATTGCGCCTTCGAGAAATGCTAAATTCAATCTCGACAGAGTCTCCGTAGCATCATAGGGTCTAATAAGTGATAGAACCATGTTGGGTAAAATTCGTGATTGTTTCAATGAATTCAAACACGATGGAGCATCTCAATGTTGGTCAACATTTCGAATTGATGGTAGCGTTGATGCTACTATGAACGAAGAAAGCGCAGCAATGATAATCTCACATCTAGACAAGAAAAAGTATTTTTTTAGAGTGAAATTCATTATCCGATCGGAAATTTTGACTGGAATTGACAAACCATACTACGAGAGATCTTATCTCGTAACAGCAGTTGTTTAAGGAATATATCCGTTAAATGATAAACCGGGTATTGAAAAATTAAAACCAATGAAAATATCATCGCTGAATTGTGTAGCAGAACGAATGATAGAACACTTCACAAATGCGTTGCGCGGAAACAAATTGACTGATCTAAGACGTAAAAAAATAAATGAATGGGAATTAACAGTCACGAAGAACGGAGCAACGATTAAAGATGTATCCAAATTAGAAACATCATTAAGATTTCCAATATCAGTAACGACGATAACAGGTGAAGTATTATATGAACCTAAATATAAGTTGAGAGGAGCTCCAATCAAAATTATTGATCATAACGAACACGCGTGGACACCTGCAAAAACAATATTTCCGCGAGATAGAATAATATAATATATACCCGCGGAGTTCTTCCTGGAATTCTCCCCAAAGGAGAAATTATTTGATTTTATTTACCAGTTGAGTAAAAACGATCCTGTGTCAGTGTGGTTACCTCATAGTTTTGAGCACGAAGAGGGCAAATTCGATCCATTTGTAAGACCAAAGGGAGAATTATACCGTACTGAAACCCTCCATGATGCGATGAAAAAACTAGCTAGTAGTTTTACAACAGTACACGACGAACAATTACAAACAAATTGTTTTACAATTCCGTCGGTTGAGGCTAATTTAGCGAGAAAGATAAACACGTGGAAACCAGCAAGAGTTGAATTTCTATCAAATCGATCTGCATCGAATATAACCACGGCGGATTATGGAATACAAAATATGACCCTAAAACTATTATTTCGGTTGATATGGTAGCGTGTTATCCCGAGAGTTTTCTCAGGTACGGAGAATGTGCTAAATACTTCTAGCGATTTGGACATCCCACGCATGAGATGACCCGTGTTGCGATTAACGGGTCGCCTCCCGATTTTGATTTAACCGGATTCGCTCGTGTGGTATCATTTGAATTGGCTACAGAACTTCATCCGTGCTGTTGTGTTTGGATTGTAGACACATCTCTGAAAAACACTGGATGCCAATAGTGCTATTACGATATATGATTGATTCTAAAATGCTGATATCGCTGATTGTCAATGAAGCGATTTTATCCTATCGAGCGCAGACTGAGGTTTGGTTATCACAACCCGACAGTGTAGATAGTATAATCAGCGGAAACAAAAAACAATTTCCCAAGGTCGATGAAGAATATATCATGGAATGGTTCAATCAGATATTTGAAGTTAGAAATAAAGATGAAAAACAACTCGGTAAAGGAATAATCGGTGAATTAACACAGGGTGGCAAATACGCCAATGATCAATATTCTTCACGATTGATTATAGATAACGTTGAATACGATTTTATAATCGCAGATGTAACATCTAAAGGTATATACGTCGATCGTAAAAACGCTTTCTTGTCCGATGGAACCAAATTGGGTACAATTGTTACTTACAACGATGGATACAGTCTTTAGTATACACATTTGAGGGCATCTATGTTGGTTTATGCTTCTATTAATCTAGTTTCGATGATAAATAGATTTCCTGACACCACAGTTAGAATAGCCACTGATTCATTTTATATAAACGCGAAACAAAACGAAGCAGTGGCTGAATTTACTAATTCAGACGATTGTTCGGGATCATGGAGAATTAAAAAGGAAATACTGCGTGATTATTCCAAATCAGCAGATGTTGCAGTTAAAAATAATTACTTGAAAAATATTCAGATATCAGAACTATCTAATGTACCGCAGATATCTGATCCAATATGCAGATATAAAACCGTTTACTTAAATGGCTGTGGTGGGTCAGGAAAGACGACTCGTGCGATCGAATTATTTCGAGGGAAATCAAACATGATTGTGCTAACACCGACCCACAGGCTCGCAAGAGAGATGAAACAACGAGGAATTAATGCAAGCACTTATCACAGTTTCTTTCGATGGAAAGGCGATGAATGGACTCCTGATCGAATGGGCGAGAAATATATTCCTGAAGTCATTTTTTGGGACGAGATATGCACGGTGTCATTAGATGTATTACAAAAGGTTCTCGATTGGTTATTGCTAGCGAATACAAAAGTGATAATGTTCTGCGATCATGGCCAACCAACACCATTTGTCTGTTTATCCCAATATGATTGGCTAAATAATTTTGCAGACTATTATGAAGAAATTAATACTGATCACAGAGCACTTGATGAACAATTACGCGAGTTCAAGAAACTAATCAGATTACAACCGGATTGAATCCAATGTGAAATAGCCCGTGAAATAATTTCGGAAACACCATTAAATGATTTTTGGGAAGCGTGGAGACCAAACTATTTGTTAATAGCAAGTAGTCAAAGACACATTTCAGGTGAATTTATTTGAATTGCATAAAGAAAAAATTGCAACACTTCCAGTGCCGCTCTGTTATAGACCAAAGGATACACGAAAACAGAATATTGAACTTGATATTCCTGGGCAAAGTGAAAAACAGGTTCTCGTATTAAATGATATTGTGCTGGTTGATATCAATGTCGTCGTAGATGCATTGCGCGCTGATAAATCCACATGAACGATTGGTTACGCAGCGATAATACACTCCTCACAAACATTGACTATATCCGATAGAATTGTTTGGACAGTAGATAATTACATCGAGTGGTCGAATTTAGTTTACTTGGCGGTATCCAGAGTACGAAGAATAAATCAACTTCGAAGAGTTGTTTTAGATCCTAATGACATTACAATAAGCGATATTGCCAGCGATGATATGATCAGAAAAATTTACTCTATGGTTATAAACATCAAGATAAAATAATAAAAGAGAATTTGTTATTGATGCCGAATTAATAATCACTCTGAAACAACACCATAATAAACACTGCGCGAGTTGCAATCGTATAATGAGTTGGCGATGGTCGGAAAAAGACTCTGGACAATTTACCGTAGACAGAACAAATAACAGTATTGGTCATAACAGAGATAATGTGATGCTGACTTGTCTTGAATGCAACAGACGCAGAGGTCCTAGTTAAGACCACGCGGCGGTAATTGAGTATTCTCGGGTATTTTTTGCAGTTGCTCACGAGTAAATCCTCGCTGAGGAGCAGTTTAATCCAGTCTATCGATTGCTGGTCTACCCGTGGATCGTTTTATACTAGATATTGTATGCGTGGTGACACTCCAAATAGGATCAGTAGCCCACTTTTGCCACCTTCGAGCTCTCTAGGTTCATATAAATATATTACAGTTACATTGCCGAGCATTGGTTGTTTTGAAAATTCATTGTGGTTTTACAGGTATGTACTTTTTCTTAATTGCGTTGTTAGGTTTCATTCTGATTGCTCGAGTAATCCCATTATTTAGCGCGGTAATCACGCCTGGTAATCTCTTGACCCATTGACGAGATCGTTTATCCTGGATGAATTCCTTCGCGTATTGATATCAAAATAACCGCTCAGCAAGTGTGCGATTAAATCGTTCAACAATTGCCTGATCGCAATGCAGTGCAGTATGTCCTCGTCGTAACTCAGTATTATGATTCTTTATTATTGATAGAACCGCACCCTGAAATTCCTTGCCAGGTTCAACTTGTAATAGATTTGGCCAACGCAGAGGACCAAGTCGATAAATCCTATCAAACGCAGAAGCCACTTCAGTTGGTGATTTTGTTTTTAACACCTCTGCTTGTTTGTATCGACTCGCAAAATGAACTACGGTTAGCGCATACTTGTAAACACCATCATTCGGCAGAAATAATAGATCAGCCTGATGAACTTCATTAGGGACGGTCACATCAAAATGCGAGAAGTTAATTTGTTTAGGCGGTGGTAGATAAATTTGCCATATAGCCTGTTCGGATAACCAATCCGCTGCAGTGGTATTTTCACATTTGCGGCGCTATCGAGTTTACCAATTGCTTCTTTACCCCTCCAGTATCCTCTTGGAGAATAATAAATAGATTCCATGTTATTAATTATCCGCACCTAACATCAATTTACTTTTCATTGCCGATTTACTAACCATAAAGCCAATTTTTCTTTGAAGGATTTATCAGTGATAGAATTCAACGCATGAATTAATTTTACATCTGCGATATGTCTGTGTTGCAGATTACTGCTTTTATAAGCAACATTATGCGCATGACACGCCTGATCAATAGCGTTTATTGGGCTTTCACCGGGTCGAGGGTGGCTTTGATCATCGAGTCTGATATCGAGTCTAGTCCCGGGACCACAATAACTATACCCTGGAATGTGTTTTTCTCCTGGATACTTCGCCCATGGTGTTCCCTTTAATTTTACTAACTTGGCTGCAATATCACCTCCTCGTTTTTTTTAAATCATGTGCAGATTTCATAGAAACAAATCTAAATTTTTGTTGTACTACATTGTATTTACTTACCAGAAAGTGCTGATCTGTTATTGCTAGTTGTAATAGTCGTCATGTCATCTGTGCCAGTACGTTTTAAACATTTCCCACAATACAGATCCATAATATGTTTATAAAAACATGAATGTAATTGATTTTTCAGCGACGAAAACAAAAGAATCAGTTAAGCATCATGTAGCGCTACCAAATACTGTTCGCAAGATTATAATCGGACCATCATAAAAGGGGCAAGACACAACTGCTACTTAATTTAATAACGAGATGGATGAAATGGGACAAGTTGTATTTAATAGCCTTAAGTGTAGATGATCAGAGATGTTACGAGGTGTTAAAGGATTTTAACGAGAAAGCAAGATCGGAAATCGATGAGAATATTATTGAGTTTATAACCGAAATTGAGGAAGCACCGGGTATTGATGATATCAATGGAAGTATTAACAATTTAGTTCTATATGACGATGTGATGTTTGACAATCAAATGAATCCTGCTAGGATATTTTCCAGAGGTAGGCATAAAAACACTAATGTGATATATGTCACTCAACGATACACACAAATACCAAAAGCAGCAGAGAGGGTAAACCCTACAACGTTTTGAGACAAAATTTTGATTGAATCATTAAAACGAGCCTTCCTACGATCTCATTTTAACCAAAAAAAAATGTCTCAGGGGCAAACCCTACAACTTTTTCAGACAAAAAATTTATTGAAATCTTAACGAGCTTTCCCTACGAAATCTCATTTTAACTAAAAAAATGAAAACGGAGACTTTTACGATTTTTTAATTAATTTTGGTCGCAACTTGTTGTCATCAACCCTCTCTGCTGCTAAAACTTTCAGTTCTGGGTTAATAAAAAATAATAAATGATTTTAACCGAATATTTGATCAAGTCCGATACGATATCGTGTCCGAAGATCATGTAGATTTATTGTTGCGAATCCGTGCGGAGTCGACTGAGCATGACTAAAGAAATCTCGAAATTGATTGAAGTCCATATCAGAGCACCATGTCTGCCAAATATTTCTAAGAGTATGAGTATCAACTCCGTTGAATACAGAAAGAATATTGCAGTTATCTCTGATGACTTTTGGAACCTGAGTGTAGCGTTGAGTGACATATATCACGTCAGTGTTTTTGTGACGCCCACGGGAAAATATTCTAGCAGGATTTTTTTGTTTATCCAACATTATATCGTCGTATACGACTAAATTGTTAATATCTCCATCAATATCATCAATGAGAAGTTTTTTTTTATTTCAATCAATTTTTTATCTAAAAAAGTTGTAGGGTTTGCCTCTGAGACATTTTTTTAGTTCTGGAAATAAAATACGAGATTCTATTTGTTGTTTTAGGATTCATCCGAATCATTAACCTGTTTCTGAAAAATTTTCGATTTTTCACGTAAATTCTTTAAAAACTCTTCTGGAGTCGGTATTGGTTTATTCTTTCGTCGGAGATATTCTATTGCGGAACGATATTGTGGACAACCACACGCTATACAAATTTGATATTTCCCTCTGACGCCTTTTCCACAACCAAGACAGGGTTTCGGTCCTTTGGGACATCCTTGTTTTGAAGTACAATTATGTACTCCACAGAATTTCCCGAGACTATTTTTTTCACAGCGTTGTGTAGATCCTAAAAACAACCATGAGCATTTATTAACCGCTAATGCCGAATTCACCATTATTACTAATAGTTAATCAACACTCAATTAAACACTAAACAGCATACATTATAATGATTAGTGATTACTCCGATAACAATGATGATTTTTTTCAAACACCACAAACTTATCATGATCTCCAAGAATACTACAAAAGGCATTTAACGCCGGCTTGGAGTGTTTCTAGTAAAAAATCCGCGATTGAATTACTCACCGAAGATAGTTTTCTACGCCATGGTGTGGTTATTCAACAACGGGGACAATTTTACGTTTTTGTGAATGATCCCGACATAACAGAATTTCAAGGATGTTCTGCGGTGAATGAAATTATCCCTCGGGAGCGATTAAGATATCCCACAATCGATATTGATTCTAAAAATCCATCGTTGAAGGAATTGTTATTGTATTTCAATGACTTAGTTGACTCTGTCAATGATGTTTTGATTTTTGAAACCAGTGGTGGTTATCACATTTTATTGAAAACGATTCCGATAGATTTTGATAATCATCGAGAATTATTAAAAAAAATCGCCGCAGACAGACCATCATGGAATGTTGATACACAGGCTGGACTTCATAGCATCAAATTACCCGGTACAAGATCAGCAAAACCAAATAGTATTGATAAACAATTAATCTATCCTGGAAATCTAAGGGATTCGGATTTTAGATCTACTAGTTTGTTATTGTCCTGTCCTGTTGCTATACAAACTTGTTATGAAAAACGCACTGACAATGAAACCAATGACTTTATTCTCGGTGTTACTAATGACGATTTGACCAACGAAGATTTCAATCAAATATCTATCGAGTTAACTGGACAACCAGATCAAATCATTGGAATTACAAATCAAACCGGCAATATGATTTCACTGGGAAGGGTTGCTGGATCATTTTGTAATATTTGTCAACGACGACATGGATATAACGAGATTGGTGGATTCATTGAGGGAAAAGCCATCGATGCATTTGTGGTAGTTTACTCTGATCGATTTGTGATCGGTTGTTTCCGTACCACAAAAACTAAAATCACCAGTGATAGAATCACCAACAATGACAGAAATGAAAATAACATTTCTAACTACGAAAAATACCTGAAATCATACAACTATCACCGAGTAGATCATGGTGGTGAATTTCCCACGAGGGTTCCAGATTACACTTACTGTGAGCCACCTATTCATGAAAACGGTCAGGGATGTAAAATCATCCTCAACGATGACTATATGGATGGTTCTGCTTGTGGGATGGGGAAATCAAAATCGGCATGGAAATCAATACGAGAGGACCAATCTGTGTTGTATTTGAGTTACAGAAAGACGTTCACCAGAAAAACCACCATCGACCATAATCTAGAATCATATGAAACAATTCATGGAGGAATTATTTTTGATACAAGAACTCATCGAAGGGTTATTTCGCAGATTGAATCAATTGTACGAGTCAGGGGAATTCCTGATGTGTTATTGTTAGATGAATGGCATGGCATTCTTCGTCAAATAATCTCATCGTGTCGTGGGAAACAAATTTGGGAAACACTCACATGGTTGATTTGTTCAGCAAAACGAGTAATCGTACTTGACGCGGATGCCAACAATGATGATCTAGAATTATTCAAGAAATATTTTAATCGTTCAGACATGAAATTCATCATCAACGAGTATAAACCAGATTGTGGTAAGAGGTTTATTGTAGAACAGTCTCATCATGACAATTACATCAAATTGTTAGACGCGCTGCAACAAGGAAATCGTGCAGTAGTCTTCACACAGAACAAACGACACGGGAATTATTTTGTAGAAGCCCTTGCTAAATTGTTACAGCATTTAGGATACCGAGTGAAATACTATCACGCTGATACAGATCTGACTGAAAAATAAAGAGATTTTGCTGATCCAGTTAACGCGTTTGTGCACAGCGATGTAGTGATTTATAATTGCACCGTAGAAGCAGGAATATCAATCGTAGATGAACGATTTAAGTACATGACGGTGTTTTCTGAACAACTAGGATCGGTAGAAGCCACTAAACAAGCAATTCATCGTTTCAGAAACATTACTGAAATTCATTATTCGGCTACTAAACGAGTTTGCACTGAGTTACCACTCACACGTGATGACATTATTTCTGCCATTGAATCGCATGAAAGAGATTTATCCTCTACGGAATTGTTGTTCAGAACTCCCAATCTCAATGATGTGAATTCTAGTTACGGATACGCATTTATCAGTGCCATTATTGACGAAAATAATTCGAAGTGTTATTTTACGGGATGACTCGTTGAAACGATGAAAAGAACGGGATATGAAGTCACGTGGGAATTACCAGATGAATATTCGTTGTGGTGTGAAAAAAATAAAAAAGGGATCAACGAATTTCTACCGCGGCAATTAATAATAATCCCGTCGTAGATGATTTTTTGAAATCTTCTATCGGAGAAAGAATTGCTGCTGCAAGTGATAAAATCAGAGATGAAATCTCCAGTGATAAAATCAGAGATGAAATCTCTAGTAATGACTTTGTTGGTGACTTTGTCACTATCGATGAAATCACTAATGGCAAAGCCATCAACAATGGCAAAGCCATCGGTGAACAACAAAAATATCATCGATATGATCCTGAGAATCAACAACGATTAGAACCCTACGCGAAGAAATTGATGTATCTCAATCATGTATTTCAAACTGATGTGAGTAAATTGGATACAAACACGATTGAACACCTCGACAAAAACGTATCACGATTACAACGATACCAGCGAGTCCTTGTTGATAAACACAATCATGGAAACACGGTAACAACTACACCATGCCGATCTGATAAAATCAATCCACGGCAACAACTCGAAATTATAAGAAGTGTTCTTGGCGTATTAAAACTCCCTGATGTGGTTCCGGATGATTTATCGGTGAAGTGTGTTTCAGTGAACCGCACTGAATTAATTAAGAATATCAATGAGATGTTAAAAAACCCGGACCAGCTCGATAAGTATCAAGCGTTGTTAAAACACTTCAATGAAATATTTCCAAACGAAAGATTACAAACAACTACTATGACGCTGAAAAATATCATTGAGAAAATCAAATTGATTTATAAAGGGTTTGGTGGGAGATTACAATCTGATGATAAAATGCATCCCAATCGATCTAATCTCACATTGTACTATCCTGAATGGCCGAAATCTGACTTCATAGATGATCCTACATGGATTAATGAAACCGTTGATGATGTAGGGTTTGCTGGAAAAGATGTAACTGTAACGGATACACACACTACAATGTTGCGATTTCATGTATGGACCGTTAATGGATGGTTTTCTCGATATGATACATCAGATTGATCAAAAATAGAATGGCGAAACTATCAGTATTATTTATTTTATATACAATTATGATACTTTCGCCATCGATGAACGAAGCTGTCTCACAGTGAAATAACGCTTCTACGATTATTGTTAATGGCCGTGTTAAAAATCATCCGACAAATTAGGCACTTTTCCTCATCGTGTGACCCTCACGCGGTAGACTTCATCGATGCCTTATATTTCCTAGTATACAAATTAACCAATATGAATTTATCCCCGAAATCAAGAAACATTGATATATGATCATTTATTTTCACTGGAGATTTTTTAACGATTTTTAATATTTCCTTATCAAACTGATTGACGGTTTTTGACGATTCTACGATATTGATCCGGCGGTTAAATTCTTCTTGGAATTCTTCAACTATCTTTACTAATGAAAACACTGTGAGATTGGATGGAGTGTTGTCAATGATTGGGACTATTTCATCACCAGTGATTTCATCACTGCGAATTGTAAAAGTCATCATTAAATCCAGTGGAAGCAGGAAGTATTTATCACGTGATAAATCATCATGGATTAATTTATTTCGAAAGTAACCCGGGCGTATTATTTTCAACGCGGACATATCATCGATGGTACACATTATTGTGATATCATTTTAATAATTAATTAAATAACCGCTTTAATTATATGTCTCAGTTCGAGGCTGCACTTAATGATTATCGCAATCGCTATCCACAATTAACGGTTTATGATAAGATCACAGGCACCGGTCGAAGAATTATAACAGAAAAAGGTCCTGATGGTGTCACTCATAAATGTGCAATCCATAAGAATAGAAACTCTTCTTCGGGTAGGAATAACATCCATGAAGTGTATGTTGCTGATGGCTCTGCCATTAGTGACAGAGTCATTGATAAAGAAATGATCCTTCAATTGCAATCTCAAGTGACCAACCTAACCAATCAGAATAAATTGCTGCAATGAAAGGTATCAGCGTTACGACAACAACGACAACAACAACAACAACAACAATCAATCAATGATTCGTTAAATGATCTACAATACCAATTAGATACCACACAACAACACCGTAGCGATGCAGTTCGAGATCGTAGTAAAAATATTACTGAACTTAATGATGTACGACGTGAGTTAGAGTCCATTAGAATTAAATACGCAGAGCTCGCTAGTAAATACAATCAACATGAGGAATCACAACTAAAAAGGAGAGAAGACCGACGAAAAGGGAAAGAACACCAACGAAAACAAAAACAGCGTGAAGATAACACACGGATGTTATTCCTACCCGAAGAAGATCGTGAGTTAATAAAAGAAATCGATGAAGTACTTGATGACAAAAGTCATTGATCACAAAAGTCATTGATGACAAAGTCATTGATGATGACTAATCTCACTTGCGTTGTAAACTCAGTTTCGCTGATTGATTCAAATGTGAAACAAGTTCCGCATTCAATATTTTCGATTTTAATTTATGCTGTTTTGATGGATCAATAACAAAAGATAACAGTGTTTTTCCATCACGGCGGGGTGCCATCGTGCAGTAGTCTTTGAATGATCAAAAACTGCTTGTTGGTTTCGTTGATGATATTTTCTGGAGAGACGAAAACGCGCCTCTGAGTTTCTATTCTTATGGATTGCACATTTATGAATGACACCATCAGGACCTTTTTCTGTTATAATTCTTCGACCGGTGCCTATGATCTTATCATAAACCGTTAATTGTGGATAGCGATTGCGATAATCATTAAGTGCAGCCTCGAACTGAGACATATAATTAAAGCGGTTATTTAATTAATTATTAAAATGATATCACAATAATGTGTACCATCGATGATATGTCCGCGTTGAAAATAATACGCCCGGGTTACTTTTGAAATAAATTAATCCATGATGATTTATCACGTGATAAATACTTCCTGCTTCCACTGGATTTAATGATGACTTTTACAATTCGCAGTGATGAAATCACTGGTGATGAAATAGTCCCAATCATTGACAACACTCCATCCAATCTCACAGTGTTTTCATTAGTAAAGATAGTTGAAGAATTCCAAGAAGAATTTAACCGCCGGATCAATATCGTAGAATCGTCAAAAACCGTCAATCAGTTTGATAAGGAAATATTAAAAATCGTTAAAAAATCTCCAGTGAAAATAAATGATCATATATCAATGTTTCTTGATTTCGGGGATAAATTCATACTGGTTAATTTGTATACTAGGAAATATAAGGCATCGATGAAGTCTACCGCGTGAGGGTCACACGATGAGGAAAAGTGCCTAATTTGTCGGATGATTTTTAACACGGCCATTAACAATAACCGTAGAAGCGTTATTTCACTGTGAGACAGCTTCGTTCATCGATGGCGAAAGTATCATAATTGTATATAAAATAAATAATACTGATAGTTTCGCCATTCAATTTTTGATCAATCTGATATATCATATCGAGAAAACCATCCATTAACGGTCCATACATGAAATCGCAACATTGCAGTGTGTGTATCCGTTGCAGTTACATCTTTTCCAGCAAACTCTACATCATCAACGGTTTCATTAATCCATGTAGGATCATCTATGAAGTCAGATTTCGGCCATTCAGGATAGTACAATGTGAGATTAGATCGATTGGGATGCATTTTATCATCAGATTGTAATCTCCCACCAAACCCTTTATAAATCAATTTGATTTTCTCAATGATATTTTTCAGCGTCATAGTAGTTGTTTGTAATCTTTCGTTTGGAAATATTTCATTGAAGTGTTTTAACAACGCTTGATACTTATCGAGCTGGTCCGGGTTTTTTAACATCTCATTGATATTCTTGATTAATTCAGTGCGGTTCACTGAAACACACTTCACCGATAAATCATCCGGAACCACATCAGGGAGTTTTAATACGCCAAGAACACTTCTTATAATTTCGAGTTGTTGCCGTGGATTGATTTTATCAGATCGGCATGGTGTAGTTGTTACCGTGTTTCCATGATTGTGTTTATCAACAAGGACTCGCTGGTATCGTTGTAATCGTGATACGTTTTTGTCGAGGTGTTCAATCGTGTTTGTATCCAATTTACTCACATCAGTTTGAAATACATGATTGAGATACATCAATTTCTTCGCGTAGGGTTCTAATCTTTGTTGATTCTTAGGATCATATCGATGATATTTTTGTTGTTCACCGATGGCTTTGCCATTTTTGATGGCTTTGCCATTAGTGATTTCATCGATAGTGACAAAGTCACCAACAAAGTCATTACTAGAGATTTCATCTCTGATTTTATCACTGGAGATTTCATCTCTGATTTTATCACTTGCAGCAGCAATTCTTTCTCCGATAGAAGATTTCAAAAAATCATCTACGACGAGATTATTATTAATTGCCGCGGTAGAAATTCGTTGATCCCTTTTTTTATTTTTTTCACACCACAACGAATATTCATCTGGTAATTCCCACGTGACTTCATATCCCGTTCTTTTCATCGTTTCAACGAGTCGTCCCGTAAAATAACACTTCGAATTATTTTCGTCAATAATGGCACTGATAAATGCGTATCCGTAACTAGAATTCACATCATTGAGATTGGGAGTTCTGAACAACAATTCCGTAGAGGATAAATCTCTTTCATGCGATTCAATGGCAGAAATAATGTCATCACGTGTGAGTGGTAACTCAGTGCAAACTCGTTTAGTAGCCGAATAATGAATTTCAGTAATGTTTCTGAAACGATGAATTGCTTGTTTAGTGGCTTCTACCGATCCTAGTTGTTCAGAAAACACCGTCATGTACTTAAATCGTTCATCTACGATTGATATTCCTGCTTCTACGGTGCAATTATAAATCACTACATCGATGTGCTCAAACGCGTTAACTGGATCAGCAAAATCTCTTTCTTTTTCAGTCAGATCTGTATCAGCGTGATAGTATTTCACTCGGTATCCTAAATGCTGTAACAATTTAGCAAGGGCTTCTACAGAATAATTCCCGTGTCGTTTGTTCTGTGTGAAGACTACTGCACGATTTCCTTGTTGCAGCGCGTCTAACAATTTGATGTAATTGTCATGATGAGACTGTTCTACAATAAACCTCTTACCACAATCTGGTTTATACTCGTTGATGATGAATTTCATGTCTGAACGATTAAAATATTTCTTGAATAATTCTAGATCATCATTGTTGGCATCCGCGTCAAGTACGATTACTCGTTTTGCTGAACAAATCAACCATGTGAGTGTTTCCCAAATTTGTTTCCCACGACACGATGAGATTATTTGACGAAGAATGCCATGCCATTCATCTAACAATAACACATCAGGAATTCCCCTGACTCGTACAATTGATTCAATCTGCGAAATAACCCTTCGATGAGTTCTTGTATCAAAAATAATTCCTCCATGAATTGTTTCATATGATTCTAGATTATGGTCGATGGTGGTTTTTCTGGTGAACGTCTTTCTGTAACTCAAATACAACACAGATTGGTCCTCTCGTATTGATTTCCATGCCGATTTTGATTTCCCCATCCCACAAGCAGAACCATCCATATAGTCATCGTTGAGGATGATTTTACATCCCTGACCGTTTTCATGAATAGGTGGCTCACAGTAAGTGTAATCTGGAACCCTCGTGGGAAATTCACCACCATGATCTACTCGGTGATAGTTGTATGATTTCAGGTATTTTTCGTAGTTAGAAATGTTATTTTCATTTCTGTCATTGTTGGTGATTCTATCACTGGTGATTTTAGTTTTTGTGGTACGGAAACAACCGATCACAAATCGATCAGAGTAAACTACCACAAATGCATCGATGGCTTTTCCCTCAATGAATCCACCAATCTCGTTATATCCATGTCGTCGTTGACAAATATTACAAAATTATCCAGCAACCCTTCCCAGTGAAATCATATTGCCGGTTTGATTTGTAATTCCAATGATTTGATCTGGTTGTCCAGTTAACTCGATAGATATTTGATTGAAATCTTCGTTGGTCAAATCGTCATTAGTAACATCAACTAACGCAACTGAAAGTAGTGATGATGGTCTGCCAGTTGTTCGCAACTTATTTGACTGGCTACAGTCTGCGTTTGTTGAAGTGGAGTAAGACATTGACTCTATCAAATTTAGGTTTCTGTGAGATGACAACTTTAGTTATATGTTTTAAATAAAAACTTTTTAAAGAAAGAACTTTATGTTTAATTTTTTTCTTTGTTTTGAGCTACATTTCGTGACGAGATCAGTGAGTATTGTACTTTTAGAGCACCAGCTATAACACTGCTAGACCAAAGAGCAGTGCATATTACTAGATGCGGATGTCCGCAGCCGGGAAGGGGGTGGAGTTGAGCAACATCCGGACAAGGTGTGTGTGTGTAGGAAAACAGGTAATCTCTGCGGACGTCCTCTATGGACAACCCCTAAATGTGTTTGTCATGTTTGTGACTGAGCATGGGCATATTTAGGGGTTCTACAATAATGTAAGTAATTATGATGGACACAAAAACTAATTATTATGGCGCTTAACCATCATTTATGGCTATGGCTAGTAGTCTAGAAGTATGGATTTGGTATGTGACGTGTCGTGGAGATGATACATTTCTGATTAAACTTTCAAAAATATTTATAAATTCAAAACTTGAACACAAAAAAATATAAAACCGCAGGCTGTACAAAAAATGTTTAGCTTGGGGATTGTGACTAGCTGTATGCTGAACAATCCAATTAGGTAACGAATTAAACATGAGATTTTTTGTACAGTTTCTAGATGTTTGTCGACATTTTCGGCTTGAATATGGAGACAAAATTTCCACCTGAGAGAGAGAGAGAGAGGGAGGGAGAGAGGGATCGGTTCTTTTATTTTGCATGATAGTTCTATACTTTAATGTATCATATCATTTCAACTTCATGTAAGTAACATTTTTGTATTATTTGGTGTTATATCGGATATGTGAAAAAGACGTGTATTCGTATTATTATATAATGTAATGTAGGTATAATAGTTAAAATAAAAAAATACTTTCTAGGCAGTTATGACACTAAAATTGCGTTAAACAGTCGGTTGAAATGGCACCTGCTATCGCGGACGGATAGGTGTGTTCCGTTATGAATTTTTCCGACACAGGGATTCAAACTTAGTTATTTTATCAATATGCTACGACCTTCATTGAAAAACAGGAACAAAAATGACCAGACCTTCTTTTTAATACGAAATATATAGAAATGGATGGGAAAGAAAGAAAAAAAAATAAACAACTGACATTTACAACCGACTGCAATGTGGTTAACATTTTAGCAAGTCCGATAATCACCCGATCCCCCTAATCTGTTGACACTGATGGACAATATGTGGGTCTGATTTCATTTTGTCGTTAAAATGTGCAGATCTGCATACACTTTAGACACATCGGTAATTGGTAACAACCATATTCTATATCTAGTGCAAAATTCAAAATGGCCACAGGATAAAGGATTGTGCTATTTATTGCACGTGAATTTACATGTCACCAAACATAAGATTGGCTCCGAAAATATAATTTCACCAAAAGATATCTTCAGCCGACGGTAGCTCCACAGCCATGAGAAACGTCAATAAGTGTAGTATGCAGGTTTTAATGAATAGGCGATAGCAGCCTTTAAACCACCAATCATTATCATCAAGGTGAGAAGCTGATTTATCGGCGTACATTTTAGCGTGACACTTATTAAGGTATTACATATATAAAAACTAACCAATTCAATCATCTTTCATTTCATTCTACACTATAAATTAGTAATTTATTACATTATATTGTGTTCTAAGATGATTTGCTTCAAGACCCCAGTTTCATGTGAGTGTTTTCGGTCCCGATTTCGGGTGCGAGTATATCACGTGACGAGTGACTTCCGGACCCCAATTTCCATGACTACTGTTAAAATTGTCCAGAGCTATTATTTTATCAAATGTAAATACTATCTTTAAATTTAAGTGTGTGTTTAATTTCAGTAGTCCATGTTTTTGTTATATTTGACGGCTTTTAGTAGATACGTCAAATAGAAACATGGGACCCCAGTTTCAGAGATAAATGTTAAAGACCCCACTTTGACCTTAAAACACGTATATGTGTGTGTGTTTGTGAGTTTGTGTGACTATGACTTTAACGTTGCTTTAACAATTTGTCAGTCATATCGCTACGATGTCTGCAGTGAGCCAGATTATAATGTCTAACACTGGGGCATCAAACCGCAGACATGCATCATGACGTCCTATATTTAATGAGCCTGTGGAAGAAATAGTAGTCATGATGGAAAGACAGTCTGACAAAAAATATTATTGGTAACATAGATAAACATTAAATGATGAGTTAAGTGTTTTAACCCCAATACAATTTGAAGGCATATAGAAAACCTCACAAAACAATTTTATGGAATGGTAAATGGTAGTAACCTTACATTCTGTCTTGAATATAGCGATGCCTGTAAATATAAATTCAACAATCACGATAGTGAGATGCGCCAAAAACACCACCAAATATGTTGAGACATAATTGTATATCGTACCAACGGCTGACAAACATTTGATACATTGGTATGAAAGGAAACCAATAAAGAGTATGTTTCATAAGAATTATGTAAACTGTTCTGAAATCATAACAACCATACCCAACATTTCAACAATTATATATACTATTAAGACACCGTGAATTTCAAGCAGAACCCATATAATTAAAATATATCGTATTGCAGGACAAATTCAAATGATTAAGCAAATAAGCAACTATTTACTAATTAATATCAGATATACATGAGAAAGTACTCATTACGTGTTAAGTCAATTATGAAGCTAGTTAATTATCCTAAATCGTTTAACAAATACATATTATAAAATAGTTGAAGCGAATCCGATTATTAGAAAGATTGTCATAATTATATTGAAAATTCATAATGAAATTATGTTTTCGTGTAATGTTTAAAGCAAGAATATAATAGTAGACAATTAAAACTAAGAATAATTAGAGTTGGTTAACAGGGAAAGTTTTGTATCGCGATATTTCTACACAAACCACGATAAATAGCATGAAATATGATATATATATATATATATATATATATATATATATATATATATATATATATATATATATATATATATATATATATATATTCACAATGATGAATGAGAAAAGTTTAATGTACCAAAATATAGGAGGCACATCATCCCTGAAAACCCGGAAGACATAGGGTCAATACTTTATAGTCAATGAATCGATTAAGAGCTTGCAAAGATCTTTATGTTACATTGAAAACAAATTCGGATTTAGTTTGGTTGGCTTGCAGCTGACACCCATTGAAAAATATTGTGCTAATATTAGAAAGCTTGTTACTCAACAAAGATTCGTTGCACAGTTGACTTCGTCTAAATTATTGATACATTTAGCACGGCTGCATTGAATATAATATCAGTGCTCGGCCAGAATATTCAGCATATGCGTTAGGTAAACATAATAAAATAAAGTTGAGAATACAACTATAATTTAAAACACGGTCATCGTTTCAACGTATATGTGTACATTGTCACTGAACTCCTTTTGGTCATACACTTGCTACCTCTTTGTTGTGTATTTGAGAAAATCATAAATATTATACATTCCCCGATTAAACTTATATTTGTTCTCTCACTATTACATAATTTCTCAAGTGCACTAAATATTTACTCCAATGTTTTCTGTTTACTGATCATTTCTGATCAATATCCAGACCATGCAGTATCATCACCTTCCATATATACCTGCTAAGTATATCAATATCTTAGACGTAGTGAACGTTAATTGAATAACCCTTCTTGATGAACAAGCGTTCTAATTTTAGCACGATGCTTTTAACAGTGTCTTTTGGGAACTATCCAAATTACTCCCAATTTACTTTCAATATTACACAACAGTTTATTTAACGATTAACCTAAGGATACCAAATCCGTTCAGCATAAAGTACTGACCCTACGGTTTTCGGGTTTCCAGGAGGATGTCTATGCAATATTGAAGGAGATGTCAGTCCTCGGTCAGGATATTTATCAGAGATGGCCAGTAAAATGAAAACACAGTTACACAGCAATCGATAAAATGCTTAGTGTGTTTAAAAAGTTCAGTAGGTCAACAATGACGACAGTGAGGTGCGCCAAAACACCACCAAATACATTGATACATAATTGTATATAGCACCAATTGCTGACGAACATTTGATAATTTGGTCTGAATTGCAAACTTTAAAGAATATGTTTAATAAGAACTATGTATTCTTGTCTATAATTAAAACAACCAAACCTAACATTGCAACAACTATATATACGATTAGGACACCGTCATGTTTAAACAGGACACATATAATTAAGACATATCTTATGCGATGACAAATTCAAGTAATTAAGTAAACAAGCACCATTTACTAATTAAAATAAGATTCGCATTTAACGGTAACAATTACCTGTTAAGTGAATTATCTAGCTTGTTCTTTATCTCTAATCGTGGTACAAGTACATATTGAAAATAAAAAGAATGAATATTACGATTATTAGAAAGATTAACATAATTGGATTGTCAATTGTTTATGAAATTACGTTCTCGGGTAATTTTAAAAGCGAGAATGCAATAACAACAATTTAAATTAATACTAATTATAGTTGGGTAACAGAGAAAACTTTGAATCGCAATATTACACTAAGCGCGATAATCAACGTGATGTATGATATACTGAAATTGTGATTCTCTGGTAACGAGACAAGGCAATGTTTGAAACAGTGTTAGGTATATGAACAACGGGAAAACTTGATCTGATAGATTTTTATAACACCATTCCTGCCCAACGTTTCTTAATCTCCCAAGTCCATTAAATATTTTCTAGATTGTTGAGTAACTTTGTTTATTGTTTACTAACCCTTTCTGAGAAATATTCAGGACCCAGCAGTATCATTACACTTCTATGTAGTCCTGCTAAATATATACTATATTGTAGACGTAGTCAACATTGTTGGTCTAACAGTTCTTGAGAAAGAAGTGCTCCAGTTGTAACACGATGGTTTTAACAGTTTGTCAGCTGCAAGGAAGCCAAATTACTACCAAAGTAATTTCAAAGTTAAATAACAGTTTATTTAACTATTAACCTAAGCATACCAAATCCCTTCATTATAAAGAACTGACCCTTTGGCTTGCATGTTTCCCGGTTAAATGTGTCTGCAGTATTGAAAGAGATGTCAGTGCATGGTCAAGATGTTGATCAGAGAGGGCAGTAAAGTGAAAGCAGTTACACAACAATCGCTAAAATACTTAGTGGACTTAAAGAATTAAGTAAGTTTGTTAATACAAAGTTAAGACAAGGCTAACCGGGAAGATATATAATAACACGCTTTCCTATAACATAAGGCAACGATGTTACATTTCTATGAAAAATTAGTGTTTAATGATAACATACACTTTGACGTTGACAACAAGACTATATTAAATGGTCATATTTTTTCAGTAATGTAGCTAGGAAGGCATATACACTCTAAAATATGTGATAACGGACATGGCCTATAAACTGCGTAGAGATGTTGTGTTACCCATGCTCAAATGCAATTTATGTTTGGTCCTAATTCAATTATGTGTGGATGGTCTGACCTGCGCATAATTTTCATTCTTATGTTTATCCTGATTTATCCTGTTCTTGCAAATGATATTTGTAATTATTGTCTCTCTTTTCCAATGACGTATATTTAATTGTAATTCTTCTCCATCCAATAGTCCCATGTAGAGTGTACCAGCATTGTATTCGGTTCATCTATTATTTCGGACAAAGATTTTCTTGAAAAGAATCATAATTGAAAGAGATTTTATGTTTCAGTTGAGACTGGCTAATCAATAATTTATTTGAACATGAAGTTTTTGTAAGGGCATAGGCATAGTATTGTAATGATTAAATTGCCTTTACTTTTGAGGTTTCTACTTTTCGTAAACTAAACCTTTGGGACAAATAAGCTTTCGTATATCATAAGCTTTCGCTGTCTAAGAATATATTAAAGTTCCACATCTAAGTTTTTCATACCATTGGCACTGAACATTCTGTATTGTATTAATAGTCTATTTTAACTGGTCGCCACAGTGCATGGCAAAAACATGCTTTATTAGACCAGATTTATATAAAAATTGTATAAGAATGTTTTCATTGTATTTTCAGTAAATTTTAAATTATTTTTTTTTAGGTCAATTAGTTGATTTTATAAACGTTTTGAATTGGACCATGTTCCCTGCTGTGATTAGAGCAGAAGCGAAAAGGCTCTGTATTATTGTATTCAGTATTTGGTTTGGGTAGAATTATTTGTTGAAATATTTAGTAAGTGGAACTACATTGTGCTCAGTATAGTCGTGGCAATTGTGACACTGTTGTTTATTTATGTCTGGAATGTCTACATTGTATCATAAGTAATATGATTTGTAAATGTAATTAGCACCAACCCAACACAGGTTAAATGGATTATTGTTAATTACACAGGTATTTTCCTTGAAATAAGTTACAATACATCTTACTGAAGTTAGGAGTTAAGACTACTAAATCTGTATTCTGTCTAAATAATTCAAGAACAAGAGTTGCTTTCTCGCATCCTCATCCTAGATAAACAGTCTTATGTATGGGTGCTGTCTCGGAAACGGATGGTGCCCTCAATAAATGTCGAGGTAATAATTATGATCGATTATTTTCGATTTCATCTGCGGATTCAGCATAATTATATAACACATCTTCTTTTATTCTCTATGATCCGCAGGGTGCATCAGCGTTTGTAAATTGAGTCAATCTTTCTGAAACTCTACCTGCGATGTTAGAGAATCTATCATATATAACACATTTTTAGAACCATAAGCTAGCATAGATGATCTTAGATGTGTATATTGCGAAGATACGTCATCGATATACCCAACGATTGTACCCAATCTTGTTCCGTTAGACAAATAAACTTGTCCGCGACTTACACATATATATTTCTGTTTTGCATCTGCGATTATAGCATCATATTGAGCATCATCAATAACTAATCATGCATACTGTCGCTTTTATGATCATTTGCTCCAACTTGAGTAGATTTAAAGATTATTCGTCTACCGGGATCTTGATAATTTCATTGGTTTTAGATTATCAACTCTGGGTTTTTCATTTATCTGATAAATCTCATACAAAATCGCTTTAGCAGGATACGTTCTTTCATAATACGGTTTGTCAATGCCAGTCAACATTCCTGGTTTGGGTTTTATATTCAGTATGACAGGTTTTATCGTTATCTAGAACAGGATCATACTTGTCACGAATAATCCAATTATATTTTTCTGCATGTACAATAAGTTTTACTCTTTAAAAATATATCCGATTATCGATATAACTAATGATATTTACCTCTATTGTGTCGTTCATCGTAGCGACGACATCTGTGGGTATGATTTTGAATGTTGACCATACGTGAAATGCGCCATCCTTGGTAAATTCCTTCTTGGCATCCTGAATTTAATTAATTACGTTATTATTCTTACGATTAGCACCAGATGTTATTGTTTAGTCAGGAGATATTATATTGAGTTTTAATTTATATTCAGAAGGCTTGATGTTTGATAATCTGTGAAACTCTTCCATATTATTGTTTAAACAAGTACTTCAATAAAACAAATAGTGTGTATATAATAACTCAAAGGAATAATCAGTGTAGTGTTTGATGATAGGATCTTCAGCATCTTGTAATAAATCATGTATACATGAATTCGGATGACATCATTTGGAAGGTGTACGGCTGTGTAGTTTATTACCTGAACCGTGATTACAATGTGGTGTTGAAGTTAGAGGACAACACAATTGGGTTTGGAATGTGGAGGTAAAAGATAAATAGAGATCAAACGGCATTACGAAATAAGAATTATTGGCAGTGACAAAACTATGCAAAATTAAAAGATAATTTGTTTAGTTGTCTAGATTCTCAAGTAAGAATTTAGACAAATAATGATTTAAACATATTTTATTATGATACAAATGATCCAGGAATACGTAAAACATCCCACGATCAAAACTTATAAAGCATTTGGTGATGGCGCAATCATAAACTGTTGGTTGAAAAGGCTAGATGGGTTTTTCAATAATCGCATTTGTCTAATGTTTACTGGAAGAAACCTTATTTATGTCACCAAATCGTTTTGAATATATATGCTGATAACCATATAGAACGAAATCCCCACTCCCTAAACAAATCAATTAAAACAACTATATGCACTTAAATCATCATTATCTATGGGAGATAACTCTATTAGAAAACAGAATCTTGTAAGGGTAATAATCGTGTACATATATAGAGTTATCGAATTATGTCAAGTAGGGTAAAATCTATTTAATTAATGAAAAAGTATTCAGATTGTGTTTTACAGACACATTATTCTGCAACAGTTAGGTGTCTCGCTTCATTTTTTCTTCTGCAATAGTAAGTAAGTAAATGAAAATAATCGAATCACAAACCTTTCTTCATGATTTCCATATATTTTACTTTTGTGGCTTTTGAATAAAAAGACTGAATAGAGAGACTAGCGAATTATTTCTACATATTGACAGAACGTAGATAATTACTGTCAGGTCTTTTTCTTTAGTAAGTCACCGTAGTTACCTCCCTAGTTATTGTTAATGATCTTAACGTATTTGTGTTCGTCAGTAAATGTAGTCGAATCTACACACACACACACACACACACACACAAACACACACACACATATATATATTAATTTTAGCATGATGTCAAAATTAAAAACAATAAAATCTTTTGCTCCCTCGTTTTTTTCACTACATATCTTTAAAGCGAGACAGAGATATATTATATTAAAATTTTGCTGGTCATGTTTAAACAATGTCACATACAAATAATAAGTAAGAATAAGAATTATTCGGAATTATGGTACCGGTATGTAAATAATAATTTCTTTGTAGATGGACACATTGCAAGTTCTGCTTTTAACATACATGAATGTATTCTATTGCAATTTGTAGTGAATACGTGTTTAGTTTGCTACTAAGTAAGTACATAAATTGTAATTATAATCCACCAATCAAGGTGCGCGGAGTTATTATGACTGAACCGATGTTTACTGTCATGACAATCCGGATTTAAGTATAAAACTAGTTACACTTTTATTATTATTATTATTATTATTATTATTATTATTATTATCATTATTATTATTAAATTTTTCCACCTATTGAAACATGATTACTATTGATTAGAGACCCTCAGACTCATTCTCTGAAATATTTAATTGTTGGTGCTGAAAATAACTGCATTATACCATTGGATGTATCGAGGTGTTCAAAACTTGCGCTGTACGAATTTGTCACTTATAACCATTTGTAATAATTGACAGTGTAACATAATCAGTTTTGACACGAATACGATATATTTAAAATAATAAAACTAATTTATTACAACTGAAACAAAATATTGTTCAAGGCAAACTTCCATTACTAGTTGTAATACAGTGATATTTACAAACCAACATAAAATAAATTTAAACAGGTTATACATAAATTGATACTAACATCACGTCTTCATTTTTATAATAAAGAAACATTATAAAAAAAACATTGTTGAGGAAAACAGTTTTGTCACAAGTTAAATTTTAATACTACCAATATATGTATGCCCCATTAATCATACGTTTGACATGTGACACTTATACCAATATGGTGACGAAATGGACACTTGCGAAATATAAACGGGACATATCTAGCATTTAGGCAATGATGAAATTTTGTGTTACTTATTAATGAATATTCAGGTTTTAAGTGTTGGTATTACTTTGTAAGAATGTAAGTAAGCATAATATCCCGCAGAGAGTGTGTGTTTACTTGACTAGTTCATCCCAACCATTTTGTTACGGGTTGTTGAGTGTGTTCATGTTTACCTTACCTCTCTGATATATATCGTAACCGGGTTGAATGTCAAGAAAAAGAGTTAGTTTCCTACTATAGCAGTATATAATATATTGGCTTTGGTTGTCATCAATCCCTCTAAGATCAGCACAAGGTCCTTAACTGGTTACCAGATAAACTAGTAGGCGTACTTGTTTGTCCCACGTTAGGTACTATATTTAATTTGCAACTTATTCAAAAATGAACACAAATTTAGCAAATATTATATGAATGGTTCAACCTTCCGGACATGAACGTGTAAGAACTTACCAAACGTTATAACCTTTGGCTTTATCTTTATGTAGGTGACCTCGGTTTGCTACTCAGTGGATGATTTGACGCTGATGTAATGCATATTCCTCGATATCTATATAATTTAAATCAACACATTTAGTTAATTATCCTAGATGAAAACTTTAAACTTTTTAATTGAACTCTGTTGAACGTATCAGTCTACATCAGGTTTTACACACACATATGACTATCAGATTATTATATTTCTTTGATAGTGATTGGAAAATGCTTATCATGTTAAAGGAAGTCGAAATTCATTTATTTGTTCTATTTTGTCACGTTTCCATAATTAAAATGGTGTTTCCGTGCGATTAATTGATAAAGTATTACCTAATTCTAGTCAATCAGTGTATAAATTTAAATTTAAGACTCAGTCGCGTTGTATAACTAAAATCTCCAGTTGTCCCACGATGCATTCTGCATTAAACTATAATTGATAATTTAAACATGTTTATCCAGCTGTAAGTTCAGAAACAGCTTTTTTTCAAAAGTATCCGTGTTACCCACCTGTAATATATCGTTTTATAAAATAATCACTTTTAACATATCCCGAATTCTTTATATTTTTAAGACTAATAATTCATTAACGCTGCTCAAGTCGTTATATTTAACCTTCAATATGAGTTTTTCTCTTATTCTAGTCACGTGTATGTGTAACATCAGTCAGGATAACATATTACTAGCCACGTAAACCGTCTTAAAGAAGGGCACATCATGATATCCATATTGGTAAATTCTTCTTGATTTGCTTGTTTTGCATATGTATATATATATGCTGTAGTTAAAGAATTTTTCTGAAAATCCTCAGTTAATTTACTACCAATCTAATTATATTCACGTCCTCTTATCATTTTAAAGACACAGTAAGTATATTTTTAACTTTTTTATGCAGCACACTTGAATAAATCACAAACTAATTTTGGATATGTCAGCGTGCTAAGTATTTAATCTTTTATTATTTACATGTGCATGTAGTAGTAAATATCTTATCGGGTATATTCCCTTTGAATGCATTCAGCTGTTGGTAATATAGCATCTGGGTCGATCATAATGCTTGTTGATGCGTCTTTGTTTTTCCATTTCAGAATATCATAATTTTGACGTACTATGAAACAGCTGCAGTGAACGTTTGTTTGCTACATTCACTCTGTGAAGAGGCCAATCATATATGAATACAAGAGTACCCTTCTCATTAGCAGCAATCGTTATTAATAAAACAAGTACAAGTGTTGTCAATATCTAAAGGTATGATATAGTGGAACGTTCTTTAACATGAACGTCTTAATTCATTTATGCACAATACTAATATTTAGTATACCTCAAGTTCTTACAACTACATTACATTGTTATGTTTACAATTATGTTGCCTTCCACTTAAACACATATACATAGAAACCCTTCCAAAAATTCTTATTTATTGTACATTATGCCGTTATATCATTCTGACCATGATTAAAAAAATTGCTGGCAAGTAATGTAACGATTACTAGCGAATTCATTTATTCACACTTTCAATTGACTTAGTCTGATCTATATGGATGGATCGATCTCCTGTTTATAACGTATCCTGTTTATAATTAATACTTTTTTATTATATATAAAACTAACTAAAGGTCATGGGAACATTATTATCTTTCATCTCTTTATATTACGTAAATGCAATTGATTATATTGTTTAGAAATTCCCTAGATATAGTATTTTCATAAGATGGAAAGGCGAGTTCGTGTACAATACCTAAAAAAATATTAAAAACGAATAAAAGTATAGACCATACATCGTAATACCATACATCGTTGCTTAAATAAATACTGATGTGTTCACTGATGTGCTCTTTTTGTACCACCTTCAAATGTGTTCACTAATCATTAACAAAAAGGATAAGGCTGATATTTGGCATGTTTGTATTAACAGTGAAAATGTATGTCACTACTTTTTTCTCAAATAAAAAACGCCTGATTGAAGCTGATCACTTAACTTGAATTAATTCAATAAAGGTATACAAAGTATGGCTTAGCATTTGTTGAACTTGACTGAAAGTCATCATAAGCATCACTGTATAAATGGTAGAAAAGCCCCATATTATCGATATACCGGTTACTACTTTATTTTCTTCCAGTGATACCTATAATGTTTATTCTTCTCTATAATTTCCGTGAAGGAAAAAATCTTTGCAAATTTTATAATAAACTTTTGTCACGATTTAGCTAACAAAGTTATTATGTTTTCGTGACAGTAATAAAGCAAATTAAAAAAATATTCGTTTTGTCCAAAAACAGTTGAATTTGTCATAAATTGAATTTGAATAATACACATTTATGTATGCTCCGTTATTCATCTTTTTGACAAGTGGAGGAAAACACATAATGGAGGAAAACACATTCTGTGTAGTGATACTCCAAATAGGATCAGTAGCTCTTTTTGTACCACCTTCAAGTTCTTATGGTTCATATAAATATCTCACGGTGACATTGCCGAGTATTCGCTGTTTTGAAAAATCAATTTCTGGTTTTTGTAAGCGTATATACTTCTTTTTGATCGCGTTAAGATTCATATTAATTGTTTGAGTAATTTCATTATTTATCGCGGTAATTACACCTAGTAATCTCTTGACATATTCACGAGATCGTGTATCCTGGATAAATTCCTTCACGTAATCGTTCAACAATTGCCTGATCTCTATGTAGTGCAGTATGTCCTCCTCTGATAGACATTATAATGCTTCATTATTGATAACACTACACCATGAAATTCCTTGCCAGGATCAACCTAAAGCAGATTTGGTCACTGCAGAGTACCTCGTTGATAAATTCTTTCAAACGCAGAAACTACTTCAGTTGATGACTTTGTCTTTAATGGTTCAGGTACTTTATATCTATTCACAATATAAACTACGGTTGGCGCATAATTGTATGTTTGTTTATTAACATTATTATGCGGCAGAAATAATATATCAGCCTGATGAACTTCATTAGGGACGCTGACATCAATACGTGCAAAGTTAATTTGTTTAGGCGGTGGTAGATAAATCTGCCATATCGCCTGTTTGGATAATAACCATTAATTTAATTTTCATCGCCGATTTTATCAACCACGAAGCTAATGTTTCTTTGAAGGATTGATCAGTGATAGAATTTAAGGCATGAATTAATTCCACATCTGCGATATGTCTGTGTTGCAGATTGCTGCTTTTATAAGCAACATCGTGAGCATGACACGCCTTATCAATATCGTTTATTGGATATACGCCGGGACGAGGTTGGTTTTAGCCATCAAGTCTGATGTCAAGTCTGGTTTCAAGGCCACCATAACTATACTCATTTTCATGTCCCTAGATCAAGATATCGTTTTCGAACTTGATAAAATATTCGGTTGAAACCTAAACAGACTAAGAGTTTTGGTCTCCGTATAATCTTTAAAAACTCGCCAGTTCACCTTTTTTTGTCTGAATTAGTATGGGTTTGTAATAAATAGTTTCGGTCTCCGTAGATGTTTTAGTTTTGTTTGAAAACTTGGTGTGTTCACCCTTCGTGCTGCTACTACCAAAATGTATTGGGTTATCGAAAATGCAGCTCGTCATATAATGTTTACTATGTTAGCAATAATATTCGTTGTCAGATAATCATTCTACCATAACTACTATATCATCAAAAGTTGTTTCCTATTACGTGTTGTTTCATTCAGGAATTTTCTAATGTTTAAGCTACACACATTCAAGCTACACACATTTTTATACAAATAATGGAGTATTGTTTCCTTCAGAGCTGTAGCTTATGTTTAGTTCTCAATGTTCAATATCATTGAAATTTCTAAATAATAATATCAATAATAATAATAACGATGAATGTCAATAATAAAAGTTATAGAGTGTGTAAGTATATATATATATATAATATATAATATAATATAATATAATATAATATAATATAATATAATATAATATAATATAATATAATATAATATAATATAATATAATATAATATAATATAATATAATATAATATAATATAATATAATTTAAATAAAAATGACTGGCACATCCATTCCTAACAACCGAAACCAATACGGTCAATGCTGTATAGTGAATGGATTTGGTATACTGAGGTCATTAGTTGTATATGTTGTTATTTACAATTTTAACTAAATTCCTATTAGTTTGGTTAGCTTGTAACTGATACTCTGTGAACATATCGTGATAGAATTGGAGAGTTGTTTAATCAGGTATATATTTTACAGTTGATTACCTCTACACTATTGATATATTAGGCACAGCTACCTTGACCGTGATGTCAGTGCTCGGTCAGGAAATTTATAAAAGAGGTCACAAAATGTTCAACTTAAAACAATATGGTAACCATATCCAACCCTAGCACCCGGACGTCAAAATATCAATGGCGTATATCCTATGAATTTGGTAATATGAGGTCAATAGTTGAACAAGTTGTTATATAAAATTAAAACTAAATTAGGATTAGCTTCTTTGGCCTGCAGCTGACATTCTATGAATGACGTCATGATAAAATTAGAGAGTATTTCTTAAGGAATTAATGGCAAGACTGACTACCTCTACAATATTGATATATTAAGCTCGTCTGCCTTGATGATTATGTCAGTGGTCGGTCAAGATATTTATCAGAGAGGGTCAGTAAACAAAAATCAGTTACGGAACAATCGAGAAAATATTTAGTATTCTTCATAACTATGTAAAGTTGAGAATACAACTAAAGTTTAAGTTTATTCTTGAAATATATCAGAACATCATGAATTCAATCTGGCATATTACTCGGATATGTCTATGTGAATTAAATCAGGCATATAATACAAATATTCATGTGTGAATTCAATCAGGCATATTACTCGGATATTTAGGTGTGAATTCAATCAGGTATTTAACAAAGGCCAAGGGAGTAAATCCTAAAAGAAAATCAGGAGTGGAGACCTTAAGGCAGTTGGACGATGTAATACATCCCCTTCTGGCAACTCCTTGGTCTGGAGAAGGATGGGCTCCGCCAGACGACTTTTGCTCAAGACATACTGATAATGCTGGACAAATATGAAGTTATCATACCGGATCGGTCGTCACCTGGGTCAACAAGGACCGCGCCTGCCGTTTTCCACCAGGACGGAGGTGACAAGTGTGCTACTGGTACTTTGCATAAAATCAGAGCGAGAGACAACGTTGCCATCGCCACCTGGAACATTAGAACTCTGGCGCAAACTGGAAGACTCCAAGAGTTGACACATGAGATGGAAAACTACACATAGCACATACTGGGACTCTGTGAAGTAAGATGGAAAGCCCTAGGAGAACACCAAACTGAAGATGGGCATATATTATACGATAGTGGAGAAATGGACAAGTCCATAAATGGAGTAGGTTTCCTTTTAAACAACGCAATCAAGGGATCTGTTCTTGAATTTCACCCCATATCTAGCAGAATCATCTCTATTCGTCTGAAAGCATCCCCCTTTAACATCACAATTATCCAAGTCTATGCTCCAACTACTGATCATGATGATGAAGAAATAAAGGAGTTCTGCAACAAATTTCAAGGTATAATAAACATGGTAAGTAAAAAAGACATCCTTATTATCCAAGGAGACTGGAATGCCAAAGTTAGCAAAGATGCTCTAAAAGACTGGGATGATCATTGTAGACCTTCTCGCAATGAGCTTACCAATGAAAGAGGGAGAAGGCTGCTCGAGGTCGCAACCTACAACAACTTGGTACTAGCCAACACCCTGGGTGAACATAAAGCTGGACGTGGCATGCACCAAATGGAACCCATCATAACCAGATCGACTAATTACTAGTTCAAAATCGCTACCGATCTGGCATCAACAGAGAAAAACCAAGAACATTTCCAGGTGCTGATGTTGGGAGTGATCACGACCTCGTCATTATGAACTTCCGAGTGAGGTTGAAGAAAATTAACAAGCCAAAGAGAATCAATCAGGCTCAAATTCAACCTTCAATAACTGAAGGACCCTAACATCTGTAAGTCATTCCAAGCCACAATTGGAGGAAAATTTGCTCCACTCTTTTGATGGATGTTGATGTTAAAGTGATGACAGACACTTTCAACACAGTCATGACAACAGTTGCCAAGAACATCATTGGCCACCATCGCCAAAGAAAAAACCCCTTAGTTACACAAGAGATTTTGAATCTGTATGCGACCTAAAAAACACCAGACACAGAAAAGCGGCAGTGGAATAACGAGAAATAAACAATAATGCCAGAACAAAATTGAAGAAAGTAAAAGAAGATTAGATTGGACAACAGTGCACAGAAACAGATAGCAGTCTGATAAAGAATAACAGCAAAAAGGGATTCCAAATTGTGAAAGACCTCGCCAGAAAGAAGCAACCAAGAGTCAGTACCATTCAAGGTGAAAATGGAAAATGCCTCATAGAAGCAAGTGACATTGCAGAAAGATGGACTGAGTACTGTAAAGAACTCCACAACCATCCGTCCTTAGGAGACCCAGAGGTGCTTGAAGTTTCGAATTCCACAACTAATGATGATTTTCCCATTCTCAAAGAAGAGGTGGAGTCAGCAATAAGAGCACTGAAGAATGGAAAGGCAACTGGAGTAGACTACATCCCAGTTAAACTTATCAAGATTGGCAGGGAATCAGTGATAGAACTACTAACAAAAATCTGCAACACGATCTGGCAGACAGGCGAATGGCCAACACAGTGGACCCAGTCACTAATTATAACACTCCCAAAAAAGGCCATCTTGTGTTGTGCCAAAATTACAGAACTATCAGTTTGATCAGCCATGCTATTAAGGTGATGCTGAAGATCATCTTGAACAGACTGAAGCCACAAGCAGAAGAAATAATCGCTGAAGAACAGGCAGGGTTCCGTAGTGGAAGAAGCACAACAGAACAAATTTTCAATCTGTGCGAAAAGTACTCACAACATCAACAAGACATCTATCATGTGTTCATAGATTTCAAAAAGGCTTTTCATAGAGTGTGGCATGAGGCATTGTGGGCAAAATTGAAGAAGTACAACATGTGCCAAAAGTTGACTAATAGCATCAAGCAGCTGTACGCCAAGGCTACCAGTGCCTTAATTGCTCAAGGTTATGTGGGAGATTGGTTCAAGACTACAATTGGAGTACGGCAAGGCTGTTTCCTGTCACCCACGCGTTTCAACATCTACTTAGAGCGCATCATGAGCGAAGCCCTGGAAAATAACTGTGGGATGGTCAGCATTGGAGGGCGTAACATCACCAACCTCCGCTTTGCAGACGACATTGATGGGCTGGCAGGCAGTGAAGATGAGCTTGCCACCTTAGTGAAGAACCTGGATAAAACATCTTGCAGATTTGACATGGAGATAAGTGCCGAGAATAAAATGCTGATGACAAACAGTGGCAAACAAATCTAAACTAAGATTAAAGTCAGAAGACGGGAACTGGAAACAGTGGGCAAATTCAAATATCTTGGTTCCATAATCACGGAATAGGGATCGAGAGCAGAAATTATGTCACGAGCAGCACAAACAACGGCAGCTATGTCAAAGCTAAGACCCATCTGGAGAGACAAGAACATCTGTCTGAAAACTAAAATCAGATCATTGAGAGCACTAATCATCTCAATCTTTCTGAATTCATGTGAGGCCTGGACCCTAACAAGATAATTACAACGACGACTTCAGGCGCTTGAAATGAGATGCTACAGAACCATCCTTGGCATCTCTTACATGAACCACATCACAAATGAAGAAGTGCGCAACACCATCAGGCACAAAGTAGGCCATTATGAAGACCTCTTCACCATTGTCAAAAAGAGAAAGCTGAAATGGTATGGCCATGTCACTAGAGCCAACAGTTTATCGACAACAGTACTGCAGAGTAGTGTCCAAGGTGGTTGAAGGAGAGGTAGACAGAGAAAAAGGTGGAGTGACAACATAACATAATGGACCAGAAAAATGTTTGCAGAGACACAGGCATTGGCAAATGATCGAGTCAAGTGGAGGGAACTGGTCAGATGTTCAGCAGCGCAGTGCCTCAACGACCACACTAGGCCAAGAGACTGATGATGATGATGATGGTGATGATGATAATGATGATGATGATGATGATGATGATGACGATAACAAATTCACATAACAACTTTATTCAGGTAATATAAATACGTAAAAGGCAATGCAATGTACAGGGACCTGTATATACTTTTATATAATGTAATGTGTATGTATCCAGGAAAAGTATGAATCATTTTTTCAATTCACTTGGGATTGTTACATTATTGCCTTGATAGCATCTCTGGAAACTACGCTTCAGATTGTACACAAAGACACTTTATTAAATACGCTATATTATAGCAAGAGTGTCTGTTAATTTAACACTAGGGGAAATTGATAATTAAATGTATTGTAATATATCTTCAATAGAACGATCTGCAATAACTAAATTTTTCTAGAATACGATGAATGGAAGTTATAATTTAATAGCAAATATTAAAAATATGACGATTTTGTAATGCATGTGTATTTTAATACGATTTACATTATGCAAATATATTACAATGTATTTTATATTCAACGTTTGACAGTTTACTAACATTGCAATGAAGAGATGCTACATGCAGCGAATTGCTAATGTTAACAAACGTTAACAATGCTTACATATTGCAGCCGTAAGCAGCATCTGGAGTATAAGGTGGACAGCATGCTACCTTTGTTGTTCTCGCCTCATCTGTATAACACCAATACCTGTTCTTACTCTTAACATAAGGATGCATTCCGCACGGAAATTCCGGAATACACGTTTGTCCATTTTCAGCTGTATAACTAGGTTCAGTACAATGCAACCAATTGCTTCCAGTGTTGCACCAGGTTTGCATTTTGCCCCTAAGGGCGCACGCGTCACTGCAACAATATTCCCAATTACCAGCGTCATCTACATAACACCACCGATACGAATATGTCCTAAAGTCGCACTCCGTGCCAGCCTTACATTTGGTGTTGCCAGCAGTATACAGGTCGCGAAAAGGCTTTTCTGTGTAAATGCCGTGGCAGATTACAAGCAGAATCATGCCGATTAGATGTATGGTGTAGTCCATGATGCTACAATGACCTAGAAAAGAATAAAACATTAACCAGTTAGTAACTTTTTTCAACAAACCTATAATAGAAAAACAAATTAAAAAGTTAGTAACTTTTTAAACTAACGCTATTTTGATAATTGATTGATATAATATACGGTGAAGAAAATATTTATAATTTTCAAAGCTGACGTTTCCAATGTCAGATAAGCTCGTCATTCTAAACGATTTAAGTGCAAGAAGTAATATGTCATCACGTTGCCTGGGATGGAGTGATAGGAAATCTATGGTATACATTTGCTACAGAATTGCGCCTAGCAAGAACTGCTGATCACCAAAAGTGGATTCCGCTCACTACACGTAAACGGACGCAATCGATGCACCTTTGTTCTAAGCACCTGATCGACTTAGGAAGAGGGACAGGCAGGAAGTGCGTATGACCAAGTACTTGTGCTGTGCTCACTGCTGGACAGACCAGTATCTCAAAATCTTCATTCACCCCAAGAGATTCCAACATGGAAAGATGGCTGCTAAACAACCGTACATCACTATACTGAAATGCACCAGAACCAAACAGTATTTCGTAAATGACCTGAAATAACTTTTGAAGTTCATCCCTCTCGAGTATCCAGATGTGGTGATTGTCTGGGCGGCATTCAGAGAGCTTGTCTACAGTACAGCTTTGCGCTTCCATGGACCCTCAGACATAAAGCATTAGGACTGATTTGATACCATTGGGATGAGATCAATCAGTTGCTGGATGAGAAACATCGCCAACTTTAAACCTAACTCAACAACCCCAAATTCACATCTAGGAACTATGAGTAGAACATCATATGCATAACTATAGCATACCCTCTGTAAGAAGAAAACCATATTGACGAGCATCAATGCTGATGAGATCTAATTTTATTCATACCAGCTGACATGAAGAACTTCTACAATTAACTAAAAACTGTATGGAATTACATCCTCTGGATTATCCAGCTCTTCAGCGCAGACGGAAACAAAGAGAAGATTCGTCAACAATGGGATCAACGCTTTGACAGCCTCCTGGATCACCCTTCTTCCATCAATCATGCAGCCGTCAGTGCCTTTAACACAATTACTCATCAACAAAGCACTGGATGAAACTCCATCCCTGGATAAGACACAGAAAGTGTTCCGTCACCACTCCAGTGGCAAATAGCTTGGTTCAGACTGTATCCCTGATTATGTCTGCAAGGAAGGAGGCAGAACCCTGACAGAAAGGCTCCAGCAACTGTCTTGTTACTGATGTGTCAGAAGTAGCCACTCCCCCAGGAATTCAAAGTCGCTAAATAATGCCTCTGTATAAGCTACAAAGGAATCAAAAGGCCTACGAAAGCCTCCGGTGAATACGCTTACTTTCAATTGCAGAAAAGTAATTGCCAGAATCCTATTGATGCATGCATGTATGTATGTATGTATGTATGTATGTATGTATGTATGTATGTATGTATGTATGTATGTATGTATGTAGGTAGGTAGGTAGGTAGGTAGGTAGGTAGGTAGGTAGGTAGGGTAGGTAGCCAGGTAGGTAGGTACGTACGTACATATGTATGTAGGTTGGTAGGTATGTAACTATATATACAACTGCTGAACCAGCCATAGGTATTACCCTACTAGGACACCTGATATGCCCCAATGCTAGAAACAACATGGACATTGCTGCCGTAACCGAAACCTGGTTTACAGGAGAAAGCGTTTGGAGCCGCCGAGGAAGTGTTGGTTTCAGTTTTGAAGTGCAGACAACAACGACTGGCAAATTGGCTGGCCACAATAAGGAAGTACACGACAGACTCATGACCATAAACTGTCCCTCCTTTCTAGAAAAAAGCATCTTACCATCATCAGTTGCTATGTTCCAACCACAACCAACCGATATAAAGTTTTATGAGGGTCTTTACTTTTTCGTTGCTTCCTTTCCAATGGCAGATAAGCTCGTCATTCGTGCCGATTTTAATACAAGAGTAATTGATCCCTTTGCATGGGATGGAGTGCCAGGAAAGCACGGAATGGGTTACTATAACAGCTGTATTCTACGTTTAATACAGAATTGATGCGAGCATGAACTGTGGATCAGAAATACAGTATTCGGACGTCATGGATGCACCCTCGATCTAAGCACAGTCACCTGATCGACGACTTAATTGTTAGGAAGAGGGACAGGCAGGATGTGCGGGTGATGAAGTCCTTTGGCGGCGCTTACTGCTGGATATACCACCGTCTTAAAATCATCATTCACCCCAACAGAAGACAACATGGAAAGAAGGCTCTTAAACGACTGGACATCAACAAGCTGTAATGCATCAGTACCAAACAGTATCTCGTGCATGCTACGGAAAAAATCTGAAGTTCAGACCTCTCGACCATCATAATGTGGAGACTGACTATGAGGCATTCAGAGAGCTGGTCCACAGAACAGCAAGGGAATCTCAGCCAGAAAGCATCAATACAGGTTTGATTAGCATTGATTAGATTCACAAGAAACATCGCCTTCTTCAAACCTAACTCAACAACTCTTAAGTCCATCTCCAGGAAATATGCGTACAACTCCATACGCATAACTATGCAGCATAAGCTCTGCAAGATGTAAAACACATAGCTGACCAACAAAGATGATGAGATTCAGTGCTACTCAGGCAAGTTGACATGAAGAACATCGACAATTACCTGAAATAAGTGTATTGACCTACATCCTCTGGATCATCTAGCTCCTCAGCGCAAATTAAGACAAAAGGAAGATTCGTCAACGATGTGATGAACACTATGACGGCGTCTTGAATCACCTTCATCCATCAATGATGAAGCCATAAGTCGTCTAACAAAGTACTCATCAACGAAGCACTGGATGACCCTAAAACCTTGCTGGAGACATAGAAAAATCGTTACGTCTTCTCTTTAGTGGCAAATGACTTCGCTCAGACTCTATCGACACATATTTTTAATCCAAAATTATTGTGCGTGTGTAAAACAGATTTAGCCATAACAAATTAAAGTTGTTCTGTCTTGGGTTTTAGACAGCAGTTTCTGATTATTCAGATTATACAGCTATGTGAGAATTTACAGATAAATCGAAACTCGCATATGACATGAACTTCATGGGAGCATTTATGATGAGAAAGTACTTTTGTCATTAAATTTATCGTGTGTGGTCGTTCTTGTAAAGGGGGAAGGGTACCAAAAACATAATTTATAAAACAACTAGTAGTTTCTTATCTTAGATTTGTGTCCTATTGGTCGTGATTTAGTAACTCATTTGAACCTTGTAATTGATATGGTCAAGTGATTTGACTCAAGTGATAAATATTGTTTAAACCATTCACACGTGAATAAACTGAAATAAACATCCATTAGACCTGGTAACGTGAGATCTCTTTCTCTTCTATGTATACATGCGTGTTTCAAAAGCGCTCGTGGCAGTCAAATGTAAACAAAACATTTAAATAAGTGAATGAGCGGAGGTCACACCTAATGTCTTAATAAATCGGATGCACAAGTTATATACAGCCACGAATATTGATTTCGGCAAGATTGTATTATTCCAGGTAGAATTACATGTACTATACAATTATATAAGCATACGTAGCAACAAATAATGGTGTATCTATGTAATTTTTCTGAATAAAACTATTTCCAGGAAACAATCCACATTCTAATATATAGATGGGTATAAAGATCGGTGGTTAACACTTATATCATAACATAGTTGGTTCTTTGAAATACTGTAATTCATCATTGAAATCATCTTGGAAGTTTCACATTTGATAACATGAAATTCATCCGTTGGAGACTGGTTAAAATGCAAGAATGCCTGATGCGGTATTGATGTAACGTAAGCACTTAACATAATGATTTTTACCTTGGCTTATGTTGAATTCTTCAGGAAAATGCCAACTACTCCTCTCCACATCATCATCTATTCCTTATATCAGTGACACGGGCTATATATAGTCAAATAATGCCGTCACTAAGCTGTTAAGTCGTGTAACCTAGGTCAGGAAAATTAGTCTTGACCCCAGGCTATACGAGATGAAACACGTCAGCTTTTTGTTCAATATTACAAGAAATGCGGACAAACTGTAAACTCAGTGGCTATATATATATATACATATATATATATATATATATATATATATATATATATATATATGTGTGTGTGTGTGTGTGTGTGTGTGTGTGTGTGTGTGTGTGTCGTTAATGCAATACCTTTAACACCTGATAATTACATTATATAAACTCGCACACTTTTTATTTCTTCATCAGGTATGTTAGTTACAGTCATAGGTGTCTTTCTGCCTTAATGGTAGGTAATGTTAATGACAGTGGGGTTGGTTCTTAAAATTGCAATCTGAATAAATCATATTAAGGTTAATATTTTGTATAATCATATTTGAAGAGTTTTTGGAAACTGTTTTTCAACTTATGATAGTGAATAAAGTTTAGTAAGAATTGTAATGTTTTAATGCACGCGTTGAACATTAAACTCGAACAAAAGAGTGTTTTCAATATAATCATCTATATCGAATGTCAACCATATACTACAACTCTTTCTTTGCATTGTCTTGTAAGCATGGAGTAAATCTGGAATGAAACGTCACTGTAGTAAGAATCTTCTGATCATCATTTAATTGACAACATTTTTTAATAATTTCACTCTCGGCTATATTTTTATTTCGAAATTTTAATATTTCCATAATCAGTAATGGATTGAGTACAGCAGCGTTTATTTGTGCAAAATTCATCATGGAAAATATCTAATTTTTGTTTGTTTGTTTCATTAGGATTTTTAACGTAGCTTTAACAAGTTTTCAGTCATATCGCTACGATGTCTGCAGTGAGGCAGTTTATAGTGATGTCTAGCACTGAGACATCATGCCGCAGACATGTAGCATGATGTCTCACCCAGTCACATTATCCTGACACCAGGCCGACCAGTCCTAACATTAACCTCTTTATGCGGAGCGTCAAGCGAGGCAGCTGTTAGTACCATTTTTGTAAGTCTTTGGTATGACTCGGCAGGGGATCGAACCGACGACCTCCCGCTTCCAATAACATCTTGTTCCTATTATATAAATAAATATATATATATATATATATATATATATATATATATATATATATATATATATATATATATATATACAAAACAAGCAAAAAAAGAAGAATTTACCAACATGAATATTATGAAATGTCCTTCTTTAAAAAGGATTACGTGGCTAGTAATATGTTATCCTGACTGTTGTTACACATACACGTGACTAGAATAAGAGAGAAAAACACTCATATTGAAGGTTAAATATAACAACGTGAGAAGTGCTAATGAATTATTAGTCTTAAAAATGTAGAGAATTCGGGTAATGTTAAAAGTGATTATTTTATATAACGACATATTACAGGTGGGTAATACGGATACTTTTGAACCAAGCTTTTCCTGAACTTACAGCTGGATAAGCATGTTTAAATTATCAATTATAGTTTAATGCAGAATGCATCGTGGGACAACTGGAGGTTGTAGTTATACAACGCGACTGAGTCTTACATTTAAATTTATACACTGATTGACTAGAATTAGGTATTACTTTATCAATTAATTGCACGGAAACACCATTTTAATTATGGAAACGTGACAAATAAGAACTAATAAATGAATATAGACTTCCTTTAACATGATAAGCATTTTCCAATCACTATTAAAGAAATATAATAATCTGCTAGTCATATGTGTGTGTAAATACTGCTGTAGACTGATACGTTCAACAAAGTTCAATTAAAAAGTTTAAAGTTTTCATCTAGGATAATTAACTAAATGTGTTGATTTAAGTTACATTGATATCGAGGAATATGCATTACATCAGCGTGAGATCATCTACTAAGTATCAAACCGAGGTCACCTACGTAAAGATAAAGCCAAAGGTTACAACGTTTAATAAGTTCTTACACGGTCATGTCTGGAAGGTTGAACCATTCATACAATATTTGCTACATTTGTGTTCATTGTTGAATAAGTTGCAAATTAAATATAGTACCTAACGTGGGACAAACAAGTACGCTCACTTGTTTATCTGGTAACCAGTTAAGGACCTTGTGCTGATCTTAGAGGGATTGATGACAACCAAAGCCAATATATTATATACTGCTATAGTAGGAAACTAATTCTTTTACTTGACATTGAACCCGGTTTCGATATATATCAGAGAGGTCAGGTAAACATGAACACACTCAACAACCGTAACAAATTGGTTGGGATGAACTAGTCAAGTAAACACACGCTCTCTGTGGGATATAACGAACACTTAAAACCTGAATATTCATTAATAAGTAATACAAAATTTCATCAATGCCTAAATGTTAGATTAGTTTATATTTCGCAAGTGTCCATTTCGCCACCATATTGGTATAAGTGTCACATGTCAAACGTATGATTAATGGAGCATACATATATTGGTAGTATTCAAATTTAACTTGTGACAAAACTGTTTTCCTCAACAATGTTTTTTTAAAAATTTTTCTTTATTATAAAAATGAAGACGTGATGTTTGATTCAATTTATGTATAACCTGTTTAAATTTATTTTATGTTTGTTTGTAAATATCCCTGTAATACAACTAGTAATGGAAGCTGGCCTTGAACAATATTTTGTTTCATTTGTAATAAATTAGTTTTATTATTTTAAATATATCGTATTCTTGTCAAAACTGATTATGTTATACTGTCAATTATTACAAAAGGTTATAAGTGACAAATTTGTACAGCGCTAGTTTTGAACATCTCGATACATCCAATGGTATAATGCAGTTATTTTCAGCACCAACAATTTAATATTTCAGAGAATGAGTCTGAGGGTCTCTAATCAATAGTCATCTTTCAATAGGAGGGAAAATTTCTCCCTGAATAGTTGTAGGCAACTGAAACTATATAAAATGCCCTATTACTAGGACATAACCGATTAGCATTTTTCTACCGATTTCCGATTCGGGATTCTGGGCATGAAATTTTTCCGATTCCGGATACGATTCGATTAATCGGAAATGCTAAATCCGTATTTTTTTCTAAAAAATTTCATCTTCCGTTTCCGGGTTTCTGGTGTCTGGTTTTGCTGTGTCTAGCATGTTACTTAGTACTTTATCATATCCGGCTTCATTTCCGGTTTTCACCCGTCGGATCAAATAGATTGTCTCACTGCGTGGTTGTTTTGACCATATTGGACTTTTCTGACTTCTTATTTAACTTTAATAACGCACTATCGAATGACACGCAGTGTTAGACACGGCGCTATAGAAATTCAACTTTATTATTATTATTTGTATAATCCGAATCGGTCGTTCCTGCCTTGTCCGACTCCGATAAATCGGAAGTTCATACTATCCGGTGGAATCCGATTTCCGGATCAAAAGTCGGTTCTGCCCTACCTATTACTAACCAATAATAATAATAATAATAATAATAATAATAATAATAATAATAATAATAATACTAAAAGTGTAACTAGTTTTATACTTAAATCCGGATTGTCACGACAGTAAACATCGGTTCAGTCATAATAACTCCGCGCACCTTGATTGGTGGATTATAATAACAGTTTATGTACTTACTTAGTAACAAACTTAAAACGTATTCATTACAAATTGCAATAGAATACATTCAAGTATGTTCAAATCAGGACTTGCAATGTGTACATGTACAAAGAAATTATTATTTACCATAATTCCGAATCATTCTTATTCTCACTTATTATTTGTATGTGACATTGTTTAAATTTTAATATAATATATCTCTGTCTCGCTTAAAAGATATTTAGTGACAAAATCGAGTGAACAAAAGATCTTATTGTTTTTAATTTCGACATCATACCAAAATTAATTAATTATATATATATATATATATATATATATATATATATATATATATATATATATATATGTGTGTGTGTGTGTGTGTGTGTGTGTGTGTGCGTGTGTGTGTGTGTTTGTGTGTGTGTTTCATATGCATGTATAGATTCGACTATATCTTCTGACGAACACAAATTCTTTAAGGTCATTAACAATAATTAGGGAGGTAACTACGGTGACTTACTAAAGAAAGATACCTGACAGTAATTATCTACATTCTGTCAATATGTAGATATAATTCGCTAGTCTCTTTATTCAGTCTATTTATTCAAAAGCCACATAAGTAAAATACTTGGAAATCATGAAGAAAGTTTGTGATTCGATTATTATCATTTACTTAATTACTATTGCAGAAGAAACAAATGAAGCGAGACACCTGACTGTTGCAGAATATTTTGTCTGTAAAACACATCCTGATTACGTTTTCATTTATAAAATAGATTTTACCCTACCTGACGTAATTCGATAACTCTATATATGTACGCGATTATTACCCTTACAAGATTCTGTTTTCTAATAGAGTTATCTCCCATAGATAATGATGATTTAAGTGCATATAGTTCTTTTAATTGATTTCTTTAGGGAGTGGGGATTTCGTTACATACGGTTATCAGCATAATATATTCAAAACCGAATTTTGAGAAACGTTTTCGATAAAGCTGATTAATGTACACGTTCTGCTACACTTTGTACCGAAGATATGCATGTATCAAATTATTTGCCGGCCTCATTCATTCATTTAACTATTTTTTATTTCTTCACCAGACTCTGTAGTTATAGATTAGATAGGTCTCATTGTAACTGTTTTACAATAACGGTTAGACTACTGCAGTATTTTCGCTCTGTGTGATAGCTTGTAGATTATTTAAGTAGTTGATTTTAGGATTTGCGTCAAAGAATGTCAGTTACAAGACCGTCTATGATAAATTAATTGAAAAACTCGTATACGATTTGGTGACATAAATAAGGTTTCTTCCAGTAAACATTAGACAAATGCGATTATTGAAAAACCCATCTGACTTTTTCAACCAAGGGTTTATAATTGCGCCATCACCAAATGCTTTATAAGTTTTGATCGTGGGATGTTTTACGTATTCCTGGATCATTTGTATCATAATAAAATATGTTTAAATCATTATTTGTCTAAATTCTTACTTGAGAATCTAGACAACGAAAGAAATTATCTTTACATTTTGCATAGTTTGTCACTGCCCATATTTCTAATTTCGTAATACCGTTTGATCTCTATTTATCTTATACCTCCACATTCCAAACACAATTGTGTTGTCCTCTAACTTCAACACCACATTGTAATCACGGTTCACGTAATAAACTACACAGCCGTACACCTTCCAAATGATGTCATCCGAATTCATGTATACATGATTTATTTCAAGATGCCTATCATCAAACACTACACTGATTATTCCTTTGAGTTATTATATACACACTATTTGTTTTATTGAAGTACTTGTTTAAACAATAATATGGAAGAGTTTCACAGATTATCAAACATCAAGCCTTCTGAATATAAATTAAAACTCAATATAATATCACCTGACTAAACAATAACAACTGGTGCTAATCTTAAGAATAATAACGTAATTAATTAAATTGAGGATGCCAAGAAGGAATTTACCAAGGATGGCGCATTTCACGTATGGTCAACATTCAAAATCATACCCACATATGTCGTCGCTACGATGAACGACACAATAGAGGTAAATATCATTAGTTATATCGATAATCGGATATATTTTTAAAGAGTAAAACTTATTGTACATGCAGAAAAATATAATTGGATTATTCGTGACAAGTATGATCCTGTTCTAGATAACGATAAAACCTGTCATACTGAATATAAAACCCAAACCAGGAATGTTGACTGGCATTGACAAACCGTATTATGAAAGAACTTATCGTACTACAGAGATTTTGTATGAGATTTATCAGATAAATGAAAAACCCAGAGTTGATAATCTAAAACCAATGAAATTATCAAGATCCCGGTAGACGAATAATCTTTAAATCTACTCAAGTTGGAGCAAATGATCATAAAAGCGACATTATGCATGATTAATTCTTGATGATGCTCAATATGATGCTATAATCGCAGATGCAAAACAGAAATATATATGTGTAAGTCGCGAACCTGTTTATTTGTCTAACGGAACAAGGTTGGGTACAATCGTTGGCTATATTGATGACGTATCTTCACAATATACACATCTAAGATCATTTATGCTCGCTTGTGGTTCTAAAAATGTGTTATATATGATAGATTCTCTAACATCGCAGGTAGAGTTACAGAAAGATTGACTCAATTTACAAACGCTGATGCACCCTGCGGAGCATAGAGAATAAAAGAAGATATGTTATAGAATTATGCTTAATCCGCATAATGATGTGATGTGGAACTTTAATATATTCTTAGACATCAAAAGTTTATGATATACGAAAGCTTATTTGCCCCAAAGGTTTAGTTTAAGAAAAGTAGAAACCTCAAAAGTAAAGGCAATTTAATCATTACAATACTATACCAATGCCCTTACAAAAACTTCATGTTCAAATAAATTATTGATTAGTCAGTCTCAACTGAAACATAACATCTCTTTCAATTATGATTCTTTTCAAGAAAATCTTTGTCCGAAATAATAGGTTAACCGAATACAATGCTAGTACTCTGTACATGGGACTATTGGATGGAGAAGAATTACAATTAAATATACGTCATTGGCAGAGAGATAATAATCATTTGCAAGAACAAGATACATCAGGATAAACATAGGAATGAAAATTATGCGCAGGTCAGACCATCCACACATAATTGAATTAAGACCAAACATAAACTGCATTTGAGCATGGGTAACACAACATCTCTACTCAGTTCATAGGCCATTTCCGTTATCACATATTTTAGAGAGTATATGCCTTCCTAGCTACATTACTGAAAACTTATGACCATTTAATATAGTCTTGTTGTCAATGTCAAAGTGTATGTTATCATTGAACACTTATTTTTCATAGAAATGTAACATCGTTGCCTCATGCTATAGGAAAGCGTGTTATTATATATGTTCCCGGTTAGCCTTGTCTTAACTTTGTATTAACAAACTTACTTAATTCTTTAAGTCCACTAAGTATTTTAGCGATTGTTGTGTAACTGCTTTCACTTCACTGCCCACTCTGATCAACATCTTGACCATGCACTGACATCTCCTTCAATATTGCAGACACATTTACCCGGAAAACATTCACACCAAAGGGTCAGTTCTTTATAATGAAGGGATTTAGTATGCTTAGGTTAATAGTTAAATAAACTGTTATTTAACTTTGAAATTACTTTGGTAGTAATTTGGCTGCCTCGCAGCTGACAAACTGTTAAAACCATCGTGTTACAACTGAAGCACTTCTTTCTCAAGAAGTGTTAGACAAACAATGTTGACTACATCTACAATATATTATATATTTAGCAGGACTACATAGAAGTGTGATGCTACTGCTGGGTCCTGAATATTTCTCAGAAAGGGTTAGTAAACAATAAACAAAGTTACTCCACAATCTAGAAAATATTTCATGGACTTGGGAAATTAAGTAACGTTGAGCAGGAATGGTGTGTGATAAAAATCTTTCAGATCAAGTTTTCCCGTTGTTCATATACATAACACTATTTCAAACATTGCCTTGCCTCGTTACCAGAGAATCACAATTTCAGTATATCATACATCACGTTAATTATCGCGCTTAGTGTAATATTGCGATTCAAAGTTTTTGCTGTTACCCAACTATACTTAGTATTAATTTAAATTGTTGTTATTACATACTCGCTTTTAAAGTTACCCGAGAACGTAATTTCATAAACAATTGACAATCCAATTATGTTAATCTTTGTAATATTCGTAATATTCATTCTTTTCTTTTCAATATGTACTTGTACCACGATTAGGGATAAAGAACAAGCTAGATACTTGACTTAACAGGTAATTGTTGCCGTTAAATGCCAATCTTAGTTTAATTAGTAAATGGTGCTTGTTTACTTAATTACTTGAATTTGTCATCGCATAAGATATGTCTTAATTATATGTGTCCTGTTTAAACATGGCGGTGTCCTAATCGTATATATAGTTGTTGCAATGATAGGTTTGGTTGTTTTAATTATAGACAAGAATACATAGTTCTTATTAAACATATTCTTTAAACTTTCCCATTCAGACCAATGTATCAAATGTACGTCAGCAATTCGTGCTATATACAATTATGTATCAATGTATTTGGAGGTGTTTTGGCGCACCTCACTGTCGTCATTGTTGACCTACTGAACTTTTTAAACACACTAAGCATTTTATCGAAATGATCAGTAAACAGAAAACATTGGAGTAAATATTTAGTGGACTTGAGAAATTATGTAAAGGTGAGCACACAAATATAAGTTTAATCGGCGAATGTATAATATTTATGATTTTCTCAAATACTCTACAACGAGGTAGCAAGTGTATGACCAAAAGGTGTTCAGTGACAATATACACATATACGTTGACACGATGACCGTGTTTTAAATTATATTTGTATTCTCAACTTTATTTTAGTATGTTTACCTAACGTATATGCTTAATATTCTTGCCGAGCACTGATATCATATTCAATGCAGCCGTGCTAAATGTATCAATACTTTAGACGAAGTCAACTGTGCAACGAAACTTTGTTGAGTAACAAGCTTTCTAATATTAGCACAATATTTTTCAATGGGTGTCAGCTGCAAGACAACTAAACTAATCCAAATTTATTTTCAGTGTAACATAACAGCTTATCAAGCTCTTAATCCATTCAAAGCAAATGCATTGACTATAAAGTATTGACCCTATGTCTCCCCGGTTTTCAGGGACGATGTGCCTCTTATATTTTGGGTAAATTAAACTTTTCTTAGTCATCATTATGAAATTATATATTATAGCCTGGACTATATATATATATATATATATATATATATATATATATATATATATATATATATATATATATATATATAATGTTTCATGCTAATTAAAGTGGTTTGTGTAGAAATATCGCGATACAAATGTTTCCCTGTTAACCAACTGTAATTATTCTTAATTTTAATTGTCTACTATTATATTCTTGCTTTAAACATTACACGAAAATATAATTTCATTATGAATTTTCAATATAATTATGACAATTTCTCTAATAATTGGATTCGCTTCAACTATTTTGTTTAAATGTATTTGTTAAACGATTTAGGATAGTTAATTAGCTTGATAATTGACTTAACACGTATGAGCACTTTCTCATGTATATCTTATAATAATTAGTAAATGGTTGCTTATTTGCTTAATCATTTGAATTTGTCCTGTAATAAGATATATTTTAATTATATGGGTCCTGCTTGAAAATCACGGTGTCTTAATTGTATATATAGTTGCTGAAATGTTGGGTATGGTTGTTATGATTTTAGAACAGTTTACATAATTCTAATGAAACATATTCCTTGTTGGTTGCCTTTCATACTGTAATAAATTTGGAGTAAGTGTTAGTGGATTTGAACCATGCTTTGGTCGTTAGTAGTGAATTTGGGTACAAGCCGAATGACTGTCCCTTTCAGTAACATAGTCCATATTAAAATTCCGCGGTGTATAAAAGTGATGTGATTGAAATGGCAGTATTTATGGGGGGAATATAATGGAATCAATAAGTTGTAGCTTGGTAGGTACCGTTTATGTGTCCATAGTGGAAAATGGGCGTATGTATATGAGCGTGATACGCCGGAAATTCTGTGGATTGACTGGCCTAAGGTCGCGCAGTTAAATATTTCCCAGTTAGTAAGGGAATACAAGTGGAATTTCTACGGCATGACGGGCTTGCGGTAGGGAAATCGGATGATAATGAAGAAAAACCATGCTAAAGTGCGGTTAATGGACTCTTGGGCAAGTTGTCTCCTCTGGGTCGCCCATTGATTACAGCAAAGATTAATAATTATAGCAGACACGTCTTTCTTTCAATTTTACAACTCAAGTTGTATGGAAGTCTTTGGAAATATGGGGAAAACATATGACTTCCAGCGTGACTCGCGCCAGGGTTTTGACACCCCACGAGGACTATGTCACACGCTCATCCTGCCTGTAACTCTTCCTGAAAAAGAAGACATCGACCAGGTGTCAGTGGTTATAGCGAGGGTGCATCAATGACGTCCGTTTAAGGGTCGTGAGCGGAATACTGTATTGCTCATCAGCAGTTCTTTCTCGGTGCATTTATGTATCAAACCTATACCAAGGCTGTTATGGTGACCCACTAAGTGCTTTTCAATTGTACTCCTCTGGGGGTACGTCGCTACCCTTGGTAACCTACTTTCACTTAACATTTACGTGATATATGTACTATATATACATAGTACATACATCCTAAGCAGCAGAGGGGGCGAATTGGACCACTTTGTAGAGGCGTCGACGAGGCAATCAAAGGCTTCCTCGTAAATTGTAAAAACAAGTGTCGATGAGGCAATCCAACGCTTGTTCGAAATGGACGCCATTTGGCTGTCGCGCCCCCTCTGCTGCTATTTGGTTAACCGAATATTTGATCAAGTCCGACACGATATCGTGTTCGAGGATCTGCTAAATTTATCGTCACAGATCCATGTGGGATTGACTGAGCGTGACTAAAGAAACTTCTAAAGAGATTATAATCCATATCACCGCCGCACCAAGTCTGGTGAATATTTCGTAGCGTATGTGTGTCAACTCCGTTGAATACAGCAAGAATAGTGAAGTTATCTCTGATCACTTTTGGAATTTTAGTGTATCGTTGAGTGACATATATCACGTCGATGTTTTTATTCCTGTCTCTGGAAAATATCCTAGCAGGATTCTTATGATTATCTAACATCACATCATCATATATTACTAAATTGTTAAATACTTCCATCAATATCGTCAATGCTCGGTGCACCCTCGATATCAGTTATAGACTCAATAATACCCTCGCCAGAGTCTTCTAGCGTTTCGTCATTGAGATCCTTTAACACATTATAACATCGCTAATCATCTAAACTCAGAGCAACTAAATATAACTTGTCCCATTTTATTCATCTCGTTATTAGATTAAGTAACAATTGTTTTACCACTTCCAGATGGTCCGATTATAATCATACGAATTGAATTCGGTAGCACCGCATGGTGTTTAATAGATTCCCGTCGTCGGGTAGCTGAATAATCAATTACAGTCATATCCATATAATATAAATAAATTATGGATCTATAATGTGTGAAGTGTAAGAAGCGTACTAGCACAAACACCTTGACGACGATTACAACTAAAAATAACCGGTCAGCACTTTCTGGTCAGTGTGCTATTATAAAATCGTATTCAGCGCTATCTATAATCAACCTTGAAGAATATCTTGTAGTGTCGTATTTGCCACCCTGAGTGAATTTACCAATTATTCTTCTACCATTTCACTTTCAAATAGCTGTTTGGACCATTTCATGATATAATCTTCGTCAAGATCAGGGTATTGTTGTTTGTTTTCGCTGATTATACTATCAAGATTAGGTTGTGGTAACCAAGCCTCAGTCTGCGCTCGATATGATATAATCGCTTCACGGACAATCAACGATTTTAACATGCTACAATCAATCATATATCGTAATAGCCCTATTGGCATCCAATGTTTTTCAGAGATGTGTCTACCAATCCAAACATAACAGCAAGGATGAAGTCCTGTAGTCAATTCAAATGATACCACAAGAGCGAATCCAGTTAAATCAAAATCAGGCAATGGGCCATTAATAGCAACACGAGTCATCTCATGTGTGGGATGTCCAAATCGCTTGAAGTACTTAGCGGTTTCTCCGTACCCGAGAAAACTCCCGGGGTAACACGCAACCATATCAACCGAAATAATATTTTCACGGTCATATTTTGTATTCCATAATCCGCCGTGGCCGTATCCCACACAACTTGATCTGACATCTGATAGAAATTCCCTTTGCGTTGGCTTCCACATGTTTTTCTTTCTTGCAAAATGAGCTGCAACTGACGGAATTGTAAAGCAGTTTGTTAGTAATTGTTCATCGTATTCTGTTGAGAAGTCACTAGCTAGTTTTTTTCATTTTATCATGTAGAGCTTCAGTGCGGTATAATTCGCCATTGTGTCTTACAAATTGATTGAATATGCCCTCGGAGATTTCAAAACTGTGAAGTAACGACACTAACACAGGATCTTTTTTACTCAACTGGTGAATAAAATCAAATAGTTTCTCCTCTGAAAACTCCGGGGAAAACTCTGCGGATATATACTTTATGGTTCAATCTCGCGTAAATATTGTTACTGCAGGTGTCCACCCGTGTTCGTTATGGTCAATAATTTTGATTGGAGCTCCTTTTGAATTATATCTTGATTCCTATATACTTCACCGGTAATCGTCATTACCGATATTGGAAATCTAAGTGATGTTTAAAATTTGGCTATATCCTAGATTGTTGCCTTGTGCTCCATTACTGTTAGTCCCCATTCGTTTATTTTTCTGCGTCTTTGATCAGTCAATTTGTTTCAACGTAACGCATTTGTGAAGTGTTATATTATTCTTTCTGCTACACAATTCATTCTTGACGAATATTTCATAGGTGCTAGTTTTTCAATACTCGGTTTATCACTTAACTGATAAGCCCCCCAAACAACTGCTGTTACAGGATAAAATCTCACTTAGTAAGGTTTTTCAATACCAGTCAGAAGTCCTGGTTTGGAATCTTGACTCACAGTGATAGTTTTTTATCCTTCAAGATGGAGTCGTATTTATCTCTGATAATCCAATCTCCCGTGTCTGAACGGATAATGAATTTCACTCTATGATGTGAAATTATCTTAGCTGTTTTTTCGTCAGTCACGGTAGCATCAACGCTGCCATCAATTCGAAATGTTGACCAACAGTGAGATGCTACATAACTCTTGAATTCCTCAAAACAATCACGAATTTTACTTATCATAGTTCTATCACGAATTTTAAATTTGGTGTATCAGAGACTCTATCGAGATTGAATTTAGCATTTTTCCGGGGCTTAATTTTAGATAATCTCTCAAACTCCTACATGCTATAATTAAAACAAGTATTTAAATAAGAAATGTATTATATAATGAATCATTGCAAATGGCTCATGATTAGTTCAGTAACCCCGTGTAACAAATCATGCAGAAAAGAATTCTGTGGATATCATATGCAAAGTTTTCGTCGAGGAAGCCTTGGGCCGATCGCTTGAGCACCCAAAATTCAAATCGTGAACCCAAAACAAACCACACCGTCACGTGGTGTAAATTTTTAATTCAAACCAGGTTGATTTTGTAGGTTTGTTTTGGTTTATAACTTGGAAGTAGGGTTCGTATCATCCATTGTCATTGTATATAACCATATATATTGTTTGTGCCGTCCATTCATTGTGTACAACCACCTGTACACTCGACTTGGGGTTGTAATGTGCCGTCCATTCATTGTGTACAACTGCCTATACACTCGACTTGGGGTTGTAATGTGCCGTCCATTCATTGTGTACAACTGCCTATACACTCGACTTGGAGTTGTAATGTGCCTAGAAAACCGCCTAATAAAACACGGTAATGCGCTGTCCTTAATTAAGTATACTCGTAGTGCCTAGAAAAACCCCTAACGATGATGGCATTGTACTGTCCTTAATGTAATGTGTATATGTAATGTGCCGTCCATTCATCAAATATATCCTCTTGTTGATCTAACCCGCTATTTGGCGAATTAGACCAACTCGCAGGGGAATATGTTTCATGAGATGTATTGTCGTATATGTAACCTCTCGCCGCCTTCGATGTATAAATACACCGAAGGGGCTCCAAATGGGGTTAATTGAATAAGCCTAATAAAACACGGTACTGGCATTGTGCTGTCCTTAATTAAGTATATGTAATGTGCCTAGAAACCGCCTAATAAAACAGGGTAATGGCATTGTGCTGTCCTTAATTAAGTATATGTAATGTGCCTAGCAAACCCCCTATCAAAACACTGTAATGGCATTGTGCTGTCTTAAAAAACGGGTCAAAATTGATCCCTAATTTTTTGTTTTCTTTTTATTAGAAATATATAATTATATATACAAATCCTGAAAATATCAGTGGAATTTCAAATCTGAAATTTCAACAAAAAAAATGTCAGATGGTTTAAACTGTGATATAATCCTCTCCGATAGCAGAGGGGTTGAATCAGACATGATTTCAAACAAAAGTAAGGCTTCTATGGCTGAGTACCCTTAAGGAAGGGGGTATGTGTCAGTCATAAAGACGTATTATGTCCTATGGAGAGTGATCGGGACATAAAAAATCGAGAGAAAAAAATGTAAAAAAAAAAAAAATTAGTCTCCATTTGCCAAATAGGGACTTAGTGATTTCGTCCTTGCAAGGGTCTCCGTTGGGTTAAAAAAAACTGACCCGTTGATTTGATCAAATCCGATACGATATCGTGTTCGAGGGTCATAGGACGAAAATCCTTTTAGGATTTCACAAACAGACTAATTTGTAAGACCTCACCTTGTAAATCAATCAGATTATTAGATTGGTCAGTGAGTTTGAAATTAATTCTGGTTAATGAATCATTATGACATCGCATATAGACTGGATTAACCAGAGCCTCAATGATTAAAAATCCTGGAGGGGATATTGGTGCAAATGAATACAGAATATATCCTTGCTGAGCTTGATTTGATCATTCGAGATTAATTTGATAGCTTCCTTCGATAACATCACATACTAAATTGAGCGCTATCACCGAGGATATATTCACTTTGAACGGAGCGATATGCCTGCCTCCTCCGTCTGGGTCATTATTTTGAGTCAGGATTTTCATTTCCGGTGATGTTGTTTTTTCCACGTATCATGAATTATTTTAAAACCAACATCGATGGTGTCACTGAGAAGTTTTTTTAGTTCTGGTACGTTATATCCTGGTAGTTTGAAAGTCGGAATATCTTCAACGCGGATTTTATAATCTATTGCAAATATTGCTCTCGATTGGGGGTTATCGTCATTTAATATCTCTTGAATAATTTTCAAATTGAATTTTTCCATATCGTCGATAATTTTATTGCATGTTTCTACGACGCTGATAAATTCATCTCGGGTGAGAGTGCCGGATTTAAGGGATATTAACAACAGTGAAATATCGTTATTGAACGCTGTGAAATTTTCAGTGATTTTATGCTCTCGAGTTCCGTAGCCTTTTCTCTTAGTGGTATGATTTACAAATTCACGAAAAAAATTCAATTTGTCATAATCGCTATAACTCTTTATTGGATTATCAGATTTTATCCTGTCAGTGATATAATCAGATTTTTGTGGTTCAGGTATTTGATGAGTTGTCTGAGGTGGTAATTCAGGCCATCCTAGCACGGTTCTAATAGAACTCTGATAGATATCTACGACGTATCCTTCTGTGCTTATTTCAATGGCAGACGATAGCGTGGGTTCATGAACCGTTATAGCGATTTTTGATTCTTTTCCAGTAATCGATTTTATTCTACGTGCTAATTCATCATTGATTTTTTCAATTTGGTATGACCCTGTTGGTATGGAAACAACGTTCCAGTCTGGAGTCCCGTCTTCTTTATTCTTATTTGCAAATACCAAGGAATTATTCGGTTGTTGACCGCCAAATGATTTTGATCTGATATTAGGCCAACTGTGATACACTCGTTATTTTGCTAGCGCTATCTCCTTCACGGGGACTGGGGTAGGGAAATTCACACTGAATTCTGGATTCGTTGAGGTTATTAATATCATGCTTGTTTGTACAGGGTTCGTGTTCTCCACTATTTGTTGAAGTAATTCCATCGTTGTTGTCATTGTTATTATACTCATGATGTATTTCTAATTTTGATATCGCGGAATCATAGACACGTACCATCACTGAGAACTCACTATCTGATATCGTTGAGGTTATTGAGATCATGCTGGTTTTTGGGTTTGTGTTCTCCAATTCCATCGGTGTTGTCATTGTTATTATACTGTTGTTGTATTTCTAATTTTGATATCGCGGAATCATAAATACTGACCATCGCTGAGAACTCACTATCTGATATAATTGTATCATCGAGTGATGACGATATCATTGAGGATAATTGCGAGTATGCAGTTGATACAACATGAAATTGAATTAAGTAATCTTGCAGTTTACTCTGGCTGCATGATGATATTTTTTTTTGTTATCCCGGTTGATATACCCGCGATTGTAGCCTCCGCAGAAATGCAAATTGGAACTACGACCGGGGCCATCATTGTAACCGATGCAAGTATTATTCCGGCGCCAGCGAGAACACCTGACACCGAGTACATAGTAACATCAATTGCGGTGATTCTTCGTCGGTATTTTTTTTTTTTATTTGATACTCCTCGGCAATTTTTTTGAGTCTAGTTTGAAATTCTCTGACTTGATCATAGCAATATTGCGATGATGAAATCATTTTTATTTTCTAAACGCTAACGTTTTCAATTACAATTTCAATTGAAACCGTTATTTACTTAAATCCACTACAAATTCCACATACCACGTTGTTGAAACCCTAACCAAATTTTTATCAGTAGATGTTATGGTCAACTTTTCAGTTGTATCCTTGTCGATGATCGTTGAAATCGTATTGTTGACCCCGGATGAACTTGACGATGAAATATTAAATTGAGTCGTTGTCACTAGTGTTAATCGATAAATACCCTTGACGGTTGCAGTTATATCTAATTTGTTGTTTGTAGGTGTCCACGTGTAACAGAATTGTTACCGAGAGGAGGGTGGATTAAATGAACAATGCAAACACAATTTGTGAAAGAAAATATAAATTTATGTAATAAATTATAAATGAAAAAATACAGATGTAACAACACAATAATTCATGCACTCAACCCACAATTACACTCACAACCATTCACAATACATGAACAAATTAAATATTAATACAAAAGGAGTCTCAGATGTAAATGGATCTCTGGGATTATACACAGATCCAAGGATCCTTTACGAAAGTTAAATAATGCAAGCATAAATTACGAAAAATGAACACAAACGACAAACTATACTATCGCACGATGGATTGCGATAACTAGCACGACCATATACTTGTATACAATCAAGTTGCTAGCTTTTATTGATATCTATGCGATCACTTGAAATATTATTGTCATCTGACATAAGCATGCAAATACAACAATGTATTAAATTGTATTACAATTTCAATACACATATGTGTCTCGACCCCGTATAACCGCACGATTCAGCAACAGTTGAATCGTCTCCCAGTTTCCCCGAAAACCTAGGGTTGACCAATACTATTATCGGACGTTTCCCTTCACGGATCCACCACAGTTACACGTTAAGACAACATACAACATCTACCAGAACCAACGGTTCCTCACTACCCTAGATGTCGACCCGGATGTTTTACAACTCAGACAGCTCCGACACTCGGACTTCTAGCTTTCCGGATATTTACACGTTACACAGATGTTGACGAACAGACAGTTCGACACACAGACAGATACTTCAATTCCGTTTGCACAAATTAACGGCACAATCACATTCAGATATTTATACAGAGATGTTCCACAACAAATCAGACGATATGAAAGACGTTTATCAAAAGATGGTATCAGATGTGTTAACAGCTACGGTATCAGAAATGGTATCAACTACGTTAGCAGCTACGGTATCAGAGACGGTATCAACGATGTTATTAGATGCGCTATCAGTGATGTACTTCTACGGTATCAACGACGGAATCAGACGGTGACAGCTATTGTCAGATGTTATCAGATCTACGGAATCAACGATGTTATTAGATCTCCGGAATCAGCTATAATAAACAAAACCAGACTAATAATAGTTGTCTCAAAAATAATCTAAGCCGTAGATTATGATATTGCATTTAAAGTCTAAAAGTGACTAGTAATTCCAAATATTCCACGTTTAATTGCAATAAAAGCATCATTATACGAAATGATAATCTGAATAAAATTCACAATAAAACGAAAATGTAAATTTAACACTCACCCCTTTGGCTGGAGAAATGAAAGACGAGCTTATCTATCCTTCGATTAGATATTTTGGTTCCCGTAATTATTATGAGAAATATATCGCCTTATATACTCTCAATAGGTGAACATAAATCACATCGAGCTTGCCGTGCACCACGTAAAACGAGTATTTCGCTACGGCTTCGGGGTATCTGGTTGCGTAATCAACCAGAGTAAGTATGTACCGATTCTTTCTTTCGGTAACCGGGTGTATTGGTCCTACAATATCTACTGCCACTCTTTTAAACGGTGTATCTATTAATGGCATTTGTCCTAAGGGCACCCTTGTGACCCTTCCCTTACAAACGGTTTTCTGACATACGTCGCACGACCTACAGAACCGTGTGACATCGCCATTAACACCGGGCCAGTAGAATTCAGCGACTACCCTGCTAGTGGTCTTAGCCTTACCTAGGTGTCCTGCCATGCTTGACTCATGCGCCACCCTAAGTACTTGAGATCTATATCTCTGGGGTACGACCACTTGCCAATACTTCTTACCCTCCCGAGCGCTAAACTCCCTATGAATTAATCCGTTCTTGCGTACGAATCTCGAGCTACCCCCACGCTTGCAATGTTTAATCGCGCCGAACGTGATTTTCTCAACAATTGTTCTGATGGATTCATCACGTTCTTGCTCTTGTTTGAAATCATCGCGGGAAATTCCTGAGATCGATTCAGGGACTATTAATTTATGAAACGCGGTTTTCTCTCGCCGTGTTTGCGCTCGCGTTTCGACTGCCTGGGGCAAAGGTATTTTAAAATCGGCCATGGTTGGAAGACGGGAACCTTCAACATTACCGATCGTCAGATCGTAAATAGGATTGTCCATACAAAGGGCATCAACAGTTCCCGTTAAGAAAGGTGTTTTTACTGTGATCCTTGCTACGGGAATGCGACCCATCGTCTGATCAAGTAACATACATGGGGATTCCCACCCAAGCATTTGGTTATCCTGCACGAGACTACGTTTGATCATTACGCCCGTACAACCAGTGTCACGCAATACCACGACTTCTCGACCGTTGACAAACCCACTCGCGGTTGGTACACGCGTTTCAGGAAATAAACACGTGCCAAGCGAATGAATACAAGGTTCTACCTGTACGTTGTTATCAGATATACCTTTACTTTGTATAGCCACTGCTACCTTATGTACCTGTCCCTTTCTTTTAGGACAGTCTTTTTGAACATGACCCCATGCATTACACAAGAAACATTGCACACGCTGAATAACTGGATTCCTAACTGACCTTTTTACCTCAGCTGATTTTACAAGCTCCCTAGGCATAGGTCTTACAGACTGGTTTCCAGACTTAAAATCTTTCAAAACCACGTTCTGGGTTCCCCCATGAGCTTCGGCAAATAAATCGGCTTGCTTAGCCATATCTTTTACGTTCGTGAAGACTTTCTCCTTCAGAAATTGATCTAATTCTCGCCCAACTGTATTAAATAATTGATCTCTGAGCAAGAAATCAGTCAACCCTTCAAACGTTTTCACCGCTTTGCCGCATTCAATCCACCGCTCAAAATAGTTCGCAATTCTGACGGTGAACTGACCAAAGGTTTCTCCCTTATCGGGCTTGCTATACCTGAACTTTTTCCGAAAACCCTGTTCAGTGAGCTCGTACCTTTTGAGAAGTGCTTCCTTTAGGACGTCGTACTTAAACACATCGTCCCTAGAAAGTCGCGAGTATACATCCAGTGCTTTACCTTTTAATAAAGCACTCAGATGCAGCGCCCAGTCATTTTGACTCCACTTCTGGTTTTCGGCATACCGCTCAAACCGATGAAGATAACTATCCATGTTATTTTTTACATCGTCAAAGGGAGGTAATTTGGGGCCCCTTAATTTGCTAAAGGCAGAATCGTGTTCTCTTCCAGATGTCGCTAATTCTACCTTACGCTCATGATCCCGTTGCTTTGCTCTTTCTTCTAACTCTAACATTTCTACTTTTGCTAGTTTATCCAACTCTATTCGCCGTTCCTCCGATTCCCTTTCCCATCCTATCCTGTCCTTTTCGGCCTGCTTCTCTAATTCAATCTTCCCTTTCTCTAATTCTATCTTTTCCCTTTCGGCCTGCTTTTCTAATTCTATCTTTTCCCTTTGGACCTGCTTCTCTAATTCTATTTTATCCTTCTCAAATTCTATCTTATTCTTCTCAAATTTTATCTTTTCCCTCTCAAAGGCCCATTTCCTTTCATCAGATTCCCTTTCTAATGCCCGTTTCCTTTCATCGGATTCCCTTTCTGATTCCCTAGCCCTTACCCTTTCTTCCCTTTCCCGGGCTTGTTCTTCCTGAATAAATTTCCTCAAACTTTCACCTTCATATCCGAAATCTTTGCCTGAGGCAACCAAGTCCTTAAGGGATGACATGACAAAGACAATTGTAATATAAAAATATAAATATATATATACCACAGGCTGACCTTATCTTCCTGATGAAGGTAACCAAACCAATACTTTAAATATCTTTATTCTTCACAAAAATGATTGACAGTTCACTTAATCCAGCGATCCCACTTCTGACACCATTGTAACAGAATTGTTACCGAGAGGAGGGTGGATTAAATGAACAATGCAAACACAATTTGTGAAAGAAAATATAAATTTATGTAATAAATTATAAATGAAAAAATACAGATGTAACAACACAATAATTCATGCACTCAACCCACAATTACACTCACAACCATTCACAATACATGAACAAATTAAATATTAATACAAAAGGAATCTCAGATGTAAAGGATCTCTGGGATTATACACAGATCCAAGGATCCTTTACGAAAGTTAAATAATGCAAGTATAAATTACGAAAAATGAACACAAACGACAAACTATACTATCGCACGATGGATTGCGATAACTAGCACGACCATATACTTGTATACAATCAAGTTGCTAGCTTTTATTGATATCTATCCGATCACTTGAAATATTATTGTGATCTGACATAAGCATGCAAATACAACAATGTATTAAATTGTATTACAATTTCAATACACATATGTGTCTCGACCCCGTATAACCGCACGATTCAGCAACAGTTGAATCGTCTCCCAGTTTCCCCGAAAACCTAGGGTTGACCAATACTATTATCGGACGTTTCCCTTCACGGATCCACCACAGTTACACGTTAAGACAACATACAACATCTACCAGAACCAACGGTTCCTCCCTAGATGTCGACCCGGATGTTTTACAACTCAGACAGCTCCGACACTCGGACTTCTAGCTTTCCGGATATTTACACGTTACACAGATGTTGACGAACAGACAGTTCGACACACAGACAGATACTTCAATTCCGTTTGCACAAATTAACGGCACAATCACATTCAGATATTTATACAGAGATGTTCCACAACAAATCAGACGATATGAAAGACGTTTATCAAAAGATGGTATCAGATGTGTTAACAGCTACGGTATCAGAAATGGTATCAACTACGTTAGCAGCTACGGTATCAGAGACGGTATCAACGATGTTATTAGATGCGCTATCAGTGATGTACTTCTACGGTATCAACGACGGAATCAGACGGTGACAGCTATTGTCAGATGTTATCAGATCTACGGAATCAACGATGTTATTAGATCTCCGGAATCAGCTATAATAAACAAAACCAGACTAATAATAGTTGTCTCAAAAATAATCTAAGCCGTAGATTATGATATTGCATTTAAAGTCTAAAAATGACTAGTAATTCCAAATATTCCACGTTTAATTGCAATAAAAGCATCATTATACGAAATGATAATCTGAATAAAATTCACAATAAATCGAAAATGTAAATTTAACACTCACCCCTTTGGCTGGAGAAATGAAAGACGAACTTATCTATCCTTCGATTAGATATTTTGGTTCCCGTAATTATTATGAGAAATATATCGCCATATATACTCTCAATAGGTGAACATAAATCACATCGAGCTTGCCGTGCACCACGTAAAACGAGTATTTCGGATTTCATGTAAATTACAAATTGGCACATGCAAATCGTTACACGCCACTTAATCACCCCATGTAATGCGTGTACGACGAAATCAAGAAAATGGTGAGTTTCGTTTGCAATTCAAGAAGAACAAAAATCAGTTCAATTTTCGCCTAATTCTGTGACAATACCTCCCCCCTAAGAATAAAAATGTACACATTTTTAAAACTAACACAGAATAGAAGAAAAATAACTACTGATGATATCTTACAACATTTACACTGGTTATACTACAAACTGAATTTTATTACAGGGCAAATTCATACAAATTTCCCATCATGCCCTACTCAAGTAGTCTGCGCCTATATTTTCAACTCCCCTTATTGACATTGTCGCTCTGTCTCTTGTTATATAACTTGAGCATGTTTGCATGGAATGTCTTTACATTACCGTCCATGTCAATTTTATAGTCCATGTCACCTTTTACTTCTTTAACTTCATATGGACCTTTCCACTGGACTAATAACTTATTTGAACTCGTTGGAAGAAGCAATAGCACCTGATCTCCCACAAGAAATTTCCTATTACGCGCTCTGCGGTTGTAATACTTGGCATATCTACGCCCCGATTTAATCAATTCTTCACGTGCCATCTGGCATGTACTCTCAAGTTTATTTCTTAGATCTAACACGTACTGGTAAGTCGTTTTTATTTCCTCGTTCGCGACATCACCAGTCCATAGTTCGCGTAGTATCCGCATCGGGCCTCGAACTGTCCTACCGTACAACAGTTCGAAGGGTGAAAACCCTTAACTTTCCTGCGGTACTTCACGGTACGCGAACAGAACAGCGTTTAAATAACGGTCCCAGTCTTGCGGACATTCCGCGCACATCTTTCTCAGCATGCTTTTCAGGGTACCATTAAACTTCTCTACCAGTCCATTGCACATCGGATGGTATGGGGTAGTGTTTAGCTGTTTGATGGATAACAGTCTACTTATTTCACCCATGAGGTCAGAGGTGAATTGGGCACCACAATCAGTGAGGATTTCCTCTGGCACCCCTACCCTACTGAACATATCAACTAATGCTTCAGCTACCCTTTCCGTTTCAATAGTTGGTAACGCTACGGCTTCGGGGTATCTGGTTGCGTAATCAACCAGAGTAAGTATGTACCGATTCTTTCTTTCGGTAACCGGGTGTATTGGTCCTACAATATCTACTGCCACTCTTTTAAACGGTGTATCTATTAATGGCATTTGTCCTAAGGGCACCCTTGTGACCCTTCCCTTACAAACGGTTTTCTGACATACGTCGCACGACCTACAGAACCGTGTGACATCGCCATTAACACCGGGCCAGTAGAATTCAGCGTCTACCCTGCTAGTGGTCTTAGCCTTACCTAGGTGTCCTGCCATGCTTGACTCATGCGCCACCCTAAGTACTTGAGATCTATATCTCTGGGGTACGACCACTTGCCAATACTTCTTACCCTCCCGAGCGCTAAACTCCCTATGAATTAATCCGTTCTTGCGTACGAATCTCGAGCTACCCCCACGCTTGCAATGTTTAATCGCGCCGGACGTGATTTTCTCAACAATTGTTCTGATGGATTCATCACGTTCTTGCTCTTGTTTGAAATCATCGCGGGAAATTCCTGAGATCGATTCAGGGACTATTAATTTATGAAACGCGGTTTTCTCTCGCCGTGTTTGCGCTCGCGTTTCGACTGCCTGGGCCAAAGGTATTTTAAAATCGGCCATGGTTGGAAGACGGGAACCTTCAACATTACCGATCGTCAGATCGTAAATAGGATTGTCCATACAAAGGGCATCAACAGTTCCCGTTAAGAAAGGTGTTTTTACTGTGATCCTTGCTACGGGAATGCGACCCATCGTCTGATCAAGTAACATACATGGGGATTCCCACCCAAGCATTTGGTTATCCTGCACGAGACTACGTTTGATCATTACGCCCGTACAACCAGTGTCACGCAATACCACGACTTCTCGACCGTTGACAAACCCTCTCGCGGTTGGTACACGCGTTTCAGGAAATAAACACGTGCCAAGCGAATGAATACAAGGTTCTACCTGTACGTTGTTATCAGATATACCTTTACTTTGTATAGCCACTGCTACCTTATGTACCTGTCCCTTTCTTTTAGGACAGTCTTTTTGAACATGACCCCATGCATTACACAAGAAACATTGCACACGCTGAATAACTGGATTCCTAACTGACCTTTTTACCTCAGCTGATTTTACAAGCTCCCTAGGCATAGGTCTTACAGACTGGTTTCCAGACTTAAAATCTTTCAAAACCACGTTCTGGGTTCCCCCATGAGCTTCGGCAAATAAATCGGCTTGCTTAGCCATATCTTTTACGTTCGTGAAGACTTTCTCCTTCAGAAATTGATCTAATTCTCGCCCAACTGTATTAAATAATTGATCTCTGAGCAAGAAATCAGTCAACCCTTCAAACGTTTTCACCGCTTTGCCGCATTCAATCCACCGCTCAAAATAGTTCGCAATTCTGACGGTGAACTGACCAAAGGTTTCTCCCTTATCGGGCTTGCTATACCTGAACTTTTTCCGAAAACCCTGTTCAGTGAGCTCGTACCTTTTGAGAAGTGCTTCCTTTAGGACGTCGTACTTAAACACATCGTCCCTAGAAAGTCGCGAGTATACATCCAGTGCTTTACCTTTTAATAAAGCACTCAGATGCAGCGCCCAGTCATTTTGACTCCACTTCTGGTTTTCGGCATACCGCTCAAACCGATGAAGATAACTATCCATGTTATCTTTTTTATCGTCAAAGGGAGGTAATTTGGGGCCCCTTAATTTGCTAAAGGCAGAATCGTTTTCTCTTCCAGATGTCGCTAATTCTACCTTACGCTCATGATCCCGTTGCTTTGCTCTTTCTTCTAACTCTAACATTTCTACTTTTGCTAGTTTATCCAACTCTATTCGCCGTTCCTCCGATTCCCTTTCCCATCCTATCCTGTCCTTTTCGGCCTGCTTCTCTAATTCAATCTTCCCTTTCTCTAATTCTATCTTTTCCCTTTCGGCCTGCTTCTCTAATTCTATCTTTTCCCTTTGGGCCTGCTTCTCTAATTCTATTTTATCCTTCTCAAATTCTATCTTATTCTTCTCAAATTTTATCTTTTCCCTCTCAAAGGCCCATTTCCTTTCATCAGATTCCCTTTCTAATGCCCGTTTCCTTTCATCGGATTCCCTTTCTGATTCCCTAGCCCTTACCCTTTCTTCCCTTTCCCGGGCTTGTTCTTCCTGAATAAATTTCCTCAAACTTTCACCTTCATATCCGAAATCTTTGCCTGAGGCAACCAAGTCCTTAAGGGATGACATGACAAAGACAATTGTAATATAAAACTATAAATATATATATATACCACAGGCTGACCTTATCTTCCTGATGCAGGTAACCAAACCAATACTTTAAATATGTTTATTCTTCACAAAAATGATTGACAGTTCACTTAATCCAGCGATCCCACTTCTGACACCATTGTAACAGAATTGTTACCGAGAGGAGGGTGGATTAAATGAACAATGCAAACACAATTTGTGAAAGAAAATATAAATTTATGTAATAAATTATAAATGAAAAAATACAGATGTAACAACACAATAATTCATGCACTCAACCCACAATTACACTCACAACCATTCACAATACATGAACAAATTAAATATTAATACAAAAGGAGTCTCAGATGTAAATGGATCTCTGGGATTATACACAGATCCAAGGATCCTTTACGAAAGTTAAATAATGCAAGCATAAATTACGAAAAATGAACACAAACGACAAACTATACTATCGCACGATGGATTGCGATAACTAGCACGACCATATACTTGTATACAATCAAGTTGCTAGCTTTTATTGATATCTATGCGATCACTTGAAATATTATTGTCATCTGACATAAGCATGCAAATACAACAATGTATTAAATTGTATTACAATTTCAATACACATATGTGTCTCGACCCCGTATAACCGCACGATTCAGCAACAGTTGAATCGTCTCCCAGTTTCCCCGAAAACCTAGGGTTGACCAATACTATTATCGGACGTTTCCCTTCACGGATCCACCACAGTTACACGTTAAGACAACATACAACATCTACCAGAACCAACGGTTCCTCCCTAGATGTCGACCCGGATGTTTTACAACTCAGACAGCTCCGACACTCGGACTTCTAGCTTTCCGGATATTTACACGTTACACAGATGTTGACGAACAGACAGTTCGACACACAGACAGATACTTCAATTCCGTTTGCACAAATTAACGGCACAATCACATTCAGATATTTATACAGAGATGTTCCACAACAAATCAGACGATATGAAAGACGTTTATCAAAAGATGGTATCAGATGTGTTAACAGCTACGGTATCAGAAATGGTATCAACTACGTTAGCAGCTACGGTATCAGAGACGGTATCAACGATGTTATTAGATGCGCTATCAGTGATGTACTTCTACGGTATCAACGACGGAATCAGACGGTGACAGCTATTGTCAGATGTTATCAGATCTACGGAATCAACGATGTTATTAGATCTCCGGAATCAGCTATAATAAACAAAACCAGACTAATAATAGTTGTCTCAAAAATAATCTAAGCCGTAGATTATGATATTGCATTTAAAGTCTAAAAATGACTAGTAATTCCAAATATTCCACGTTTAATTGCAATAAAAGCATCATTATACGAAATGATAATCTGAATAAAATTCACAATAAAACGAAAATGTAAATTTAACACTCACCCCTTTGGCTGGAGAAATGAAAGACGAGCTTATCTATCCTTCGATTAGATATTTTGGTTCCCGTAATTATTATGAGAAATATATCGCCTTATATACTCTCAATAGGTGAACATAAATCACATCGAGCTTGCCGTGCACCACGTAAAACGAGTATTTCGGATTTCATGTAAATTACAAATTGGCACATGCAAATCGTTACACGCCACTTAATCACCCCATGTAATGCGTGTACGACGAAATCAAGAAAATGGTGAGTTTCGTTTGCAATTCAAGAAGAACAAAAATCAGTTCAATTTTCGCCTAATTCTGTGACACCTCGCAAATGATCCGTGTTGGATCGTGTATACTACGTTATTGGTTTTCTCATGAGGAATTTTTGTTTTTTCAATGAATGTTATCATCCTCGGAAAATCAGTTTTGATGGCTTCTATGAAGGTTTTCGTCTCATCAATAAATAAATTAATTTCAGCGATAGATGGTGTAACTACAATCGGAGACCCAAAGAACTTATGAACGACATTTCTACGAAAAATTTTATAATTTTTCAAATGATCGTCAAATTCCCTATCGTATTCAGTGAATCTATCTGTAATAGTCGAGAAGAGTACACCCGGTTTGAGTTTACCCTGATCGGAATATAACGCGATAGTATCCTCGATTGCGTTTCGTTGTTTAACCAAAATATCATCCAGAGAAATATTACTAGTTTTCAATTTACCCTGACGATCTTGAAATACAACTATTTCATTAGGATCAACACTTGCTAAATTCAACGTCTCAGCGATTTCATCTTCAATTATTTTTTTATATCACCCGTTGCAGATGTTTTTGCAGTGTCGTCGGGTTTGGGTTTCCGAGGTCTTCCCCAAATATCAATCATGTTATTGTAAAACTCTCTCTCTAAAATCTATGATTTTCGCCAGCGATTACTAGTGTATTCATTTACGACAACATGTGGTGGTTTTCCCCTTGGGTTACCCAAGGAGTTAGAAATAGCGTTAAGGACATTTAATACTTCGCTGCCACATATTGGTGGGTCATTCATTTGTTGTGTTGGTAGCGTAGAATACCAAGCCTTCATTGGAAAAGTTTTTATATAACTCATAAACTCTTTTGGCGGGGCTAATCCATATGAATCAAAGTAGACAATCACACGTGGATCAATAGCGTATGCAACCCAGTGAGTTCCAGGTCCGGTGCTGTTATCGAGATTACTGATACTGGTTTCAACGTGATTAGGTTGTGCTGGTAACTGATCCTTCATAAAAACACCTCTGAAGTTTTTTATGGCGAGGTTTTTAGCAGCATCGAGTAAATCAAAATTGGACATTGGAACCATCGGTTCCTCAATCAAAGACTCTTCAATCTAAGATTTTTGAGTTAGTAAACCGGTCCTAGTCTTAGACCCTTTCCGCTGTACCACGAATACGGGGTTCCTGGTAGTCTTAAACCCTTTCCCCTTTTTATAACCCTGCCCAGTTGCCTTTATTAGTGCCATTCCTGCCGCGGTACCAACAGCCCCTAACGCTGCCGCTTTAGCCACCGCTGGGGCTGCTGCCGCAATCAACACTGGAATCGCAGCTAACAACGGGAATATACCACCTGATTTTATCATATTTTTGACAGCAGCTGCAGAGAGAGTAATCTGGACACCTTTTTTTGCTACAAGTGCATCATTGAAATGTTTTACTTGACGAGTTGTCAGCGATAATTTATTTGCCCCACCATTCACTTGATTAGGTTTCAGCGTTATTGTGGTTCCACACCGCTTAGCTGATTCTGATTGCAATTTTTTTAATTGACCAGGTGTCAAAGACACATTGATTATTATATACATAATAGATTAATTCTAAATCGAGAAAATCGTTTACGATTTCAATTACATGTTTTTGAAAATCAAAGATTTTCTACTGGCGCATCTACCACTCTCATTCTTCCTCCAACACCTTCGAGTATCATTGATTTATCACTGAGAATGACAGCAACTGCTCTGTAATTAGCAATAACACCACAAAGCACATTAGCTCTAAAGTGTATATCAACGACAGACTGTCTTGTTAAATCAAGATGTTCCAGTGAAAAGTAATAGATCGGATATAGATTCTTAAAATCCAATTGTGATATTTGTAGACCAGTATCAACATTTTGATCACGTGCCATAAACGACAACAACCTATGATACACGCGTGCAATATGATTTTGACCGTAATCAAGTTGTACATCTTCGGATGGTTTTTGCTGGCCGTTTATTCTCAGTGAGACGTCTTTAACACATAATGGATTAAATATCATATGACTGGAGATTTGATTGCCAACTCGTGTGTTATCCTGTAACGCAATAAATATATGACGTGGCGCAGCAATGCCTTGTTTTGATGCTAGATTACACGTGAATAACCCGTTAATATTTGATTGTTTAACATCTGTACTTACCGTTAGCCAACTTAGTAATGATTTTCCTCTTTGATCCATAAATGATAGTAATCGTTCTTCTGCGGTGATGGATGGAGTCAACACTGGCATCCATAATGATAGTTTTGTTAAAATAACTTTACCGGCATCAGCATTGGGATTTGCAGCATCTGCTGAAATCCTCCAAATTGCGTCATTATCATCACTTTTTCGTACAAGCGCTACTGTATGCTTCGCCCCGTAGATAACTTTTCGGACGTTTCTACAGAATCCAAATATGTGATGCAGTGGAATCGCACATGAAAATGATTTACGCCGCCCTTCCAACATTGAAATACGTGTTGCAGCTCCTAGATTGAAATTAGGGTCGTTGTTTACAATCATATCCTCGGCATCAATATTAGCATTACCAGCATTATTCTTTGGTTGTCTTACAACAAATTGATTTCCTCCAGCGGTATCTTTAACATCTTTTGCAAACATCATAGAAGGTCCCGCCTTTCTTGTATAATCATCGGAATATCTCGATAACCCAATTATTGTTGTAGCCACATCAACATCGCGATCTATAGACTCGATTTCTTTTCCATCAATGAGATATCTAGCACTTTCGAATAACGCCATAATACCATTATTGACAAAACCGACTTGAGTACCAACTGGGTACGGTGCTAGTACAGCAGTAGTATCAGCAGCTGTTACAAGCTCTCCTTCTACTTCAATAAACGCTTCAGCGGGTAGAAAATACTTACTGGTATCATGAACTTGAAGTTCAATTCTTGATCGACTATTTGAGTCTATTGCATGATAGGCGTAATATTGATAATCGCGTACAGAATCATCCTTGCCATCTGGGGCGTCTATATCAAACGCTGGATCATGTGACTTTTTGAACATTTTATTCTATTTATCAGAGTCTAAATCGTGAAATCGTAAACGATTTTCATCATGAAAAACGCTAGCGTGAAAATCCGTAGGATTTCATCGACGTAGTTTTTTAAAGCCACTTCCTGCTATCATATTTGCAATATTGCTTTGGTCGGGGGTTATCAACGACGCTAGTTTTTCATCTACTGCGTTATTTATAATTTTATTAACACTTGCAGGCATTTCAGCTGTAGACGGTAACGGTTTTTTTTCTCCGAAAATCACTTCTTGATTTCACTATTGATGTTATTTTATTATTCGCGGCTGAAAACGCTTTCCCGGCAAGATCTCCAACAGCACTGATACCCTTATCACGAATAGCATCAATTGCTTTCATTGATAATTGTTTAGCTAACGGCATCACTTTTGGGGCCATTCTTGAAAATAACCCTGCAATTGTATTACCTAAACCATTACCATAGTATACTCTATAAACTTTAAACCGTGAATTAACTACATAGACGGGGATTGGTTTATCAGGATTGTAGTGTATGATCATTATTATAAATCGTAGATTTCAATTGTAAAACAATTTTTCAATTATAAATTCAGTCACTATGATACCCACTTGATAACTCGCCAATGAAATCTCGATATGTGCTGATATCCATGATACCACCTTGAAATAACCGTCTACAGATATCAGATGCTTCATTAATTATTTCTGGAGAGTTATTTCCAGCTCGGAACACTCCTACAAGAACTTCTAATCGTGATATATCACTGAGAACACCACCAGGACATGAAATCCTTGGATTTTCACTGGAATCTTGCAATCCCTTCCCGCTATAACCAGTTGCTTCATCCAGTTTTTCTGTGTCCGTAGTTTGTAAATAATCATCAGGTGGTAGTTGTTGTTGTTTTTTAGGTGAAAAAGATATTTTCTTTGCAGGTTGCTGTCGCTTTCCTTGCAATTTTTGCGGTTTTTGTTGTTGATTTAGTTCTTCAATACGTTTATACACTGTACCCACCGCATTGATATATCCAATGTGTGATGCATTATCGGTATTAATTTGACTTTTTTTAGTTTTGATTTTGTAGAATATATCAGCCCAGTGAGTTATACTCCTAACAAACTTGTGATGTTCTGGTTTCAACATTTTTTTCCTGTTTTCATAAGTCGTAACAACAAGCGCAGGAATTTCTGCTGAATCAGTATCATCAATTGCTGCTAACCCTTCCTCGTTAAATCTTGCGCGTAAATCATCTACTGTTCTTTTTGATTCAGGTGTTTTAGATTCCATTTTTGTACAGCTTGTTTTGTTTGTTCAGTTATTTTTTCAAGTTCACCAATAAGAGATTTCCCCGTCTCTGGAACATCTCCCCGTATAGCACGCTCTACCCCTTTCGTTGCTGTGGTTACTGGTTTAAACAATTCTTCAGATCCAACAGCAAAATCCGTTTGTAAACTCTGTCGTTGTTGCAGTTTATTCCTTACAGAGTCTCGAATTGGTATAAATCTCTTGATTGCATCTAGTCGTTCACGAGCAAATCGGGTCTTTAATGCTTCATTGACCATTTTTTGAAATCGTAAACAATTTTTCAATTGTAAAACAATTTTCCGAACCTGACCTAACAGACGAAAACACTTTTCAGTTAATTCGACACGTCGGATGATTTTTAACACGATCATGGAAGCGTTATTTTGTTGTTTTAACAGCTCTATCAGTGATGGAGGAAGTGTCCAAATTGTATATAAAATAATAATACTGACACTTGCGCCATTCTATTTTTGATCAATCTGACATATCATATCGAGAAAACCATCCATTAACGGTCTATCGATTTTTTATTCACTGTGTGTGAAATATTATTTATTCAGTGTGAAATATTATTTATTCAGTGTGAAATATTTTTTATTCAGTGTGAGATATTTTTTATTCAGTGTGTGTGAAATATTTTTTATTCACTGATTTTGACATTTTCAATCAAAAAATGCTAAAGAAATGAAAATCTCTCTGAGGGTCGGTCACAATCAAAAAACGACAAAATCTCTTTGAGGGTCGGTCACGGTCAAAATCGTTCATTTTCTTGAATTAACGCTCGTAGGTTTCTAATTTTAGAATTAACCTCTTTTTTCAATTCGTATTCGTTACCCAAATCTTTTCGTATTCCCTCTACGATAGAATATAACGGGACAAACACACTTACTTCACTGAAAAATGCAAGAGAGTCCCGAATAGAATTCTGAATTTTTTTGATGAGCGCATATTTTTTTTGGTAGCATATACTTGTTAGTGTTAACTCCGTATTCTATATCCTGAAAATCAGACACAATTTGATCAGGAACTAACCCATCTGATAGTTTGATATCCTGACTTTTCAATTTTAAAATTTCGGCTACAATGCTATTCATATTTTCAGAATTCATATTCTATAACAATTCTATATTTCTAAATGAAAAATATGACGCTTCATACATAACCTAATTTAATTTTCTGTTCGGTCTTTTTTGAAATCGCCGTCTTGGGTATTCCTTCTGCAACTTTTTGAACAGAAGATGAACAAATATTGAAATACCCACTGGCTTCATTCATAGATGAAAATATTTTTTCTTCATTAGTTATTGTATTCAAAGATTTTACGGGTCTCTTCCCAATTGATTTATAATTGCCAGTCTTTCCCCGTTTCAAAATTTCACTTTGTGTAACAGCTTGCAGATTTGATAAAGAATTATTCTTTGGATTAGAATCCTTGTGATCGATAACAAAATAATCTTTGATCAATCCATTGTGACATTCATACACGAAACGATGGCAGTAATATTTCTTCTTTTCAGCGCCAAACCTCAAATACCCCACACCATTGTCAGCACCAACTGGTTTCTTCAGTCTACGGTTTCTTACAACACCATCACTAGATGCTTCATAATTTAAAATCACAGGGTGTGGTCTGAATTCTTGGTTAATTCGTATACTAATACTATTTGTCTAATTCATTGTTTGGTCTAATAATGAATCTTTCAATGTAGTCTTGGGGAGTTCTTATGACTTTGTCTTTGACAGAGTCAAGGTCAGGGTCACAGTCAGGGTCGGATTTTTTGATTGAAAATTCATATGATTTTCCATTTTTGATTCTTTTGTCATAATAACGCTTCAACTCCCTGTATCGTTTACCACCACAATTCAGACATAATTGTGATTTCCCCCTGACCCCAACCCCACATCGTATGCAGGGTAACGAACCAAGGCTTCCACGTCGAAAACTTTGCATATGATACCCACATAATTCATTTCTGCATGATTTGTTACACGAAGTCACTGATCCAATCATGAGCCATTTGCAGTGATTCATTATACATAAATCTTTCATTTAAATGTTTGTTTTAATTATAGTATGAAGAAGTTCGAGAGATTATCGAACATTACGCCTTGGAATAATGCTCAATTTAATCTTGATAAGGAGTTTAAGAGATTCTTGAAAATTAGTCCTAGATTTAATCTCGATAAACCAAAAAAAAAACGTCTAGTAGACGGTAACATGAAGGAGTTTAAGAGATTATTGAAAATTAGTCCTAGATTTAGTCTTGATAAACCAACAAAACGTCTAGTAAACGGTAACGATAAACCAAAAAAACATCTCGTAGACGGTAACATGAAGGAGTTTAAGAGACTATTGAAAATTAGTCCTAGATTTAATCTCGATAAACCAAAAAAACGTCTAGTAGATGGTAACGATAAACCAAAAAAACGCCTAGTTGACGGTAACATGAAGGAGTTTAAGAGATTATTGAAAGTTAGTCCTAGATTTAATCTCGATAAACCAAAAAAGCGTCTAGTAGACGGTAACATGAAGGAGTTTAAGAGATTATTGAAAATTAGTCCTAGATTTAATCTTGATAAACCAAAAAAACGTCTAGTGAAGAAGTTTAAGAGATTATTGAAAATTAATCCCGATAGAATCTCTGATATGATGGAGTTCAAGAGATTATCGAAAATTAATCCTAGATTTAATCTCGATAAACCAAAAAAAGTCTAGTAGACGGTAACATGAAGGAGTTTAAGAGATTATTGAAAATTAATCCCGATAGAATCTCTGATATGAAGGAGTTCGAGAGATTATCGGAAATTACGCCTTGGAAAAATGCTCAATTCAATCTTGATAGAGTTTCTAATACACCAAAGATTAAAATTCTTGATAGAACCATGATTAGTAAAATCAAAGACTGTTTTAATAAATTCAAGCGTGATGGAGCATCTCATTGTTGGTCAACATTTCGAATTGATGGCCGTTTTGACGCTACCATGAATGATGAAAAAGCAGCAGTGATAATCTCACATCTTTCGCAGAGAAGGTATTTTTTCAGAATAAAATTCCTTATCCGTGACGACACTGGAAATTGGATTATTAGGGATAAATTTGAACCCATTCTCAAGGATAAAAAAACTTTCACTGTGAATCAAGATTCCAAACCAGGAATTTGGACTGGAATTGACAAACCATACTACGAAAGATCTTATCCTGTAACAGCAGTTGTTTACGGGATATATCCGTTAAATGAAAAACCTGATATTGCAAAACTAGCACCAATGAAATATTCTTTGCAACTCAATTGTGTAGCAACACGAATAATAGAACACTTCACAAATGCATCCCGGGGAAATAAACTGACTGATCTAAGACGAAAAAAAGTAACCGAATGGGAATTAACGGTGAAACAGCATGGGGCAACAATTCAGGATATAATCAAATTAGAAACATCATTGAGATTTCCAATATCAGTAACGACAATAACCGGAGAAGTATTATACGAATCAAAATATCAATCACAAGGAGCGCCAATCCAAATTATTGATCAAAATATCATTCACAAGGAGCGCCAATCCAAATTATTGATCATAACGAACACGCGTGGTCATCTGCAGTAACAATATTCCCACGGGATAGAACTGTAAAATATATCCCCAAACCGAAGAGTTTTTTTCCGAGCAGAAATTATTTGATGCTATTTACAATTTGAGTAAAGAAGACCCTGTGTCAATATGGCTATTTCATAGTGCTTCAGACGATGAATGTAGATTTGATCAGTTTGTAAGACCCAACGGAGAATTGTACCGTACTGAAGAGCTGCATAATCAAATGAAACAACTAGCTAGTGAGTTTTCCCCTGAGAATTCTGGGGGGAAAGACAACGATCAATTATTAACAAATTGTTTTACACTTCCCTCGGTTGCAGCACATTTTGTTAAGAAGAAAAACGCGTGGAAACCAACGCGAAGTGAGTTTTTATCAGATGTCAGATTGAGCTGTCTTGAATACAGCCATGGAGGGTTATGGAATACAAAATACGACACTGAAACCGTTACTTCCGTTGATATGATTGCGTGTTATCCAGGGAGTTTTCTCGAGTATGGAGAATGCGAGAAATATTTCAAACGATTTGGACACCCTACACACGAAATAACCCGTGTTGCGATTAATGGACCACTGCCTGATTTTGATTTAACCGGATTCGCTTGTGTAGTATCATTTGAATTGGCTACAGGACTTCATCCGTGTAGTTATCTTTGGATTGGTAAACACATGTCTGGAAAACACTGGATGCCAATAACGCTATTGAGATATATGATTGATTGTGGGATGTTACAATCGTTAATTGTCAGTGAAGCAATTATATCCTATCGAGCACAGAAATCAGTCTGGTTACCACGACCTGATCTAGAAAAAATAATTAGCGAACAGCTAATTCACCCAGGGTGGTAAATACGACAATACAAGATATTCTTCACGGTTGATTATTGACAATGCTGAATACGATTTTGTAATCGCGGATTTAACGAATAAGGGGACACATGTCAATCGTAAAGACGCATTTATGTCCGATGGAACCAAATTGGGTACAATTGTTACCTACAACGATAGATACAATACGCAGTATACACATTTGAGAGCTTCTATGCTCGGTTATGCTTCTATTAATCTGTTTTCGATGATAAATAAATTTCCTAACACCGCAGTTAGAGTTGCCACTGATTCATTTTATATAAATAGCAAAATGGCTGAATTCATAAATTCCATGACAAGTGAGGGGGACAAGAATTGGGGGTCATGGAGAATTAAGCGAGAAATGCTTCATGATTATATTCAATCAGCAGATGTTACGATTGAAAATAATTATCGGAATCTCAAAAAGAGTCAATCAGAATTTTCTAATGCACCACCGGTATCTGATCCAATCTGTAGATATAAAACAGTTTATTTAAACGGTTGTGGTGGGTCAGGAAAAACAACTCGTGCAATTGAGTTATTCCGTGGGAAGTCCAACATGATTGTGCTAACACCAACTCACAGACTTGCAAGAGAAATGATACAGCGAGGGGTAAATGCCTGTACTTATCACAGTTTCTTTCGATGGAAAGAAGATAAATGGACTCCTGAGCGTATGGGCGAGAAATTTATTCCTGAAATCATTATTTGGGATGAAATATGCACAGTGTCATTAGATGTATTACAAATATTTCTCGAGTGGTTGTTATTGAAAAATACAAAAGTAGTCATGTGCGGTGATTACGGCCAACCACCACCATTTGTCGGTGCATTCCCACATGAATGGCTAAAGGGTTTCGTAGACTATTATGAAAAAATTACCACTGATTACAGATCACTTGATGAAAAATTACGAGAATTTAAGAAACTAATTAGATTACAACCGGATAGAATCCAGTGTGAAATAGCGCTTGAAATAATTTCAGAAACTCCAATGAATGATTTTTGGGAAATGTGGAGACCAAATGATTTGACAATTAGGTAGAAAAATAGTCAGAGACACACTTCAGATGAAGTTATTTGAATTGCATCAAAAATTATTTGCAACACTTTCAGTACCGTTATTTTATAGGCCATCGGATACACGAAAGCAGAATATAGAAGTTGATATTCCAGGACAGCGTGAAAAAAAAATTCTCGTTTTAAATGATATTGTGCTGGTTGATATCAGCGTCGTTGAAGATGCATTGCGTGCTAATAAATCCCCGTGGACGCTAGGATACGCAGCAACAATACATTTTTCACAGGGATTAACTATATCGGATACAATTGTTTGGATGGTAGATAATCGCATCGAATGGTCAAATTTAGTCTATCTCGCAGTATCCAGAGTACGAAAAATAAATCAGCTTCGAAAAATTGTCCTTGAAAATCCTAATGACAATGCAATAAGTGATACTGTCAGCGCTGACAACGTCAAGGACATAATCAGAAAAAAACTTTCTGGTTATAAACAGCAGGATAAAAAAAATAAACGAGAATTTGACACCGATGTTGAATTAATAATGACGTTGAAACAGCAACAGAATAATCACTGCGCGAGTTGCAATTGTGTAATGAATTGGTGTTGGTCAGATAGGGATTCGCGCCAATTTACCGTAGACAGAAAGAATAGCAGTATTGGTCATACCAGAGATAATGTGATGCTGACTTGTCTTGAGTGCAACAGACGAAGAGGTGCTAGTCAAGACCCCGCGGCGGTAATTGAGTATCCTCGGGTATCACTTGCAGTTGTTCACGAGTAAATCCTCGTTGAGGGGCAGTTGAATCCAGTCTATAGACTGGAGGTCTAGCAGTAGATCGTGTTATACTAGATATCTTGTGTGCAGTAACACTCCAAATAGGATCAGTAGCCCTTTTCCTGCCACCTTCAAGCTCTCCTGGTTCGTATAAGTACCTAACAGTGATATTACTACCAAGAATTGGTTGGGAAACGCTAGAATCGCTTTGAATTTCCATTTTCTTTTTAATCGCGTCGTTAGGTTTCATGTTAATTGTTCTAGTAATCTCATTATTCAGTGCGGTAATCACAGCTGGCAATCTTTTAACCCATTCACGGGATCTTTTTTCTTGTATGAATTCTTTTGCGCATTGATATCCAAATAACCGCTCAGCAATCGTCCTGTTAAACCGTTCAACAATTGCCTGATCGCGATGTAACGCAGTATGTCCTCGTCTGATGGTGACATTATGATGTTTTATTGTTGATAACACTGCACCCTGAAATTCCTTGCCAGGATCAACTTGTAATAGATTTGGCCAACGCAGAGGACCCTTTCGATAAATCCTTTCAAATGCAGAAGCAACTTCAGTTGATGATTTTGTTTTTAATGGTTCTGCTTGTTTGTATCGACTTGCAATATGAACTACAGTTAACGCATATTTGTAACCGTTGTCATGAGGTAAAAATAATATATCAGCCTGATGAACTTCATTAGGGACAGTCACATCAAAATGCGAATAATTAATTTGTTAAGGCGGTGGTAGATAAATTTGCCATATCACCTGTTTGGATAACCAAATAGCAGCTGTAGTTTTTTTCACTTTTGCAGCACTAGCGAGTTTATTGATTGCTGCTTTACCCCGCCAGTATCCTTTTGGAGAATAGTAAATAGATTCCATGTTGTTATTAATTACCAGCACCTAACATCAATTTGCTTTTCATAGCCGATTTTATTAACCATGAAGCTAATTTTTCTTTGAAGGATTTATCAGGAATAGCATTTAATGCATGAATTAATTTCACATCTGCGAGATGCCTGTGTTGCAAATTGCTGCTTTTATAAGCAGCATCATGTGCGTGACACGCCCTATCAATAGCGTTTATTGGTTCTTCACCACGTCGAGGTTGGTTTTGATCATCAAGTCTGATATCTAATCGTGTTCCGGGGCCACAGTAGCTATATCCTGGAAGATGCTTTTCTCCTGGATACTTTGCCCACGGTGTTCCAGGGAGTTTTGCTAACTTGGCTGCGATATCAGCGATGTTACGAGGTGTTAAAGGATTTTAACGAGAAATCAAAATCGGAAATCGATGATTATATTATTGTGTTTATAACCGATATCGATGAAGCACCGAGCATTGATGATATTGATGGAAGTATTAACAATTTAGTCGTATATGATGATTTCATGTTAGACAATCAAAAGAATCTTGCTAGGATATTTTCCAGAGGTAGGCATAAAAATACCGATGTGATACATATACAACGATACACTCAAATACCAAAAGTGATCAGAGATAACTGCAATATTCTTGCTGTATTCAACGGAGTTGACACACATAAGCTACGATTTGGCAAACTTGGTGCGGCGGTGATATGGATAATAATCTCTTTAGAAATTTCTTTAGTCATGCTCAGTCTATTTCACATGGATTTGTAACGATAAATGTGCATGATTCTAGATCAAGATATCGTCTAGGACTTGATCAAATATTTGGTTTTACTCGTAAAACGTTTTACCATAACAATTCGTCTCCGCAGCGACATCGGTGCCGGGTCCGTAGCGTGACAAACCGAAACCATTTTTCTTTTTTTTTGTCTGCCTGAATAGGTTTCAGTTTGCTTGAAAAAGTTTTGGTCTGTCCACCCTCTTTGCTGCTTGTTTTGTCACAAATTAAGTTTCGATATTACTACAATATATTCTCCATTATTCATCTGTGTGCCAAGGTGCACTCATGCCAGTGTGGTGGCAAAATTGGATGCTGTTAAAAATTTACATGATAAATCTAGCCGAAAGACAAACATGCCATTTGTACATACTGATTCGTGTTAATATGCTTTTTCTCGGTTTCCTTATGTGACTAATTCAAGTCAGACACTTTTGTTCTGGTTTGTTGGTGTTGATGTTGTTTTAGGGTTTAACGCCATTTTGTCAGCACACTATAGACTATACATGACGGCCAGTAGTATTGGTTGAAGAAGAACCCTGGAAAACCCTCGAAAAGAACCTCCGACCCACAGGAAGCTACTGGCAAGCTTTCTCACATAACTACATTAGCCGAATCTTAGACTCGAACCCAGGCATAGATGAGACGGCAGTGATCCGTAACGGAAAGCGCTTTAGACCACTCGGCCACTATATTCTGTGTTCTGGTTTGTATATATATATATATATATATATATATATATATATATATATATATATAATATATATATATATATATATATATATATATATATATATATATATATATATATATATATATATATATATATATATATAGACCATCTCTGATAAATATAATGTGAGTTTTTTTAAAACCATTCAAACATTTCCGTTGATAGTATCGCAATATAGAAGATATTGGCTTCAGTGTCAACATTTACATGATCGATGACAAAACCCTTTAGTATTAGCACAATGTCTTTTTCAGCATGCCAAGTGCATTATATGCGTACTTGTCCCGCTTTAGTTATTCTTTTAGTTTAGAACGTATGCAACATTGAACACAAGCATAGAACATATGGAATGTAGATAAAGCTTTAGTTTCCACACCTGAATGTGTAACATTCTACTATGAAACCTTTGGTCATAAACTTATTTGTTCGTGGCATCTTCGTTGCTATCAGTCGCTAACCGCACGCTGGTGTAATACATATACCTGAATTTGAATATGTTTCAAGTCTACACATTCACAAAATTTTATCATTGGTTGAAACTTTAAACTGGTTAACTTAGCTGTGTGGAATGTATTAGTCTAAAATAGTTTGTTCACACACGCATAAATGACAGTTCGATTATTTCGTTCCATTGTTTATGATTGGGAGATCTTTCACGTCCCAATATTGTGCCCATTGCAAACCGGAAGTCTATAAACATATAGTCGTTTTGTATTTGTCACCCTGTTAATAAAATGTTGTTTCTATGCAATAATTTGATTTAGTAATAAAAAACTAGGGTCAATCAGATGTATTAAATTAAATGAAAGAATCATTTCTGTTGTACAATTAAAATGAACATATCTATTGTACCATAATGCATTCTACATTCCTCTAATACATATGTCATATCCCTGTATTGTCAGAAATAATTTGCTAGAAAATTATTCGTGTTACCTACCTGTATAATTTGGTTTTGTAATAAACTCACTTTCCATATTACACACATACTATACATTTGTACAACTAATATTTTTTTAAGATAGGTCATGACATTCATAATATTAACCCTTTTAATATTCGTCGTTTTCTTTCTTTTTTGCTGATGTGTAGTTGTAATTTGTAACAACAGTCAAGCACAAAGAATCACTAGCTGTTCTATCATTGTTTAAAGAATGAAATTACATCATATGAATATTAGTAAATATTTGTGTATTTTATTTTATTGCATATATGTTATGGTGTGGCGTTTGTGAGTTTTACTTAAGCAAGTACTGAATAGTCCTCAGATTCCACAGTTAAAGTATTACCAATGTAATGTTAATTAAATCAAGTGGCTTTGCAAGACACAGTAAATATGTTTTAACTTGTTTTATCCCAGGCACTTGAATATATCACAAACTAATTTTAGACATAATAATGTGTTGGTCACAGCTTTTCTATATAGCGCAAACGTCAGTGTGTCAAGCATTAGTGCTGGCATCCGAGGTTTTGCTGCTTTGATTGTATTCATATTTATACCATGCTATTAAAAGATGATCGTGTTATTGTGATCCTTGTCGACATTGTTTCCGCAACTGTTCATTAGCTGCCGTAACAATATAAACTCATCTTCCAATAGTTCTTGTTACGCCTCCATCTATAGTAAAATGTGAATATACACTTGCATCCAACAAATCCCCGTAGACATCATATCATATAAATACTACAACCCGATAATTCTTTAGACCCTAATAGGACAATACTATTTACTAGAGCTTATTGGTGTATTCGGTCTTATTGTACTCATACTTACATGCAAAAAGTTACACCATTTATGAGTACATAATAATTAGTTATGGGTAATTTATATTTATTTATGTTTCTCTAAGTAAAAAAAATGTTTAGTTGTTTTTCATATCATCTTATTATAAAAACATGGCATTGTATATGTAATTTACTGACATTTAATTAGATAATTAGACTTGAATGTATAATATCCTAAGTTTGAGTATTACGCTCCTATAATAACATGTTTACCCTTGTCGGGAATGGCAGACAGGTATGTACTGTTGTAGACATTGCTGATTAGCTAATTAAGAGTGCATATATTAATAGATTCTATCTATCTATTTTAATCTTCATATTGTAATCTTTTCTCACGTATACTTGCACGTGTTGATCAGTCGCTGACGTTAAAAAAACAGAAGTTCGACTGTTATTGTTTCTTTCGCACCCATCAATAGTAAAGTGTGATTACACATTTGCAGTCAACGTGTCAGTACAGACGTGATGTTAACTCGGTACTACAACCCAGTGTGTTCATGAGCTTTTAAAGGGAACAACGTGTGATCAAAGGTCAATGAGAGTATAGTATTCTCATCTTAATTTCATGGGAACTGTACTAGCAGATGTCCGTTCGGTTATGTTTTCGTTAAACGCGCTCAGATGGTATTAATATCATAACAGCTGGGTTGATGTTAATGCTTGTTACTGCGTATTTGTTTTGTCATTCCCGAATAGCATAATATATGGATGCAAGTAAGGTAGAACAGTTTCATTGAATTCGTCTATGTTTAATCGCTGCATTCATATAATGAAGAAGATACAACTACATCAACACAATATTAATATTCTCATCAGTAGCAATCTTGACTAATAAAAAAACAATCATTAAGTTTGATCGTAATAGTGTTCTCAATATCTTAGAATAATGGAACGCTTGTTATGAACTTTGTACTTCTTTGGCGGATTATATACATGTACACTATACTAATTAATATTAGATCTCAATGGGTTACCGGTAATACACATTGGCATGATTAAAATGAAGTTTCCTACCAAAGAAACCCGCATGCACAAGCGCCTTTGCTTAAAGTCTTTCTAATTGTTCTCCATCATATCAAGACTACAACCCAATAAGTCTTTAGACCCTAATAGGACAATACTATTTACTAGAGTTATATCATTTTGAGCGATCCTTGCACATTTATTTGCACTCATTTGTCAACTAGGTGTAAAGAAACATTAAAATTAGAGAGAGGCCAATATTATCCATTTATATTTTAACAATTAAAATATATGTCACGACTGTTTCTCAAAAAAACGGCATATCTTAGCTTATCTAATAACTTGAAATGATTAATTCAAAAACGGTTTTAAAGGTGTGGCTAAGCATATGCGTAACTAAAACGTATCAGAAGCATTACTGTGTATTCGGTATAAATGCGCTGACTATAGTATCGGTATAAGGGTTACCAATTTATTTCATTCCGGTGATGCAAATAATAGTATTACCTCACTATAAAGAAACTTAGGTAAATTCGTGATTGAAAAATGTACCCAGTTTACTAGTTACCTTGTCACGAATTAAATGCTACTAATGAAGTGTTGTATGTTTGCATCATAATTTAAATCCCAAACAGATGAATTGGTTAAAACTTGAATGTGAATGTTACACATATATGTATGCTCCTTTGATCATATTTTTCACACCTGGCAAGACTATCAAAGTCGTTGAAAGGTGAGAAATATTCAAACCGAATTTAACCGTTCGACAAATTTGGAATTTTTAAGAAGAGATTATCGTTATTCTCTTGCATACATTAATATGTAACGAAAAGCGTTTGTTTGTAAGATTGCAAATAATCGAATGATTATTGAAGATAATTTGTTTCCATAATTGTTCTAGGCCACTAAATGTTTACATGCCGTCTATAATGAATATTTCACCCAGCTATTAGTTCCCTACTTATTATATCAATATTGAATATATTGACTTCAGTTTCAACAATTACAAATTATATCAAGAAACCTTCGAATGGTCGCACAATGGCTGTGTGATAGTGTCATAAAAAGTGCAAGCTTAATCATCTTACATTATCTACAGTTTTAAACGTATTCAACAATTAAAACACGCATTGTAAATTGATTTACTCTCAAGCACTAACAATTCAAAATTGGGCGTCGTTTGCCTTTGGAATTGCGACTCTCATTACCGTTGATATATATTTGTTTCATTATTATTATTATTATTAATATTATTACTGTTATTTTTTTTATTGTTATCATTATTAATCGTATTATTATTATTATTATTATTATTATTATTATTGTTTCATAGTTATGGCCCTATTCACATACCAAAAAAGTATGTGATTATTGTGGTGCTCCATCCAATCCATAGTGTCTATACGTTCAATTCACACAGGAAATAGTTACCATTAAACATTAATTGTTTCATACTTATGATTCTATTCAAACAATACATATTTGGATACTTCATTCTCAAGATGAAAAATACGCAAACATAATTTGTAAGGACTCTAGAGTTAATATGCATTATACAATTCAAAATAAAATAATTACATGTTTCATATGCATACTGAAACTTACACACGTACGGAGTATATCTTTTATGTCCATGATCCAATTTACACAAAGATAACAAGCGTTTCAGTGTATGATCCCATTCACATAAAAACTCTTACATGATTATTGCGCACCTTTCAGTCTATAGGGCATGTAAGTATATATTTCTTATTCATCATTTATTTCACACATACAGTAATTACCTGTTCAATAAACATAGTCCAATTCACACCGAAACTATTTACTTGTATTATATGTTTTATACGATTCGCACGCAAAGACAATACGTGTTTCGCGTGCATCATCCATTTCACATATAAATTAATTGCTTGCTCTATATGCATGCTAGCAATTACACATAAAATGTAATGTTGCATCCTGTTGATATATTTTCCTTAGACTATATCAGAAGTGATCTTATGAAACATCCAATATACACAGAAAATATTAAACATATCATTAATATCTTTGGGCTAAGTCAAGATTAGAATTGATGCATATTTAAATTGGGTGCGATACGCATTATATGCAATGAATAATTGCATGCATCATACGCATGATCCAATTTGCAAACGAAAGTATGATTCGAGTTTTATGCATGGTGGAATTCACTTATAAATGTGCTAGTCATATACCGGATTGAATTCACATAGAACTATGCGAGTTAAATGCCTGATTGAATTCACACATAAATATGCGAGTCATATACCGAATCGAATTCACATAGAACTATGCGAGTTATATACCAGATTGAATTCACACGTAAGTATTCGAGCTATTTGCCAGATAAAATTCACATAAAAATATGCAAGTTATATGCCTAATTGATATCACACAGAAGTATGCGAGTTATATGCCAAATTGAATTCACGCAGAAGTATGCGAGTTATACACCTAATTGAATTCACACAGAAGTGTGCGTGTTATATGCCTAATTGAATTCTCACAGAAGTATGCAAGTTGTATGCCTAATTGAATTCACACATAAGTATTCAGGCTATTTGCCAGATAAAATTCACATAGAAATATGCAAGTTATATGCCTAATGGAATTCACACAGAAGTATGCGAGTTATATACCTGCTTGAATTCATTGTGTTCATAATGTTATATATTTCAATTATAAACTTAAATGTTAGCTATATTCAAAACATTTCTCAATTACGAAGTCCACTTAACATTATATCGATTGCTACGTAAATGTGACCTGTTTACTGGACCTCTCTGATAATATCCTGACCGAGCACTGACATCACTTTCAGGGTACACGTGTTTAATATATCAATATTGTAGTCTGCTTTGCCAATAATTCTTGATGAAATACCCACTAATGTTAGCTTGATGTTTTTCATAGAGTGTCAACTGCAGGCCAAATAAGCCAATCATAACAACTTGTTCAACTATTGACCTCAGCATAGCAAACCCACAAAATATAAGGCATTGACATATTGTCGTTCGGGTGCTAGGTTTGGATGTGGCTACCATATTGTATTAAGTTGAACGTTTCGTGAACTCTTTTTCTAATTTTCTGACCGCGCACTGACATCACCTTCATGGTTGCCGTGCCTAATATATCAATATTGTAGAGGTAATAAACTGTGAAATAAATACCTGATGAAACTGCTCTTAAATTCTACCACGAAATGTTCAAAGAGTGTCAGTTACAGGCTAAAAAAACATAATAGGAAATTAGTTTAAATTGTAAATAACAACCTATTCTACTACTGACCTCAGTATATCAAATCGATTCACTATACAGCATTGACCATATTGGTTTTGGGTGCTAGGGATGGATGTGCCTGTCATCTTCATTTAAATAATATATATATATATATGGAGACTTCAGACGTGAATTTTATTGAAGGATGGAAGTTATTTGCATTTGATATGAAATCATCCAGATTTTCTCTTCCATGTTGCCACTCCAGTTCTAAATCATCGATAAAGCGTACTCACTGGTATGGTGCAAGTTCAACCGATGCTAATAGTTAATCCTCTAGTTTTCCCATAAAAATGTTAGCGTACGAAGGGGCCATTTTTGTACCCATTGCAGTTCCCCTTCGCACGCTAACATTTGTATGGGAAAATGGATGATTTCATATCAAAGGCAAACAACTCCCATCCTTCTATAAAATTCACGTCTGAAGTCTCCAACTTAAACTACGTTTTCCTAGACACAACAACCAGACTGGTAGAAAACAAACTTTATACAGACATCTACTCGAAACCAACTGACAAACACCAATATCTCCTCCCAACCAGCTGTCACCCAAAACACTGCATTAGGAACATCCCATATAGACAGGCACTGAGGATACGCAGAATTTGCTCCGACGATGACACATTCCTAACAAGGTCTGAATAGCTATCTAAACATTTAATTTACCGAGGCTACGACAAGGACCTGATTACTGAGGCAACCCAAAGGGCTACGCTAACAAACCGCGATGACCTACTAAAATATGGAAATGAAGGAAAAGGCTGATAGGATACCATTTATCCTGACCTACCATCCAGACAACCCCAAAATAGATAAAAATCATCGGGAAACACTGGCCCATCGTAGAATCACCGGATGCACTAAAGTTAATCCTCCCAAACAAACCTGTAGTAGCCTACCGGAGACCGAAAAACCTCAAGGACATCTTAGTCAGGGCGAAGCTAGCGCAAATCACTAATCAAGACCACCCGAGTCAATTTGGCCCCTGTCGCGATAAAATGTGCAAAACCTGTCAACACATGATAGAAACCAGGACTTTTTCTAGCACAGTGACGAGAGAAAAACTAAACATACATGGTCCAAACAAAACGTGCAAAACAGAGAATGTAATTTATCTCATCACATGTAAGATCTGTAGCCTTCAGTATGTCGGAGAAACTGAGAGACTACACAAAAGGATCAACCTTCATAGATCTGATTGGATAAGAAAGAAGCTATACAGAAGTCCTGTCGTAGAACACTTCTCCTCCCCTACCCACACCTTCAGTGATGTAACACGTATTGCAATTGCTCACAAGCACAACTGGAGCTCCGAAACCGGGATAGAAAAGGAATCTTACTGGATGTGACGCCTTCGAACATTGAAACCTAGCGGTTTAAACCAAGAAGACTAGAAAAATACAGACGTGCACAAATGTAATTATCTTTTCCAGCTGACACATTTTCTTTTAAATAATTCTCTAAATTTGCTTAATAGCCTCTTACTACTAATGTAAAATATCCGGGATATAATTTACGCGTACATAAATTTACATACCAAAACAGATGTGTCGCTTTGGCTCATCGATTTTTAAGTCAATCCAGACATTTTACAGCATCCGCAACAAGTTGAAAGAAACTAGTTGTAACATAATAAATTTAAAGGTTGAATTAATGTAGAAACAGGCATGTAAAGTTTTGTAAACACGATTTTTGTATTGTACTTGTCTGTCTAGTCTATGTTCTGTATTTGCCTTTGATAAAGACTCATTAAGAGTCGAAAGCGCTCAGGCTAGAGTGATACTAGTTTTGCACTGTTGCTTGTCAGTTTTTTGCATTTATATATATATATATATATATATATATATATATATATATATATATATATATATATATATAGACTTACACTCCGTAACCATTAGCATTTACATCATTTGCTATTATTATTATTATTATTATTATTATTATTATTATTAACTAAACATAAGCAACAGCTCTAAAGGAAACAATGCCCCATTATTTGTATAATAATTTGTGTAGCTCATGTTTGTGTGGCAAAAATATTATGAAAATCAAGAATGAAAACACGCGTATGATGAACAACTATAATGATGGAGACCATCGACGAAATAGTAGTGATGTTTGAAAGACAGTATGAGAAACAATATTATTGCATCATAGGTCAACATTGAATGATATGTTGAGGTTTCGATACGAAATACATTTTGAAAGCATATAGATAACAACATAGTAAATAATTTCTAGTATTGTAAAAGGTAGTAACCTTACATTCTGTCTTGATTGAGGGAATGTCCGTAAATCTAAATTGAACAATCACAAAACTACGTATACAAAACCACCAAATATGTTGATACATAATTGAATATAGTACCAACAGCTGATGAAGATTTGTTACATTGGTTTGAAAGGCAAAAAATAATGAATATGTTAATAAGAATAAGGTATACATGTCTACAATCATGCTAACCAAACCCATCATTTCAACAACTATATATACGATTAGGACATGATTTCTGGTAATGTTGAAAGCACGTATGTAATAGTAACAATTAAAATTAACAATAACTCAAATTGGGTAACAGAGACAATTTATATGCCAATATTTTTCCACCACGCGCGATAAATAACATGATATTTGAGATTCATATATTGTGATGCCTTGGTCAAGAGACATGTCAGTTTGTGACATGATTTTAGGTTTATCAATCGCGGGAGATCATGATCGCAGCTTACATCATCCTTAAAAACACGAGAGCTAAGGATCAATACGTTATAGGGAATGGGTTTGCTCTGTTTACATTAATTCCTGAATTTGCTGTTATTTTACATTGAAACAAACTTAGTTTGCATAGCCTGCTACTGACTCCCTGTTAAAAATTTTCTAATATTAAACAGCTTGATCATCAATAAAGATAATTGACACATTGGACGTCGTCTACAGTATTTGTACATTTAAAACTATGTCATTGCGAGACCTTGATATTCAACAGAGTGTCATTGAACATAATTAAGTAAATGTATGAATACAAATATAAAACAAAACGTATTTTACGAACGACACACATATAAAACATATATATGATCTTTATTTACTCTATTTAGTTTCTTAATGAAATAAGTTGATACTTCAGCATAGTTATGGTGTTAATGTATATGTATATATTGCCATTAATATTTTTATTGTCATAAAAGTATAACCACGTGGCTGCGTATATTTAGCTTATCATAATATTACATATTCTGCGATTTAACTTACCTTATATTTGTATTTTTAACTTTACGTATTGTTTCAAGTACAATTAGTATTTTCTCGATTCTTGAGTAACTGTGTTTTCTGTTTACTGACCTTCTTTAATTAATACCCTGACGGATCACTATCATCTTCATCAACCTATCTATCTATGTATCTATCTATCTATCTATCTATCTATCTATCTATCTATCTATCTGTATATATAAAACGTACTGGCTATTATGTCCAACATATCCTGTAGTTAAACACGGCGTGTGACCACATCCCACCTAATTACCTTTACATTTTCAAAATAAAGCTGTTCACGTTATTTTGTTGCTGGTATTTTCTTATTATTTATCATCATCATACAATCTTTGTTCAGCCTTCAGTTGTCAAATTTATTTTGTTGTTTATCCTTGGAATAGAGAAAAATTCAAGTTATTTCAAGATTGAACGAGACTGGCAAAGTAATGAAGAGAAGATCATGAAACAAACACTTAACTTGACGTAATAGTCAAAGGAATCAATATAAATACGTTCCTTCTATTTCGACAAATAAAGTATCCGAATATGGTAAGGTTACTAGTTTTATTCTGCTGAGCATATGATAATGATATTGTGGAGAAGGTTGTGTTTTAGTATCCCTTTACATTGACAGAGTATATTTTTAATTACAGGATCTGGTAATGACAGTAGATAACTATGATTAAGTTCTTCAATAACATAGAAAGAAAATGTTTTTTTTTAGCTTGATTGGCTTCTGAATCTTGACTAAGCAAATTTTGTTCATATCTGTGAAAACATCCGTAAACATTTATCATTTCATTTTATGTTTTATTAACTTAGTAAATTGTAACAGTTCAGTTCCGGGAAGTTTTGTATCATCTTAAAATTTAGCTTTATTCTCCTACGTTTTGATAATAAATTGTTGTTTGCAATTGGCAACCATCTTCCAAGTGACTGGTCAGGATTTATAATTTACCGCTTACCATGGACTTATTTTTAATAGATGGTATAGTTATATCACTTGTAAAATATAAATAACCTTGTGACAGTATTGTTAGAAACTAAGCTTCCTCACATTTGTCCAACATAGCATTCAACAAATTAATGAATATTCCTCATACAGATATTTTAGATGTCTGGATAACAATATCATGTTTCGTTATTTAGATATATTATGAGGTTAAATGATGTTATAACTCATTGTATTAACTATCACCAGCTCTTTTATTCGTATTTTTGAAACATATTGTTATGTATTTAGTTGTTGTCTTTGCCTGAAATTCTACATAAATTATTGATTACTTGATTCAATAAAAATAAACTTATGGAATAGTCAACATATTATAGACAACAGACAACATATACCATGGGATGAAAAGGTGAGCCGATAAAAAGGATCAAAAGACCAAAATATATTCAAAATGAATCGATACATGTCATTGATATCTTATTTCCATGTCTTACCTGTTAGACTTCATATACAAATCAAATTAATGTAAATGAAGATATATAAACTCAGGGTATTGTAGTGTGTATAACGTCAGTTGAGGGTCGTCTTGTATTTATGAGTAGTTAAAATATGACAGTAATATTGGTTATGCTAAAGGATGTAATTTGTTTTTTTTTAATTTTATATGTTTATTCATAATATGAACTGGAACTAATGTATCACCTGAGTAATTTACCGGTAGGTATTCGAATATTGAATTATTCATTGCAGCAAAGGTATATACATCATATGGTTTGTCAACAACATGCATCTATATGCTTTTTGAGGTTTACTAACATCATTACGTAGTAGCAACACCATTTAAAACAACATCAGCAATTACAATAATCAGCATTATTTTAAATGAATGACTCTAAATTGCACATGGATACTTGAAATAATATTATCAAATATGAAATGTTACTATGTTCATTACTATGCAGTATATTACAAAATGGAAACAGATCTGATAAAATATTGATTTGTTTATTGTATATACGTATCTAACCCGTTCGAGTTCCAATGGCAATTAACCTATTCAGTTGAATTTCTAGACACAAATAGTTACTGATATGAAAAGACAGATACTTGCTGAAATGCAAGATATGATATTTGGTTGATTTTGATTTTCAGTTGGAGCTACCAATATGATTGAGTGTCTGACTTCAATTCGAAATTATACCGTTAATATGCAACACCTATGATGCCAAGAGCTTTCTTTTGCACGTTTGTAATATCAGTAAGGGGTAATGAATCCAAAACGTGAATAAGTCTGATGTTAGGATGCGATAATATCCTCTTCATTCACGTATTCACTATCAACAATGGTATTCTATCTTTTGAAAGTAACAATAATCCACAAGGCATAATACTGTTTAACACGCTAATTGTATAGTAAATAATGTTTTCCAGCCCCATTTTGTTTTCATTAAAATGTATTTGTATCACGATTTGGGATACTTAACTAGCTAGGTTAATTAATCATATCATCAGATATATTTTAATTATATGTATCCTGTTCGAAAATCACGTTCTCCTAATCGTATATAATTGTTAAAATGACGGGCTTAATTATTATGATTGTAGACAATTATACATAATTCTTATGAACATCTTCATTATTTTTTGCTTTCAGACCAATGTACCAAATGTTCATCAAAAGTTGGTACTTTATACAATTATGTCTCAACATATTTCGTGGTTTTGTATGCGCAGTCACTTTCGTGATTGTTGAATTTGAATTAACAGGCATCCCTTCGTCCAATGCAGAATGTCAAGTTAGTGCAATTCACAATATTTAAATTATTTTTATGGGGTTGTCTATATCTTTTCAAAGTGTATTTGGGTATTGAAACTTCAACTCATCATTCGATGTTGACCTATGATGCAATAATATTGTTTCTCATACTGTCTTTCGAACATCACTACTATTTAGTCGTTTCCATCATTAAAGGTGTTTCCTCAAACGTGTTTTTTCATTCCTGATTTTCATAATTGTTAAACTACACTAGCTTAATCTACACAAATTAAAATACAAATAATGGGGTATCGTTTTCTTCAGAGCTGCAGCTTATCTTTAGTTAATACTACTACGATTACTACTACTACTAATAAAAAATAACGAAACATGTCAATAATAATGGTTACGGTGTGTGTAACTCCATATATATATATATATATATATATATATATATATATATATATATATATATATATATATTTAAATCAATTCGGCAGCCACATCCGACCTTAACATCCGTAGTTTCCAAATAGTCAATGCTTTATTGTGAACGGATTTGGTATAATGAGGTCAATAGTAGGAATGTTATTTCAAATTAAAACTAAATCCCTATTAATGTTATGTGCCTGGGGCTGATACTCTGTTAAAATATCGTGACTGAATTAGAGAGATTTTTCATGAATGATTAACTAAATCGTTGATTACCTCTACACTAATAATATTCTAGGCACAGCTACCTTGAAGGTGATGTCAGTGCTCAGTCAGGACTTTTATAAAAAAAAGCTCACCAAATGTTCAACTTAAAACAAATTGGTAACCAAACCTAGCATCTAAACTCCAACATGTCAATGGTTTATAGTGTATGGGTTTGGTATGCTGCTGTCTACAGTTGAACAAGTTATGTAAAATTAAAACGAATTTAGAATTAGCTTGTTTAGCCGGCAGCTATGAAAAACTGCATGCTAAAGTTAGAGTGTATTTTCAAGAATTAATAGCAAAGCTAACTACCTCTACAATATTGACCTTTTAAGCACTTCTACATTTAAAAGTGTTGTCCGTGCTCGTTCAGGATATTTCCAAGAGAGTCAGTAAACCGAAATCACAGTTACGTAAGAATCCGAAAAATATTTAGTGGACTTCATATTTAAGTAAAATTTTGGAAATAAATAAAATATAAGTTTAATCTTAAAATAAATCCCATTATAAAAATTATGAATTCAATCAAGGATATAACTCGCATATTTCTGTCTGAATTCAATCAAGCATATTTCACTTGCATATTTCTATGAGAATTCAATCAGACATAAGTTTCGCACATGTATGTGTAAATTCAATTAGGTATATAACTTCCATGAAAGTTTCGTTTGCAAATTGGATTGTGCATATGATGCATGCAATTATTTCTTGGGTATAATGGGTATCGCACTCTTTAGAAATATGCATCTATTATATTATTTACTTGGACCAAGATTTCTAAATATATGCTTAATATTTTCTGTGTAAATCGGATGTTTCATTAGAACGCTTCTCCTATATTCTATGAAAAAGATTTCTATGAAAAAGAATATGCCACATGAAATTATCTTTGTACTCGAATCATGCATATGGAGCAGGCGATTATTTTCTGTCTAAATTGGATGATGCATGTGAAAAATGTAAGTATTTTGCTTTTGCAATGAATGAAAGATATATTGCAAGTAAATAGTTTCGGTGTGAATTGGGCTATGTTTATTGAACAGTTAATTATTTTATGTGTGAATTGAATGATGAAGACAAAATATATACTTATATTCTCTTATGTACTGAATTGTGCACTCTAATAAAGTAAGTCTGTTGTGTTTGAATTTGACCATATATATGAAAACATTGTTATATTTGTGTAAATTTGATCATGGACATGAAATATATACTTATTTCGTGTGTACGTTTGATTTTGCATATGAAATATGTAATTATTTGTTTTAAAAATTGTATCATATATATGAACTGTATAGTATTTACAAATTATGTTTGGGTGCATTGGATCTTGCGCATGAAGGATGCAAATATTTATTGGTTGAATTGTATCATAGGTATGACACAATTCATGTTGTTTACGAATAGGGTCATACGAATAGGGATATGTAATTACTTTGTGCCGAATTCGACAGTGATTTTTAAACACTGAATTATTTTGTGTGAGTTGCAGAATAGAAACCGAGTGGGTTTTGGATTAAATAAATAAGAAAAACAATGTGTGAAAGATGGAAATGTATGAAATGAATTGATAAAGAACAATATATGGTGTATTAATAAATGATTCTCACACGGTCCCAACCTACGATTGATCCAGTCACTCTATATAAACATTAACTAATTGGAAATAAACCAAAAATATTAATTCACTTCAAAAATATGAAATGCAGATTAAATGAACCTCATGGACTGCAGATACATTTCAATTAATAGAATGCGTTATAGGAGAGATTCACATAATGTCACGTATGCACTATGATTAAGATTTTAAAAATCTCAATATATTCACATGTGTTTCAATGTGTTTCAATAATGTTATGCACGTACGTAACAACATATTCGTTGTTATTCTTATATTATCCGTAGTATCTGCATAATCGATTAATTTAAAATATTCCTGTATCTGTCAAAGAAAGGAAACATATAAGATCGACAGTAAATCTTGATAGTTGTAAATTTAAAATTTAACATGTTTGTTTAAACATTGTTTTTCCAATTCATAATGAGTAAAGCAATGTTTTATTTTTGTGATATTTTATTGATTAAATTAAATTTAATTTAATCCTAACTCGTTTCAAAGCCTTTAACATCAATCACAATTATCGGCGAATAATGATTCAAATAATTACCGAGTAAATTAAAATTATGATTAATACAATGAATGAAACACATCTTTTGAAATTGTTCATTTCATGTTGGTTTTTTTTTTCTGGAAATGCAGAGGTAGAGAAGTTCATTGTGATTGATAGTGAATTCAAACCTGAATAGCAGTACAATGCACGAACACAACATTTCTGGCACAACAACACAATACAACCGCCAGTCACATTAACACTACAGATGTTTGGAATATACTAAACTTTATTCAGAACTTTAAATTATTCTAACCCGTGTCTGTAATTATGCTAATTCGTTGTGGATTTCATTTGCATTACCGAACGAGAGAGAGAGAGAGAGAGAGAGAGAGAGAGAGAGAGAGAGAGAGATGTGAAAGATATGTGCAAAAGATACGTGTGTGATAATGCGTATGTGTCTTTATCATAATTTACAGTAATAAGTGTTACAAAAAAAGACTGTGTTATAGTGTCAATTGAATATATTGCCTAACATTATGCTACAAATAGTTGCAATTAACTAAATATTCTATATTGTAACTAACACAATGTAATATGGGTACTTCTGCAGTAAGATTTAAGTACAAACGTTACGTGAACACAACTGATGAACTAAAGTGTAAACGTGAACTTTAACATTCCTACCCGTGCTTTAAGTCAGATAGTGGATATGGATCTGTGTTAATAAATTAAGTAACAACAAGACTCAAAGATTTCACTTTAAGTAATGTTTTCAATTAAATATATAAGAACCTACAGTATTATTGACATTCTTCGTTATTATTTACTATAATACTGCTACTATTATTACTATTATTATTATTATTAATAATAGTAGTAGTAGTAGTAGTAGTGGCACCTAACGATTAGCTACAGTTCGGATGGAAACAATATGATCTTTCTAGTATAATTCATTTATATTGCTTAAGTTTGTATAGCTTCAAAAATGATAAAAATTAGGAGTGAAAAACACGTATGAGGAAACAACTTTAATTATGAAGACGACGAAATAATAGTGATGTTCGAAATACAGTATGAGAAACAACAGTATCACATCAAAGATTAACAGTGAATTATGTGTTGAAGTTTCGATACCCCATGAAATTTTGAAAGCGTATAGACAAACCCATATATATAAAATAATGTAGGTGTTGTGAATTGTACTAACTTTTCATTCTGTCTTGAATGAAGGTATGCCTGTAAATATAAATTCAACAATCACATTATTGACGTCCGCATACAAAACCACCAAATATGTTGAGATATAATTGTATATAATACCGACAGCTGATGAAGATTTGGTACATTGGTCTGAAAGACAGATACTTCTGACATTATTTATACCCGCATTGATATGCGTGAGTTGATAATTCAGTTGGTGACATGCGTTGTGCAACTTTAAAATTCAGTACACTTGACCATTGTATTTCCTGTATATAATTATAAATGTTTGTAAGCTATAACTTAATTGCCTTTGACCTTCAGTGAACCATAAACTATTGCAGTACAGAAATAAAGTACAGCTAAAATGTATAATCTGTTCAACTAATAAATTATATATGCAATACAAAATTAAATGACTGAATACACTCTGTAAAGCAGGGGTTGAATGTGGCACGCGCGCTGATAACTGGCAGCCCGCGGACCTCTTTCTAAAATTAAATAAATTTTATTAATTTTGTTATTTATGCGTATAAAACTGATCGCGATGTCCAAATGTCAAGTGTATCAACAACTACGTGTAATATAATATATACTTACTTACTGATATTCGATGCTTACGTCACGTTGTACGAAATATCGTTTACATATCCGGTTAACAGTTACCTGATTGTTTACATTGCATTTGTTTTCGGTTATATCATTTTTTAAAGCAGTTATGAAATTAAATAATTTAAATGTTAAGTGGGAACTGAACTACTTCTTTGCTGAGCATCGTGGCGCTCCTGTCTGTCTCATTTGAAATTAATCAGTTGCCATCATGAAGGATTATAACTTGAGGCGTCATTACAAAACTCGTCATAACGATGACTTTGGTAAATTTGAAGGAAGATTGAGGGAAGACAAACTGGCATCTCTAAAAAGAACCTTGCAGCCCAACAAAACATCTTTAAAAAAGTTTCACGGCAGACGGATGCAGCTATGATAGCAAGCTATTAAGTAGTAGTTGCTATTGCTAAGCAAGGCAAACCATTTACAGATGGTGAGTTCGTCAAAAGTTGTATAATGAAGATTGTTAAACACATTTGCCCGGAGAAGAAGGAGCAGTTTTGCACAATTAGTTTGTCGAAACAGACAGCTACGAGTCGTGTTGAAGACATAGCAAGTAATCTCCATCAGCAGCATGAGAGAGCTTCAGAAAAGTTTATCTGGTACTCTGTTGCTCTTTAGAAGAGCACTGACGTATCAGACACAGCACAGTTGTTGATATTTATCAGAGGGGTGGATGAAAACTTTAAAATTACAGAAGACATTGCCGAACTCTGCAGCATGCACGACACGACTAAAGGCAGAGACGTGTTTGATGAACTAAAGAGGGTTTGGAGAGTTTTAAGCTGCCATGGTGCTCCAGCAATGTGTGGAGAGAAGAATGGACTCGCAGGGCTTGTTAAGACACAATGTTCTGACTTCAGTCATCAGCATTGGATCTAACATTGCATAATTCACCAGGACGTCCTCTGCAATAAAAGTCTGAAGATGCAGTATGTTATGTCAGTGGTGGTAAAGACGGTTAATTTTATCAGAGTCCGCTCACTTAATCATCGCACGTTCAAGGGTTTTTTAGAAGAAACAGATGCCGAGTTTCTTGACCTACTATATCACACCGAAGTGCGATGGCTAAGTCGTAGCATTGTGCTTGAAAAGTTATATGCCTTGCGCAACGATATTTGTAGCTTTATGAAATAAAAGACTCGCCCGTTCCTCATTTAGAAGATGAGAGCTGGCTACAAGACTTGGCGTTTTTGTCGGACATGATGGCGTACCTGAATCAGCTAAATACCAAGCTTCAAGGTTCAAAACAGCTTGTACACACTTTGTATGAATCAGTCAAGGCTTTTGAGAGCAAGCTTAGTATTTTTGATGCACATCAGCAGGAACACAAACTAGATCATTTCCCAAAATGTAAAGACGTAACTCGATAGGGAAACAGCTCATTTAAGTTTGATCGCTATAAAGAGTTGGATGCAAGTCTGATGCAGGAGTTCAATGTACGATTTAAAGACGTTCGTTCTCATGACATAGCCTTTCGTCTCTTTGGAAGACCTTACCTTGTGAACGCTGATGACGTGCCAGCGCACTTTCAGATGGAGCTTGTGAAGTTGCAGTCAGATAGTTGTATGATGCAAACATTTTTAGAAGGAGACTTTATCAGGTTCTACTCTCTGTTGAATTCATCCACGTAGCCAGCACGGAGAACAAATGCGCAGAGGATAATGAGTTTGTTTGGCAGCACATACATATGTGAGCAGACATTTCCTCGCTTGAAATTCCAAAAATCTGTGAACAGGGTAAGACTTACTGACAACCATCTTCACGACATCCTACGCATTTTGGTGTCTGCATTTGAACCTAACGTAGATGAGATGTCAGTGGACAAACAAGCACAGGGTTCACATTAAGTCAGACGTATGATAAAAAATTAGTAGCCTTAGTTTATGTGCTTAATTCGGTAAATAGTAAATTACTTTTGCACTACTTTTAATGTTAACCATACCCACATGTTACCAGTTACTACTGTTACCACTGCACGACAGTTACTACTACGAGGACATAAGTTTTGCATAAGGTTTTACTTTATAAAGTTTACACTGTTTACAACACACTTTACATCTTTACAGTATAAATGTTCTGTGCTTGTACTGATCTAATGTGAATGGGAATCTAAGATTATTACATAACAATATTACTCGAAGTTACATTTGCTGTCAGTAATTTTACAATGAAGTTTTAAGTTTTTTTACATAAATATTTATATTTCATTTTGACGCTGCAAACAGGCAAAAAAATCAATAAATTTCATAGATTTTCTGGATGTCGTTCATATTTAATGTTGTTTATAAAAAAATCAGCAAACTGAAATTGAAAATTGAAAATGTCCAGTCTCAAGTTTCCCCAATGGTGTTTCGCAATATATCTTATATTGACCCAAGTACATTTCATTTGTATTGTTATCCACCAGCACAATACATTATGGAGATAGAACCTACAGGAACTAAATCATAACTGACAAAGCATTTTCTTCTTTCTTTTTCCCATTGTGACTGAACACAATTATTTACTATTAGATTAGCATTTTGAACAGTATTATGCCTTGTGGATGCATGTTACTTGGAAAAGAAAGTATATTGTTTTTGATAGTGAATAAGGTAATAAAAAATATATGACCGCATCCTACCATCAGACGTATTCAAATTTTATATTACCTAACACTCAATATTCTTACAAAAGTGGACAAGCTCATGGCAACATAGGTGCTGCACAATGATAGTACAATTTGGAATTGAAGTCAGACACTTCACAATCATATTGACAGCTCCAACTTAAACTCCAAATCAACCAAAATATCATATCTTTCACTTTAGTAAGTATTTGTCTTTACATATCAGTAACTAGTTGCGTCTAAATTCCGAATGGAACTCTAATGGGTTACTACGTCTGTACTATAAACAAATCAATATTTTATCAGCTCTGTTTCCATTTTGTAATACACTGCATGAACAACGTTGATCCCCAGATCATTTAGAAGCTAATCGCTGGAACAGATTGTATTATTGTGATAATAATTTGTATAGAATAAAAAGTTTTCTGTAAATGTATAATCAATTTTTACTATGGATAAACGTGGGAGGTGCATATTTTATAATGTCAACAGCTGATGATTAGTTGCGCAAACATTGTCAACAATTTCGAAAATGACATGATTAGCATAGCTAAGAATGATGGAAAGATGATTACAATAATAACAGTCAAACCCACCATGCGAGCAGCTGTAATTATCACACTGGCATTGCGCCGTGTACCAATTGGGTTATTAACAGTGTATGAAGTTCATCGTTAATGTGTCATACATGCAATTGTTTTGCTAAAAGGTTGAACAAATTATATTTTCTTTGCAATGGAACAGGAAACATGATATTACGATCATCATATTTGTAACATAACAACTCAGACATTTTAATTTCCTACCATTCTTCGCTCAAAGAATATCTGCATAATTATACCAAACATATATCTAGACACATAACAGAGGCAGACAATGAAAGTAAACGAATGAGAAATTAATTTTCTTCATTTAATCTTATAATTTAAAATACTTTTTCTAAAAACGTTACAGCTGGTTAATCTATAATACTAAACGCTGTTACCAATAAACACGACTAAAATAAGGTAAAACATCAAATGTCATAAGCGTGAATGACATGATCAGATTTTAAACAATTAATAATTAGATTTTGCACATGTACTACCCGTTTGTAGTTTCCTGATGGAAGACTGGAAGAAAGTTTGATGTGTTGTTATTTATCGTTCTAAGATGTTTACGTGTACTTAGATTTAATGTCCAATATTGCTTTATTGAATATCCTCTTAGAAATCATCTTAGAAAAAGGTAGGAGCTCACTGAACAGTGTTTCCGTAAAAGGTTCAGGTGTATCAAGCTCGACAAGGGAGAAACCTTTGGGTAGTTCTACGTTAAAATAGAGAATTATCTTAAGCGGTAGATTGAATACGGCAAAACGGGAAAATCGTTTGAAGGGTTGACTGATGCATTGTTCAGAGATCAATTGTTGAACACAATTGGATGGGAACAAAGATAGATTCTGAAAGAAAAAGTCTTCTCAAACGTACATGATATGTATAAGCAGGCTGATTTCTCTGCTGGTGCTCATGGGGGAACCCATAACGTGGTTTGTAAAGAACTAAAATCTGGAAAACAGTCGATGAGACTGATAACTAGGGAGCTTGTGAAATCAGCTGAGGGAGGTATGTCAGTTGGTGTCAGTTGGTGATACAGGTCGTGAGGGTATACAATGTTACTTTTGTAAGGAATGTATTCATATTCAAGCAAAATGTCCTAAAAGAAACGGAATTATAAATAAGGTTGCAGTGGCTATACATAGTAAAAGTATATCTGATTTTCTTGTGCAGGTAGATCCAGGTATTCATTCACTTGGCAAGTGTCTTTTCCCCAAAGGGCCAGTACCAACAAAGTCGTAGCATTACACGACACTGGGTTGGACGGTCGTAGTGATCAAACGTAGTCTCGTGTAGGATAACCAAATGCTCTGGTGGGAGTCACCATGTATGTTACTCGATTAGACGATCGGTCGTATTCCCGTAGCGAGGATCACGGTAGAAACACCTTTCCTAACCGGACATGTTGATGCCTATTGCATGGAAAACCCTAAAAACAATCAAAAGATCGTTAATGTTGAAGGTTTCCGCCTTCCAACGATGACATATTTCAGAATACCTTTGGTCCAGGCAGTCACAAACGCGAGCGCAAACCCAACGAGAGAAAAACAAGGTTCATAAATTATTGCGTGATGAGTCCATAAAACCTTTCGGTGAGTAAAACGCGTCCGGTGCAATAAAACACTGCAAGGGTGGGAAAAGCTCGAGATTCGTCCGGAGGAAGCAGCTAATTTATGAAGAGATTATAACACCAGAGGGTAAAAGGCATTGGCAAGTGGTCGTACCCCATAGATACAGCTCTCAAGTACTTAGGGTAGCACATGAGTCTAGCATGACAAGAGATCTAGGTAAGGCGAAGACCACCAGCAGAGTAGTCACTGAATTCTACTGGTTTGGTATTATTGGCGATGTCACACGGTTCTATAGGCCTTGTGACGTATATCAGAATATCTTGCATAAGGGAAGGGTCACAAGGTGACCTTGGACAGATGCCATTAATATATACACCGTTTAAAACAGTGGCGGTTGATATTGTAAGACAAATATAACCAATTACTGAACAAAATAACCGGTATATTCTTACTCTTGTGCATTAGACAACCAGATATCCGAAGCCATAGCGTACCAACGATTGCAACGGAAAAGGTGACTGAAGCATTTGTTGAAATCGTCAGTAGGGTTGGAGTGCCAGAAGAAATCCTTAATTATCGTGGTTCCCAATTCCCAATGGGTGCAATAAGGAGATTGCAGTCCATCAAATAACTAAATACTATCCCAAAACATTCGATGTGCAATTGACTTGTATAAAAGATTAATGGTGCCAAGAAATACATGCTACAAAAAATGTGCTCGGAACGTTTGCACGACTGACAGCGCTATTTGATCGCAGTTTTGCTCGACTACCGTAATGTACCGAAAGAAAGGTTAGGGTTTTCACACTTTGTATTGTTGTACGAAAGAACAGTTCGAGGCCCGATGGGGATGCTACGGGAACTATGGACAGGTGACGTCACGAACGAAGAAATACAAACTACCTACCAGTACATATTTGATCTGCAAAAGAATCTAGAAGCTACATACCAGATGGCACGTGATGAATTAATGAAATCGGGACGCATATATGCCAAGTATTATAACCGCAAAGCTCCAAAAAGGAAATGTATTGTAGGAAATCAGGTTATATTGCTTCTTCATACTAGCACACATAAGTTACTAGCTCAGTGGAAAGGTACCTACAAAGTCAAGAGTGACATGGATTATAAAACTGACGTACACGGTAATTTAAAGACATGCCTTGCTAACATGCTTAAGTGGTACATCAAAAGACAGAGCGACAATGTAGAAGATCTTTCATGTTTTTTTGTACTGCAGTCATCGACAACGACGTAGTAGATTCAGAATTTGAAGTTTCCATTGAGAGACCGTTGGCTGTTGCGAGGGAAGGGGCACATTCGGTCGGTGTGAGTGCGGTGTTCACCAAAGACCAGAGTCAACAAATTAATGCGCTCTGGTTAAAGACACATACCAACAGAGGAGGTTGTACAACATTGGTAAACCACGAAATTAAACTAAATAATCTGACCCCATTAGAATCAAAGGTTATACGGTATCCTGCAAAGCACGATAAACTGTGGGCGAAAAGGTGATTGAACTGCTAGGTCATGGGAGTGATTAAACGCTCTAACTTTCCGTATTATTCTCCCGTAGTGCTAGTCTGAAAGAAAGATGTGACAATCCGATTCTTTATCGATTTACAACAGTTAAATAAAATCATCGATACAGAACCAGTGCCGTATATGGAGCTTCCCATTGTTCAAGTGTCCCGTGCATTGACAACACTTGCAACACAGAAAGGATTTTATCAGTTCAAGGTAATGTCATTCGGGTTAGGATGTGCAAGCGCCACCTGTTGCATGTCGTTTGATGCGCAAGTTGTTAAAAGGTTTAGCAAGCGTTGTTAGCTTTTTAGACGACATATTTGAGTACCCAAATACTTAGAGTGACAAAGAAGGAGCAACCAAACAACGTAGAGTGGGGATCGCCACAAGATAGAAGCGTTTGCGCGCTGAAAGGGAAACCAATCAGTGCACCTATATTAAAATTGTCAGATGTTTGCAAACCATTTATTTTAAGAATCGACGCTGCTGAAACTGGGTTGGGAGCAGTTTTATTGTATGTGTAAGAAAACAATACGTTACGCTTAGCATACGCAAGTAGGAAATTGCTACCTAGGGAGAAAAACTATTTTGTTATTGACTGTAGCGCTTGCAATGGTTGGGGTGGGGTACTTCCAATATATTAATTAAAATATTATGGAAGTTCCACCTGGCTCGTGAATTAAAAATTTAAATTAATGACCAAATAGAGGTACAGCTCTGAGCCCCCAGTCAGCACTGCCGACGGTTCAATTCAGATTACAGGCGAAAGAGAAAGCTAGGGAAAGAGAGCATATGCTAGCCATGGAGAGACTAAGGCTCGGAACCGAGTTCAAGAGGAGTGGAAGAATCGAACGTACGTCCGGACACCCAGTGTAGTCGCTTGGAAGACAGACGACCCATACAGTTAACCTTGCCGATGTTTAATGACAAGGATGAAATAATCGACAACTTTTTGACGCAGTTTGAGAAGTTGGCCCTAGTCCACCTAATCCCTAAGGACCAGTGGGCCATCAATATTTCAGCCTTTTTGCAGGGGGCGGCGAAAGATGTGTACCACAACATGACCCCAACCGAGGTAGACGATTATGGAGCGCTGAAGAAAGCTCTACTTCGCCACTATGAGTTGTCAGCGGAAACGTTCCTGAAACGTTTTAGGGAATCGTCGAAAAGGGCTACCGAAACACACGCACAGTTTTACCGTCGAGTGCGCATGACTTTTGATAAATGGATGAAAATGTCAGGCACCGCGTTAACGTACGAAGGTATACGCGAAGAGATTTTAACGGAACACGTGTTAAGTACCTACAGAAAAGATTTAATTGTGTTTTTGGCGGAGCGCGAATTCTCATCTTTGGAGGAGATAAGCATAATGGTCGAGCGCTATGAGAGCTCGCATGCGCGTCCAACTACTTGGAATGGTAGGGACCGACCTGTAATCGGTGAGCTTAGAAAGACTACTGAGGTGACACCCCAGACACGAAATGGTCAGAATGGTGGGAGGCTAGGGGCCGGAAATCCCAGCCAAGTACATTTCCGTTGGCCGGGAAAGACTCAAGGAGTAGATAGGGATACCTCCGGTAGAAGAGGTTAGCTAGTGTGTTATGGCTGTAATAAACCAGGCCATGTTGTCAAGGACTGTAGAAAGTATCGTCCGACAACGGTTAATTCGGTAACTCCGAATACTGTTAAGAAAGGGAAAACAGTGGAGTCTACGAATAGCATAGACCTTGATTCGCCATATGTAAAAGGGCGAATTCAAGCTGCGTGTTTGTCGGGACTGTCCCAGGATGTAATATTAGGGTGTTGGTATGTGTTGCCCCATCCTAACCCTATGACGTGTAACCCTATACATGTCGGGTCAGTGGAGACGAGGGCTATGAAGCGAAGGTCAGGGTCGAAGCCGCTAAGATCCGTGACTTCGCCCATAGACATTTTGGTACCTGGTGAGTTAGAGAAGCTTTAAAAGGAAGAAGTGTCTCTTGACAAGGTACGTAGGTACGCGACGGACGGGTCCGTACGTAAATTGCCAGACGGCGAGGTTAAGTTTGCGACAAAACGCGGCATTTTGTATCGGTACGCCAAGAAAGGGGTCGTTAGGTTTAAGCAAGTTGTGGTACCCGTAGGGAAGCGCGTGAAGTGCTTAGGTTAGCACATGAGGGTCTTCTCAGAAGTTACATGGGCTTGGCGAAGACCAGAGATAGGTTGGTGAGGAAGTTTTATTGGCCAGGTGTGCATGGGGATGTGAGGAGGTTTTGTTTGTCATGTGACAAGTGTCAGCGAGTGGCACCGAAGACCTCCCATCGCCCAGTGCCACTAGGAACCACCCCACTAATTGACGAACCTTTCTCGAGAGTGGCGATGGATTTAGTAGGTCCGATTAAGCCGGCGGCAGGAAGTGAAAATCGGTATATATTAACGGTCGTAGATTACGCTACCCGGTACCCGGAGGCGGTGGACATTGAAAAACATTGACTCAGTCAAGGTGGCTGAGGCCTTGTTAGGGGTGAGGTCGAGAGTCGGAGTTCCAGACGAGATACTGACCGACCAAGGGACGCAGTTCGTGAGCCAGGTGATGGAAGAGGTAAATGGATTACCCTCCATTTAGACACCTGACGACTACACCGTACCACCCGCAGTGTAATGGGTTGGTAGAACGTTTCAATGGGACATTGAAACAAGCTTTGAAGAAGCTATGTGAAGGTCGACCTAGGGATTGGGATCGATACCTTCCGGCGATACTGTTCGCGTATCGAGAAGTAGCGCAGACAAGTTTGGGTTTTTCATTTTTTGAATTAGTTTATGGGCGGACGGTAAGGGGGCCCATAGCTGTATTGGAACAGTTATGGACGGATGAGCAAGCGTCCGAAGAAGTGCGTACAACATATGTTGTCGACTTGCGTAACAAACTGGAAGAAGTTTGTAAATTGTCTCAAGAAAATCTCTGCGACGCAAGGGGACGTCAAGCCAAGTATTACAACAAAAGGGCGAAGGAACGTCACTTTGAGGTGGGTGACAAAGTGTTGTTGTTGTTGCCATCGAAGCACAACAAGCTGCAACTCTCATGGAGGGGGCCATTTGTCGTAACAGAAAAGAAAGGTGGACAAAACTACCGTATCTGAGTAGGGGATAAGGACAAGTTGTTCCAAGTGAATCTTCTGAAGCGTAACCGTGTGCGAGAACCACCCACGGAGTTCGTGGTGGCTACCGTCGTGACGGAAGAATCCGACGACAACGCAGGGCAGGCGGAAGTACTCCCTAGTTGTCCGTTGACGAGGGAGGAAACCTACGTCAACGTAACATTTGACGTTACTTTAACGTCAGACCAACGTAAAGAGGTGGAGTCGGTACTTCAAGAATTTTCGAGCGTCTTAACAGAGAGACCTGGGAAGACAGAGCTGGAGGAGTTCTCTTTGAAGCTGCTGGACGAGAACCCAGTGAAGTTAAGACCATATCCGTTGCCGTACGCGAAGTTAGAAGCGGTCCGTAAGGAAGTTGAAACTATGTTAGACTTGGGTATTATCGAACCAAGCGAGTCGGTGTATAGCTCTCCTGTTGTGCTGGTCCGGAAGAAGGATGGGACACACAGATTTTGTGTCGATTACCGAAAGTTAAACCGAATCACAGAATTCCAGGTAGAACTTTTACCTGACCCTGAGTCTATTTTCGCAGGAGTAACCCATGCAAAATATTTTTCTAAGATTGATCTGTCCAAAGAATACTGGCAAATTCCAGTCTGTGGTGAAGACAGAGCAAAACTCGCTTTTGCAACTCCAGATGGGACTAACCGTACCACCATCGAAGTACCTTATAGGAATCAGACAATTAGACTACCTAGGACATACCCTCAGCGAGGACACGTTAACCCCCGAGAGTTCAAAGGTCAAACAACTTAGAGACGCATTACGACCAACTACTAAGACTGAGGTTAGATCATTTTTAAGTTTGGCAGGGTACTATAGGAGATATGTCGCAAATTTTAGTGCTATTGCAAGTCCATTGACTGACTTGACTCGGAAAAAAGCGCCGACCAAAGTAGTATTGACAGACGCATAGTGAACGCGCATTTCAGACGCTAAAAGACAGACTGACGTCAGACGCCATAGTTATATTACCTGACGTGACAAGGGATTTTGTTTTGAGGACAGATGCTTGTGATAGAGGTTTAGGTGCAGTGTTATTGCAAGAACACGAGGGAAGCTTATTCCCAGTTGCGTATGGGAGTAGGAAACTGTCAAATGCGGAGATTAACTATTCAGTGTCTGAGAAAGAATGTTTGGCGATTATCTTAGGAATAACTAAGTTCCAACGTTATCTGTATGGTAGGAAGTTTACTTTGGAAACAGATCATCAACCGCTGGCGTATTTGGCCCAGGCGAAATTAACTAACGGTCGAATAATGAGATGGTCACTGTTTCTACAACAGTATCAGATCAAGTACGGTACATCAAAAGTAGGGATAATGTAGGAGCGGATTGTTTAAGTCGGTTAGGGATGTCTGACGTGAACAGGTCACCTAAGGACATGTAACGGGAGCAGAGTAGTTCACCGAAAAATTTAGGAGAGTAAAAATACCGATTTTACTCTTAGCAGGGGGGTAATGTCAAGTGCCAAATTTTTAACCAGTGAAATTCATTAATTAATTTATAGTCTAGCCGACAATTAACTGTCTTGGAGTAGAGTTTGGACGAAGGAATGTTTACCTAACTAGATCATGCTGTTAGAATGTTATATTAAGCTTAAAAAGAGGGAATTTCTCACGTATAGCTGTCAAAGTGATTTGAAACAAATTGTAGGGTGATATTTCTACCCCAAGTGGCATTTTTGGCATCTTGATAGACGATTTTTAAAATGTCTGTTGAAAAAGCATTTATTCCGATTGGTTAAATGTAGAAGGAGGGGGGTGTGTCTAACCGTAGGATCGGGGAAATATATTCTCTGAGCTCATGAGTTTGAATTAGTCTAAAATCTTCTCTGCAAGAGAGAACCGAAGGTAGAAGTAATTACCAGGACTCCGAGCGGACTTTAGGATAGGACGTTCGTAAAATATTGGGTTCCAGGGGAAAACTGAATTTGGAACGATTGTAAGCCGCCAAAAACACAAGGAAAATAGATTGTTTGAAGAAAGAGTGAAAAATAGTGAGGAAGTCGAAATTCAAAAGGAAGGAAAAGAAGTCAGAAGTCAGAGTTGTGAAATCCCACGTTCAATCAAAGGGCAAGCTTAAGTCGTGACGCACGCAGAAGGAAAAAACCAGTCGACGAACAAGGTCATTGTGAATCATCCAACAGTCCAATGTTAATGAACACTCGATTTCATGATGAAAGTTACTATCAGTTACTAACGGCTAAATTCATTTTTTTTTATTAGTGTTTGAATTTTAATTAACGTATCTGTTATTTTAAAGCTTCGGTTTTGAAGTGCTTCTGAACGAAGAATAGTCAGAAGGAAAGAAAATTGTAATTGACTGTGTCATTTTTCTCTTAATTGTATTTTAATTAAATTCTCATTTTATCTTTACGGGGGCTCTTGTGTTGTATTGTTCAAGATACTATCTCATATTACCATATCCATTCTATGACAGGACCAATTACACCGTAGAGGTCATCCTTTAGATAACGAGAATTAGCGGGAGGTAGTTTCGAGTGTTGTTTTTCCAAGTTGCGCAATACCTCTGACCAGGGACTTGTACTAATAACCCTTGATACTGAGCCAGCCGTTATATATATATATATATATATATATATATATATATATATATATATATATATATATATATATATATATATATATATATATATATATGTACAAGGATATAAATATATATATATATATATATATATATATATATATATATATATATATATATATAACACGAAGATGAAATTCAAACAATAACAATTTAATAAAGCCTATAAATTTAAATGATATACAATCACTCGTCCTCCCAGTGATAGCCTGTTTCATCTCGTGATTTTCAGTGTGAGCTTGATTTTCCACCTGGCCTTTGGTTGTACTCATCTATTTATTCGATCCTCTCCCTCCTCCTGGATTTCACCTCTCCCGACTTCTCTCCTTCCTTCTCTTTCCTTCCGTTCTTATCAAGACTTTTGAGACCACTTTCAATGGTCTGTCCCCGAAGCTTCCTCACCAGATTTCCCTCTTTCCTTCTCTTCTTCCGTCTCTAACGGAGACACTGAGACCACTCACTAGTCTGTCCCTCGAAGCTTCCTGTGAAAATCACAAGGCGTTAACATAGGGTTTATCAAATCTCACCTTACACTAAATCATCAATTCACCATCAGAGAAGGCTATTACTTTTAAGGACACGCATACATACACATCGAAATTCCCACACACTCTTACAGGGAACAATGACGTAATAGCACGATATGATACATATCAATACATCGTATCAAATCTGTATCTCTAATATATATATTGAATCTCATGGTGCTTACAATATTACGACAACCAGACGTATGTCTGTACACTACACTCCCGTATGCGTACACAAATATTCGATATTCATATTATTAATTTCTCACAGTGCAACCATTTCAAAGATACCATTCAATTGCATGGAAAATGTGCTAGTGTAATAATATTAATTCTTACGACGGCTAGCAAGCAATATGATTCTTTACAAATATGAACTCATTCTTCAAAATATACAAACATATCAACATCACAAATAATTATTCCTACCACGATTTTAGTAATAATATATATATATATATATATATATATATATATATATATATATATATATATATATATATATATATATATATATATATATATATATATATATATGATCTGCAATTAAATGCAGTTGCAGTCAGGAAAGATTGAACTATTAGCTCTCTGACCTTTTTGAAGCTACACTTAGAATTCTGTTCCTAAGGGTTTACCGCCAATTAAAGTATGGCCGAACGGAGTTCAAATCTTCTGGCAATTCTCCCTCTAAGAGCTATAGCGAACTAAAGCTCGCCGGCAGGTTAAAGATATTATATTTTAAAATAAATCAAGGTCTCACCTCTTTGTCGATTCTGATTGGGTAGCGCTGGGGCCCTATCCACTCGACTAATTCAATCTGGCGGTCAGTCAGCGTATCTAGAACATAAGTCACGCCCACTTCTTCTGGCAGCTTCTTTGATGTACAAAACAACCTTCCAGTTCAAGGTGCTAATTACACTTCTTACGGGCTTGGGTCGGCTTCCTATCTTAGCTATGGCAAACTTAAGTAAGGGATAGTGTTAGCCTGCGTTCATGCTTAACAATAAACAGTGGCTTGTCCGACTTACTTGATCACACATGGTTCTAATTTAATTTTGGGTCGGGCAACGCCACATTGGGAAAGAGTAATTGGCCGTAGTGTGGGGAACTGGGAAGCAGCATGCGTATCGTTTTGGGAGAAATTTCGTTCTCGAGACTGATCACCACCCCCTACTGTATTGAAACAAGGCCAAGGTCTCTAATGCTCGATTGATGCGTTGGGCCCTGACACTACAATCTTATCGCTTTCGTGAAGAGGCCATATGAAGAGTTGAACACATAGGGGCAGACTACTTGAGTAGGGCATAATTGGAACTTTGGATAAATATTTACCCAGTATAGAAAATCCAGACTGGAGAATAACCATAGTAAAGATTTTGTAACATATCATTAGTACTTATTTTTTTATTGTTCTTTGAAAGTGAAAAAAAATTATTGACATTTCTTTTTCTCTCCGGGGGGAGGTATCGTCACAGAATTAGGCAAAAAATAATAACTTGGTTATGCCTTATAACTATTGGACTATTTATAGAAATACATTATTAGTATCACGTGAAAATGTAATTGACATATGTTTGCAAGAGAAACGGTTAAATGTGCAATCAATAAATCTAAACGAAGAACACAATTAAGATATTGGCAATGATGTAGTTAAAGTGACACAACAGTGTATCAACATTTATTCAGTTTATTTCATGGTGAACGAGATTATATATTCAAAATACGAATGTAAAAAATCCGAGTGAAATATTTTCAGTAATAACAGCATAGGAGCCTACATAATATCGCGTTTGCACCTGTCTACGAAAATAACCGAGTGCAAATGCCAACCACTTCCGGTATTCAGTGAAACCAAAGCGCTACGTCACATTTTGAACACTTTTTGTAAACAAAGCCCGAGATGGTATCATCATATTATGGAAAACTCTTTAGAAATTCAACACGAAAGCAGCGATTCTGAGGGAAGTGAGTTATCACTGTCTTGCGGGTCTTTGCCATTCGAAGATGGAGAGGTAATAAGCACGGAAAATTCTGATAATGGTGTAAAAGCGGCTGCCGGCATCCAGATTAATCCGTACCAGTTTGAACCCTATATTTCCAATACCGACGAATCCGAAGTTGCAGATGAAGATGACGAAGAGGAAAGACAAGATAGATTGACAGACAATTCATGGTAATTGTTTTCTGAATATGTGTACAGCCAAAGTTACGATAAATTTATTTATCCCACGATATTTATAGTACTGTTCAACACTTTGATAAATAATAGGTACATCGGATCAGTTACAAGCTTCGAAAACCTGTGAACAAATTGATACGAGTTAGAAGTACTTAAGATTCCTAGGTCAGGAGGTCCTCCTTGTACGACTGTTGAAATAGGCAGGATATTACCCTCATGACATTAAAATTGAATTCATATTCTGTATACTGTATTATAAGTTAATATGTCGAATTTCTCATATGTATGCTAATAGTTGATTTTTTAAATGAAATATGAAATAAACTCTTTTTTCCCCTGTGGTAAGCATCTACTTGCAACTTCTATTTTCTTTGATATCTAAATGTTTTACCTGTTCCTGACTTTAGTCAGCTTGTAATTGTACTGTGCTATTGATGAGTTCATAAATATGAGATTACATTTGGCAAGCAAAGCACTATCCAATAATGAAGACAACTCTATTTTAGGTGTAATTGTGGACACTGCTTGGTAATGACCACAGCAAGGGAATGTATATGTTGTTGTGAAGTAGAGAATGTCACAAGTGTCCGCAATGAATACCAGAGGATACAATGTATTACACACTATCCAGGGTTCAGTCCAGTTTGCCTTGACATCCATGTTTTAAAAGTTGCTTACTACCAGTATAGACAACAATTTGGAGAACGTCCAGAACAAGGAAATGAGTAAGTATGAAGTTGGAGAAATTTTTAATGTTCTTGTGTTTCCATAACTTTTGTTTTCAGGATCTATGCATGACAATATAGTATTTGGAGTTACAGCAAATAAATAAACAATTTTTTCCAGTCAATTTATGACACCTTCATGACTTGAACCGCTGTTTTGGAGGCCTACACTTTCTAACCTTTATACCACAGTTATGCTTATAAATCATGCCAAAAACAACACATATACATGTACAAATGTTTCATTTCATTTTTTTGTCACAAAATAAAATGGTTATATATATATATATATATATATATATATATATATATATATATATATATATATATATATATATATATATATATATATATATATACACATACATGCACAGTTTATATTGGAATCATTTAACTTTATTGATATACAAAATAAAGATAAATCACACTGGGCCACACTAATACTAATCTACTAAAAACTTTTGATTTCCTAATTTGATCTAATGCATAAAGCATATTTTATTTCAACTTAATTTTCAAATTATTATTTCAGAAGACATCGGTATACAGCATATAGACAATTTGCTCGGTGGTATTGGCACTTCTTGGGCAAGGAAGTGAGGGTCATCATTCCAGCATGTGTTGTTCAGAGGATCCACACCGCCTTTCCTGATCAGAACCTACACTACACTGGCTTTCATGAGGCTGGCAGCGATTAAACCTGCTGAGAAACTTTTGGGTGGCAATATCCTTGTCAGGCCTCTCATACATACTACATAATGATGGTGGTACATCTACCAGAAGTTTCACTCCTTCCTCATTCATGTGAGACACCTGTCCAATTGTGAATGCTGTGTCCATTAGACATTCAACATAATCTGTAAAGTAAATTTAATATGCATTGTATTATACAAGCCAATAAATGCAACCTTTATGTTGAAGTTAATATTTGAATTAAAAATATTTGTCTTTACAATTGTTTGCATATTTGTATTTAATCATGATCTTTAAAATTAAAGGAGTGTCAGCATAACAAATATTTTACTTTTACTGTTTGAATTTTAAATATAGGTACTTTCACTTGGTCATATATTCTTTTCTGTTTATTAATTACTAATGAGTATTCTTTCCATATGTTGAATCGACAAGGATTTTCCTGATAGTGTATACGCCTTTCTTGTACTTTAGATACACTGTCTTATATCTGGCTCTCCCATCCTTTGTGCATGCTTGCTCTCTTTATCTGTTTTCGTTAAAATGCAGTGCAGCTAGCCAAAACCTATTTTAAAGTAAATAAAAATGCAAAATATATCATTCTATCAAAAACCAGATATTTATTTTTATAGTTACTTTATTTGCAAACATTCCAAAAGACAAAAAACTGTGATACAATTTTACATTGTAGGATATTAAAAGATATGATCTTGATATCTATGATTTAATTGAAGATGAATAAACTGGACTATAAATAAAACATTGAAATACCCGAATCAGTATTTTTTGTGTGCAATAATTTAAGATTTACCTTGAAAGCATTCCGTAATAGGAGAAACCAATCATCTTTGGTGCAAAATGATTGATCTCGGAGTGGTATCCCTCTAGTGCTGAAGTTTGTTGACCAGATGATAGCATTGGTACATCTTTTCTCATTTGTCTACTGGTCACAATTTCGTCAAGCTTTTCAAATAATTTAGATCCTATAAGTTATAAAATATATTCATCAAAGCTTGGTTTTATGCTATCTTGCATGAAACTTAAAGTGTGCACTAACAAAAATGTATCTAAATTCCAACAATTACTAGGCCAATACAGTTAAGTCAAAATCACATTCATATCTGACATGTACTCCATAAGATGATTTTGCTCACCAAATATCATTGATGAATTAGAAATAGATCTACTAACTAAACAAACTCGAAGGACCTAAACAATTGTTGATAAGAATATAAGTATGTTTTTAAAAATAAAGAAAGATTTTAATCATTGTGTACTACCTGGTTTCAAGCACTTCTATTGTCTCTCTCTTCCCTCCAAAGTACCATGTTCACATGATGCAAATAAATCACCATGGCCTGAATGCACATTTGAGATGTGGTTTATAACAGAGTGCCACTTTACTTTTCCAGCATTAATTCTTTGTTTTGGTCAGGTGATGATGCTGCAGTCCAATACAGGTGGTTGACCAAACTCTTTATCCATGGAGTTATATCTGAACAGTCTTTTTCTTTTGACAAGGCAAAGAGTTTCTTTTTCAGTCCTGAATATAGGAACAGAAAAAGAGCGACAATCAAATATTTGTTTCAACAATACCTTTTGCAAGTAAATTGTAAGTTCTAAAAAAATCCTTTTTGACCAACTGATTGAACAAATTGTTATACAGTATTATAAATATCTAAAAATTCTATACTAAATGAAACGACCTTTAGGGTATGATTTTGAGTGTCACATTAAAAACATTAACACTTCTTGCATTGACATTTACTTTAATCTGGTTCTTCTTCACTTCATAACTTAAAAATGAACATCAATGCAAAAACATTTTGAATTTTGTTTGTCTTACCTTTAGCAACATGCCAGACATCAAAGTAGTGTTGAGTGTCTGTCATATTTTCCCTCGCCCATTTCACTACTTGGACATGTCTATCTGTAGTTAGGGATTTGATTGGGATTCCATGGTACTTAAAGAATTCTACACTCCTTCCAAGTCCTTCCTTTTCTATGTGGCAGCTGCTCTTTACCTCATTACTCTGTAACATAATGTTGGCATAATATTAAATCATATGTAATTCTGTATTTGATTTTGAGGTCCTTAATGCTGTGCCCAACACTATTTCACTTACATTATGTAAACCAGTTTTATTACTTATTTTCAAGCATTTAATGGCACTTTTTACAATAATTTAGTTGTTTTGTGTTGGCCAGTTTAATTTATGGAGGAAGCTGTAATATTTATACAAAACCTCAAACCATGCACAAGCAACAGACAAACTTTATCATATGATTTGAACCTATAACCTTGTGGCAAGCTAGTAATCAAGAGATGTTTAAACAAATGACTATAAGATCAAGGCCATGGAAACCACTATGTAATTAAGAATAACCATGACACAATTTTAACTGTAAATTACAATAAAATCATCAGAGCCCATTTTGGGTTAAAATGTAATTTTTATTTATATATTATTTTATACCTGTACTAGTTCCACATCCACAACAATGCCCTTGTCTAAGTCGAGCATACTGTAGCTGCCATATTTTGCACTGTGTCCTGGAGTGTCAGCTCTGCCATCTCCTCCAAGTGTAACAGATATCTGCTGCTCAATGATCTCTTGCACATAGGTTTTTTGAAAATTGTGCCAAACACTTCCAATAGCAGAATACAAGTAGAATTTCTGATGGTTGATAAATGTTGACATGCTTATGCAGGACACGTTCATGAATTTGTACATGCGTAAAGATTTGCTAGGAATTGAACCAGAAAATAAAATTCCTGCTGATATTAGCAAATTTCCAGCTGGTTTACTTCCAATAAAAGGCTGGCTAAACCAGTGGCGCACATAAAAGCAGTTCTTGCATTCTTGTTTTATTTTTACCAAAGATCCATTCACATAAATAATTTCACCAACTGTGTTTGAACAGCACTTGGTACAACATCTAATTCAATCCATTAGATTTGATTCAATGACTAAAAATTTAGTTTCCACATCAGCTGGAACATTCCTGAAAAATAAGAGTTTGATCTATATATCGAATAGCCATAGCGAAGCATACTACATGTAAAATGTCCTATATAGAGCGGTTTTGAAACTTTATTTTCTTTACTTTAGCATACTCATACTGTACTTTCATGTAGGTACATTATGATCTTCCATATTCTTCATTAAGCAATTTATAACTTGCCTCTTAATATCTATATGTAATCTGATTCACACATTAGTCTGACAATGAAATATAAATGTAGACCTTCTAAATCTACCCGCAGAAATTTTTTTATATTCACATGGTCAAAGTTGAAGGCAAGATGAAAATGTTGATAATATTTATGAGATGTTTATATCTCAGTTCTTGATTGATTAGATATTTACAGCATTTGTTTTGAAAACTATGCAAGAACGTTTTAGAGGTTACAAATGGAAATGTTGCAGTGACTGGTCTTTTGAATATCATAGATATAATATATGGTACTTGTCATCATAAACTCACCCTTGCTGCTTCTCTCTTTGAATAGCCCCTTCTTATTTTCTTTGGTGGTGACACTTGACAAGTTACTTCCTCTGATGGTGACAACATTTCAAGCCTACACAGCTGATGTTTTGGTGTTGAAGGTTCTGATACAGTTGCAGTTACTTGGTTGTCAGTTTCCTTCAAGCATTGTACAGACGGGACAGCATCATCATTGAGTTTGACTTTCTTTGGTGCCCTACCCATATGCTCAACCTCAAATCTATACCTAAATGGGAAGCATTCTGGTGTTAAATGAAAGGAGCAGAAGGCAGAAAACTTAGTCGGACCATCCCAGTTTGCTCTTTTGATTTTTACAAAATCTGTCCACCTACGACAAAGTGCTTGGTCTTTCGGAAAGGAATGCATGGTAAACCCATCGGCATTTGTATTCCTACAATTTGCGGCAACACACCTGACACCGCTGCCCTTGTTTGTACCTCCACGATCTCTTCTTGGCATGATTGTGATGATAAAAGCTTTAAAACAAACTAATATGGAACGGAACACGAGCTTTGTTTATGTTTCACTAGAAACGGAAGTAAGGCGTGTGTTCATGAAGTGACGTCAGACGGTCTTCACTCTACGGAAATTACCGAGCGATAAAATCGGTCCCATGTGTATTATTTTCGAAAACACACCTGAGCGGATTTCTCAGTTATTATGCCGAATTTTTCCATCGGGTTTGTTTATACAGCTTCCAGATTTTATTTTCTATTCAAATTATATTGAATTGTATTTTCGATTTTTACACTGGTATGGCACTTTAAGTATGTTCATTAACAAATGACGTTAAATAACTTCAGCTCTTCTAATTTATCGTTTTAATAAGCACATATATTTATATAACAACTTAAAGTAGACATATTTTCTGGTTAATCAAATATATTTGTTTCAATTTTATACATATGGACTACCTTGGAAACATCTATGTTGACTTTGAGCTATTGCAATTGATAAATTGTTAATTACGAAAACTCTGTAACATTGGGCAATATTCTTATCCTATTGTTCAAATATGTTAACCTGGAATGGACCTTCAATAAAATAACGTCCTTTGGATTAAAGTCACCCTGCAATATATATATATATATATATATATATATATATATATATATATATATATATATATATATATATATATATATATATATATATATATATATATATATATAGATAGATATATAACAGTGCAACACTATCATTTAACAAGACTTTAGCGCATTCTGAAAGAATGAAACCGTTTAACTTATGATGTTTATTATATTGTTTCTATATTAATGGTTTCATACCAATAGTATAAGCATGTGCCGTGTTGCACACCGACATTTCTGTTTTATTTGTTTGGCCTGGCTAAGTTTTGTAATTGCCTTTGAAAAAATACTAAGTGCTTCTGTTTTACGGTGAAGTGGTAATTTTTGTGGACTTATGATACACGCCATACTGTATTGATAACTCGTTTAATCTAATCAGTAAATAAATCAAGATTGTTCTTAACATATTTGGCTAAAGCCTTTAATATGATACATTAGATGCTAGGCTAACTTTCTCCACACAAATGCAAATTACATACATGGGGGTCAGAAGTAAATTGTAATTATAAAGTATTATTGCTGAAGTTGATATAGATTAAAGAATTCTCCTTATATTATATAAAAATACACTTGCTAATACACACTTCTTCCATTCTGCTTTTTCATTGAAAACTGTTTGTTTACAGAAGTCATCGTAGAAAGTAACGTTAAGCCAAATATATACCTGATTCGTCAACAAACAAGCGCACTATTATAGCAAACTCAGTCATCATTAAAAAAAAACATATTCACTTAGATAATGTGGTTTTATGAGTAATGATGTCATATAATTGCAAACATTGAAGCAGGTAAATGATATACTAAAACAAAATGATAAAAATTATAAATACAATATTAATATCATGTCGAAATGTAAATAATTATGTGCTGCAAAAGGTGGCAAGGCTATGGTTGTCCCGAACAAATGCAAACTAATTATTTCATGTTTGGAAAAAAAATGCATTTACAAACTATCATTAAAACATAAATGATTATATGAAAAATGTTCGCCATCGTAACAATGGATAATACATTTTAAAATGAAGAAGATGACGAAGAAATGAAGAAGATACTTGATACTTTATAATTACATGCTACTTCTGACCACCATGTATGTAATTTGCATTTGTGTGGAGAAGGTTAGCCTAGCATCTACTGTATCATATTACAGGCTTTAGCCAAATATGTTAATAACAGTCTTGATTTATTTACTGATTAGATTAAACGAGTTATCAATACAGTATGGCGTGTATCATAAGTCCACAAAAATTACCACTACACCGTAAAACAGAAGCACTTAGTATTTTTTCAAAGGCAATTACAAAACTTAGCCAGGCCAAACAAATAAAACAGAAATGTCGGTGTGCAACACGGCACATGCTTATACTATTGGTATGAAACCATTAATATAGAAATAATATAATAAACATCATAAATTAAACGGTTTCATTCTTTCAGAATGCGCTAAAGTCTAGTTAAATGATAGTGTTGCACTGTTATAATATATATATATATATATATATATATATATATTGCAGGGTGACTTTAATCCAAAGGACGTTATTTTATTGAAGGTCCATTCCGGGGTAACATATTTGAACAATAGGATAGGAATATTGCCCAATGTTACAGAGTTTTCGTAATTAACAATTTATCAATAGCAATAGCTCAAAGTCAACATAGATGTTTCCAAGGTAGTCCATATGTATAAAATTGAAACAAATATATTTAATTAACCAGAAAATATGTCTACTTTAAGTTGTTATATAAATATATGTGCTTATTATAACGATAAATTAGAAGAGCTGAAGTTATTTAACGTCATTTGTTAATGAACATACTTAAAGTGCCATACCAGTGTAAAAACCGAAAATACAATTCAATATTATTTGAATAGAAAATAAAATCTGGAAGCTGTATAAACAAACCAGATGGAAAAAATCGGCATAATAACTGAGAAATCCGCTCAGGTGTGTTTTCGAAAATAATACACATGGGACCGATTTTATCGCTCGGTAATTTCCGCAGAGTGAAGACCGTCTGACGTCACTTCATGAACACACGCCTTACTTCCGTTTCTAGTGAAACATAAACAAAGCTCGTGTTCCGTTCCATATTAGTTTGTTTTAAAGCTTTTATCATCACAATCATGCCAAGAAGAGATCGTGGAGGTACAAGCAAGGGCAGCGGTGTCAGGTGAGTTGCTGCAAATTGTGGGAATACAAATGCCGATGGGTTTTCCATGCATTCCTTTCCGAAAGACCAAGCACTTTGTCGTAGGTGGACAGATTTTGTAAAAATCAAAAGAGCAAACTGGGATGGTCCGACTAAGTTTTCTGCCTTCTGCTCCTTTCATTTCACACCAGAATGCTTCCCATTTAGGTATAGATTTGAGGTTGAGCATATGGGTAGGACACCAAAGAAAGTCAAACTCAATGATGATGCTGTCCCGTCTGTACAATGCGTAAAGAAAACTGACAACCAAGTAACTGCAACTGTATCAGAACCTTCAGCACCAAAACATCAGCTGTGTAGGCTTGAAATGTTGTCACCATCAGAGGAAGTAGCTTGTCAAGTGTCACCACCAAAGAAAATAAGAAGGGGCTATTCAAAGAGAGAAGCAGCAAGGGTGAGTTTATGATGACAAGTACCATATATTATATCTATGATATTCAAAAGACCAGTCACTGCAACATTTCCATTTGTACCCTCTAAAACGTTCTTGCATAGTTTTCAAAACAAATGCTGTAAATATCTAATCAATCAAGAACTGAGATATAAACATCTCATAAATATTATCAACATTTTCATCTTGCCTTCAACTTTGACCATGTGAATATAAAAATCTTTCTGCCGGTAGATTTAGAAGGTCTACATATATATTTCATTGTCAGACTAATGTGTGAATCAGATTACATATAGATATTAAAAGGCAAGTTATAAATTGCTTAATGAAGAATATGGAAGATCATAATGTACCTACATGAAAGTACAGTATGAGTATGCTAAAGTAAAGAAAATAAAGTTTCAAAACCGCTCTATATAGGACATTTCACATGTAGTATGCTTCGCTATGGCTATTCGAGATATAGATCAAACTCTTATTTTTCAGGAATGTTCCAGCTGATGTGGAAACTAAATTTTTAGTCATTGAATCAAATCTAATGGATTGAATTAGATGTTGTACCAAGTGCTGTTCAAACACAGTTGGTGAAATTATTTATGTGAATGGATCTTTGGTAAAAATAAAACAAGAATGCAAGAACTGCTTTTATGTGCGCCACTGGTTTAGCCAGCCTTTTATTGGAAGTAAACCAGTTGGAAATTTGCTAATATCAGCAGGAATTTTATTTTCTGGTTCAATTCCTAGCAAATCTTTACGCATGTACAAATTCATGAACGTGTCCTGCATAAGCATGTCAACATTTATCAACCATCAGAAATTCTACTTGTATCCTGCTATTGGAAGTGTTTGGCACAATTTTCAAAAAACCTATGTGCAAGAGATCATTGAGCAGCAGATATCTGTTACACTTGGAGGAGATGGCAGAGCTGACACTCCAGGACACAGTGCAAAATATGGCAGCTACAGTATGCTCGACTTAGACAAGGGCATTGTTGTGGATGTGGAACTAGTACAGGTATAAAATAATATATAAATAAAAATTACATTTTAACCCAAAATGGGCTCTGATGATTTTATTGTAATTTACAGTTAAAATTGTGTCATGTTTATTCTTAATTACATAGTGGTTTCCATGGCCTTGATCTTATAGTCATTTGTTTAAACATCTCTTGATTACTAGCTTGCCACAAGGTTATAGGTTCAAATCATATGATAAAGTTTGTCTGTTGCTTGTGCATGGTTTGAGGTTTTGTATAAATATTACAGCTTCCTCCATAAATTAAACTGGCCAACACAAAACAACTAAATTATTGAAAAAAGTGCCATTAAATGCTTGAAAAAAAGTAATAAAACCGGTTTACATAATGTAAGTGAAATAGTGTTGGGCACAGCATTAAGGACCTCAAAATCAAATACAGAATTACATATGATTTAATATTATGCCAACATTATGTTACAGAGTAATGAGGTAAAGAGCAGCTGCCACATAGAAAAGGAAAGTCTTGTAAGGAGTGTAGAATTCTTTAAGTACCATGGAATCCCAATCAAATCCCTAATTACAGATAGACATGTCCAAGTAGTAAAATGGGCGAGAGAAAATATGACAGACACTCAACACTACTTTGATGTCTGGCATGTTGCTAAAGGTAAGACAAACAAAATTCAAAATGTTTTTGCATTGATGTTCATTTTTAAGTTATGAAGTGAAGAAGAACCAGATTAAAGTAAATGTCAATGCAAGAAGTGTTAATGTTTTTAATGTGACACTCAAAATCATACCCTAAAGGTCGTTTCATTTAGTATAGAATTTTTGGATATTTATAATACTGTATAACAATTTGTTCAATCAGTTGGTCAAAAAGGATTTTTTTAGAACTTGCAATTTACTTGCAAAAGGTATTGTTGAAACAAATATTTGATTGTCGCTCTTTTTCTGTTCCTATATTCAGGACTGAAAAAGAAACTCTTTGCCTTGTCAAAAGGAAAAGACTGTTAAGATATAACTCCATGGATAAAGAGTTTGGTCAACCACCTGTATTGGACTGCAGCATCATCACCTGACCAAAACAAAGAATTAATGCTGGAAAAGTGGCACTCTGTTATAAACCACATCTCAAATGTGCATTCAGGCCATGGTGATTTATTTGCATCATGTGAACATGGTACTTTGGAGGGAAGAGAGAGACAATATAAGTGCTTGAAACCAGGTAGTACACAATGGTTAAAATCTTTCTTTATTTTTAAAAACATACTTATATTCTTATCAACAATTGTTTAGGTCCATCGAGTTTGTTGAGTTAGTAGATCTATTTCTAATTCATCAATGATATTTGGTGAGCAAAATCATCTTATGGAGTACATGTCAGATATGAATGTGATTTTGACTTAACTGTATTGGCCTAGTAATTGTTGGAATTTAGATACATTTTTGTTAGTGCACACTTTAATTTTCATGCAAGATAGCACAAAACTAAGCTTTGATGAATATATTTTATAACTTATAGGATCTAAAGTATTTGAAAAGCTTGACGAAATTGTGACCAGTAGACAAATGAGAAAAGATGTACCAACGCTGTCCTCTGGTCAACAAACTTCAGCACTAGAGGGATACCACTCCGAGATCAATCGCTTTGCACCAAAGATGATTGGTTTCTCCTATCACCGAATGCTTTCAAGGTAAATCTTAAATTATTGCACAGAAAAAATACTGATTCAGGTATTTCAATGTTTTATTTATAGTCCAGTTTATTCATCTTCAATTAAATCATAGACATCAAGATCATATCTTTTGATATCCTACAATGTAAAATTGTATCACAGTTTTTTGTCTTTTGGAATATTTGCAAATAAAGTAACTATAAAAATAAATATCTGGTTTTTGATAGAATTATATATTTTGCATTTTTATTTACTTTAAAATAGGTTTTGGCTAGCTGCACTGCATTTTAACGAAAAAAGCCAAAGAGAGCAAGCATGCACAAAGGATGGGAGAGCCAGATTTAAGATAGTGTATCCAAAGTACAAGAAAGGCGAATACACTATCAGGAAAATCCTTGTCGATTCAACATATGGAAAGAATACTCATTAGTAATTAATAAACAGAAAAGAATATATGACCAAGTGAAAGTACCTATATTTAAAATTCAAACAGTAAAAGTAAAATATTTGTTATGCTGACACTCCTTTAATTTTAAAGATCATGATTAAATACAAATATACAAACAATTGTAAAGACAAATATTTTTAATTCAAATATTAACTTCAACAAAAAGGTTGCATTTATTGGCTTGTATAATACAATGCATATTAAATTTACTTTACAGATTATGTTGAATGTCTAATGGACACAGCATTCACAATTGGACAGGTGTCTCACATGAATGAGGAAGGAGTGAAACTTCTGGTAGATGTACCACCATCATTATGTAGTATGTATGAGAGGCCTCACAAGGATATTGCCACCCAAAAGTTTCTCAGCAGGTTTAATCGTTGTCAGCCTCATGAAAGCCAGTGTAGTGCAGGTTCTGATCAGGAAAGGCGGTGCGGATCCTCTGAACAACACATGCTGGAATGATGACCCTCACTTCCTTGCCCAAGAAGTGCCAATACCACCGAGCGAATTGTCTATATGCTGTATACCGATGTCTTCTGAAATAATAATTTGAAAATTAAGTTGAAATAAAATATTCTTTATGCATTAGATCAAATTAGGAAATCAAAAGTTTTTAGTAGATTAGTATTAGTGTGGCCCAGTGTGATTTATCTTTATTTTGTATATCAATAAAGTTAAATGATTCCAATATAAACTGTGCATGTATGTGTATATATATATATATATATATATATATATATATATATATATATATATATATATAACCATTTTATTTTGTGACAAAAAAATGAAATGAAACATTTGTACATGTATATGTGTTGTTTTTGGCATGATTTATAAGCATAACTGTGGTATAAAGGTTAGAAAGTGTAGGCCTCCAAAACAGCGGTTCAAGTCATGAAGGTGTCATAAATTGACTGGAAAAAATTGTTTATTTATTTGCTGTAACTCCAAATACTATATTGTCATGCATAGATCCTGAAAACAAAAGTTATGGAAACACAAGAACATTAAAAATTTCTCCGACTTCATACTTACTCATTTCCTTGTTCTGGACGTTCTCCAAATTGTTGTCTATACTGGTAGTAAGCAACTTTTAAAACATGGATGTCAAGGCAAACTGGACTGAACCCTGGATGGTGTGTAATACATTGTATCCTCTGGTATTCATTGCGGACACTTGTGACATTCTCTACTTCACAACAACATATACATTCCCTTGCTGTGGTCATTACCAAGCAGTGTCCACAATTACACCTAAAATAGAGTTGTCTTCATTATTGGATAGTGCTTTGCTTGCCAAATGTAATCTCATATTTATGAACTCATCAATAGCACAGTACAATTACAAGCTGACTAAAGTCAAGAGCAGGTAAAACATTTAGATATCAAACAAAATAGAAGTTGCAAGTAGATGCTTACCACAGGGGAAAAAAGAGTTTATTTCATATTTCATTTAAAAAATCAACTATTAGCATACATATGAGAAATTCGACATTTTAACTTATAATACAGTATACAGAATATGAATTCAATTTTAATGTCATGAGGGTAATATCCTGCCTATTTCAACAGTCGTACAAGAAGGACCTCCTGACCTAGGAATCTTAAGTACTTCTAACTCGTATCAATTTGTTCACAGGTTTTCGAAGCTTGCAACTGATCCGATGTACCTATTATTTTTCAACGTGTTGAACAGTACTATAAATATCGTGGGATAAATAAATTTATCGTAACTTTGGCTGTATACATATTCATAAAAAAATTACCATGAATAGTCTGTCAATCTATCTTGTCTTTCCTCTTCGTCATCTTCATCTGCAACATCGGATTCGTCGGTATTGGAAATATAGGGTTCAAACTGGTACGGATTAATCTGGATGCCGGCAGCCGCTTTTACACCATTATCAGAATTTTCCGTGCTTATTACCTCTCCATCTTCGAATGGCAAAGACCCGCAAGACAGTGATAACTCACTTCCCTCAGAATCGCTGCTTTCGTGTTGAATTTCTAAAGAGTTTTCCATAATATGATGATACCATCTCGGGCTTTGTTTACAAAATGTGTTCAAAATGTGACGTAGCGCTTTGGTTTCACTGAATACCGGAAGTGGTCGGCATTTGCACTCGGTTATTTTCGTAGACAGGTGCAAACGCGATATTATGTAGGCTCCTATGCTGTTATTACTGAAAATATTTCACTCGGATTTTTTACATTCGTATTTTGAATATATATTCTCGTTCACCATGAAATAAACTGAATAAATGTTGATACACTGTTGTGGCACTTTAACTACATCATTGCCAATATCTTAATTGTGTTCTTCGTTTAGATTTATTGATTGCACATTTAACCGTTTCTCTTGCAAACATATGTCAGTTACATTTTCACGTGATACTAATAATGTATTTCTATAAATAGTCCAATAGTTATAAGGCATAACCAAGTTATTAATTTTTGCCTAATTCTGTGACGATACCTCCCCCCGGAGAGAAAAAGAAATGTCAATAAATTTTTTTCACTTTCAAAGAACAATCAAAAAATAAGTACTAATGATATGTTACAAAATATTTACTATGGTTATTCTCCAGTCTGGATTTTCTATACTGGGTAAATATTTATCCAAAGTTCCAATTATGCCCTACTCAAGTAGTCTGCCCCTATGTGTTCAACTCTTCATATGGCCTCTTCACGAAAGCGATAAGATTTTAGTGTCAGGGCCCAACGCATCAATCGAGCATTAGAGACCTTGGCCTTGTTTCAATACAGTAGGGGTTGGTGATCAGTCTCGAGAACGAAATTTCTCCCAAAACGATACGCATGCTGCTTCCCAGTTCCCCACACTACGGCCAATTACTCTTTCTCAATGTGGCGTTGCCCGACCCAAAATTAAATTAGAACCATGTGTGATCAAGTAAGTCGGACAAGCCTCTGTTTATTGTTAAGCATGACCGCAGGCTAACACTATCCCTTACTTAAGTTTGCCATAGCTAAGATAGGAAGCCGACCCAAGTCCGTCAAAAGTGTAATTAGCACCTTGAACTGGAAGGTTGTTTTGTACATCAAAGAAGCTGCCAGAAGAAGTGGGCGTGACTTATCTTCTGGATACGCTGACTGACCGCCAGATTGAATTAGTCGAGTGGATGGGGCCCCAGCGCTACCCAATCAGAATCGACAAAGAGGTGAGACCCTGATTTATTTTAAAATATAATATCTTTATGCTGCCGGCGAGCTTTAGTTCGCTATAGCTCTTAGAGGGAGAATTGCCAGAAGATTGGAACTCCGTTCGGCCATACTTTAATTGGCGGTAAACCCTTAGGAACAGAATTCTAAGTGTAGCTTCAAAAAGGTCAGAGAGCTATTAGTTCAATCTTTGCTGACTGCAACTGTATTTAATTGCAGATCGTATATATATATATATATATATATATATATATATATATATATATATATATATATATATATATATATATATATATATATATATATATACATATATATATATATATATATATATACATATATATATATATATATATATATATATATATATATATATATATATATATATATATATATTATTACTAAAATCGTAGTAGGAATAACTATTTGTGATGTTGATATGTTTGTATATTTTGAAGAATGAGTTCATATTTGTAAAGAATCATATTGCTTGCTAGCCGTCGTAAGAATTAATATTATTACACTAGCACATTTTCCATGCAATTGAATGGTATCTTTGAAATGGTTGCACTGTGAGAAATTAAGAATATGAATATTGAATATTTGTGTACGCATATGGGAGTGTAGTGTACAGACATACGTCTGGTTGTCGTAATATTGTAAGTACCATGAGATTCAATATATATATTAGATATATTGATTTGATACGATGTATTGATATATGTATCATATCGTGCTATTACGTCATTGTTCCCTGTAAGAGTGTGTGGGAATTTCGATGTGTATGTATGCGTGTCCTTAAAAGTAATAGCCTTCTCTGATGGTGAATTGATGATTTAGTGTGAGGTGAGATTTGATAAACCCTATGTTAACGCCTTGTGATTTTCACAGGAAGCTTCGAGGGACAGACTAGTGAGTGGTCTCAGTGTCTCCGTTAGAGACGGAAAAAGAGAAGGAAAGAGGGAAATCTGGAGAGGAAGCTTCGGGGACAGACCATTGAAAGTGGTCTCAATAGTCATGATAAGAACGGAAGGAAAGAGAAGGAAGGAGAAAAGTCGGGAGAGGTGAAATCCAGGAGGAGGGAGAGGATCGAATAAATAGATGAGTACAACCAAAGGCCAGGTGGAAAATCAAACTCACACTGAAAATCACGAGATGAAACAGGCTATCACTGGGAGGACGAGTGATTGTATATCATTTAAATTTATAGGCTTTATTAAATTGTTATTGTTTGAATTTCATCTTCGTGTTATACATATATATATATATATATATTTATATCCTTGTACATATATATAGATATATATATATATATATATATATATATATATATATATATATATATATATATATATATATATATATATATATATATTTAACGGCTGGCTCAGTATCAAGGGTTATTAGTACAATATTGCACAAGTCCCTGGTCAGAGGTATTGCGCAACTTGGAAAAACAACACTCGAAACCACCTCCCGCTAATTCTCGTTATCTAAAGGATGACCTCTACGGTGTAATTTGTCCTGTCATAGAATGGATATGGTAATCTGAGATAGTATCTTGAACAATACAACACACGAGCCCCCGTAAAGATAAAATGAGAATTTAATTAAAATACAATTAAGAGAAAAATGACACAGTCAATTACAGTTTTCTTTCCTTCTGACTATTCTTTGTTCAGAAGCACTTCAAAACCGAAGCTTTAAAATAACAGATACGTTAATTAAAATTCAAACACCAATAAAAAAATGAATTTAGCCGTTAGTAACTGATAGTAACTTTCATCATGAAATCGAGTGTTCATTAGCATTGGACTGCTGGATGATTCACAATGACCTTGTTCGTCGACTGGTTTTTTCCTTCTGCGTGCGTCACGACTTAAGCTTGCCCTTTGATTGAACGTGGGATTTCACAACTCTGACTTCTGACTTCTTTTCCTTCCTTTTGAATTTCGACTTCCTCGCTCTTTTTCACTTTTTCTTCAAACAAACTATTTACTTTGTGTTTTTGGCGTCTTACAATCGTTCCAAATTCAGTTTTCCCCTGGAACCCAATATTTTACGAACGTCCTATCCTAAAGTCCGCTCGGAGTCCTGGCAATTACTTCTACCTTCGGTTCTCTTTGGCAGAGAAGATTTTAGACTAATTCAAACTCATGAGCTCAGAGAATATATTTCCCCGATCCTACGGTTAGACACCCCCCCCCCCTCCTTCTACATTTAACCAATCGGAATAAATGCTTTTTCTACGGACATTTTAAAAACCGTCTATCAAGATGCCAAAAATGCCACTTGGGGTAGAAATATCACCCTACAATTTGTTTCAAATCACTTTGACAGCTATACGTGAGAAATTCCCTCTTTTTAAGCTTAATATAACATTCTAACAGCATGATCTAGTTAGGTAAAAATTCCTTCGTCCAAACTCTACTCCAAGACAGTTAGATGTCGGCTAGACTATAAATTAATTAATGAATTTCACTGGTTAAAAATTTGGCACTGGACATTATCCCCCTGCTAAGAGTAATATTGGTATTTTTACTCTCCTAAATTTTTCGGTGAACTACTCTGCTCCCGCTACATGTCCTTAGGTGACCTGTTCACGTCAGACATCCCTAACCGACTTAAACAATCCGCTCCTACATTATCCCTACTTTTGATGTACCGTACTTGATCTGATACTGTTGTAGAAACAGTGACCATCTCATTAATCGACCGTTAGTTAATTTCGCCTGGGCCAAATACGCCAGCGGTTGATGATCTGTTTCCAAAGTAAACTTCCTACCATACAGATAACGTTGGAACTTAGTTATTCCTAAGATAATCGCCAAACATTCTTTCTCAGACACTGAATAGCTAATCTCCGCATTTGACAGTTTCCTACTCTCATACGCAACTGGGAATAAGCTTCCCTCGTGTTCTTGCAATAACACTGCACCTAAACCTCTATCACATGCATCTGTCCTCAAAACAAAATCCCTTGTCACGTCAGGTAATATAACTATGGCGTCTGACCTCAGTCTGTCTTTTAGCGTCTGAAATGCACGTTCACTATGCGTCTGTCAATACTACTTTGGTCGGCGCTTTTTTCCGAGTCAAGTCAGTCAATGGACTTGCAATAGCACTAAAATTTGCGACATATCTCCTATAGTACCCTGCCAAACTTAAAAATGATCTAACCTCAGTCTTAGTAGTTGGTCGTAATGCGTCCCTAAGTTGTTTGACCTTTGAACTCTCGGGGGTTAACGTGTCCTCGCTGAGGGTATGTCCTAGGTAGTCTAATTGTCTGATTCCTATAAGGTACTTCGATGGTGGTACGATCAGTCCCGTCTGGAGTTGCAAAAGCGAGTTTTGCTCTGTCTTCACCACAGACTGGAATTTGCCAGTATTCTTTGGACAGATCAATCTTAGAAAAATATTTTGCATGGGTTACTCCTGCGAAAATAGACTCAGGGTCAGGTAAAAGTTTTACCTGGAATTCTGTGATTCGGTTTAACTTTCGGTAATCGACACAAAATATGAATGTCCCATCCTTCTTCTGGACCAGCACAACAGGAGAGCTATACGCCGACTCGCTTGGTTCGATAATACCCAAGTCTAACATAGTTTCAACTTCCTTACGGACCGCTTCTAACTTCGCGTACGGCAACGGATATGGTCTTAACTTCACTGGGTTCTCGTCCAGCAGCTTCAAAGAGAACTCCTCTAGCTCTGTCTTCCCAGGTCTCTCTGTTAAGACGCTCGAAAATTCTTGAAGTACCGACTCCACCTCTTTACTAGGGAGTACTTCCGCCTGCCCTGCGTTGTCGTCGGATTCTTCCGTCACGACGGTAGCCACCACGACATCCGTGGGTGGTTCTCGCACACGGTAACGCTTCAGAAGATTCACTTGGAATAACTTGTCCTTATCCCCTACTCGGATACGGAAGTTTTGTCCACCTTTCTTTTCTGTTACGACAAATGGCCCCTTCCATGAGAGTTGCAGCTTGTTGTGCTTCGATGGCAACAACAACAACACTTTGTCACCCACCTCAAAGTGACGTTCCTTCGCCCTTTTGTTGTAATACTTGACTTGACGTCCCCTTGCGTCCAAGAGATTTTCTTGAGACAATTTACAAACTTCTTCCAGTTTGTTACGCAAGTCGACAACATATGTTGTACGCACTTCTTCGGATGCTTGCTCATCCGTCCATAACTGTTCCAATACAGCTATGGGCCCGCTTACCGTCCGCCCATAAACTAATTCAAAAAATGAAAAACCCAAACTTGTCTGCGCTACTTCTCGATACGCGAACAGTATTGCCGGAAGGTATCGATCCCAATCCCTAGGTCGACCTTCACATAGCTTCTTCAAAGCTTGTTTCAATGTCCCATTGAAACGTTCTACCAACCCATTACACTGCGGGTGGTACGGTGTAGTCGTCAGGTGTCTAAATGGAGGGTAATCCTTTTACCTCTTCCATCACCTGGCTCACGAACTGCGTCCCTTGGTCGGTCAGTATCTCGTCTGGAACTCCGACTCTCGACCTCACCCCTAACAAGGCCTCAGCCACCTTGACTGAGTAAATGTTTTTCAATGTCCACCGCCTCCGGGTACCGGGTAGCGTAATCTACGACCGTTAACATATACCGATTTCCACTTCCTGCCGCCGGCTTAATCGGACCTACTTAATCCATCGCCACTCTCGAGAAAGGTTTGTCAATTAGTGGGGTGGTTCCTAGTGGCACTGGGCGATGGGAGGTCTTCGGTGCCACTCGCTGACACTTGTCACATGACAAACAAAACCTCCTCACATCCCCATGCACACCTGGCCAATAAAACTCCCTCACCAACCTATCTCAGGTCTTCGCCAAGCCCATGTAACTTCTGAGAAGACCCTCATGTGCTAACCTAAGCACTTGTAAACTGCTACAAATGGGATATAAAGTATGCACTAGCGTTTTCCCATAGTGAGACATATGTGGAGGCGTACTCTCTGCTGTTTTCAATTAAATCATTAAATCGTTATACTAAAATAACGGCACCAGTTATGGAGCCTCCTTCAGCTGTATCAGATCGAGAGATTACAAGCAATATAACTTAATTTAATTATGTTCTTGATTTGTTAAAGGCAAAGGACAAGAATTAAAATACAAAACAATTATTTAGACCAATCAAAAAACAATCCAGAAAGAGTTTCAACCGCTACTGAAGGTAATTTTGCATCAATAAGACAACCAGCTGATGACACTGAAAACATTAGCAACGAGAACCAAGCAAACACAGAGGATTTTAAGAGATCTTCCAACTCAAAAAACTGCTGCCAAACCCCCATCCACCGACCTGTTGAGGAAGTGGATGAAACACTAAGAGGTCAAAAAGGAGTTAATACTAAGGACAAATCTAGGGAGGTTTGCAAGAAATAAAACAAAACTTAAAAGTATTGATATACTTGAATTAGAAGCGTTTGCTGCTAAACAATTTTTACATACATTTTAAAAAACCCAATATATTAAGGAAATAAGTTGTGAAAAGTGGCATGATCAGGTGTTTTGAGAACGTCAAGGAGATAATCGTAAAATCAAGAATGATCCAATATATCAAAATTATCTTATTGCAGTAGTTCAATATCACTAAATCCAGTGCAACCGGTAAATGCGGTCAGAGTGAAACTGGCCAGCAGTGAAGTTATGCCTGCAAATATCAGTAAAATAATAATTCATGCCTTGAATCAAAAACTGGCAGAGCTGAGTGGTGTGCCACTTTCAAAAAAAGAAAATGTATAATTATATAACTGCAAGCCTGATATATAGGAAATGGACTTTCCCGGATTGGTCTTCGTGTTAAAAGATACAAATTATAATAAAATGTTTAAACGTGTATCCAACCAGCAATTGACTCAGACGCGATATATATCAAAGATCAGTCCGTGCGAGATTATCAGTATTATTCATACGATACACGTGAGAATCGAATTACAAACTGAGGATACCAGTATATGTTTTCGTCCGCTGTAGCAGTTATTCAGGTCGAAGGCAGACTTTAAAAAGTAGAAGTTACAGCATCAGGAATTGGTTATCGTGTTCGTTTAGATAACAATGGTTTCATGGCAGCATTTAACATCGTTATGTACATGTTTGACGGAAAGACTATTGAATCGTGTCTCAAAGGTGTACATGTTGCCACTACTAAACTTGGTCTTGCGCAACACGGTAATGGTTATACGATACCGGCAGTGCCAGAAATGATATTTGCAATGGATGCAACTGATTATCAAAAAAAAAAGTAAGAATGAATGTAGATGGATCAGAACTTGTATCAATGAATGAAAATTTCAACTTAGGATTCGCCAGCTGCCGGTGAATGCTAGGCCACTCCACTGTCTCATATTTATTTTTGGATTTTGCAGAAACGGTAGGAAGGTTACGTTTAGCGCGTTATACACCGTGATACTTGTTAGAAAAACCAACGAGAATGATGCAATCTGTCGACACAACACATGATTGCAACTAAAATTATCGCTGTGGATGTCAGTAATGCAGATGAACAGCGATTGCTGTCTTTTATGGTTGGGTGTTTGCTTCTTGCTCCATAAACAGCAAATTGAGGAGACAGGCAATTAAATCAAGAATGACCATGGAAGGTGACTGTTGTTAGAGGTCAGCATCAGTTAAGAAATTTTCATAGGTGTTGCTGCACTACACTTTTAGTGACTTCGTTATGGACAATATAAAGAAATCAAACATACATCATTTCAAAAGTTCTACAATTGCTTATCAAAGTTACGGCTATAATGGTATAGCTTCTCTATGCACACAACTTACATACTTTGGCCTTATTTTACAAACATAATAAAGGTCACGTACTTGAAATTGTGGGAACCGACCTCCACACAATATAAATATCTAATTAACAGTTAAAAATGATTTGAAATAAACAACGATAAGAAAAATGTTTTATTTGACCGACAAGATGATAATTATTCGACAGCAATACAATTCATAAAATGTGATTCATTACAAGATCACCCTATCTCTCTCATTTTAAATCACTACAATCCAAATGTAATTAGTATTATTATTTGTTGTTTGTTTTAAAACGGAGGCTTTGTAGGAGCGGAGGCGGGATTTAAATTCCACACAAATTATTCTGAAATGATGATTGCGTCTCTGCTCCTCCGCGGTTCAGTTTAAAGTGGCGTTAATTACGAGTCAAGTAACTCTGCACGATTGCAAGCCCTGATAACTAATTAGTCAATGAAACCCATGTAATCCCAATGAGGCAATCCAATTGGCCCATCCGGTCTATTTTTCATAATGAAGTGAGTTAAAAAGTAGACCCAACGTGATTACACCTGCCAAAAACGTACTATCTCAGACTTAAAGAGGATTATGATTAGATGCCTGTTTAGAGTCCGAGGAACAGCAATATTGAGGAGACAGATAATTAAATAAAGAATAACCATGCAATGCGACTGTTGCTAGAGTTCAGAATCAGGAAAGAAATAATAGCATAATCCAATGATGTAACTGGTAACAAGTTAAAGATCTTGTGCTGATCCTAGATGGCTTGTTGATAATATAAATACTTACACCAAAAACAATATATTCTATAGTGATATAGTAGGAAAGTATAGTAGGAAAGGACACCTTTTACTTTGTATTCAAACCCCGGTCAAGATTTATATCACAGAGGGCAGATACACATGAACACATTCAACAAACCATAACACGTTCTTTGAGATGAACTAGTCACGTAAGCACACGTTCTCTGGGGGATATTATGCTTAAATACATTCTTACAACGGAATACCAACAAAAGGCTAGTAACATGATAGAACACTCAAAAAACAAGAAATGTGTGAGATATTAGGTTCGCAAATGCTCTTCTCAAAATCTTTAGCTCATTTGCAGTCTAAAAATATAGTTTAACATAGGTTATTAAGTAGCTAACAAAGGAATGACATTTCTAAATTGCAAAATATTGCTAAATCATGAGTTTGACAAAACTGTTGTTCCCAAAACCTCATTTGACAAACACGTTGACAACCATATGAATGAAAGAACATAAATATATGTGAAACATTCTAATTAATTTCTAAAATGTTCAAATAACTTGGGGAAAGAACATTTTTGTTTTGCTTATGTAAAGCCTGAACGTATGATAGTAATTCTGTTTAATTTGTGCCTTTGTTTACATTAATTGAAACAAATACCTCGGTAGACCGATGTACTAGTCATACCATTATCGTTTACTAATTATATCGAGACAATTATAGAGCTTTTCACAGACGGGAGCAATGAGTGGCCGCCTACGACTAATCTAAAGCTCTCACCGTTACTGATCATTGTCATCTCAACTCTTTCTGCGTGGGGTAGAGTCACCAGTTCCTCCAATGTGGGTATGTGAGAAAGCCTGCCAGTAGTGTTTCGTGGGTCGTTGCGCTTTCTGATGTTTTCCCTTGTTAATGTATTCCACCAGTTATACTGGGAATTATGTATAGCCTATAGTATGCTGAAATGTGGCGTTGAACCCAACGCCAACATCAATACATACGTAATTAATATCCCTGGTATTATACTTTCCTTCAATATAAAATCACATGTGTGTATTAACATTGTTGTGAGTCACTATAGATTAATGCGTAGTTTTGTTCTCAAACCAATAAACACTCCTTCAAGAAAGATTTTAAACACAAATTGCTTCATCAGAAGATTGTTATTATTATTTTTAATATTATTATTGATTAGTATTATTATTAGTGTTTTTAGTCTCGTCATTACTATGCATTTTATTATCTATTATTATTAGTTGTTTGTTACAAATGTGAAATCTTGACTAAATTGCAAACTAAAAACAGTAACAAAATAGGGAGGAATGAGTACGAACTTTATCTGACACCATGGTCAAGAAACTGTGCTGACATTTTAATACCTTTGAATGTAATTCAAATGTTTGTCATATTTTATTTTAAATGTTACAATTTTTCTAAAATTGTTAAAACATGTAAACTAGAACAAGTACCTAGGTATACCAAGCTTTCATAATAGTGCAGAGCTATGGCAGTTGTATTAGTACTAAATGTCACGAATTCATGATGAGGAGAATAGTTTATACCCATTGAGTTTTGACCCATTGTCTCAACTGACTAAACCTAAAGTAATGCGAAACACGGGTTGTATTTTTGTGAATTTGTCAAGTGTGGTTTGTTGACTGCAAATATGTATCCATTAATGGCTGGGTGGATAAATGCTAAAAATGTTGGATGTTCGTTTTATATAATACCTGCAGCTGATTCACAGTTACACACTGTTTCTAAAAAGAGACAGTAATAAAGAGGCAATATTTATACTTTTATATTTATAACAACCCAGTGGGACAAATAACGCAATTCATTCAACACATTTTACTACTAATCGTGATTAAAGTGACCTTTACTCTCATTGGTTTTATCGTGGTTAAAGCGTCCATCTCGGATGCCGGAGATCTTGGTTTGTACCTATAAAACAGCGGCCTTGCTTGGCGCTAAGTTTTAAGAGAATCGTGTTATCACTGGCTGGCACGGGTGTCAGTGGGTGATAATGCTAATAGGTGGGACATCATGCTTCATGTCTGCGGCATGATGATCCAGCGCTAGACAGCAATATAAAGTGCCATACTGCAGACTACGTACTAATATGACTGCAAAATTGAAAAAGCTACGTTTCAAATCGAAATTAAGCTCACATCCATTGCTTTCCTCAATGCAAAGGTGCATGTACGTTTTAACAATTTGTTCATAATGTGTACGCCAACATGCAGATTGTTGTGAAGGTCACACGTAAACAAGTAAGTTTTGAAAAATCAAAATATGCATTCGCACAAACTAAAGTGATGACAGTTAATGGTGTACCTCTTTAATGTTGTTAAACATGTATTTATTTTAAAATTTCATTTAGGGAATCTGTATATATATATATATATATATATATATATATATATATATATATATATATATATATACAGTTTACCTACGGTTTACCTAATCTCTCACAAAGTTAAGACAAAATCATTGAGATTTATTTTACTTTATATGTGCCCCTTCATAGAGATGTAAAAAAATTAATTACTGTCGAGCGAATGTTTTCTTTTCATACCGATTTTTCATGATATTTAATTACAAGCACGGTACGCTAGCTTGCCTAAATAAAACGTTAAGATATATAAATGTGAACAACATTCAATGGGTACTACATTACCTGTCATCACTTTATTTTGTGCGAATGCATAGTTTGATTTTTTTAAAATTCACTTGTTTACGTGTGTCGTTCACAACAATCTGCATGTTCTCGTACACATTATGAACATATTGTTAAAACGTACATGTACCTTTGCATTGAGGAAAGATATGTATGTGAGCTTAATTTGGATTTGAAACGTAGCTTTATCGATTTTGCACAAATATTTGTACGTAGTCTGCAGTGTGGTAGTTTATATTGATGTCTAGCACTGGGTCATCATGCCGCAGACATGTAGCATGATGTCCGAAAAAATTCACATTATCACCCACTGACACCCGTGCCAGCCAGTCATAACACGATACATTTAATGCTTAGCGCCACGCAAGGCATCTGTTAGTACCATTTTACAGTCAGAACCCAAGAACTCCGGCATCCGAGATGGACGCTTTCACCACGATATAACCAATAAGAGTAAAGGTCACTTTAATCACGATTGGCAATAAAATGTGGCGAATGAATTGCGTTATATGTCCCACTGGGTGCATGTAAATATAAAAATATAAATACTGCCTCTTAATCACTATCTCTTTTGAGGAACAGTATGTAACTGTGAATCAGCTACTGGTATTATATAAACAGAACACCCAATCTTTGTAGGTTTTACATAGTTGGAGTCAAAACATCACACTTGACAAGTTCACAAAAAATAAAACCCGTGCTTTGCATTACTGTAGGTTGACTCACTTGAGAAAAATGGGTCAAAGCTCAACGTGTATAAATTATTCTCCTCATCATGAATTCGTGACATTTAGTACTAATACAACTGCCATAGCTCCGCACTATTATGAAAGCTTGGTATACCGCGGTACTCGTTCTATTTTACATATTTTAACAATTCTACAAATTTTAACATTTAAAAAAAATATGACAAACATTTCAATTACATTCAAAGGTATTTTTTTTATGAAAATGTTAGCTGTGGGAACTGGTACGAACATATAAATTGCATCAGGTTGTTCTTATTTGCAACGCAATTTACATTGACGATAACATATTACTACGCTTAAAAACAGTCATCCTCCCAAATTCTAGATGTATTTATAGTTATTTTTTTAATTTGTCATAATATTTTATATTACTTTGCTTGTAAACAATTGCTACGACTATCAAAAAGTTTTCAAATGTCAGCACAGTTTTTTGACCATGGTGTCAGATAAAGCTGGTACTCATTCCTCCCGATTTTGTTACTGTTTTTAGTTTGCAATTTAATCAAGATTTCACATTTGTAACAAACAACTAATAATATTAGTTAATAACAATGCATAAATAATGACGAGACTAATAAAACTAATAATAATACTAATCAATAATAATGTTAATAATAATAACAATCTTCTGATGAAGCAATTTGTGTTTAAAATCTTTGTTGAAGGAGTGTTTATTGGTTTGAAAACAAAACTACACATTCCTATATAGTGACTCACAACAATGTTAATACATACATGTTCTTTTGTATTGAAGGAAATTATAATACCAGGGATATTAATTACGTATGTGGTGATGCTGGCGTTGGGTTCAACGCCACATTTCAACATACCATAGGCTATACATAGCTCCCAGTATAAATGATGGAATGAATTAACAAGGGAAAACATCAGAAAATGCAACGACCCACGAACCACTACTGGCAGGCTTTCTCACATACAAACACTGGAGGAACTGGTGACTCTACCCCACGCAGAAATAGTTCAGATGACAAGGATCAGTAACGGTGAGAGCGTAAGATTAATCGTAGTCGGCTACTCATTGCTCCCGTCTGTTCTGATACGTGCTGAAGTAAACGAATTCATTTCTGAATTAGATTCAATGAATATTTGCAATTAAAGCAAAAGCCGTTGACTCCGTCATTTTTGCATTCACATGCATAATATAGGTCATGGCTTTTAATCAAATAAAGATTTGCCATACTAAACTTAACTTCACAAATCAAAATGAAAAGCACTATAATCTTCTATATATAATTAGTAAACGATAGTGGTATGACTAGTACATCAGTGTTCCGAGGTATTTGCTTCATTTAATGTATACAAAGCACAAATTAAACAGAATTAATATCATACGTAGAGGCTTTACATAAGCAAAACATACATTCTCTTCCCCAAATCTTTTGAAAATTTTGGAAATTAATTAGAATGTTTCACATATATTTATGTTCTTTCAGCCATATGCTTGTCAACGTGTTTGTCAAATTGGGTTTTGGGAAATACATTTAAATTAATGGATGACCACAAGCTGGTGTAATGCATATACCTGACTTTCAATATAATTCAATCAACACATTTACACTTCTTTACATAGTCTGAAATATGTAATGATATAGTTTTCATTTCATTTTCACTGCAAATCGGATATCTATATTCATATATTCGTTTCTTGTTTGTCATTTCTCGTATTAGTAAAACATTTTTCCATGCGACATGTATGTATAAAATTCAATGTAAGAATCAATCGTGTTGTTTAATCAAAATGTCATATTGTGCTATTATGTATTGTGCATTAATATGTCAATGAAACCAACGCCATGTTTCAAAGCGCTTATGTTCAAAACAGATTAGTAAAACATTATTCGTGTTACCCACATTTAATATTTGATTATGTAAGAGATTTAATTTTCACACGAGTATAAGCCATTTTTAAAACTACTAATAGTTTTACCTCTTCACACGTGAGTATACTATACCTTTCATTATTCGGTTATTTTTTATCTCAGGTGTTTTTCTAACAACAGCTGGTTAGCTATCTATGCAATGTTTTGTAAAGAAAACGATTACTTCCTATTTATATTGCACAATTGTATTGTCTTGTTTTTGTTCCTTCATTTTTATTGCATATATATCATACGATGAGATATGTGAGATGTACTTTTGCAAGTAACGTCGAGTAAAAAGTGTTACTGAAATTACTCCGTTAATGTATTACCAAATTAATGACATTCACATCTACTTTTCATCTTCACGACACAGTAAATATATTGTTCTAAATTGTATTGTTTAGGATACTTGAATCAATCAACATCTAATTTTGGATTTGAAACTTAGAAACGACATCGCTAAGTGGCGCGAATTACAGCGTTGCATCTGGGGTTTCCCTCACGTGATGGTAGTATTTTCTACCCCAATTATTTGAAATATTACGTGTGCCATTTTTGGCCTTCTTCACACTGTTTCTGCAACTGTTTATTAGCTGAAGATATTGTATAAACTCATCTTCCAATAGTATATTGTTACGCCTACATTTATATTAAAATGTGCATACAAATTTTCTTCCGACAATTTAATCTAGACAACATATTACATCAATAATATAACCAGGTTATTATCAACAACCTGATTCAGCCATACCTTATCACTTAAAATAATGGGTTTGTTCTGTTCTTGTACTAATATGTATATCCACCAAAATTTACAATTATATTTCAATTAGTTATATATTGTGGGTGAAAAGTTCATCAAATCCTGTAAATAAAGCACGTTATTGTGTACTCTTTATATGATCCATATATACGCAATATATGAATTATCTTCCTATGTAGGTTAGATATAGTTATACACGTTCATGTGAGTAAGGAAATTTTCAGTGGTTCTTAAATTGTCATCATATTAGCATGTCAAAGTAAATATATTTTGCTTAAATTGTATTCGTTCATGACACTTGAATGCATCGCACATTACGTTTGAGTATTATACTCCAATAATAACATGTTGTATAGGTGTTTGGTGAGTCAGAGTGAATGATACATAGGTTGACATTGCTGCTATGTTGATTGTGAGTGTCGCAAAAATACATCTTCTTTATTGTTTGTATCGTAAACAAATGTTTATCTGTCGCTGACATTATATACCAAGAAGTTTGTATTATATTGTTGCTCACTCGCCCATCAATAGTAAAGCGTGAAAACATATTCGCAGTCAACCATTCACTCCAGACATTATGTTAACCCTGTAATACAACCCAAATTGTTCATCCAACCTTCATATAGGTCAAATGTGGATCAAAGCTCAGTGCGTGAGGTATATAATATTCTCCTCATTACTTATATAGTAACTGTGGTAGTAAATATCGTCTTTGTTGTATTCCCTTTGAACGCGATGAAATGACAGTATTATAATAAAACTGGGATGACCCTAATGCTTGCTGCTGCGTATTTAGTTTTCCATTTCTTAAAGTCATAATATTGGGATATAATTATCATTAAAGAGCTGCATTGAATTCATTGAATACATTCAAAATGAAACAAAGAACAATACATTCCATAGCGTTTTTGTTATTATTGCATTCGAAATGCTTCATATAATCTCAATGGCTGAACAGACCCACACTTGCGGATGTCAACACGCTTCTCTCTGTTAAAATCATATGTCCTTCATGTAGAATGGACACAAATAAATCGAGTCATTATCAGGCATTTTAGTAGAATCGACACAAATAAACAAATCTATTCAAACCAGACATGATGTAAATGTTGTGGTAATGCGCATTGATTCATTTGCTTGTTGTGTACTTATCAATCAGAGTGTGTGTATTTAGTTTGGAATATGGCATACATTAAATTACGTCGTTTATTGTAGTGTATTTGGTTTATACAGTTAAGACTTAGGAGATATAAAAATGAGCATATAATAAACCGTTTACAGCATTTGTATCGGAAAATATAACCTCGTTTGGGTCGATGAATATCCAGCACCCAATATGGTCGTTCGGAGTATTAATCCGGAAGTATTATTCCTATTGTTTCCATAGAAATGCAGTAATACATAATTACTGACCAAATTAAATGCAAAAGTACGAAAACGACCCACGGGAAAGTAAATGGACACGTGAGCGTCCTTCAGTATAAATGTGATAAAATGACAAAACTTAAATCAAGCAATAATATATTGAATTCAACCTTCACGAAGAAAGTTTACTTTCAAATGAATATTCAATACCCTCCTTTCAATATAGAGATAAAACAAAACAATACGACATATTAAAAGTGATAGAGTCAAATGGACATTGTTGTGAACATTTTTCATTAATATCTTTATTATTTGTTTAACCTTTATTCATGATTGTCGGTAGTTGTAAACAAATGTTTAGAAAGCTATATTTCCTCTCCTTTGGATTGTGTGCTTTACAGATATGCGTAAACATATTGCCATGGCATTTTTGGCATTAGAGGTCGTAAAAGAAAATGTATGAACTGTATCCTGGTCAGCAATCAAAATTAATTATATTTAGTTATACTTATTAAACATTTCATCAGAATTGCAAAATGTTCATTCACTGTACTAACAACATTCTGCTATCATGTAAAGTCATCATTCCGGTCAGGAATAAATTTATTTGATGCATGAAGAATCTTGGCATATCAAATTATTCAAGTTTATTGGTACATGATCATATTCCTTTATATTGTAATGCATTGAGGCTCTACTGTTGGATGCGTAATAGAACGTTTGGGACTATTTATTATTTATTTGATATTCTTGTCAGGTCATATATATTTATTTAAATTGCCGGCTTTGCATTTTGATGTGACTTAGATTAAGACATCATAGTCATAAACAGCATCAGATTTGAAACATGAGTAGGAATATTATGGTTCAAATAGACACACTTTTGGGCCATGCATTGTGTTCATTTAACAGAGATTTTACTTAACTATACCTGCGGTTGTACCTATATTATAGTATGGTTGTACCAATATTCAATATTGAATTAACTGAAACTAATTATATGTTAATTTTAGACAACACATCTCATAGCAAACTGACACTAGAACACGCATTCTAATTATATAACAATTGTAAGCCAACCGTACTTTCTTCTAATCATAAATGTCAAATTGTAACATTTGGAACTAATTTTAGACAGCATGTAGATTGCAGCATTTCTTATAGTCAACAATAAAAAGAGCACACAAATAGCCATACAGAAGGGCAAAGGGTCAGTAATAATAATAACTGTTGTAAATGTCAAAGGATCAGTAATAATAATAACTGTTGTTAAGGGCAAAGGGTAAGTAGTTTACACTGAATGCATTTCGTGTCCTTAGGTTAATACTTGAATAAGCTGTTGTCTAACATTGAAAGTAAATTGTGATTAGTTAGGCTGACTCGCAGCTGATACCCTGTGTAAAACCTATGTACATCAACAGTTTCTAAATATTTAGCATGGCTGTATTGAAGGTGATGACAGAGATCGGTCAGGATATTTATAAGAGAGGGTCAGTAAACAGAAAACACGTTACTCAACAATCTGGAAAATATTTAGTGGACTTTTTCACAATTGTTTTGAGATATTTTAGGCACAACGCGACAAGTATAATCGAGGAATGAATAACAGTATGAGTTGTTACAGTGGGCAGCCAAGATGTGTATTGCAAACACGTGTTAGTATTTTAATTCATTATCAAATAAAATAATTGTTAATAACCCTATTTATGTTTTCTATTTATATCTTTTGAAAATTATGTTAATATCATAAGCATAGCCTCACCTTTTACATAATTCTGTTTGCTTACCCACTCGGAGAAATAGCCTGACCGAGCACGCACATTCCATCCAATGTAGACGTGTTAAATGTATCGAAGTCAACAGTGCCACCAATAAATATCGATGAAGAAGCTATCTAATGTTAGCACATTATTTGTTACATTGTGTCAGCTGCAGGCTACACAAATTATTCTAATTTAGTTTCAATGTTAAATAACAGATTAGCAAATTATTAATCTAAGCAAACAAACCAATTAAGTATCACGCACAGACATTGTGACTATCTAGTTATCCGGGAGGTGATGGCTGCAATATATTCGTTCGAGATGAACTTGTATTGGCCTTTTATTTGAATATGTATGTATATATTGGCATAGTTAACATTGATGACCTTCTTCTACATTAAAATTCTTAATGTCATCATTATCATTCATATTATGAAAAATAATGGATATTCTTTACTCTATTATGGTATACGTGAGATCAAGTTTTCCTCATGTTCATAAATCCACAAATGTTTTAAAAAGTGAAAGGCCTTTTGAACATATAATTACATTTTATGTCTGTCAGATTTGCATGTAATTTTTCGCCGTTTTTGTACAAATACTGCGATATAAAATTATCTATGTTATCCAACTCTAATTAGTATTGGTTTGTTTTATTGATTTTCGATTCAGCTTTAATTGCAGTAGTTCATCTTACAACGATAATTAAACTATGTATTAGACCTAAGACTCCAACAACATTTACTGAGAAAAATATGACACCTTATTGGAACCGTCTAGTTCGTACTAAGCTCAGAATCAAGACCATACAAATAGCATTGCTATCAGTAATCTAAATATTTAATCCACACTTATACCTACAGTTTTAAGTACATATTCTATTTCTTTAGAAAACAGATTTTACCGGTCAGTGAAACATTCTCACGACTTTAATAAAGGTTATGTATTAATGTCATTTAATATATGACGTACTGATTGAGAAACAATTGATACATATAAATGTTTGATTCATAATACTATTCAAGCTCAGCAGCAGGCAACATCAATGCTTGTACAATTTTAATATTCGCTCACAATCTTATATAGAGCTGGTCTAATAACGCATATTTTGTCATGCACCGTGGCGACCACATTTAAAACAAACCAAAAGCACAATACTGATTATTCAGTGCCAAGGATATGAAAAAATTAGAATATTATTCTTGGTGTGATGTGGAAATTTCACATATTCTTCGACATCAACGGCTGATGACAAATTAAATCAAAGTGGCACCAAAGTTTAGTTTGAGCAAACGTATAAACCTCAAAATGTTGGACATGAATCTCCAATGAAATTGCACTTTAAAACAGCCATTTCAGCCCTCAAACACATTTCCTAATCAACGATTGATTGGCTAGTCTCAACGAAAAATAAACGTTTTGTCAATTATGATTCTTTCGAATGCATTAGCCGTATACAACGATGTTAGACTCTACATTGTAATATTACATGACATATTGTTAAATGTTTTGTAGCAAATTTTATATATGGCATGTTTGTTTAAAAACAGATTCTCTGAAAACAAGAAAACATAATGAATGTAATATTTAAATATAAGTTAGTTATTGGCAAAGAGAGAGAGAATATTGCAAGGTAGCATTTGCAAGAAAAGGATACATCAGGATAAACATAGGAACCCAAATTATGGGCAGGTAAGATAATTAACACATAATTTGATCCAAAATAAATTGCCTTTAAGCATGGCTAATAAATTAAACATCACTTTGCAGTTAACATATCTAAATATTTATTATGCAACTTTGATAGAAAATATATATGATATGGTGTATAGAGTTTCAAACATTTTATTAGCTATCGTTTAATCACTACATATGCTTCCTTGGTAGTATGATTCATATAATTATTGCAATGCTACTGTTAAAGATGTATCAAACGATTAAACCTTTAGATATGTATGTGTGTGTGATTAGGATTAACAATTTTTCATTATCAAGGCTACCATGTATGTAGTAAGGCAATGTATAATGATGTCAATCACTGGGGCTTTATGCCAAATACATGTGACATGATGATCCACCCAGTCCTATTACCCTAACACCAGTCCGAATAGTCCTGAAACTAATCCAATAATGCTGAGCGTTGATAACACAAATTCAATTTATGTTTATCCGCGAACCTTATAATAGTATGATTTGCTATGAAACGCAGCAACGCTCTTACATTTCTATGACAAATACGTATTCAGTGACAACGTACACATAGACGTTGGAAACCAAACTATGTTGAATTATCATATAATTTCACTAATGAAATAAACAGTGTAGGTAATGAGACATCAGTCCATTCATTGAAATATTTGTATGTATTTCCCATGTTCGGAACTGTATTATTAGATCAGTTTACTCTAAGTCATTGCGCATCATTGTGTTAAATGTCCAAAATTTCGGGGTTTTCAGCGTGCGTATGGTAAGGGGTTTTCTGTCTTTTGTTATATATGCATATGAAACAAGTAATTAACTTTATTCACACAGTGTTGTCAATTTTCACCTTAATAATCAAATATAATAAATGAACAACATTAATTGCGAAAACAATAAGCATACAAAATTGCGCCAATTATTCACCGAGTATTGATATGATGTGGCATCTACAATACTTAAAACCCTTAAACCAAATAAACTTTTAAACCAGGTTGTACTTGACCAAGAAAGTATTTATCAATGTGTTATGCAAATGTCAATCGAGGCTCATTCTTGGCTCAACCAAATAATCAAAATTAACATCAACACAATATGTATATGATCCCGTGTTTAGACATAGCACAGTTTATCTAAACAGACCAGTAGATTCTGGTAAAACAACTTGTGTTATGGATGTATTTTTAGCCAGATCATTGTTATTATGATTGTTTTAACCCGTACACAAAGACTCGCAAGGAAAATGAGCAAACGATAAATAAAATAATGTACTTACTAAAGATTTTTCCGAAGGAAAAAAGGCGCATGAACTCCGAACTATTATATATTCAGAGGATAATAATTTGAGATGACATATGCACATTATCTAATGTAACATGAAGCTTTTCAATATTTTGCATATAGGTCCCATGATGAGTTTTACACATACACATACACACAATCATACAACAAGAATAACAACTTCCCTATTGAATGCATTGCAGCTTGAGTGGCGTGCGTAAAACCTAAATAGCGAAGGACATTATCATACATTGATGCGGACATTTAAAGGAGTGGAAAATTAGTAATCCTGGCAACATATTTACTAATAACGTTCAACAATAAAGTATAATACAAATCTATATTAGTTCTACGACGGTTGTAATATTATGGTGGCCTACTATCTAGCGGGATGTTTTGACTGCAGTTATTTTACAACAATAACTATAGACAGACTGCTGCAAACAAAAACTATAGTTCGAACATCATTTTCTATAACGCAAACAGCAGGTACAAATTTCTGCAAATTCGTCAGGAATGCACTCAGTAAAAAGTAATCACGTCAGTAAATAATATGTATACGTGCATACAATGAAATAGTCATCTCACACCACATGCATCATTATATACCATTAATAATCTGGGATTGTCAAAACATAAACTATACATACAATCTACTTCATGACATAATTGATGATATTCATTAGGAAAATATCAAGTATTTCTTGATTGCATAGAAAAGGTTGCATATACTGTATAAAATATATATCCATCTTTAATTCCATGCAAAATAACATCAATCAAGTAATAAACAACAACCATAACACATTGGAAGAGTCAATTTAATCACATTATCAGCTATTAAAGATAGAACATTTTCGAGCAATTTAAAAGTCATACTATAAGAGAACGAGTTTGTAGAACTGGGTAAAATTGAAACCGGTAATTACCTCGACATATCATACCGTATTAGTACAATGGTATACTGTCAAAACATACTATACAGATATATTGTATTTAGATCACATACAAATACATATGTTTGCTTATAAACGAAGTTACGATATGCTCTTGTCAACTGAACATTGAATAATGTTTTGTTAACACTGAACCTGTACTGTAAAGCAAACAAAGAAATTCCAATCAGGTCAAGTAACTACATAAACTTATATATTACACATAATGATCGATCAATAAAAAAAGAATAAGAGAGTTAGAGAGAGACACAGATAAACTGATAGATATCACAGGCGAGATATTCAAATGCGTTTACAGAGTTTGCTCGTTTTTCTTGGAGGTTATGGAATGTTGACAAGTTGCTGATGTGTTACGTCTGGGATAAGCTGGTTTCTGAACTTATTCACCTGACCTTGGTTACACGAAAAATTCATAGCTTAGTGACGTCATGATGTGACTATATAAAGCCATAGTCACCGATGTCAAGAATAGATGGTGATCTGGAAAGACACTGTTCTGAAGAGTTTAACACAAGCCAGGGTAAGCATCATTAAGGTAAGTGCTTCCATTATATCAATAATGCATTAGACATTATTGCTTTAAAATCAGTTTTCTGCAGGAGAATTTCAGGTGAACTAAGGTGAAACTAGCAAAATGTTACACATGATGAATTACAATGCTTTGAAGAGCAAACTATGTTAAAATTAATCGTAAAGAGCAATTTGTTGATTCGTACCTTGAAACGTGTGTAATAGGAACTGTAAATCATTATCCATCTATATGTATACAAACATATATTACAGAATGTGCACAACTAATGACAGTGTTTCCTGATGCACTTGATTGTGGAAAAAAATATTATTTAGTGCAGATAAATATATCAAACATTGTTTGTTTCAACTGGTCTTTATGGAAGTGGGCAATACATGCTGCTGTACTTTGAAACATATAAATCTGCCGAATTCGAAAGTATTGTTTATATATATATATATATATATATATATATATATATATATATATATATATATATATATATATATATATATATATATATATATATATATATATCCGCTTATTCACTTATTTGATTTTTTCGGTTATATTTCAAGTGTGCTTAGGAAACAAGCATGTATACATAGAAGCACGTATGTATACAGAGAAACTACATATATCATAAATTACCCGTTCTAATGGACGTTTCATTCAGTTCATTCACGTGTGATTGGTATAGAATTAAATTATTTTTTTAGTTGACAAAGGCAATAGCAACTTATATGTGAGTTAAATAAAATAGCAAAAACAAAGTTCCAATCCGTTACATATCGCAGAGCAAAGACTACTATTACAGAAGGGTATTATAAATATCAAATGATAAAACACGACTCCAAATATATGTTTCTCTTTAATTAGCCAAATTATTATTTAGCGAATTTTTACCATTGGTCACGTCCTAAACTTTGGGCATAAGAATAACTTCCCAGTTCACATTCATAGCATTTCATATAACTCTGATAATTATACATCTCTCACATTGATATGTTGATTACATTTTTACCAGTAATTTTAACCTGCACAACTGAATAAACTCCATCGTGATTCCCTAAAGGCTACTTAACAATACATCATATTTTCTGGCTTTGAGCTTTGGTTCAGAAATACTTCAGTATATAAATGGTGTTTAAATTATTATTTTCAAGACTTAACGTTATTAATCATAAACAATTACAAACCTGCTGAGAAAATGAAGATATCAGTGAAAAATTGATAAACGTTTTGAGCTCGATGTAATAATTATATGTACATGTATGCATTTGAAATGAAAATATACAGAATTATTTAGCTGTAATATTGGCACCATACATGAATCATTATTAATCTATCTTTCGTTCAATCCGAAAAATGTGGATACATGTTGTAAAAACATTGTTGTTTATGTAAGTAAGAGTTAACTAAAATTATTGTATTCAGAAAGTGTGTATTTTAGGAGCATTGAAAACTGGTAACATAAGTGTAAATCCGTTTAAATTTTATCGTGATGAAAATACATCGGATTACATTTCATTCTTAAACTGATATGGTCGAAGCCAAAGTTAAAACTCGAAAAGCTTGCAAGCATTGGGTATTATTAAAAATACGTCAGTCACACATTCCGTGATATAAGCTTTCAAATGATCTGATGCTGTGACTGCTCGTGTATTACATTTTGACACTAAAATGTGATGGTATGAACATTCACATAGACTTTACAACGTACTGGATAGTCTCAATACAAGCCTTTAAAATCTTACAAGACACACATATTCCCTTCTAAAAGAACAAGTATGTGGTATAAAAGTTCGATGTTGTATATATAATTGTAACTATATTACGAATCGGAATAGTTTGATTAGAATGTGTGATAACCCATATTATAGAGGATGGTATGTTATACTAAGGAAATGGACAAGCCGGGCAAACTTACATGGGATTGAAATGTTAAAGACATAATATTGAGTTCGGTTGCACTGAATTTTGGAGATGAAAAAGTTCTTTTGTTGAATATCAGACAACGTATTAAAGACAATTTAAATTAAGATTGGAACTCAGACATGCAATGCATCAAACAAGGCAATTAACTAGAGGCAAAATTATGGTAATTTGTCCATTCAGTATTAAACATTAACCTACCTAACCATCTACAACATGCATTAAACACACTATGTTATTTCGCTCATGATTTAGTTAATGATATGGGATGGATAACACGAAGTATATCGTATTTGATGCAAGTAAACAGGAAGATGAATATCACTTTGTTTTCAAATGGTTTTTTATGTTGAACTGAAAAAAAGATTCATACATATTTAGCAAGCGACGCCAATTTGAAGAAACCTTCATTTTGTTAATGAAATCAAGAAACCATGACATATCTAAACTTGCACTATACATTTTTCAGCATTTGTTATTTTATCTACAAACATGGACAATAATAGCTATGCAGATATATACCGATAGTTATGTTTCATATCCTACCTATTTGTCAAAATATTGGTAGTCAAGTTTGATCTTACTACTTTAAATATAATTGTACATATGGCCTACCTAACCAACAATTACTGTCATGCCTACATACTTAAATACCTACCTACCTATCTACCTACCTACTCACTTACCTACCCACCTACGTAAATACCTACGTACCTACGTACATGCATATACATACATACATACATACATACATACATACATACATACATACATACATACATACATACATACATCCATACATCCATCCATCCATCCATCCATCCATCCATACATACATACATACATACATACATACATACATACATACATACATACATACATACATTTTCAGTTGTACAGGACAAGTTACTTTTGACATGGACAAGCCAATCGTTAGGACAAAAATCTCCATTTAACCTGGGACGAAATATTATAATACCCATTACACGTGTGGACATTTTAGTTGAACTTTTAAAATGACAATTTTAAATAATCGCGTCAATGACGAGCACATCATTCAAATTACTCTAACACAATTATTTTGAAATTGTTAATAACTGTTGTTTTTAAATTATAGTGTATGTCATTGTAGCATCATGAAGCACATCTTACATCTACTCAGTATGGTGATTCTTGTACACGGCAACTGCCATGAAACATCAAAAGCGTTTCACGACTTGTACACCGCAGGAAACACCAAATGTAGGACTGGCCATGAGTGCGATTATCACGGGTATGGTTACCGCTGGTGTTATGTAGACAAAAATGATAATTGGAATTATTGCTGCACTGAGCCGTGCGACACTACCGGAGAAGGACATCCGTCTTGCTGGAATGGAAAAACGACCGTTGAGTGTACTCAACCTAGTTACACTGCTGTACATGGACAAACGTGTGAACCGGACTTTCCGTGTGGATTGCATACATATGTTTCTCATGACCTCAAGTATTGGTGTTATGTAGATCGGAGATTCAATCGATGGGCAGAATGTTGTCCACCTCATATTCCGTCTCCTGAGGGCTGCAAACCGCAGGCAGGTTAGACTCTGCTAGCATTCGGTAGCATAAAGCGATTTGATTCATATGGTATCTGTCAAGTACAATTTTACTTACCTCACTACAGTTGATTTAGCTTTAAACACTGTAATAGTTATGCATTATGTGAAACGTATACCAATATTCAGGCATTACAGTTATAAAGATTTTAATGATAACGATTCAAATTCGATCTCTAAAAAAAGCAAAGCAAATTTGACAAGAAAATTCAATCATAATATTGTTGTTGTCTAAACATGTTTCGATTTTCGCATGTGAATAATAATACTTATTTGTCGTGTTTCTTTATTGAACAATAATTTAATAAATCGCAATACCAACAAGGACTGAGCGCTTATTATTCAATAACTACATATATATGAGGTTGATCTTTTTTATATTTATTTTTGGCAGGTGATGATGTTAATGTGACAATTGACAAGAGAAATACACATTTATATGGATGTCAAAATTGATAATGATTGATAATGATAATAATGTTCCACTTAGTTCTGTTAGAGACATAAATCAAATAGTATGACGAGGAACTACAGTGATAGCAATGGCTACTTCATCAAGTTTTTACCTTATCAGAGATTTAATGACATGGTTAAAAGAGTATTACCTATGTCATACCTTGGGCATAAAAGATAATAAATATGTCACTGGGCCACTTAAATACATATACAGAAAACGAGACACTTCGCGTTTGAGTCAACGTATGTATCAGAAAACTACAAAAGTGAAGCACATATTCAACATCTGAAGTGAAGATCCTTTGAAGAGTATATGCAACTATTGACAGACATGAAAATCATGTTCTCCCCATACACATTACGTTGGGAATAGTATATGACCTCGGGAATCCTACCCTACTGTAAGAATAAAATCTTTCCTGAGCGAGATATTAATGACGATGCTATCATGGCTTGTTGGTTCGTTGGATTTCTAAGTAAAGTGACTAAGTACGTATTATCGGTAAACCACAATTTACTTACCATATTGCTTTCTTAAAATATTGGCAACAACCCGACACAACTCAAGAGATAATGCAAATATTTGTTTCATGCTTTCTAATTTATAGTTTGATTCAGACTGCTATTAAGCATTAATTTCTAAAATTGTTGAGACCAATATCTTCAGAATTATTCTTTTTAATCCATCTTCATGTAGTACAGGGAGATGGATATCAACAACGCATTTACATGAACGTTTGTTTAGCGTGGAAATGTATTTCAATTTTATAATAAGGTGCAACACAACGTCTGTTTATGAATATTTACAAGTTCCTTGTATACGCTTAGTGAAAACGCGGTGGTCTCTCAAGGGTTAAAAAAAAATCGCAGGCATACAAATTATGGGTATTGCTATATTTTCATACCCAATAGTAGCTGTGAGATTTCTCAATCAATTCTAAATTCACTCCGAGATCAATAAATCTTGATCACATACATCCAAGTTAACATTTAGCCTGAATGAGCTTAGTACTTGTTATGTAATATTTAATAATATTGACACCCAATTGTCAACATGACCCATTTTACTTAAAATCTCAAATTCATTAATCGCTGCTTCTCGTTTATTTTGTCCTAATATTAGCTTGAGATAAATCGAATAATGTCAGTTTTATGTGACTGATAACAAAATACCCCCTCCCCTATTGATTAGTTGTAGCGCTGAATCAGTAATTAATTCACGTCTGACTTTGAATAATGTAAAAGAAGAATATCATCTGCATGGTCAAACAATTATAATGTTTCTCCTAAATGTAGAAGCAATTAATTCATGTATCATAACTATTCACGCTAAACCTAACACTTCCCTAATTCATAAGAAGAATTAATTGCCAAACACTTAGGGAATAAATGAAGTATACAGGGGTTTTATTATGTCTTTCTGTGCTACCTAAACATATAGAAAACGTTAATACGAATATAAATCGTTTTGAGTGATTGTGTCGTCAACTGAGATTGTTGTCTCTAATTCTGAAAATCACATGCTTACAAGAATCTACAGCTTGCGCCCATAGGGAAATTAGTAGATATATGCTACTCTACTTTGTCGGGTGCCGGAGGAGGAAACATAAAATCGTCATATATATATATATATATATATATATATATATATATATATATATATATATATATATATATATATATATATATATATATATATATATATATATATGCTCATTATTGCGAAAACCAGTGTTTAATCTATATAAAACTGTTTAACCAGCCGAAAAGGAAGCACTCACCACTAGTACCGTGCCGAAATATCAGCTTGTTTTGAGTTTCAGCTGCAAACATATCCTCGAAAATTAAAAAATTTCTTGAGCCTCTGACTGATTGTTCTACGGGCTCCACTACCCAAGGTCTACCTAGCTAACACACAACCTTTTGTCAACGCTGAAAAAAGCTTTATACCTGAAAATGAAATATGATAGTCCCCTAATCTAAAAGATATAGTAAATTATAAATGGAATGTGTATGCATTTATCCTAATAATATGGACATGAATTAATATAACTATACCAAATAAATTATATTACGTTTTCACAACGTTGTACCAATGTTGTGGCTAGCTTTACATTATTAAGGAGAACATTCATATTTTAGTAGTTCATCCATACTTTTTTTCAAAACCAACAACTAAAAGGATGTAACAATTGCTTTTTAGGTAAACATTTTACTCGTTTGCTTTTGTATTACAAACATGAGATACTGTCGTAGTCTTAACAATATTATACGTATCTACAAACCAACGGCTAGCTCATCTTGTATCGACCGAATCGAAATTGAGGTAGAGACGTGTATCTTATTTCCCACTATACTGAACCACCAAGGTAAGAACAATAAATAGTTAAATAGTTAACGTATATTCGCATATTTAGTTGTAGAAAATATAGCTGTTTTATTGATCGATATATGTTGATCCAATTAAGCACTTGTAAACTGCTACGAGCTAATCTCGTGACAATGCAATGGCCACAAACTCATTTTCAAACGAAGAAAATGGGATATCAAGTATGCACTAGCGTTTTCCCACAGTGAGACATATGTGGAGGCGTACTCTCTGCTGTTTTCAATTAAATCATTAAATCGTTATACTAAAATAATGGCACCAGTTATGGAGCCTCCTTCAGCTGTATCAGATCGAGAGATTAAAAGCAATATAACTTAATTTAATTATGTTCTTGATTTGTTAAACGCAAAGGACAAGAATGAAAATACAGAACAATTATTTAGACCAATCAAAAACAATCCAGAAAGAGTTTTAACCGCTACTGAAGGTAATTTTTCATCAATAAGACAACCAGCTGATGACACTGAAAACATTAGAACGAGAACCAAACAAACACGGAGGATTTTAAGAGATCTTCCAACTCAAAAAACTGCTGCCAAACCCCCATCCACCGACCTGTTGAAGAAGTAGATGAAACACATTTTAAAAAAATCCAATATATTAAGGGAATAAGTCGTGAAAAGTGGCATGATCAGGTGTTTTGAGAACGTCAAGGAGATAATCGTAAAATCAAGAATGATCCAATATATCAAAATTATCTTATTGCAGTAGTTCAATATCACTAAATCCAGTGCAACCGGTAAATGCGGTCAGAGTGAAACTGGCCAGCAGTGACGTTATGCCTGCAAATATCAGTAAAATAATAATTCATGCCTTGAATCAAAAACTGGCAGAGCTGAGTGGTGTGCCACTTTCAGAAAAAGAAAATGGACAATTATATAACTGCAAGCCTGATATATAGGAAATTGACTTTCCCGGATTGGTCTTCGTGTTAAAAGATACAAATTATAATAAAATGTTTAAACGTGCATCCAACCAGCAATTGACTCAGACGCGATATATATCAAAGATCAGTCCGTGCGAGATTATCAGTATTATTCATACGATACACGTGAGAATCGATTTACAAACTGAGGATACCAGTATATGTTTTCGTCCGCTGTAGCAGTTATTCAGGTCGAAGGCAGACTTTAAAAAGTACAAGTTACAGCATCAGGAATTGGTTATCGTGTTCGTTTAGGTAACAATGGTTTCATGGCAGCATTTAACAGCGTTATGTACATGTTTGACGGAAAGACTATTGAATCGTGTCTCAAAGGTGTACATGTTGCCACGACTAAACTTGGTCTTGCGCAACACGGTAATGGTTATACGATACCGGCAGTGCCAGAAATGATATTTGCAATGGATGCAACTGATTATCAAAAACAAAATGTAAGAATGAATGTAGATGGATCAGAACTTGTATCAATGAATGAAAATTTCAACTTAGGATTCGCCGTCTGCCGGTGAATGCTAGGCCACTCCACTGTCTCATATTTATTTTTGGATTTTGCAGAAACGGTAGAACGGTTACGTTTAGCGCGTTATACACCGTGATACTTGTTAAAAAAACCAACGAGAAGGATGCAATCTGTCGACACAACACATGATTGCAACTAAAATTATCGCTGTGGATGTCAGTAATGCAGATGAACAGCGATTGCTGTCTTTTAAGGTTGGGTGTTTGCTTCTCGCTCCATAAACAGCAAATTGAGGAGACAGGCAATTAAATCAAGAATGACCATGGAAGGTGACTGTTGTTAGAGGTCAGCATCAGGTAAGAAATTTTCATAGGTGTTGCTGCACTACACTTTTAGTGACTTCGTTATGGACAATATAAAGAAATCAAACATACATCATTTCAAAAGTTCTACAAATGCTTATCCAAGTTACGGCTATAATGGCATAGCTTCTCTATGCACACAACTTACATACTTTGGCCTTATTTTACAAACATAATAAAGGTCACGTACTTGAAATTGTGGGAACCGACCTCCACACAATATAAATATCCAATTAAAAGTTAAAAATGATTTGAAATAAACAACGATAAGAAAAATGTTTTAATTGACTGACAAGATGATAATTATTCGACAGCAATACAATTCATAAAATGTGATTCATTACAAGATCACCCTATCTCTCTCATTTTAAATCACTACAATCCAAATGTAATTAGTATTATTATTTGTTGTTTGTTTTAAAACGGAGGCTTTGTAGGAGCGGAGGCGGGATTTAAATTCCACACAAATTATTCTGAAATGATGATTGCGTCTCTGCTCCTCCGCGGTTCAGTTTAAAGTGGCGTTAATTACAAGTCAAGTAACTCTGCACGATTGCAAGCCCTGACAACTAATTAGTCAATGAAACCCATGTAATCCCAATGAGGCAATCCAATTGGCCCATCCGGTCTATTTTTCATAATGAAGTGAGTTAAAAAGTAGACCCAACGTGATTACACCTGCCAAAAACGTACTATCTCAGACTTAAAGAGGATTACGATTAGATGCCTGTTTAGAGTCCGAGGAACAGCAATATTGAGGAGACAGATAATTAAATAAAGAATAACCATGCAATGCGACTGTTGCTAGAGTTCAGAATCAGGAAAGAAATAATAACATAATCCAATGATGTAACTGGTAACCAGTTAAAGATCTTGTGCTGATCCTAGATGGCTTGTTGATAATATAAATACTTACACCAAAAACAATATATTCTATAGTGATATAGTAGGAAAGTATAGTAGGAAAGGACACCTTTTACTTTGTATTCAAACCCCGGTCAAGATTTATATCACAGAGGGCAGATACACATGAACACATTCAACAAACCATAACACGTTCTTTGGGATGAACTAGTCACGTAAGCACACGCTCTCTGGGGGATATTATGCTAAATACATTCTTACAACGGAATACCAACAAAAGGCTAGTAACATGATAGAACACTCAAAAAACAAGAAATGTGTGAGATATTAGGTTCGCAAATGCTCTTCCCAAAATCTTTAGCTCATTTGCAGTCTAAATATATAGTTTAACATAGGTTATTAAGTAGCTAACAAAGGAATGACATTTCTAAATTGCAAAATATTGTTAAATCATGAGTTTGACAAAAATGTTGTTCCCATAACCCCATTTGACAAACACGTTGACAACCATATGAATGAAAGAACATAAATATATGTGAAACATTCTAATTAATTTCTAAAATGTTCAAATAACTTGGGGAAAAGAACATTTTTGTTTTGCTTATGTAAAGCCTGAACGTATGATATTAATTCTGTTTAATTTGTGCCTTTGTATACATTAATTGAAACAAATACCTCGGTAGACCGATGTACTAGTCATACCATTATCGTTTACTAATTATATCGAGATAATTATAGAGCTTTTCACAGACGGGGGCAATGAGTGGCCGCCTACGACTAATCTTACGCTCTCACCGTTACTGATCATTGTCATCTCAACTCTTTCTGCGTGGGGTAGAGTCACCAGTTCCTCCAATGTGGGTATGTGAGAAAGCCTGCCAGTAGTGTTTCGTGGGTCGTTGCGCTTTCTGATGTTTTCCCTTGTTAATGTATTCCACCAGTTATACTGGGAATTATGTATAGCATATAGTATGCTGAAATGTGGCGTTGAACCCAACGCCAACATCAATACATACGTAATTAATATCCCTGGTATTATACTTTCCTTCAATATAAAATCACATGTATGTATTAACATTGTTGTGAGTCACTATAGATTAATGCGTAGTTTTGTTTTCAAACCAATAAACACTCCTTCAAGAAAGATTTTAAACACAAATTGCTTCATCAGAAGATTGTTATTATTATTTTTAATATTATTATTGATTAGTATTATTATTAGTGTTTTAGTCTCGTCATTACTATGCATTTTATTATCTATTATTATTAGTTGTTTGTTACAAATGTGAAATCTTGACTAAATTGCAAACTAAAAACAGTAACAAAATAGGGATGAATGAGTACGAACTTTATCTGACACCATGGTCAAGAAACTGTGCTGACATTTTAATACCTTTGAATGTAATTCAAATGTTTGTCAGTGATGACAGTTAATGGTGTACCCCTTGAATGTTGTTAAACATGTATTTATTTTAAAATTTCATTTAGGGAAGCTGTATATATATATATATATATATATATATATATATATATATATATATATATATATATATATATATATATATATATATATACAGTTTACCTACGGTTTACCTAATCTCTCACAAAGTTAAGACAAAATCATTGAGATTTATTTTACTTTATATGTGTCCCTTCATAGAGATGTAAAAAAATTAATTACTGTCAAGCGAATGTTTTCTTTTCATACCGATTTTTCATGATATTTTATTACAAGCACGGTACGCTAGCTTGCCTAAATAAAACTTTAAGATATATAAATGTGAACAACATTCAATGGGTATTACATTACCTGTCATCACTTTATTTTGTGCGAATGCATAGTTTGATTTTTTTTAAATTCACTTGTTTACGTGTGTCGTTCACAACAATCTGCATGTTCTCGTACACATTATGAACATATTGTTAAAACGTACATGTACCTTTGCATTGAGGAAAGCTATGTATGTGAGCTTAATTTGGATTTGAAACGTAGCTTTATCGATTTTGCACAAATATTTGTACGTAGTCTGCAGTGTGGTAGTTTATATTGATGTCTAGCACTGGGTCATCATGCCGCAGACATGTAGCATGATGTCCGAAAACATTCACATTATCACCCACTGACACCCGTGCCAGCCAGTCATAACACGATACATTTAATGCTTAGCGCCACGCAAGGCATCTGTTAGTACCATTTTACAGTCAGAACCCAATACCTCCGGCATCCGAGATGGACGCTTTCACCACGATATAACCAATAAGAGTAAAGGTCACTTTAATCACGATTGGCAATAAAATGTGGCGAATGAATTGCGTTATATGTCCCACTGGGTGCATGTAAATATAAAAATATAAATACTGCCTCTTAATCACTATCTCTTTTGAGGAACAGTATGTAACTGTGAATCAGCTACTGGTATTATATAAACAGAACACCCAATCTTTCTAGGTTTTACATAGTTGGAGTCAGCACATCACACTTGACAAGTTCACAAAAAATAAAACCCGTGCTTTGCATTACTGTAGGTTGACTCACTTGAGAAAAATGGGTCAAAGCTCAACGTGTATAAATTATTCTCCTCATCATGAATTCGTGACATTTAGTACTAATACAACTGCCATAGCTCCGCACTATTATGAAAGCTTGGTATACCGCGGTACTCGTTCTATTTTACATATTTTAACAATTCTACAAATTTTAACATTTAAAAAAAAATATGACAAACATTTCAATTACATTCGGAGGTATTTTTTTTATGAAAATGTTAGCTGTGGAAACTGATACGAACATATAAATTGCATCAGGTTGTTCTTATTTGCAACGCAATTTACATTGACGATAACATATTACTACGCTTAAAAACAGTCATCCTCCCAAATTCTAGATGTATTTAATAGTTATTTTTTTAATTTGTCATAATATTTTATATTACTTTGCTTGTAAACAATTGCTACGACTATCAAAAAGTTTTCAAATGTCAGCACAGTTTTTTGACCATGGTGTCAGATAAAGCTGGTACTCATTCCTCCCGATTTTGTTACTGTTTTTAGTTTGCAATTTAATCAAGATTTCACATTTGTAACAAACAACTAATAATATTAGTTAATAACAATGCATAAATAATGACGAGACTAATAAAACTAATAATAATACTAATCAATAATAATGTTAATAATAATAACAATCTTCTGATGAAGCAATTTGTGTTTAAAATCTTTGTTGAAGGAGTGTTTATTGGTTTGAAAACAAAACTACACATTCCTATATAGTGACTCACAACAATGTTAATACATACATGTTCTTTTGTATTGAAGGAAATTATAATACCAGGGATATTAATTACGTATGTGGTGATGCTGGCGTTGGGTTCAACGCCACATTTCAACATACCATAGGCTATACATAGCTCCCAGTATAAATGATGGAATGAATTAACAAGGGAAAACATCAGAAAATGCAACGACCCACGAACCACTACTGGCAGGCTTTCTCACATACAAACACTGGAGGAACTGGTGACTCTACCCCACGCAAAAAGAGTTCAGATGACAAGGATCAGTAACGGTGAGAGCGTAAGATTAGTCGTAGTCGGCTACTCATTGCTCCCGTCTGTTCTGATACGTGCTGAAGTAAATGAATTCATTTCTGAATTAGATTCAATGAATATTTGCAATTAAAGCAAAAGCCGTTGACTCCGTCATTTTTGCATTCACATGCATAATATAGGTCATGGCTTTTAATCAAATAAAGATTTGCCATTCTAAACTTAACTTCACAAATCAAAATGAAAAGCGCTATAATCTTCTATATATAATTAGTAAACGATAGTGGTATGACTAGTACATCAGTGTTATGAGGTATTTGCTTCATTTAATGTATACAAAGCACAAATTAAACAGAATTAATATCATACGTAGAGGCTTTACATAAGCAAAACATACATTCTCTTCCCCAAATCTTTTGAAAATTTTGGAAATTAATTAGAATGTTTCACATATATTTATGTTCTTTCAGCCATATGCTTGTCAACGTGTTTGTCAAATTGGGTTTTGGGAAATACATTTAAATCAATGGATGACCACAAGCTGGTGTAATGCATATACCTGACTTTCAATATAATTCAATCAACACATTTACACTTCTTTACATAGTCTGAAATATGTAATGATGTAGTTTTCATTTCATTTTCACTGCAAATCGGATATCTATATTCATATATTCGTTTCTTGTTTGTCATTTCTCGTATTAGTAAAACATTTTTCCATGCGACATGTATGTATAAAATTCAATATAAGAATCAATCGTGTTGTTTAATCAAAATGTCATATTGTGCTATTATGTATTGTGCATTAATATGTCAATGAAACCAACGCCATGTTTCAAAGCGCTTATGTTCAAAACAGATTAGTAAAACATTATTCGTGTTACCCACATTTAATATTTGATTATGTAAGAGATTTAATTTTCACACGAGTATAAGCCATTTTTAAAACTACTAATAGTTTTACCTCTTCACACGTGAGTATACTATACCTTTCATTATTCGGTTATTTTTTATCTCAGGTGTTTTTCTAACAACAGCTGGTTAGCTATCTATGCAATGTTTTGTAAAGAAAACGATTACTTCCTATTTATATTGCACAATTGTATTGTCTTGTTTTTGTTTCTTCATTTTTATTGCATATATTTCATACGATGAGATATGTGAGATGTACTTTTGCAAGTAACGTCGAGTAAAAAGTGTTACTGAAAATACTCCGTTAATGTATTACCAAATTAATGACATTCACATCTACTTTTCATCTTCACGACACAGTAAATATATTGTTTTAAATTGTATTGTTTAGGACACTTGAATCAATCAACATCTAATTTTGGATTTGAAACTTAGAAACGACATCGCTAAGTGGCGCGAATTACAGCGTGGCATCTGGGGTTTCCCTCACGTGATGGTAGTATTGTCTACCCAAATTATTTGAAATATTACGTGTGCCATTTTTGGCCTTCTTCACACTGTTTCTGCAACTGTTTATTAGCTGAAGATATTGTATAAACTCATCTTCCAATAGTATATTGTTACGCCTACATTTATATTCAAATGTGCATACAAATTTTCTTTCGACAATTTAATCTAGACAACATATTACATCAATAATATAACCAGTTTATTATCAACAACCTGATTCAGCCATACCTTATCACTTAAAATAATGGGTTTGTTCTGTTCTTGTACTAATATGTATATCCACCAAAAGTTACAATTATATTTCAATTAGTTATATATTGTGGGTGAAAAGTTCATCAAATCCTGTAAATAAAGCACGTTATTGTGTACTCTTTATATGATCCATATATACGCAATATATGAATTATCTTCCTATGTAGGTTAGATATAGTTATACACGTTCATGTGAGTAAGGAAATTTTCAGTGGTTCTTAAATTGTCATCATATTAGCATGTCAAAGTAAATATATTTTGCTTAAATTGTATTCGTTCATGACACTTGAATGCATCGCACATTACGTTTGAGTATTATACTCCAATAATAACATGTTGTATAAGTGTTTGGTGAGTCAGAGTGAATGATACATAGGTTGACATTGCTGCTATGTTGATTGTGAGTGTCGCAAAAATACATCTTCTTTATTGTTTGTATCGTAAACAAATGTTTATCTGTCGCTGACATTATATACCAAGAAGTTTGTATTATATTGTTGCTCACGCGCCCATCAATAGTAAAGCGTGAAAACATATTCGCAGTCAACCATTCACTCCAGACATTATGTTAACCCTGTAATACAACCCAAATTGTTCATCAAACCTTCATATAGGTCAAATGTGGATCAAAGCTCAGTGCGTGAGGTATATAATATTCTCCTCATTACTTATATAGTAACTGTGGTAGTAAATATCGTCTTTGTTGTATTCCCTTTGAACGCGATGAAATGACAGTATTATAATAAAACTGGGATGACCCTAATGCTTGCTGCTGCGTATTTAGTTTTCCATTTCTTAAAGTCATAATATTGGGATATAATTATCATTAAAGAGCTGCATTGAATTCATTGAATACATTCAAAATGAAACAAAGAACAATACATTCCATAGCGTTTTTGTTATTATTGCATTCGAAATGCTTCATATAATCTCAATGGCTGAACAGACCCACACTTGCGGATGTCAACACGCTTCTCTCTGTTAAAATCATATGTCCTTCATGTAGAATGGACACAAATAAATCGAGTCATTATCAGGCATTTTAGTAGAATCGACACAAATAAACAAATCTATTCAAACCAGACATGATGTAAATGTTGTAGTAATGCGCATTGATTCATTTGCTTGTTGTGTACTTATCAATCAAAGTGTGTGTATTTAGTTTGGAATATGGCATACATTAAATTACGTCGTTTCTTGTAGTGTATTTTGTTTATACAGTTAAGACTTAGGAGATATAAAAATGAGCATATAATAAACCGTTTACAGCATTTGTATCGGAAAATATAACCTCGTTTGGGTCGATGAATATCCAGCACCCAATATGGTCGTTCGGAGTATTAATCCGGAAGTATTATTCCTATTGTTTCCATAGAAATGCAGTAATACATAATTACTGACCAAATTAAATGCAAAAGTACGAAAACGACGCACGGGAAAGTAAATGGACACGTGAGCGTCCTTCAGTATAAATGTGATAAAATGACAAAACGTAAATCAAGCAATAATATATTGAATTCAACCTTCACGAAGAAAGTTTACTTTCAAATGAATATTCAATACCCTCCTTTCAATATAGAGATAAAACAAAACAATACGACATATTAAAAGTGATAGAGTCAAATGGACATTGTTGTGAACAATTTTCATTAATATCTTTATTATTTGTTTAACCTTTATTCATGATTGTCGGTAGTTGTAAACAAATGTTTAGAAAGCTATATTTCCTCTCCTTTGGATTGTGTGCTTTACAGATATGCGTAAACATATTGCCATGGCATTTTTGGCATTAGAGGTCGTAAAAGAAAATGTATGAACTGTATCCTGGTCAGCAATCAAAATTAATTATATTTAGTTATACTTATTAAACATTTCATCAGAATTGCAGAATGTTCATTCACTGTACTAACAACATTCTGCTATCATGTAAAGTCATCATTCCGGTCAGGAATAAATTTATTTGATGCATGAAGAATCTTGGCATATCAAATTATTCAAGTTTATTGGTACATGATCATATTCCTTTATACTGTAATGCATTGAGGCTCTACTGTTGGATGCGTAATAGAACGTTTGGGACTATTTATTATTTATTTGATATTCTTGTCAGGTCATATATATTTATTTACATTGCCGGCTTTGCATTTTGATGTGACTTAGATTAAGACATCATAGTCATAAACAGCATCAGATTTGAAACATGAGTAGGAATATTATGGTTCAAATAGACACACTTTTGGGCCATGCATTGTGTTCATTTAACAGAGATTTTACTTAACTATACCTGCGGTTGTACCTATATTATAGTATGGTTGTACCAATATTCAATATTGAATTAACTGAAACTAATTATATGTTAATTTTAGACAACACATCTCATAGCAAACTGACACTAGAACACGCATTCTAATTATATAACAATTGTAAGCCAACCGTACTTTCTTCTAATCATAAATGTCAAATTGTAACATTTGGAACTAATTTTAGACAGCATGTAGATTGCAGCATTTCTTATAGTCAACAATAAAAAGAGCACACAAATAGCCATACAGAAGGGCAAAGGGTCAGTAATAATAATAATAACTGTTGTAAATGTCAAAGGATCAGTAATAATAATAATAACTGTTGTTAAGGGCAAAGGGTAAGTAGTTTACACTGAATGCATTTCGTGTCCTTAGGTTAATACTTGAATAAGCTGTTGTCTAACATTGAAAGTAAATTGTGATTAGTTAGGCTGACTCGCAGCTGACACCCTGTGTAAAACCTATGTACATCAACAGTTTCTAAATATTTAGCATGGCTGTATTGAAGGTGATGACAGAGATCGGTCAGGATATTTATAAGAGAGGGTCAGTAAACAGAAAACACGTTACTCAACAATCTGGAAAATATTTAGTGGACTTTTTCACAATTGTTTTGAGATATTTTAGGCACAACACGACAAGTATAATCGAGGAATGAATAACAGTATGAGTTGTTACAGTACGCAGCCAAGATGTGTATTGCAAACACGTGTTAGTATTTTAATTCATTATCAAATAAAATAATTGTTAATAACCCTATTTATGTTTTCTATTTATATCTTTTGAAAATTAAGTTAATATCATAAGCATAGCCTCACCTTTTACATAATTCTGTTTGCTTACCCACTCGGAGAAATAGCCTGACCGAGCACGCACATTCCATCCAATGTAGACGTGTTAAATGTATCGAAGTCAACAGTGCCACCAATAAATATCGATGAAGAAGCTATCTAATGTTAGCACATTATTTGTTACATTGTGTCAGCTGCAGGCTACACAAATTATTCTAATTTAGTTTCAATGTTAAATAACAGATTAGCAAATTATTAATCTAAGCAAACAAACCAATTAAGTATCACGCACAGACATTGTGACTATCTAGTTATCCGGGAAGTGATGGCTGCAATATATTCGTTCGAGATGAACTTGTATTGGCCTTTTATTTGAATATGTATGTATATATTGGCATCGTTAACATTGATGATCTTCTTCTACATTAAAATTCTTAATGTCATCATTATCATTCATATGATGAAAAATAATGGATATTCTTGACTCTATTATGGTATACGTGAGATCAAGTTTTCCTCATGTTCATAAATCTACAAATGTTTTAAAAAGTGAAAGGCCTTTTGAACATATAATTACATTTTATGTCTGTCAGATTTGCATGTAATTTTTCGCCGTTTTTGTACAAATACTGCGATATAAAATTATCTATGTTATCCAACTCTAATTAGTATTGGTTTGTTTTATTGATTTTCGATTCAGCTTTAATTGCAGTAGTTCATCTTACAACGATAATTAAACTATGTATTAGACCTAAGACTCCAACAACATTTACTGAGAAAAATATGACACCTTATTGGAACCGTCTAGTTCGTACTAAGCTCAGAATCAAGACCATACAAATAGCATTGTTATCAGTAATCTAAATATTTAATCCACACTTATACATACAGTTTTAAGTACATATTCTATTTCTTTAGAAAACAGATTTTACCGGTCAGTGAAACATTCTCATGACTTTAATAAAGGTTATGTATTAATGTCATTTAATATATGACGTACTGATTGAGAAACAATTGATACATATAAATGTTTGATTCATAATACTATTCAAGCTCAGCAGCAGGCAACATCAATGCTTGTACAATTTTAATATTCGCTCACAATCTTATATAGAGCTGGTCTAATAACGCATATTTTGTCATGCACCGTGGCGACCACATTTAAAACAAACCAAAAGCACAATACTGATTATTCAGTGCCAAGGATATGAAAAAATTAGAATATTATTCTTGGTGTGATGTGGAAATTTCACATATTCTTCGACATCAACGGCTGATGACAAATTAAATCAAAGTGGCACCAAAGTTTAGTTTGAGCAAACGTATAAACCTCAAAATGTTGGACATGAATCTCCAATGAAATTGCACTTTAAAACAGCCATTTCAGCCCTCAAACACATTTCTTAATCAACGATTGATTGGCTAGTCTCAACGAAAAATAAACGTTTTGTCAATTATGATTCTTTCGAATGCGTTAGCCGTATACAACGATGTTAGACTCTACATTGTAATATTACATGACATATTGTTAAATGTTTTGTAGCAAATTTTATATATGGCATATTTGTTTAAAAACAGATTCTCTGAAAACAAGAAAACATAATGAATGTAATATTTAAATATAAGTTAGTTATTGGCAAAGAGAGAGAGAATATTACAAGGTAGCATTTGCAAGAAAAGGATACATCAGGATAAACATAGGAACCCAAATTATGGGCAGGTAAGATAATTAACACATAATTTGATCCAAAATAAATTGCCTTTAAGCATGGCTAATAAATTAAACATCACTTTGCAGTTAACATATCTAAATATTTATTATGCAACTTTGATAGAAAATATATATGATATGGTGTATAGAGTTTCAAACATTTTATTAGCTATCGTTTAATCACTACATATGCTTCCTTGGTAGTATGATTCATATAATTATTGCAATGCTACTGTTAAAGATGTATCAAACGATTAAACCTTTAGATATGTATGTGTGTGTGATTAGGATTAACAATTTTTCATTATCAAGGCTACCATGTATGTAGTAAGGCAATGTATAATGATGTCAATCACTGGGGCTTTATGCCAAATACATGTGACATGATGTTCCACCCAGTCCTATTACCCTAACACCAGTTCGAATAGTCCTGAAACTAATCCAATAATGCTGAGCGTTGATAACACAAATTCAATTTATGTTTATCCGCGAACCTTATAATAGTATGATTTGCTATGAAACGCAGCAACGCTCTTACATTTCTATGACAAATACGTATTCATTGACAACGAACACATAGACGTTGGAAACCAAACTATGTTGAATTATCATATAATTTCACTAATGAAATAAACAGTGTAGGTAATGAGACATCAGTCCATTCATTGATATATTTGTATATATTTCCCATGATGATGTTAACACACACGCACACATACACATGCACAGCCACACACACATAGACAAAGAAAACAAGAACAACAACAACGCTTTTGAATTCAAGGCTTTTGTCGTGCCATGCTTTAAGCCAAAGTCACGAAGGATCCTATTCTTTCAATAATGTCTTAATTGAGTTTAAAGAAACTAATCCTGACATGAAACTACTAATAACGTTCAACAGTAAATAATACAAATATTATATTCACTAGAGAGATTCCATTTTTCGTTTGATTCCCACCGTCAAATATAATGACCAGGAACGGGTTGTAGTATTTTTCGTTTACATGCTATCGATAGAGAAATGGTGAATGCAAATGTTTATTCCACAATTAATATGATCAAACTGATGTGGAAAAGTATAATTGAAACTGCCTTTTACATCAACAGACCAAACAATTCTTCAAAATAAATGTCACTTAACTAAAATACTCACTTCAGTGAGTATTATTAAAAAGTGTCTACAAAGAAAACAACCAAACCACCTCAGTTGTATCAATATATACCGTTAAGACACACACATATATATATATATATATATATATATATATATATATATATATATATATATATATATATATATATATATATATATATATATATATATATATTGCGAAGATATATCTTCTGTTTTAGCGTATGTGAAACGCGAAATTAATTTGTCTGCTTTTATTATAAAATATAATTGTTTCATATTCTAATATTAATTCGTATTTTAAATAGTTTCTATTTGTCACTTAACGCAAAACTGTTAGGAATATTATCATCTGTTTACCAATTTCCCAGT